>OZ010724.1:2855966-3455966 GCA_963932345.1 Ophion ventricosus
TGACCTCGCGTCAACAAATTGACTTCAGGTAAGTCAGGATGATTGTTTTTTCATTATATCGTTTTCCCAACCAATTCTTCAGTTTTTCTCGGCGGCGTTTTGATGTGGTACGTGGCGGATGCTATCGATTTAAACCCGGCAATCTTCTGTGACGATGAATTAGTGCTCAGCGATATTGTTGAGAGCGTAGCAAAATCGCAAAGAGGGTTCTCGTTCGAGATGTACAAGGTAAAATTAATGACGAAAAACGACATCTTCGTTTTGACTTGATTTATTAGAAAAATCAACTAAGATTGTTCAATAAAGTATGCCCACGACTCATTCGATTCCGGTCGTAATTAAATATCTGAAAGTGTAATTAAAGTCACATTAGAGGGAGTAGGGGCAGATTGATACGATTTTTTTACAAAGGGAAAAAGTACCAAGATGGATGATAATTTAAAAAAAACTATTTGGATGCGTTCAGTGTATATCCAAGTCAACTTCCTAGAAATAATTTCAACTTCGACTTGCAAAGTAAAACAGTTGTTACCTGTTTTTGCGAAATTGTTATTCGTATCAAACTGCCCCATATACGGGGCACATTGATATATGCCGGAGGCACTTTCATTCGTAATCTAAAGTACGCCTCTTTTATGTAAAATACCTAAAATATTAATTGAAAAAACAAGTTTCATATATTTTTTATAATATTTATTCATAATTATCATATTATAGTATTTAGCACGGTAAGTGTACTTAGGTTTAATCTAATTATTCTATAAGAATTAGTTTTTTGCGTGTTTTTTTTTAATCAACCAAATATTAAAGTGTTTCTAAGTTCGCGTAAGTTTTATTACGTTTTATCATTAACTTCATACAAATGAGAAAAATAAAAAATCAAAATAGAAAACACACACACACACGCGCACGCGCGCACACACACACACTTGCACATACACATATGAAAAAGACATGCACACACGCGAGCAGTCACAAATTATGTCGATAACGGGGCAAATTGATACATATCAATGTGCCCCTACAGTCTCGAATTGAGCAATGAATATGTTCCTGATTAAAACATCATTTGGGTACAGCAGAATGTAGACTCTTAGATATTTTAGGACTATCAACTTTTAATTGAGTAAAACAAGTTTCCGATAATTATTATTAAATTCACGCTTTCTTGCAGGCAACATCTCAACAACATAATGGCAATATCGCAATTTCGCCTCTTGCTACATACTTGGGCATGTCAAAGATATCTTTTGGGGCAGATGAACGCACTAGGGAAGCCATGACGAAGTCCATAAATATTTCTTGCAACTGCATCGATTCTCAGTTCGGATTTCAGGACCTCTCACGCAACATTCAAGTAAGATGTTTGTAAACAAGGAATGAACCTGAACAGGACACAGTAGAATGTTAACATTTTCGATCCGAATGTCTCTTTTTCATTCGTTTTCCTCTTCTTTTAAGTAATATCAAAAGAAAATATTATGCGATATTTGAATTAGAGTCCAAGTTTCTCGTTTTATTTTATCAACGTCCCCACAATCGTAAACGACGTTCGTAATATTTCGGAAAAGGGGCAAAAATATTACAACTGTCAAATACACACGAGACGTTTACCTTGTTTTCTCTAACGTTCCAAAATACTAGAAACGCAATTACATATCAGTTGATTTCGTGAATGTGATTGGTGTGTTTGCAGAATATAAATGGACCCGAACTGCGTGTGACGAATCAAATTTTTTATCAACCCGATTTGAAGTTGAGATACCATTTCGCAAAAATAATGGAGTCCGTTTTTCACTCTATACCGCAAGATTTCAGATTCAATGCAACAGATGCTAATTTCAAGCTGAAAGAAATTATTCTACACAATCATCCTGGTCTTGGCCGTGGTAAGCAGATTCATTCTCCTTCCTGCATTTCGTAAGTTTCGTAAGCCACAGAAAAAATTTGTTTGTCTTGGATACGTTCGACTCACAGACCGAAATTCGCGTACAATCAAATTACGTCAGCATTTCGACAAATTGAATGCCTAGTTAAGGCTTCGAAAAAGAATCAGTAAGAAATCCAATTTTTTGGAACTTTTTTTTACCTTTGTCAAAATGCCACATTTGATTGCAAAGATCAGTTATAATTAATCATTCTGCTTTTATAACACTGATGCGACAGACGATTGTTACAGTATCAATTAAGGTAAACCAATCGGATTCTCTCATTCTCGTTGACACGTCCACGTATACACAACAGTGGGCAATGCTTAACGGTTCCTGTTCAGACACGGATCGTATTTTTCACGATAAAAATTTAACTGAGATCGAGTATGTACACAAAAGCGGCCAGTTTATTTATGGTGCACTCGAAATTGCCGGCGTAAAAGTTACATACGTTGGAATCCCATCTGAGGTGAATTTTCATTTTAGATTTAACGGTCTAATGATGATTAAAGGGGAAAAAGATCGTTGCGTGTTTTCTCTTGACAGGGCTTCAGTGATAAGGTCTATATGTTTGCTATACTACCGGAACGAAAAGACGCAAGCCTTGATGTCGTGCAAAACAATATCGATGCCGATGTGATACATAAGATGATTATACAGGGTCCGAAGAAGCTTGTACACGTCGCCCTACCGCAATTAGACATTTCATTTTCCGCGGATATTACTAATTCTTTTGGCTGGGTAAGTCTTCGATCCCAGTTTCAAGGCTTTCGTAGCCATTATAACAAAAGTTATTACCTTCGGGTTAAATCATGCTTCTGTTTCTTCAATCCCAAGTCCTGCTATGATTAACCATAGAGGTGTTCAAATCAACAAATACAATTTGGCTAGTCATTGCCATAGAACAAAATAATTTGTGGAAATGCGATGGAATCAAGGATCACGTTTTTGTATGTACGTTGCGCGTTTATCTGTACTTTACAGCATTAATTTTGTAATGTATACAGATGTTAGGTGACGGCCCATTCAGCAATGCAACCGACTTGCATAAAATCACTACATCTTCCAAGATACATGTTGACAGAGTATTGCATTTCGCTCGTATTCAGTTGAAATCACAATGCGGTAAGATTACAGTGTTTTTAGCACAAAGAATTCATAGTCAATTCATTAATATTATTTCATTTGAAATGTATCGCGTATATGAAGAATTGAGATCAGTACTTCATTTATACTAACTTTTGCACTAAAGTAAATTTGTGTTTTATTAAATATTCTAAAAACATAACAGTTGATGTTCTCATCATTGTTTTAGGTCCAGAGCTATGTCCCGACAAATTGGCACAATACTTCCAAGCGAACTCCCCCTTCGTTATCGTAATAGTCATGATGGAGAACAATCCTCTTATTCTCTTAGTGGGGCGCTATACTGGTCCAGATTCTTAACTCTCCAAGTATGAAAAAACAATATCATTGCAGAGTGAATCCGGTTAGCGCGCCGGAACGTCTGTACAACATATACGCACCAATCAGTGTATCACATTACACGTCTATGGATAATCGTGATGACTTAATTCAAATATACACAAGGTTATTCACATTTTTAAATTTGGAAGGAGCATTTGGACTCGTACTCTCGGGATGGAGGGAGGCGCAGGGCGTAGAAAAAATGATATTTCAAAAAAATCACGCTAAACAATTATAAATGGAAGATATACACTTTTCAGTACATTGAGTATCGTGCACTTTAAAATGATACCGCAATCGCCCATACCCATGGGAAAGAAAACATTATTTGTTTCCTTAATATATGTAATTTAAATATGCCCTACAAATATATTAATTGGCAAAAATATACAAATGTGGTCTCAGTGATGTTTCCCGATGATTGAATCTTGAGAAAAAAAACATAGACGGAACGATTTGTCGATAACCTCGAAAGAAATTAATCGTATCAGCGCCGTAGCAGTGACACTCTACATTTTGGGCTTTTACCCATTAAAAAGAAATGGAAATTGGAACATGCGAACGCGATCCAGGCTAAAAATCATCGATGAATGTTCAGTTTACGCGGCTTACGGCTTTGAAATAACTACGATGACTCGATTGATTTCCATCGCTGTTAATAGGAGAATATAAATACCTGATAAACATTAAGTCCTCGGTGTATATTAAAAAGGTTCCAAAATCATGGATAGAATTAGAAAATGAAACATTAAGGAGACTAACAGGATCACGCATTGTTGCGGTTGAAAGGATAAACCGCAAGGTAATGTGTAAAATTCGCATAAAATAAAGGAGTGCCTCAATAACTTCGTTGTTTATTCCCATCTTTTCCCAATATACTGCGACGTCCCGTAGGGCTATGTAAAAGGGACTCGCGAAGTTGCCGAGTTAAATCGCAAGGTTTGAATTGATTTAGATTCGTGCAGTGAGTCTTGATTTGGCTTCCACGTCAGTTCTGAACGCAAATTAATAACAATTTGAATTTGGACGAATTTAAGGTGCGGGGTTCTGGTTTGAGAGTTGGTTTCGCACGATAGATTGAAAGTATATTGAATAAAGGTTCAGACGCATAGATTTTGTCTTAATTCACATAATTAACTTTATTAACTTTTACTCTTACAAACTTATAATTTCGCACAAAGAAGATACGCGTACATTTTTTCGATGGAGACGGAGATCGAAAAGGTTTAACTTCATAAGTCGACTGTTCTATTCGGCGATCAAGAACAGAGTCGTTGCTTCTTCGTAGTTTAGAAATTAAGAGAGTTAGATTTGTGGGAGTAGGAGCGTTTGGGGGAATGTATTTTCTGTGATATGTTCCTTCGGAATTAATTAATCAGTCGTGCGAATGTAGGTCGACTGTCGTGGTAGGTCAGCGTAATGTGGGAGAATGAGTTTATTCATTTGTTCATTGCATCTTTGCTATGATTGGTGAAATCATTCTACTTCTGAGAATCGAGATTAGCACACTCAGAATCATGCATTTTGTGATATGGCCGAATAATGGATTCTGAGCCGGGCGGGTTCTCTTTGTCGGGTTGTTTGAGTCCTAGGACAAAGAGGAATTGTGGCGCAGAGGGGTCCACGTATTTCCGTTCGAGTGCTCTAGGAGTAGGGTTTCTCTTTCGAGGCTGTGAGTATGCTCCAATCCTGAATTTTTTTGTCGCCCGCTATGTTTATTCGTGAGGACGTTCGCGCGACGCTGCTCGCTTTTGGTTTTCTGGGACGTTTCGTCTATTGCTTGCTTAGCGTTGATGAAATGTAGGTTCTTCATCGATTAATGAGGGTGCTACGATAGTAGCATAGTAGCATAGTAGCATAGTAGCATAGTAGCATAGTAGCATAGTAGCATAGTAGCATAGTAGCATAGTAGCATATTTGCTACGATAGTAGCATAGTGGCATAGTAGCATAGTAGCATATTTGCTACGATAGTAGCAAATATTTACTATGCTACTATGCCACACATATTTATGATGATGGTTTCGAAGAAGTGAGAAAAAAGGTAAAGGCTGGAATATAGCAATACAATGATCGAGTCCGAAAATGTTTTATATGACTGCATATTTATTTTTCATTGTTTTTCTAACTCGATAGTAGAAGAGCTATACCAGTTCTATCACTGGGATCTCGGGGGGGGGGGGGGGGGGGGGTCCAGCGCGGGGAAGCCAAGTGCGGGGGTATGCACGGTGAGGGGGGGGGGGGCGAGAGTGGAGAGGCTATTTTTGGGTGACGGTGTCTCTGGGCAGGGGACGATGGCTGGACTGCGTGTGTGTGCGTGAGTGGGCCCTTCAAAGCCCATATATTGCTTTATTTATTACATGCAGCTGCAGATACGAGGTATTATAATTCCAAAACAAGAACCCGTCGAGGTTTCATTCCACAAGATTACGTGAAGATGTTCACATGTGCGAGTACGTCTGCAGTGCATCCACGCAAGCACCCCCTGGAATTGATTAAAAACGAGCTCGAACAGGTTCCAAAGGTCTTGCTCCTAAAGTATTAGGGTAACGACAGTGAAACCCCCCTTATACATTTTGCACTTGTACGCTTTTATCATTTATACGGTAAATTTCTCTGGCCCCGGCAAATTCCGCCTATAAAGAATGTAATAAAGTTTCATTTTTACGATTTCCACTTATACTTTTTATGCGCTTATACGTTATTAATTTTCTTCCCCTGCGTCCGATTCGAGGTCTGCTTTTCCTCGGTTATACGCAAATTAGTGGTCCGTGACACAAAGAAAAAACGGACAAGAATTAAAAAAAATTCACCACCCGTACCTTAATTTTTTCCAGTGTAAAATATCGAACTAACGTCTTTTCACTCGAATGCTCTGGTACGCAGATCATACGCACACATTACCCCCACACGACTGTTGTTAATTTCGCGATAATGGCGAGATGTCGCCTTGTGTATCGACGTATCATTGTATTTCCAACAGTACATTGGTGGAAAATATAACAGTGTAGAGTTCCATCGACTCTGAGCATGGTGGAAGCGAACGCTTTTGAAGGCCCAGTGGAAAGGACGAGTTCAACGGCTGCTATCAGTTGCCATCATCGTAGAGTACAACGACTGTTCGCATCACCACCATAGTCATCGTCATCGCAGGATTTTCGACACTTAGTGCTGACTGTGTAAAAAATGTATCAAAATACTTTATCATCGAATATACTCTAAATGAAAAAAAAAAAAAAAATTTTACTGTTTTCGCAGTAGATATAAGGAATACATGGAGAAACGATATTTCCTCAAAATGTTTTATATTAATTTCAAAAAATCCTTCGCTCACACAACGCTTCGTATACAGTCAACCAGTTTTTCAATGACTTCACATCCGCTTCGGCGCAATTGTATTTTGTATTGAAGGAATGAGGGGGACGTTTAACGCTTACGATTTTCGCTAACTTCTGCAGCGATGGACAGTCCAGAGTCTGCGGATCGACGACTTTTGTTGCAAGATCCGCGAATCTTGATAGGCATGAAAACTTCTCGAATCTCTTGGCATATATTGAAGGACCTCGTTCCAAGATTCCTCGAATTATTGTTCTAGCTGCCTTGTATAGTATACCGCTGTGATCCCATCGTATTCCATTGTAATTGAGTTCCAGCCACTTGTTTGTCATTTTGTACTTGGCCGGTAAAGCGTCCCAGGCAAATGGTGCGTCGAAGAAGAGTGTCAGCGATTCAACGTTCTTCTCATGGAGTTTGACGACGGACATCTCCTTTAGGACAAACTCGTTGACGGGTCTCTTGGACCCCTGCACAACGACGATAAGCTCCATGTTGACTGAAGTAGGCGTGGGCCATTGGCATGATTTTATAGCATTTTTTAAACCCCACCACTATTTCGATTGTACTCCACAATACGATCATGGAGGATTATGCAATACGCTGAGGTTCGTGGTGGAATAGTTAAACTATTGAACCAGTTGGGTTTCCGTACCGGTTCAATAGTTGAACTATTGAGCTATTGAAATGGTTCAGTGGATTTGGATATAACGCCAAAACAAACCCAACCGGTTCAATAGTTAAACCACGAAAGTCTTTGAACGTCGCACGAACGTCTCTCGAACGTCTTCGAACGTCTCTCAAACGTCTTCGAACGTCTCATGAACGTCTTCGAACGTCTCACGAACGTCTTCGAACGTCTCACGAACGTCTAAAAAACGTCTTCGAACGTCTAAAAAACGTCTTCGAACGTCTCATGAAGGTCTTCGAACGTCTCATGAAGGTCTTCGAACGTCTCATGAAGGTCTTCGAACGGCTCTTGCACAACTTCGAACGTCTCTCCAGTGTTGCCAGGTTAGGAATTTTCTCCCTAGATTTAGGGTGTTTTCAACTAGTATAGGGTAGAAACAGGGAGAACATTTTGTTAGGGATTTTTTTAGGGTTTTTTCATGATTAAAAAATGTTAACCTTTGTCGATTTTAAATTGCACAATCAACCAAATGAAGGGCAAAAAACGAACTCCAGGACGCTGCCACAATTATACATTGCACTGATTGCAATTGTTGTACACTGCACGTCGATATTTTATTTAATAATTCCATATACTAAAACATTTATGATTTTTTTACAATTAAACTATCATATATGTTTTATAATGTAGGAGACTAGAAAAGTGCTTTAGAATATTTGTGTTGTTCTCTCTCTCTCTCTCTGGCCTCTTTCTTAGTTCGGTGATTATTCGGATTCATCCGGACATAAGTTGTCCACCACCATGACATCGTCATCCGCCACCGTGCTGTACATCGTTTCCGAGTTGAAGCGTTTGAACATTGACGCCGTCGGTTCAAACTTGCAACACTCGGCGTCAAGTGTGCAGCGAACATGCAAAACTGTGCTCGCTGTTTTGCTCCCTGTCGGTTCTTGACCACATGACGGACAATGCATTTGCTTACCGCTAGATGGCATTGTCATAGTATATTTTATATATATATACAGGGTGATTCATAATAGGTGACGTACTCTGAATTGGCGGGTTCAGGGGGGTGCCCGGAGTGTAATTGGCAAGGCTTTTTTGTTTCCGTCGAATAGATTTTGAATGGGAAGCATTAGAATTTGGGCGTTCGATGCATTGTCATAGGACTACAGTCCGCCATGATTGACGCCGCTACTCAGTCCTCGGAGCCGAGCGCGGGGCACGTAGCAGACGACAAACAAGGTAGATCGGCATCTGTCTCGCTTTTGCTGGTGATGTGACGTTTCGTGTATTGTCTGCTAACGCTTTCCGTTATCTTGGGTGCGCAAGTTCAGAGCGTGCGTCAAGCTGCGCGAAACACAAGCGAATGAGCGTGAATTGTCTTTTCGGGTGTCGTCGCCTGTTATTCGTCGCTCTTTCATCCTTCGTTATTATCTTACTGTCACTCATTGGCATTCTTGCGTTTCTTATTTCTCCTCGATTATACTTGTCGTTTGTCTCATCTTCCCTTACGTCTGCGCATTCTTTCGCTTTTCCGTCGATCCACTCTCAACGACTCTTACATGAAAAATCACTTTGAGTTTCCGCCTTCGAATTTCAAATTTGACCGTGATTATTCATTGAGAGAGCCTGTGATTTTGTTTTATGAAGAAATAAAAATGAACGAAATCAGCAAATACTCAATAGTCCTCAAATTACGATAGACCGAGCGACTTTATCGCGCAATGAAAAAAGAAGGTGAAATTTTATTACCAAACTGTCAATAATTTGTCGCTAAATTTTCGAAGATTGGATGTTTTCCGGATTCTATTTCTCATTCGATCACTCCGTCTTGTATAATACTCGGATTGATCTCCAAAAATAAATTACGATAAAAGACGAAACCAGTTGGTACCGGAAGACGAAAACTGATACGAGGTGTTATGAGGATTTGAAAAAAAATGAGATCTTCACAGCGTGAGATAGGTACGTATTTTCACTTTTCTATACGGACGGTTTCCGGAAATCCAAAAGGGTTGCAAAGAACCCTCATATTCTTAGAAGGAAAAACAAACTTTGTTTGTTTTTCCTTCTAAGAATATGAGAATACCAGCGTCGTCTAAAACGTCGAAATTTGAGCGACTTAAAAAAAAATCTACTTATTTATTCATTTTACTTGTGGTCATAGTGAGTGGACAATTCGGGCAGTTCAGGAAGCTGCGAGTACGACGAATTATTTACGTGATAAATATAAAATCATTGTTGCGCTTGATGTTTCCGCGCGAGTTTCAATGTCGTTGGTGCATGCTGAGTCGTTGCAACGCGGCTCGAGCGACTACCGGCTCGCACCAAGCGATCAAAGATTAAATCGATGCTCAGGATGGTTTTTGGAGCTTCAATCGGGTATCCCTAAACGTTTCACTCAATATCGTTCTCGATCTCATCTTATTATTTTCGATCAAAGCGAGTAGACAAGTCGTGCGGTCTTGCGAGTCGCCACTACGACAACAGGGTGGTTATTTATGCGATAAAGATGAAAACATCGTTTCCCACGACGTTTCCGCACGACTTTGAACGTTGTTCGATCATCCTCGTCATAGCAGTCGTCGATTTCATCTTCGATCAAGCAAGCGATTGCGAATAAGGGCAAGGTGCGTCGTTGAACCGCAGCTCGAGCGACCATCGGCTCGCACCAAGCGCCTAAGATGACATTATCGTTGCCTTTGACGTTTCCGCGCAACTTTGAACGTCGTTCGACCATCCCCGTCATAGCGGACGTCAATTTCATCTAGGATCCAGCAAACGATTGCGAATAAGAGCATGGTGCGTCGTTGAAACGCAGCTCGAGCGGCTACCGGCTCGCGACAAACGAACAAAGACGAATTCGATGCACCGAATGGCAATCGCACATCCCTGAAATGATCGACTCAAAGTCGTTCTCGAGAAGTAGCCAGAAGATTCAGACACGCGCAATTTTTTTTTTGTACAAGGTGTACAACACAGCAATTGGGTGTTGTTCCATGTCACTCTCTGCTGATTTATTAAGTCTAATATTTTTTTTCAACTACTAGAGAGTTCTAGTATACATGAGAAAACATGTCAGAAGGAGCGAGAAGCATCGGGCGAACGGAATAATTTTTTTGATCGAAAGTGTACCAAACAACGGTGAAACAGCCACACCTCTCATACCGTGATGACTGTTGGCTAGCGATTTTTTTCTAGTACTAGAGAGTTTTGGTACACATAAAAACATCTGTGATAAGTAACAAGATTTTTCAGACGAGCGAAATGATTTTTGTATGGAAGCTTCACCACACAACAATCGAGTCTTTTTTTATTTCACACTCTGATGATTTATTATGGTGTAATATTTTTTGACAGCACTAAAAAGTTATAGTAAGCATAAAATCATATGCGAGAAGTATCCAGAAGCTCCAGATACCCGAAAATAATTTTTTTCAGTGAAGCTCTACCACAAGACAATTGAGCAGTGTCACCTCTGATTCCTTGATGGCTTATTGCTGTCTAGTATTTTTTTACAATACTAGAGAGTTATAGCATACACAAAAAGGTATCTGAGAAGTAGTCATAAGATTGAGAGGCGCAAAATCATTTTTTTCATGAAAGTTGTACGGTAGAACGAGCAGTAATCGAGCAGTGTCACTTCTCATCCCTCGATGACTTATTGTTTTTTAATATATTTTTTCAAGTAGTAGACAGTTCTAGTACATATAAAAACATGTGTGAGAAGCATAAGAAGCTTCAGACGCGCGATATTATTGTTTTTATCGAAGCTGTATCATACAACATTCGAGAAGTCTCACCTCTCATTCCTTGCGGATTTAATGTTGTCCAATATTTTTTTTTGGAGTACTGGAGAGTAATAGTATACATAAAAACATATGTGAAAAGCAGTCATACGCTGTTTTTTTTTTGTAGAAGGTGTACAATACAACAATCGAGTGTTGTTCTAGCTCACTCTCTGCCGATTTTTTAAGTCTAATTTTTTTTCGACTATTAGTACATATAAAGACACGTGTGACAAGAAGCCAGAAGCTTCGGACGAACGAAATAATTTTGTTGATAGAAACTGTACCATACAACGTTCCAGCAATCTCACCACTCATCCCTTGATGACTGATTGCTGTCTAATTTTTTTTTTTGCAATCCTGTAGAGTCCAGTACATATAGAAATACATGTAAAAAGTAGCCAGCAAACTCAGCCACGCGCATTTTTTTTTTTTTTTTGGCAGGCGGTGTACAATACAAGAATCGAGCGTTTTTCTATCTCACTGTCTGCTAATTTATTAAGTCTGATATTTTTTTCAACTACTAGAGATTTCTAGTACAAATAAAAACAAATGACAGAAGGAGCCAGAAGCTCCGAATGAACGAAATATTTTTTTTTATCGAAACTGTACCATACAACGGTCCAGCAGTCTCACCTCTCATCCCTTGATAAATGAGTGTTGTCTAATTTTTTTTTTTAAGTCCTGAAGAGTTCTACTACATATACAAACACATATAAAAAGTAGCCAGAAGCTTCAGAAATAGAAACTGGTTTTTATTCGGGGAAGTGTAGCATTGAACAATCGAGCACGGTCGTTTTTCACCTCTCATCCTTTGATAAATAATTGTGGGCTAACATTTTTTTTAAGTCCTGAAGAGTTCTAGTACTGTGACATGAAAAATTGATGGGGAATAGCACGAGGCCACAAAACTCACTCCCGTCCCTCCCAATAACTTCCTCTTCACAGGGCGCCAGCCGAAGATCGGCTCGTAAGGATGGGAAGGGAGAGAGGGGGAATGCCCGGCCTCACCGCAGCCATGGGGGAATGGTAGAGGGGCTGGTCCGTTGCATTACGCTTTATGGAAGAAATACGCTAAATTCGAGTGAGACGATCATACGGTCTTTCGACTCTCTATTGTCACATTTTCTTTACTACAATTAGGAGAATTCGGGACGCGTTACAAACGAGAATCTACACGTAACACACTCACACGCGACCGGGAGCTACTCACACACACATGCTAACGCGAGCTCGTTTATCGGCCTCTCCTGTCTCTCCCCTAACGGCCTCGCAAAAATTACGAAACCGGGCCCCCGCTACACGGTTACCCGGCCGAGCCTTATTTCGGGAAAACGCGACACAAAAATTCCCGGTCACTCCACTCTCACACACACGACGTCGTCAGCCGCCGGTCGCCCACCCGAGACGATGCCCCGCCAGAAGAGAGGGCGCCCGATTTGTCGGGCCGAGTGGTCGGGGCACTCCGCGCTACAAACTCGCGTCCCGCTGAAAGACGGGAGGCCAGCTCTACGCGGAGGATCCCCCTGTTCTCGCACTAAAAATACCGATGGAAAATCCCTCTCCCCGCGGTCACCTGCACTGACCCGGACACGGGAGAACGACGGCCGCGAACACAACCTCAATCATACACGGGAACGATACTCGGGTAATATCCCGACGCGAAAAATGAGCTCTCCCGCGCGCGACCACGGCGCGAATTCCCGGGAAGGACGCGACACCTTTATTCCTATCTTAATCCGGGATCCGCAGTAATGCTCGATAGAGCCGCGAAAACCGCGACCGCGACGGCACCGAGATCGAGGAACGACCTCGCGACGATCGGTTAACCGGGTCTCACGAGAGGACACGACCGGGGCTCACCAGAGCTAATTTTTCTCCGTCTCGTCGCGTATTTTGAGAATTCCTCGTCCGTCCGGCTCGATACCTCGCAGGAAGCTAAGCTCTCGCGACGACGGAACCCGCGAGAACGCGCGTGCCTCCGCCCTTTTTCGCGCTCGAGTCACGTGGCCCATTATAGAGGGCAGAGGCGCGCCTTCCCATTTTCGGGATAGCGCTGCGCGATTATCGGGCGCGCTTTTACAAATCTCGAACAGGGCGACAACGTGCGAATGCCCTAACAATGCCCGTCGGTTTTTTGTCCCTCGACAATCCTCGAGGGGGGCACTGGGGGACCTGAGCGGTGAGCGGCGGAAAATCGAGGCGACAGATTGCTTCTCCCGCGACGACGATTCGATGCAATACTATTCTTGCAACCTTTCCTTCCGAGATGGGAAACGAGGTTTTTCGCCTTCTCGTTTCGTTTCCGGGAGGCGCTGACAAGCCGGAAGCCTCGGGTCCTCTTTACTCTCGCGGAACGTGGCCGTACATTAGGAAAAATAAATAAAATACATGGGAGTTAGAATGGGGTTATATGGTTCGGGCGACTCCATGGGATCTCGCCGTGGTCGCGCCGTCGGCCCCGAGCCAGAGGGACGTTTCGGCGTCGTACCATTCGAATGATTGCGCAACGTGAAAAAGTTTCACGTAACAGTACATATACAAACACATGTAAAAAGTAGCCAGAAGCTTCAGAAATAGAAACTAGTTTTTTTTCGGGGAAGTGTAGCATTGAACAATCGAGCAGTGTCGTTTTTCATCCATTGCCGAATTATTGTTGGGCAATATTTTTTTTTTAAGGGCTGGAGATTTCTCGTACACATGAAAACATATGTGAGAAATATGCAGCAGTTGCAGACACACGAAACAAATTTTTTCAATGAAGCTCTACTGTTGGTTTGTGTCCTTTGGAAGAATAAAGTACGAGAAGCACTGGTCACGAGTAACTATCGTTTATTAGTACAAGCAATATTATATCAAATGAGAGTAACGGCTTTTGTGTTGTGCCTGATGGATGAGAGAAAAATTGTTGGCAGATACACAAAAAGGAGGCGCGCGCGCGCAGAACGTTAGCAAGCGAAGTATGCGACGGTGCTGCCGGGAGTTCGAGAAATCCGTGAATCGTAGCGCGCGAGAATCGAATGTTCCAATACTTCCCCTCGCTTCCCCTCTTATTTGGATGATCCGATATACGATATGCCAAGTAGTTCCAAGCATTTTTCATGTTTCTGTTTCGGAACCCTTTTAGTAAGGAAATCCGCCGCCATTTCCTCAGTCGGAGTATATTCGATTTCCAATTTTCCATCTTCGAGTGCCTCTCGAACGTAATGGTGCCGCACGTCGATATGTTTGCTCCGGTGGTGAAAAACGGGATTTTCCGCCAATTTACGGGCCCCGTTGTTGTCACAAAAGATTTTGACTTGAGCCAATTTAGCAAAACCGACGTCGCCGAGGAAACGTTTTAGGTACGTGGTCTCTTTAGCGGCTTCCGATAATGCCATGTATTCCGCTTCCGTAGAGGAAAGCGCCACAGTCTTCTGTTTTCGGGCTTCCCAAGAGATGGGGCACCCCTCAAGAATGAACGCGTACCCGGTGTACGATCTCCTGTCGTTGGGGCAGTTGGCCCAATCCCCGTCGACGAAACCTTTCAGCGGTTCTCCAGTCTTCCTGAATCTTAGGCCCACGTTGCTGGTACCCTGAAGATATCTTAGGAATCGTTTTGCTGCGATCCAGTGACTGTTGTCGAAGCAGCAGTTGAATTGACTCAGGTAACTCACGGCAAATGCGATATCAGGACGAGTACATACCGCCAGATACATAAGTGAACCTATGAGCTCCCTGTAAGGGAGTCGTTCATCATCAGGATCAGGTTTCGCGTTTTCTTTCTTTAATTTCGTTCCAGGGTCCAGAGGTGTCGATGCTGTTTTGCAATCCGACATACCAAAGCGTTCAAGGATGTCTCTGACGTAACCGCTCTGACATATCGTCATTTCGTTTTTTCGTTGGGAAAATGCCATCCCGAGACAGTATGTAACCGGCCCAAGGTCAACGACTTCAAAAATCTCCGCTAGATGACGTCCGAATCTATCGATTTCGTTGTCGTTTTGTGCTGCGACGAGAATATCGTCAACGTACACGGCGATTAACACCAACTTCTTGTCGGTCCCCTTGAAGTAGACGCAAGGATCGGCGATCGACCTCTTTGCACCGAGCTTTCGCAATTCCATGTCGATTCGTTCATTCCAGCACCGACCGGCCTGTCGTAATCCGTACAGGGCCTTGTTTAACAGATAAACCTTGTCGCCTTCTTCAAGTTCGTTCAGCATCGACGCAGCCTTTTTTCCGATATCGCTGTTTTTGAGTTCCATCGCGATAATTCTTTCCATCGACTCATACGCGTATTTCGGTACTTCTATGAATACCTTTTCCTTTAACACGCCGTTGAGATACGCGGTCGAGACATCGAACTGTCTCACAGACATTCCACTCTCAGCTGCGAGGGCCGCTATCGTCCTAATCGAACCCATTCTTGCGACCGGCGCGAACGTTTCGTTGAAATCCACGCCTGGTCTCTGGGCGAATCCACGCGCGACGATTCGAGCCTTCCTGCGATCGAGAGTTCCATCATGCGTGTACTTGTTTCTGAGTACAAGTCGACTGCCTATCACCTTGTGATCTTTAGGCCTGTTGGTGATGGTCCACGTATCGTTCTTGATGATCGATTTCATCTCCGATACTATCGCTTGATACCATTCCTCAGAGTCGGGACCACGAATGGCCTGTTCGATCGGAATTTCAGCGTGGTACGCTATTTCTTCGATTTGTTTTACGCAATTTGTCGTATGATACTCCTTTTTCGGTCTTCCCCTTGTCCCAGTTCGCACTATGCGTGGTCGGCCTCGACCTCTCGGCCGGGGATTAGAGTCCGCGTTTTCGTGTTCATCACCTTCGATATCTCGTTCCAGATCGTCTTCGTTTTGGCATTCGACTTCCTCATAGGGATCGTCGTTTTTTGAGCTTTTTGAAGGAAAAACAACTTCTGTGATTGACCCCTAATCGCTTTTGTCGACTGCGATTTCTTCGTAATCCTTGGTTTGAGATGAAGGTTGCGGCATTCTCACGAACTTCCCGTCAGGTGCGATATCCGTGCGTTTCTCGTCCGCCAGCCATATTCGGTATCCTTTCGATTCTTCGGAGTACCCCACGAATATGCCTTTACTTGATCGTGGGTCGAGCTTCCCTCTTCCAGGCTCCCGATTCCGCGTGAATACCGGTGAACAAAATTCCCTGAAGTGACTCACATTAGGTGGCTCTCCGGTCCATTTTTCGTAGGCCGTCTTTTCTCCGAGGGCCTTCGACGGGCACCTGTTGCGAATGTAATTCGCAGTATTAACGGCTTCGCCCCAAAAGGATGCAGCCAAAGACGATTGGATTAGGAGACATCTTGCCATGTCCATGAGCGTACGATTTCTTCTTTCTGCCACGCCGTTCTGTTCCGGAGTGTAAGTAATCGCGGTCCTTCGAGCGATGGCATTTTGCCGAAGAAACGTATCAAATGCTTCGTTCCGGTACTCTCTTCCGCTGTCGGTCTGCAGGAACTTAATTTTTCGTCTATGTCGATTTTCCGCGAGAGCCTTGAAGTCCTTAAATGCGTTAAAGACCTCGTCCTTGTGTTTCAGTAGGCGTATCTCGCACCAGCCGGAATAATCGTCGATAAACGTAACAACGTATCTCGACCCTCCGTTACTTTTTGTACGTATCAGGCCGCAAACGTCGCTGTGGATAATCTCGAGCAGATCTGAATTTCTTTTCGACTTTTTGGAAAAAGGCGCTCTTGTCATCTTACCACGAAGACATATTTCGCAGATGAAATCCTTTCCCGATTTTCCGAGATGCATGCCTTTCACGATGCCTTTTCGGTCGCATTCGACGAGGTCATGGATGTTCAAATGGCCCATCCTCCTATGCCATGTCTCTAGATCGCTCATTTCGTAGGCGATTTCAGCATTTGCGCTATATTCGCTGTTCGTCTCGTGTATGTAGTACAATCCATCTTCGCGTTTCGCTGTAAGGATCGTGTTACAATTTTTATCGATAATTTCGGCCTTCTCCTTGTCAAGGATTACCAAGTGACCTTTATTGGTGATTTTCCCGATGGATAATAGATTCGTGCGTAACTTTGGGATGCGTAAAATGTAGTCTTTGCTTACGTGTTTCCGACGACCGTTGTTCTCTGCGATTATGGATACAGAACCTTTACCTTGGATCGACGTGGTCCCTGTCGCACTCGCCAATTTCACGCTTCCGGTGCAAGATTTTACAGTACCTGTGAATTTGACGTCACTGTTGCCCATATGGGCAGTGTAGCCACTATCCAGGCACCATCTTCCGTTGTGTTGCGTGTCGTTTGCATTGAAAGCTTCCTCCGCGTACTCGGCTTTTGCACGGAGGCTCACGTCGTTAGCAACGTTCGCGTCGTCGGTGTTCTTCCTCGGTTCGGTGCAATCGGCGGCTTTGTACCCGATTTTCGGCATCGATGACACTTGTAATTGAAGGGTTCACGTTTCGGACCGTTTCCGCATTTCGGTACCCCTTTCGAGTCAGCCGCGTCCTTTTGATATGCGTTCCGACGCTCGACGTTTTGCTTTTTGACCAGCATCGCATTCTGTGTGTACTCGCACGTGTCGTTCTTCCGAGCTACGGATTCCTCTACAATTTTTATGTGTAGAGCCTCAGGATCAGGCAGCTCGTCGCGTGACTCGATCGCACATCTGAAATTTTCGTAACTGGTCGGGAGACTGTAGAGCAACATGACGGTAAGTAAGTCGGGATTGATTTCCACTCCCATCTCGCTGAGTTTATCGATCGTGTCAAAGAAGTACTGGAGATGGTCGCGTATGTCCCCGTTTTCGTCCACTTTTTGCAATGTCAGTTGCTTAAGTAACGTCGCCTTTCTCGAGGGTCCGCTCGATTGGTAAATAGATTTTAATTTCAACCATACCTCTTTTGATGTTTCGCAACCCTACGTTTGTTTCAACTCTGAGGATTTTATTGACGAAATTATATCCGATTTCGCTTTCTTATCTTCGCTGTCCCATTTCCTCGCAGCTTTCACCGATGCGGCGTCCCCCGTGACGATTTCGGGTTTTGTTTTTTCTCCACAGACGTATCCCCAAGCGTCATTTTTTATGAGTATGGCTTCCATCTGGATTTTCCGGGTGTCGTAATTGTCTTTGTTCAACAATTCTATTCGAAGAACGTTTGACGAGGTCATTTTCGTGCCTGTACGGAGTAACGAGTGCTTGCGAAGGGACGCGGTTCACGCTCTAACCTCACTTTCACTTTCGATATTCGTGACGTTCGGACTAATCGCGTTTTTCTTTATTTTCGTGTCCTGGGCCCATAACCTGTTGGTTTGTGTCCTTTGGAAGAATAAAGTACGAGAAGCACTGGTCACGAGTAACTATCGTTTATTAGTACAAGCAATATTATATCAAATGAGAGTAACGGCTTTTGTGTTGTGTCTGACAGATGAGAGAAAAATTGTAGGCAGATACACAAAAAGGAGGCGCGCGCGCGCAGAACGTTAGCAAGCGAAGTATGCGACGGTGCTGCCGGGAGTTCGAGAAATCCGTGAATCGTAGCGCGCGAGAATCGAATGTTATATTCGACCAATATCTACCGCACAACAATCGAGCAGTATCACCTCTCATCCGTTGATGACCTATTGTTGTCGAGTAATTTTTTAGAGTATTGAGTTCTAGTACATATAAAAACTTGTGTGAGAAGAAGAAGAAGCTTGAGACGCGCGATATTATTGTTTTTATGGAAGCTGTGTCATACAACATTCGAGAAGTCTCACCTATCATCATTTGCCGATTTAATGTTGTCCAATATTTTTTTTTTGGAGTACTGGAGAGTTCTAGTATACGTACAAATATATGTGAAAAGCAGCCAAAGGATTCAGACATAGGCTATTTTTTTTTTGGCAGAAGGTGTACAATACAAAATTCGAGTGTTGTTCTATCTCACTCTCTGCTGATTCTCTAAGTCTAATTTTTTTTTCAACTATTAGTACATATAAAGACGCGTGTGACAAGAAGCCAGAAGCTTCGGACGAACGAAATAATTTTTTTGATCGAAACTGTACCATACAACGATCCAGCAATCTCACCACTCATCCCTTGATGACTGATTGTTGACTAATTTTTTTTTTTTGAAATCCTGGAGAGTCTAGTACATATAGAAATACATGTAAAAAGTAGCCAGCAAACTCAAACAAACGCATTTTTTTTTTTTGGCAGGCGGTGTACAGTACAAGAATCGAGTGTTTTTCTATCTCACTCTCTGCTAATTTATTAAGTCTAATATTTTTTTCAACTACTAGAGATTTCTAGTACAAATAAAAACACATGCCAGAAGGAGCCAGAAGCCCCGGATGAACGAAATATTTTTTTTATCGAAACTGTACCATACAACGGTCCAGCAGTCTCACCTCTCATCCCTTGATAAACGAGTGTTGTCTAATATATTTTTTTTAAGTCCTGAAGAGTTCTACTACATATACAAACACATATAAAAAGTAGCCAGAAGCTTCAGAAATAGAAACTGGTTTTTATTCGGGGAAGTGTAGCATTGAACAATCGAGCAGGGTCGTTTTTCATCCCATACCGACTTATTGTTGACCAGCATTTTTTTCTAAAGGGCTGGAGATTTCTCGTACACATGGAAACGTATGTGAGAAATATGCAGAAGCTGCAGACACCCGAAACAAATTTTTTCAATGAAGCTCTACCGTACAACAATCGAGCAGTGTCACCTCTCATCCGTTGATGACTCATTGTTGTCTAGTAATTTTTTACAGTACTAGAGAGTTCTAGTACATACAAAAACTTGTGTGAGAAGGAGAAGAGGCTTCAGACGCGCGATATTATTGTTTTTATGGAAGCTGTATCATACAACATTCGAGAAGTCTCACCTCTCTTCCCTTGCCGCTTTAATGTTGTCCAATATTTTTTTTGGAGTACTGGAGAGTTCTAATATACATAAAAACATATGTTAAAAGCAGCCAAAAGATTCAGTCATAAGCTATTTTTTTTTTGGCAGAAGGTGTACAATACAACAATCGAGTGTTGTTCTATCTCACTCTCTGCTGATTCTTTAAGTCTAATTTTTTTTTCGCCTATTAGTACATATAAAGACGCGTGTGACAAGAAGCCAGAAGCTGCGGACGAACGAACTAATTTTTTTGATCGAAACCGTACCATACAACGATCCAGCAATCTCACCACTCATGCCTTGATGACTGATTGTTTTCTAATTTTTTTTTTTTGAAATCCTGGAGAGTCCAGTACATATAGAAATACATGTAAAGAGTAGCCAGCAAACTCAAACACACGCAATTTTTTTTTTTTTTTTTTGGCAGGAGGTGTTCAGTACAAGAACCTAGTGTTTTTCTATCTCACTCTCTGCTAATTTATTAAGTCTAATATTTTTTTCAACTACTAGAGATTTCTAGTACAAATAAAAACACATGACAGAAGGAGCCAGAAGCCCCGGATGAAGGAAATATTTTTTTTATCGAAACTGTACCATACAACGGTCCAGCAGTCTCACCTCTCATCCCTTGATAAACGAGTGTTGTCTAATATTTTTTTTTTAAGTCCTGAAGAGTTCTACTACATATACAAACATATATAAAAAGTAGCCAGAAGCTTCAGAAATAGAAACTGGTTTTTATTCGGGGAAGTGTAGCATTGAACAATCGAGCAGGGTCTTTTTTCATCCCATACCGACTTATTGTTGACCAAAATTTTTTTTTTTGAAGGGCTGGAGATTTCTCGTACATATGAAAACGTATGTGAGAAATATGCAGAAGCTGCAGTCACCCGAAACAATTTTTTTCAATGAAGCTCTACCATACAACAATCGAGCAGTGTCGCCTCTCATCCGTTGATGACTCATTGTTGTCTAGTAATTTTTTACAGTACTAGAGAGTACTAGTACATACAAAAACTTGTGTGAGAAGGAGAAGAAGCTTCAGACGCGCGATATTATTGTTTTTATGGAAGCTGTATCATACAACATTCGAGAAGTCTCACCTCTCATCCCTTGCCGATTTAATGTTGTCCAATATTTTTTTTGGAGCACTGGAGAGTTCTAGTATACATAAAAACATATGTGAAAAGCAGCGAAAAGATTCAGACATACACTATTTTTTTTTTTTTTTGGCAGAAAGTGCACAATACAACAATCGAGTGTTGTTGTATCTCACTCTCTGCTGATTTTTTTAGTCTCATTTTTTTTTCGAGTACTAGAGAATTCTAGTACATAGACAACCACATGTAAAAAGTAGCCAGAAAATTGAGACACACGCATTTTTGTTTTGGCAGAAGTTGTACAACGCAACAATCGATTGTTTTTTTTATCTCACTCTATGCTAATTTATTAAGTCTAAAATTTTTTTCATCTACTAGAGATTTCTAGTACAAATAAAAACACGTGAAACAAGGAGCCAGAAGCTCCGGATGAACGAAATTTTTTTTTTATCGAAGGTGTGCTATACAACGGTCCAGCGGTATCACCTCTCATCCCTTGATGACTGATTGTTGTCTAATGATTTTTTTATGGCTCTAGGGAGTTTTAGTACATATACAAACATACGGAAGAAGCAGCCAGACGCTTCAGAAATAGAAACTGGTTTTTTTTCGTCGAACTGTAGCATCGAACGGTCGAGCATTGTCGTTTTCATCCCTTGCCGAATTATTTTTTACCAATATTTTTTTTTTGAAGCGCTGGAGCTTTCTCGTATTCATGAAAACATATGTGAGAAGTATGCAGAAGTTGCAGACATCCGAAACATATTTCTTCAATGAAGCTCTATCGCACAACAATCGAGCAGTGTCACCTCTCATTCGTTGATGACTTATTGTTGTCTATTAATTTTTTTACAGTACTAGATATACATGTGTGAGAAGTAACAAGAAGCTTCAGATTCGCGAAATAGTTTTTGTATGGAAGCTGTACCGTGCAACAATCGAGAAGACTCACATCTCATTCCCTGCTGATATTTGCCGATTTTTTTTCAAGTCCTGGAGAGTTCTACAATACATATAAAGAGATGTGAAAAGTAGCCAGAAGATTCAGATGAACGCGATCTTTTTTTGTAGAAGGTGTACAATACAAAGTTCGAGTGTTGTTCTATGTCACTCTCTGCTGATTTAACGAGTCTAATATTTTTTTTTCAACTATTTGAGTCTTCTAGTACACAAAAGAACACATGTCAGAAGGAGCCAGAAGCTTCGGACACACGCAATAATTTTTTTGATCCAAACTGTACTATAGGCGGGCCCAGCAGTCGCACCTCTCATCCCTTAATGACTGATTGTTGTCTAATATTTTTTTTTAAGTCCTGGACAGTTCTGGTACATGTACAAACACACGTGAGAAGTATCCAGGAGCTTCAGATACCCGAAACAAGTTTTTTCAGTGAAGCTGTACCACACGACAATCGAGCAGTGTCACATCTCATTCCTTGATCGGTTATTGCTTTCTAGTATTTTTTTTACACTACCAGAGAGTTTTAGTGCATACAAAAACATATCTGGGAAGTGGCCAGAAGATTCAGACAAGAGCAAGTATTTTTTCATTCATAGAAGGAGTACAATACAACGATCGTGTGTTGTTCTATCTCACTCTCTGCTGATTTATTAAATATAGTATTTTTTCGACTACTAGAGTCTTCTAGTATACATAAAGACATGTGTGAAAAGAAGCCAGAAGCTTTGGACGCGAGAAATAATTTTTTTGACCGAAGGTGCACCATACAACGGTCCAGCAGTATCGCGTCTCATCCCTTAATGACTGATTTTAGTCTAAAATTTTTTTTTTACAGTACTAGAGAGTTTTAGAAGAAGTAGCGAGAAGCTTCAGGAATACAAAATGTTTTTTGTTCAGGCAGTTGTACCATAGAACTGTCGAGCAGTGTCATCTTTCGTCCCCTGCCGTTTTATTGTCGTCCATTAATTTTTGTTTCAACTTCCCGTGATTTTTCGTATACATAAAACCATGTTTGAGAAGGAGCCAGAAGCTTAGGACGCACGAAATAATTCTTTTGAATAAAACTGTACCATACAACGGGCCAGCAGTCTCACCTCCCATCCTTCATCTCTCATTCTTATCTAATGATTTTTTTTCGAATTAGCAAGTTTTATTTCACATAAAAACATCTGCCAGAAGTAACCAGATTTTCTTTCGCGGACACGCGAAATAATTTTTGTATGAAATTATTTCACTCTCTGCTGATTTATTATCGTTATCATATTTTTTTTACAGTACTCGAAAGTTTTGCTAGACAAAAAAACATATGTGAGAATTATGAAGAAGCCCGAACCAGTCTTTTCGGTGAAGCGCTACTGCACAACAATCGAACAGTGTCACCTCTCAACCCTTGATGCGTTATTGTTGTGTAGTATTTTTTTACAGTACTAGAGATTTCTAGTACATATAAAAACATACATGAGAGGTAAGGAGAAGCTTTAGACCCGCGAATTCATTTTTTTAATTGAAGCTGTGCCATGCAACAATCGAGAAGTCTCACCTCCAATCCCTTGCTTACCTATTGTTGACCAATATTTGTTTTGAAGTGCCGAAGAATTCTAGTACACATATAAACACATGTGAAAAGTAGCCAGAAGATTCAGACGGAGGCATTCTTTTTTTTTGGTAGAATGTTTACAATACAACAATCCAGTATGTTTCTATCTCACTCTCTGCTGATTTATCGAGCCTAATATTTTGTTTAACTACTACTTACATCTGGTATACATAAAAACTCGTGTGAGAAGGAGCCAAATGTCTCGGACGCGCGAAATATTTTTTTTTCGATCCAAGGTGTACCATACAACGATCCAGCAGTACCACCTCTCATACCTTTATGAGTGCTTGCATTCTTATGATTTTTTCATAGCACTAGAAAGTTTTGGTACATATAAAAACATATGGAAGAAGTATCCAGAAGCTTCAGAAATACAGAATGATTTTTTTTCAGGAAAATGTACCAGAGTACATTCGAGCAGTGTCATCTTTCATCCCTTTCCGATTTATTGTTGTCCAGTATTTCTTTTTGAAGTACTGGAGATATCTCGTGCACATAGAAACATATGTGAGAACTATCCAGAAACTTCAAATACCCGAAACATATTTTGTCAGTGAAACTGTGCCACACGACAATCAAGAAGTGCCACCTCTCATTCCTGGGTGATTTATGGTTGTCTAGTATTTTTTTTTACAGTACTAGAGAGTTATAGTACACACAAAAGGATATCTGAGAAGTAGTCATAAGCTTGACAGGCACGAAATAATTTTTGTCATGAAACATTTACGGCCTATTGTTGTCTAGTATTTTTTTTACAGTACAAGAGAGTTTTAATACATATAAAAACACATGTCAAAAGTAGGCAAAAGATTCAGACACACGCCATTTTTTTTTGTAGAAGGTGTACAATACAACAATCTTGTGTTGATCTATCTCACTCTCGGCTGATTTATTAAGTCTATTTTTTTCAACTACTAGTGACTCCTAGTACACATAAAAGCACGTGTGAGAAGGAGCCAGAAGCGTCGGGCACATGAAATAGATTTTTTTTATAGGAAGTGTAACATACAACGGTCAATCAGTATCACCTCTCATGCCTCGATGACTGATCTTTGTCTCGTGATTTTTTTATAGTACCAGAGAGTTTCAGTACACATAAGATCATATGGGAGGAGTATCCGGAAGCTGCAGAAATAGAAAACGATTTTTTTCAGGAAAGTGTAGTTCAGAACAGTCGAACGATGTCATCTTTCATCCCTTGCCGATTTTCTGTTGTCCAATATTTCTTTTGGAGACCTGGAGAATTCTAGTACACATACAAACACATGTTAAGAGTAGCCAGAAGATTCAGAAAGATGCATTGCCTTCGGTGGAAGGTGTACAACACAACAATCGAGGGGTTTTCTATCTCACTTTCTGTCGATTTATTGAATCTAATATTTTTCTCCCACTATTAGAGCCTCCTAGTACACGTAAGAACACATGTCAGGAGGAGCCAGAAGCATCGGACGCGCGAAATAATTCTTTTTGATCGAAAGTGTATCATACAACGGTCCCGCAGTATCACCTCTGATCCCTTGATGACTCATTGTCGTCTAATGATTTTATTTTAAGTACTAGACAGTTTTGGTATACATCTGGGAGAAGTAACGAGATTTTTCAGACGCGCGAAATTATTTTTCTATGGAAGCTTCACCATACAACAATCGAGTCTTATTCTATTTCATTCTCTGCTGATTTATTATCGTCTAATATTTTTTTTTCGACAGTACTAGAAAGTTTGACTAACTACAATCGGGCCGTGTCGCCACCGATCCCTTGATGGCTTACTGTTGTCTAGGATTTTTTGTTACAGTACTAGAGATTTCTAGTACATATAAAAACATACGTGAGAAGTAAGGAGAAGCTTCAGACGCGCGAAATCTTTTTTTTTTTATGGAAGCTCTACCATGCAACAGTTGAGAAGTCTCACTTCTCATCCCTTGCCGGTTTATTGTTGACCAATATTTTTTTGGAAGGCGTGGAGAGTACTAGTACACATACAAGCACATGTGAAAAGTAGCCAGAAGATTCAGAAAGACGCATTTTTTGTCTTTCGTAGAAGGTGTGCAATACAACGGTCGAGTATTTTTCTATCTCACTCTCTGCTGTTTTATGAAGCCGAATATTTTTTTTAACTACTTTAGACATCTAGTACAAATAAAAACACGTATGAAACGGAGCCAGAAGCTGCGGACGTAAAATCGCCTCTCATCCCTTGATGACTGATTACTGTCTAATGATTTTTTTTATAGCACTAGAGAAATTTAGTACACATGAAAACATATGAAAGAAGTTGACAGACGCTTAAGACATACAAAATGTTTTTTTTTTCGGGAAACTGTAGCATCGAACAGTCGATCAGTGTCATTTTTCATGCCTAGCCGATTTATTCTTGTCCAATTTTTATTTGAAGTACTGAAGATTTCTCGTACACATTAAAACATATTTAAGAAGTATCCAGAAGCTTCGGACACCCCAAACAAATATTTTCAGTGACGCTCTACCACACAACAATAGAGCCATGTCACCGCTCATCCCTCGTTGGGTTATTGTTGTCTAGTATTTTTTTTTTACAGTACTAGAGATTTCTAGTATATATAAAGACATACGTGACAACTAACGAGAAGTTTCAGACGCGCGAAATCATTTTTTATATGTGAGCTGTACTATGCAACAATCGGGAAGTCTCACCTCTCATCCCTTGCCGATCTATTGTTGCTAATATTTTTTTTTCAAGTACTGGAGAATTCTCGTTCCCATAAGTGCACATGTGAAAAGTTGGCAGAAGATTCAGGGATACGCTATTTTTTTTTGGCAGGCGTGCAATACAACAGTCGAGTGTTGTTCTATCTCACTCACTGCTGATTTATTGAGTCTAATATTTTTTTCAACTATTTGAGACTTCTAGTACACATAAAAACACGTGTGAGGCGGAGCCAGATGCTTGGGACGCGAGAAATAATTGTTTTGATCGAATGTGTACCATACAACGGTCCAGCAGTATCACCTCTCATCCCTTGATGACTGATTTTATCTAATGATTTTTTTTATAGTACTAGAGAGATTTAGTACATATAAAAAACATATGGAAGAAGTAGCGAGAATCTTCAGAAATACAAAACTATTTTTTTTCAGGGATTTGTACCATATAACAGTTGAGCAGTGTCATATTTCATACCCTGCCGATTCATTGTTGTCGAATACTTTTTTTTCTGAAGATTTCTCGTATGTTTAAAAACATATGTGAGAATAAACCAGATTTTTCAGATGCGCGAAATAATTTTTATATGGAAGCTTCTTCATACAAAAATCGACTCTTGTCCTATAACACTCCCTGTTTATTTATCATCGTCTAATATTTATTTACTGTCCTAGAAAATTTTAGTGAACATAAGATCATATTCGCGAAGCATCCAGAAACTTCATATGCCCGAAACGAGTTTATACAGTGAGGCTCTACAACACAACCATCGAGCAGTATCACATTTCATCCCGAGAAGCCTTATTATTGTACACTATTTTTTTCCAGTGCTACATATTTCTAGTACATATAAAAACAGACGTGAGGAGTAACGAGAAGCTTCAGACGCGCGAAATGATTTTTTTACGGAAGCTGTACCTTGCAACAGTCGAGATGTCTCACTCCTCATCCCTTGCCAATACAACTATGGAGTCTCGTTCGATTTCACTCTGTGCTGATTTATTAGAATATGGTGTATAATTTGTTTAAAGTACTAGAGAGTTCTACTTCACATAAAAACATATAGAAGTGGCCAGAACCTTCAGAAATACAAAATGATTCTTTTTTATGGAACGTATACCAATGTAACAATTGAGCGGTCTCACCGCTCCTCCCTTGCCGGTTTATTGCGGTCCAATATTTATTTTTTCAACTACTAGAGTTTTTGTATACATAAAAACATATGAGAAGAGTAATCAGAAGCTAAGCCCACACGAAGCAAATCTTTTTTACGGTAGATGTACCATACAACATTACCTACTATTTCATAGAGATCTAATCGGCCATCCCATTGCATCTCTCATACGAAAACCTCTCGCTTGTACATCGAAGGCTAATCGGGGATCCCGTTGGAATCCAATGTGCAAATACAATTTGCATCCTAAAGGATTCCCACATCATCGAACAGAACCCGATACGATTCTTGTTCGGATCCCGTCGCATTCTGTATATTATATTTTCCAAAAAAAAAAAACTAGACGTTCAAAATACGTGGATCTTAAGGAGGTACGACTACTCTTTCAGGGTCAACAAGGAGACTAAATTTATAGTATCCCACGGATATTCTGATTTATGTTAACTTATGTTGAATATCGGTATTGTCGATCTCAAATTGTCATATTTGTGATAAATGTTTTGCATATTTACTAATAAAAACTGCAAAGTTAGATCCTCAACGACTCTGGAGTATTCACGACGATTCCCAAGCTGTAGCGAGATTCTGTAACTCGGTAGCGACTGTGTTCCGTTTGCCACCGAATAACAGAATCTCGCTAACGAGCTAGGTTATGCTCGCCGAAGGAATCAGCTGTTACGCCCGACGTTGGCAAGTCTATGGGTACTATTTCGTTATTATGATAATATTCAACCCGGAGTGAAAAGCGTTTTATTATGCAGTGCTCGAAGTACATGGTGAAGTTAGAATTTTTCGCTTTTTACAACTATGACTAATTTATCAAACTTTAGTTTTCTAATGGTCTTAAATGGATACTTGGGCAGCAAAACCATGATCACTGCACTTTCGGTCTAGAGTCTCCATAAGACGACGTGCTTCACTAGCTGAAAGTGCTCGACTTTGCAGGAACTGACAAGGAAAGGGATTGGAAAACGATTTTGTGACTTTTCTGGTTTTATTCATGAAAGAGCCTGGTCAGGTGCATCTGACGAGGCAAGCCTGGCCAGGGCCCGGCGCAGAGTCGGAAATTCTCGGTCACATTTATGCACGGGACGATGACCATCGGGAAATAAAATCGTTTCCGCTTGGATTCGAATGTGGAATCCCCACGTGCGGCTACTCCATCACATCCCTACAAAAAAAATGTAAACATTATTTTTTTTCGTGTCGCGGCCAATAATTTGTTTTTTTTACTCAATCGCCGTGAAACACATGAGTAAACACATTTACTCATATGTTTCCCGTTGAGCTTAAACTTTATCCCCCGTTGAGCGTTCTAAATATCGCATGACAAGTTTAAAGGAAGTAGATTACAAAAGCTTTCCACTTACTTCTCACAACAAGTGCTCAAAGTGTCCCCCGTTGACTTCGACGCAACAACGGGCTCGTCGTAGAAAACTCTCCGCCCATCGTTGAAGCATTTCCGGTGTGACGGTCACCACCGCATCTTCAAGACGTTGCTCGAGGTCTGCTCGATTCCGCAACGGTACCCGGTACACATGGGACTTAATGTGGCCCCAGAAAAAAAAAATCAAGGGGGTTTAGGTCCGGGGATCGCGCCGGCCAATCGCGCATTCCCCCTCGACCGATGTATCGCTCACCGAATATTTCGACCACGGAGTTTTGGGCAACGCGACTCGTATGGGCCGGTGCGCCATCGTGCTGGAACACGGCGTTCCGTATTTCGTCTTCATCCATGCCTGCCCGCCTGCAAAGCCGACGCAGATGGGTGGCTATGAAGTCGGCGTATTGTGGGCCCCTCAAGTGACCGTCGAACTTAAACGGCCCAATCCGAAATAAAAGAAAATTGTTCAATTCTATTCGGAAAATCGATTTTTCTGGGTTTTACATTTGCCCCAGAAGTTCAAATAAAAGAATTTTATAAAATTGTAAATTTTCTTGGCGCCATTTTGTTAGAATGATAGCCGTAAAATGTTCCTTCACATTTGTAGAAATATTTCTACGAAGGCGTGTAACTCCTCGATATTTGGATTTTTCACTTCATCTATAATAATTATGTTGTTTCGTACATTTTGCGAAGAGTTGATAGCTTACCAGGCGATTTCCTGTTATTCGTGCCCACATATTGAGCGGCGGAAAACGTTTCTGGTGGCGCGCTTCGACAACGAGATGCGGATTTTCATTTCTTCGCTCCCACCAATGAAAGTTTTTGCTGTTCCACATCCCATCCCTACCGAACGAACTTTCATCGCTGAAAATGATTCGGCGTAAGAAACGTTCGTCCTCTCCGTGTTGCTGAATTATCCAGCGGCAAAAATCCACCCTTCTGCTATAGTCGGCTTCGATAAGCCCTTGCACGCGACTATATCGAAACGGGTGTAGTCCTTCCGCTTTCAGCGTTCTCTGGACCGACGAAGCACTCAAATTAGAATGCCGAGCAACGGCGCGCACGCTCGTTGTCGGGTCTTCCTCGAAAGCGTGTAGTATATTAATTTCTTGTCGAGGGGTCCGCGCTGTCCGCGGTCGCCCAGCATTGGCGTGGCTCGGCATCACACTTCCCGTTTCGCGCATCCGATTAAACGCTGCCGAAATTCGTTTATCCGTAGGATGCCGTCTTCCGGGATATAGCTCGGCATACAATCTAGCGGCTGCACGGGCACTATAATCGCACCGTCCATAGCACCCGATCATGTCCGCGTATTCTTGCGCCGTATACTCCGCCATATCGTCGCACACGTATACCACTTCGATAATGTTTCGATTATACAATTTTTTTAATTGTGTATTCGAAATAATAAAAAATATCGTTAATAAGTAATAAGCAAAAAAAATGTAGTCCGGTCAGATATCCTCGCAGTATAAACGTCTGGCCTCAGCAAACTTTGAAAACTGTTTCCTTGTTTATCACCGTTCAATTGTTTTTCAAGCGTTTTCCACAGATTTTTCGGACTGACGTGCTGAGGCACGCGGTGCGCAAAAAAAGAGGCTTGAGAAACAATTGACCGGTGATAAACGAGGAAACAGTTTTCAAAGGTTGCTGAGGCCAGACGTTTATACTGCGAGGATATCTGACCGGACTACATTTTTTTTGCTTATTACTTATTAACGATATTTTTTATTATTTCGAATACACAATTAAAAAAAATGTATAATCGAAACATCATCGAAGTGGTATACGTGTGCGACGATATGGCGGAGTATACGGCGCAAGAATACGCGGACATGATCGGGTGCTATGGACGGTGCGATTATAGTGCCCGTGCAGCCGCTAGATTGTATGCCGAGCTATATCCCGGAAGACGGCATCCTACGGATAAACGAATTTCGGCAGCGTTTAATCGGATGCGCGAAACGGGAAGTGTGATGCCGAGCCACGCCAATGCTGGGCGACCGCGGACAGCGCGGACCCCTCGACAAGAAATTAATATACTACACGCTTTCGAGGAAGACCCGACAACGAGCGTGCGCGCCGTTGCTTGGCATTCTAATTTGAGTGCTTCGTCGGTCCAGAGAACACTGAAAGCGGAAGGACTACACCCGTTTCGATATAGTCGCGTGCAAGGGCTTATCGAAGCCGACTATAGCAGAAGGGCGGATTTTTGCCGCTGGATAATTCAGCAGCACGGAGAGGACGAACGTTTCTTACGCCGAATCATTTTCAGCGATGAAAGTTCGTTCGGTAGGGATGGGATGTGGAACAGCAAAAACTTTCATTGGTGGGCGCGAAAAAATAAAAATCCGCATCTAGTTGTCGAAGCGCGCCACCAGCAACGTTTTCCGCCGCTCAATATGTGGGCAGGAATAACAGGAAATCGCCTGGTAAGCTATCAACTCTTCGCAAAATGTACGAAACAACACAATTATTATAGATGAAGTGAAAAATCCAAATATCGAGGAGTTACACGCCTTCGTAGATATATTTCTACAAATGTGAAGGAAAATTTTCCGGCTATCATTCTAACAAAATGGCGCCAAGAAAATTTACAATTTTATAAAATTCTTTTATTTGAACTTCTTGGGCAAATGTTAAACCCAGAAAAATCGATTTTCCGAATAGGATTGAACAATTTTCTTTTATTTCAGATTGGGCCGTTTGGGTTCGACGGTCACTTGAGGGGCCCACAATACGCCGACTTCATAGCCACCCATCTGCGTCGGCTTTGCAGGCGGGCAGGCATGGATGAAGACGAAATGCGGAACGGCGTGTTCCAGCACGATGGCGCACCGGCCCATACGAGTCGCGTTGCCCAAAACTCCGTGGCCGAAATATTCGGTGACCGATACATCGGTCGAGGGGGAATGCGCGATTGGCCGGCGCGATCCCCGGACCTAAACCCCCTTGATTTTTTTTTCTGGGGCCACATTAAGTCCCATGTGTACCGGGTACCGTTGCGGAATCGAGCAGACCTCGAGCAACGTCTTGAAGATGCGGTGGTGACCGTCACACCGGAAATGCTTCAACGATGCGCGGAGAGTTTTCTACGACGAGCCCGTTGTTGCGTCGAAGTCAACGGGGGACACTTTGAGCACTTGTTGTGAGAAGTAAGTGGAAAGCTTTTGTAATCTACTTCCTTTAAACTTGTCATGCGATATTTAGAACGCTCAACGGGGGATAAAGTTTAAGCTCAACGGGAAACATATGAGTAAATGTGTTTACTCATGTGTTTCACGGCGATTGAGTAAAAAAAAACAAATAATTGGCCGCGACACGAAAAAAAATAATGTTTACATTTTTTTTGTAGAGATGTGATGGAGTAGCCGCACGTGGGGATTCCACATTCGAATCCAAGCGGAAACGATTTTATTTCCCGATGGTCATCGTCCCGTGTAGAAATGTGAGCAGGAATTTCCGACTCTGCGCCGGGCCCTGGCCAGGCCTGCCTCGTCAGATGCACCTGACCAGGCTCTTTCATGAATAAAACCAGAAAAGTCACAAAATCGTTTTCCAATCCCTTTCCTTGTCAGTTCCTGCAAAGTCGAGCACTTTCAGCTAGTGAAGCACGTCGTCTTATGGAGACTCTAGACCGAAAGTGCAGTGATCATGGTTTTGCTGCCCAAGTATCCATTTAAGACCATTAGAAAACTAAAGTTTGATAAATTAGTCATAGTTGTGAAAAGCGAAAAATTCTAACTTCACCATGTACTTCGAGCACTGCATAATAAAACGCTTTTCACTCCGGGTTGAATATTATCATAATAACGAAATAGTACCCATAGACTTGCCAACGTCGGGCGTAACAGCTGATTCCTTCGGCGAGCATAACCTAGCTCGTTAGCGAGATTCTGTTATTCGGTGGCAAACCGAACACAGTCGCTACCGAGTTACAGAATCTCGCTACAGCTTGGAAATCGTCGTGAATACTCCAGAGTCGTTGAGGATCTAACTTTGCAGTTTTTATTAGTAAATATGCAAAACATTTACCACAAATATGACAATTTGAGATCGACAATACCGATATTCAACATAAGTTAACATAAATCAGAATATCCGTGGGATACTATAAATTTAGTCTCCTCGTTGACCCTGAAGGAGTAGTCGTACCTCCTTAAGATCCACGTATTTTGAACGTCTAGTTTTTTTTTTTTTTTGGAAAATATAATATACAGAATGCGATGGGATTCGAACAAGAATCGTATCGGGTTCTGTTCGAAGATGTGGGAATCCTTTAGGATGCCAATTGTATTTGCACATTGGATTCCAACGGGAATCTCGATTAGCCTCCGATGTACAAGCGAGAGGTTTTCGTATGAGAGATGCAATGGGATGGCCGATTAGATCTCTATGAAATAGTAGGTAATGTTGTATGGTACATCTACCGTAAAAAAGATTTGCTTCGTGTGGGCTTAGCTTCTGATTACTCTTCTCATATGTTTTTATGTATACAAAAACTCTAGTAGTTGAAAAAATAAATATTGAACCGCAATAAACCGGCAAGGGAGGAGCGGTGAGACTGCTCAATTGTTACATTGGTATACTTTCCATAAAAAATAATCATTTTGTATTTCTGAAGCTTCTGGCCACTTCTATATGTTTTTATGTGAAGTAGAACTCTCTAGTACTTTAAACAAATTCTACACCATATTCTAATAAATCAGCAGAGAGTGAAATCGAACGAGACTCCATAGTTGTATCGGCAAGGGATGAGGAGTGAGACATCTCGACTGTTGCAAGGTACAGCTTCCGTAAAAAAATCATTTCGCGCGTCTGAAGCTTCCCGTTACTCCTCACGTCTGTTTTTATATGTACTAGAAATATCTAGCACTGGAAAAAAATAGTGGACAATAATAAGCCTTCTCGGGATGAAATGTGATACTGCTGGATGGTTGTGTTGTAGAGCCTCACGGTATAAACTCGTTTCGGGCATATGAAGTTTCTGGATGCTTCTCGAATATGATCTTATGTGCACTAAAATTTTCTAGGACAGTAAATAAATATTAAACGATGATAAATAAACAGGGAGTGTTATAGGACAAGAGTCGATTTTTGTATGAAGAAGCTTCCATATAAAAATTATTTCGCGCATCTGAAAAATCTGGTTTATTCTCACATATGTTTTTAAACATACGAGAAATCTTCAGAAAAAAAAGTAAAGAGTGAAATCGAACGAGACTCCATAGTTGTATCGGCAAGGGATGAGGAGTGAGACATCTCGACTGTTGCAAGGTACAGCTTCCGTAAAAAAATCATTTCACGCGTCTGAAGCTTCTCGTTACTCCTCACGTCTGTTTTTATATGTACTAGAAATACTGGAAAAAATAGTGGACAATGATAAGCCTTCTCGGGATGAAATGTGATTCTGCTCGATGGTTGTGTTGTAGAGCCTCACTGTATAAACTCGTTCCGGGCATATGAAGTTTCTGGATGCTTCTCGAATATGATCTTAAGTTCACTAAAATTTTCTAGGACAGTAAATAAATATTAGACGATCATAAATAAACAGGGAGTATTATAGGACAAGAGTCGATTTTTATATGAAGAAGCTTCCATATAAAAATTATTTCGCGCATCTGAAAAATCTGGTTTATTCTCACATATGTTTTTAAACATACGAGAAATCTTCAGAAAAAAAAGTATTCGACAACAATCAATCGGCAAGGTATGAAATATGACACTGCTCAACTGTTATATGGTACATCATCATTGATGACTGATTGATGACTGATTTTATCATTAGATAAAATCAGTCATCAGGGATGACTGGTGATACTGCTGGACTGTTGTATGGTACACATTCGATCAAAACAATTATTTCTCGCGTCCCAAGCATCTGGCTCCGTCTCACACGTGTTTTTATGTGTACTAGAAGTCTCAAATAGTTGAAAAAAATATTAGACTCAATAAATCAGCAGTGAGTGAGATAGAACAACACTCGACTGTTGGATTGCACGGCTGCCAAAAAAAAAAAAAAATAGCGTATCCCTGAATCTTCTGGCAACTTTTCACATGTGCACTTATGGGAACGAGAATTCTCCAGTACTTGAAAAAAAAATATTAGCAACAATAAATTGGCAAGGGATGAGAGGTGAGACTTCCCGATTGTTGCATAGTACAGCTCACATATAAAAAATGATTTCGCGCGTCTGAAACTTCTCGTTAGTTGTCACGTATATCTTTATATATACTAGAAATCTCTAGTACTGTAAAAAAAATACTAGACAACAATAACCCAACGAGGGATGAGCGGTGAAATGGCTCTATTGTTGTGTGGTAGAGCGTCACTGAAAATATTTGTTTCGGGTGTCCGAAGCTTCTGGATACTTCTTACATATGTTTTAATGTGTACGAGAAATATTCAGTGCTTCAAATCAAAATTGGACAAGAATAAATCGGCTAGGCTTGAAAAATGACACTGATCGACTGTTCGATGCTACACTTTCCCGAAAAAAAAAACATTTTGTATGTCTGAAGCTTCTGTCATCTTCTTTCATATGTTTTCATGTGTACTAATTTTCTCTAGTGCTATAAAAAAATCATTAGACAGTAATCAGTCATCAAGGGATGAGAGGCGATACTGCTGGATTGTTGTATGGTACACTTTCGATGAAAAAAAAAATGTTTTACGTCCGCAGCTTTTGGCTCCTTTTCATACGTGTTTTTATTTATACTAGATGTCTAAAGTAGTTAAAAAAAATATTCGGCTTCATAAAACAGCAGAGAGTGAGATAGAAAAATACTCGACCGTTGTATTGCACACCTTCTACGAAAGACAAAAAATGCGTCTTTGTGAATCTTCTGGCTACTTTTCACATGTGCTTGTATATGTACTAGTACTCTCCACGCCTTCCAAAAAAATATTGGTCAACAATAAACCGGCAAGGGATGAGAAGTGAGACTTCTCAATTGTTGCATGGTACAGCTTCCATAAAAAAAAGATTTCGCGCGTCTGAAGCTTCTCCTTACTTCTCACGTATGTTTTTATATGTACAAGAAATCTCTAGTACTGTAACAAAAAATCCTAGACAACAGTAAGCCATCAAGGGATCGGTGGCGACACGGCTCGATTGTAGTTAGTCAAACTTTCTAGTACTGTCGAAAAAAAAATATTAGACGATAATAAATCAGCAGAGAGTGAAATAGAATAAGACTCGATTGTTGTATGGTGAAGCTTCCTCAGAAAAATTATTTCGCGCGTCTGAAAAATCTCGTTACTTCTCCCAGATGTGTACCAAAACTGTCTAGTACTTAAAATAAAATCATTAGACGACAATGAGTCATCAAGGGATCAGAGGTGAGACTGCTGGACCGTTGTATGATACACTTTCGATCAAAAAGAATTATTTCGTGCGTCCGATGCTTCTGGCTCCTTCTGACATGTGTTCTTATGTGTACTAGAACGCTCTAATAGTGGGAGAAAAATATTAGATTCAATAAATCGACAGAAAGTGAGATAGAAAACCCCTCGATTGTTGTGTTGTACACCTTCCACCGAAGGCAATGCATCTTTCTGAATCTTCTGGCTACTCTTAACATGTGTTTGTATGTGTACTAGAATTCTCCAGGTCTCCAAAAGAAATATTGGACAACAGAAAATCGGCAAGGGATGAAAGATGACATCGTTCGACTGTTCTGAACTACACTTTCCTGAAAAAAATCGTTTTCTATTTCTGCAGCTTCCGGATACTCCTCCCATATGATCTTATGTGTACTGAAACTCTCTGGTACTATAAAAAAATCACGAGACAAAGATCAGTCATCGAGGCATGAGAGGTGATACTGATTGACCGTTGTATGTTACACTTCCTATAAAAAAAATCTATTTCATGTGCCCGACGCTTCTGGCTCCTTCTCACACGTGCTTTTATGTGTACTAGGAGTCACTAGTAGTTGAAAAAAATAGACTTAATAAATCAGCCGAGAGTGAGATAGATCAACACAAGATTGTTGTATTGTACACCTTCTACAAAAAAAAATGGCGTGTGTCTGAATCTTTTGCCTACTTTTGACATGTGTTTTTATATGTATTAAAACTCTCTTGTACTGTAAAAAAAATACTAGACAACAATAGGCCGTAAATGTTTCATGACAAAAATTATTTCGTGCCTGTCAAGCTTATGACTACTTCTCAGATATCCTTTTGTGTGTACTATAACTCTCTAGTACTGTAAAAAAAAATACTAGACAACCATAAATCACCCAGGAATGAGAGGTGGCACTTCTTGATTGTCGTGTGGCACAGTTTCACTGACAAAATATGTTTCGGGTGTTTGAAGTTTCTGGATAGTTCTCACATATGTTTCTATGTGCACGAGATATCTCCAGTACTTCAAAAAGAAATACTGGACAACAATAAATCGGAAAGGGATGAAAGATGACACTGCTCGAATGTACTCTGGTACATTTTCCTGAAAAAAAATCATTCTGTATTTCTGAAGCTTCTGGATACTTCTTCCATATGTTTTTATATGTACCAAAACTTTCTAGTGCTATGAAAAAATCATAAGAATGCAAGCACTCATAAAGGTATGAGAGGTGGTACTGCTGGATCGTTGTATGGTACACCTTGGATCGAAAAAAAAATATTTCGCGCGTCCGAGACATTTGGCTCCTTCTCACACGAGTTTTTATGTATACCAGATGTAAGTAGTAGTTAAACAAAATATTAGGCTCGATAAATCAGCAGAGAGTGAGATAGAAACATACTGGATTGTTGTATTGTAAACATTCTACCAAAAAAAAAGAATGCCTCCGTCTGAATCTTCTGGCTACTTTTCACATGTGTTTATATGTGTTCTAGAACTCTTCGGCACTTCAAAACAAATATTGGTCAACAATAGGTAAGCAAGGGATTGGAGGTGAGACTTTTTGATTGTTGCATGGCACAGCTTCAATAAAAAAAAATGAATTCGCGGTTCTAAAGCTTCTCCTTACCTCTCATGTATGTTTTTATATGTACTAGAAATCTCTTGTACTGTAAAAAAATACTAGACAACAATAACGCATGAAGGGTTGAGAGGTGACACTGCTCGATTGTTGTGCAGTAGCGCTTCACCGAAAAGACTGGTTCGGGCTTCTTCATAATTCTCACATATGTTTTTTTTTGTCTAGCAAAACTTTCCAGTACTGTAAAAAAAATATTATAACGATAATAAATCAGCAGAGAGTGAAATAATTTCATACAAAAGTTATTTCGCGTGTCCGAAAAATCTGGTTACTTCTGACAGATGTTTTTATGTGAAATAAAACTTGCTAACTCGAAAAAAAATCATTAGATAAGAATGAGAGATCAAGGATGGGAGGTGAGACTGCTGGCCCGTTGTATGGTACAGTTTTAATCAAAAGAATTATTTCGTGCGTCCTAAGCTTCTGGCTCTTTCTCAGACATGTTTTTATGTGTACGAAAAATTACGGGAAGTTGAAACAAAAATTAATGGACAACAATAAAACGGCAGGGTACGAAAGATGACACTGCTCGACAGTTCTATGGTACAACTGCCTGAACAAAAAACATTTTGTATTCCTGAAGCTTCTCACTACTTCTTCTAAAACTCTCTAGTACTGTAAAAAAATATTATGAGAATAAAATCAGTCATTAAGGGATGAGAGGTGATACTGCTGGACCGTTGTATGGTACACCTTCGGTCAAAACAATTATTTCTCGCGTCCGAAGCTTCTGGCTCCTTCTCACACATGTCTTTATGTATACTAGAAGACTCTAGTAGTTGAAAAAATACTATATTTAATAAATCAGCAGAGAGTGAGATAGAAGACCACACGATTGTTGTATTGTACTACTTCTATGAATGAAAAAATACTTGCTCTTGTCTGAATCTTCTGGCCACTTCCCAGACATGTTTTTGTATGCACTAGAACTCTCTGGTAGTGTAAAAAAAATACTAGAAAACAATAACCGATCAAGGAATGAGATGTGACACTGCTCGATTGTCGTGTGGTACAGCTTCACTGAAAAAACTTGTTTCGGGTATCTGAAGCTCCTGGATACTTCTCACGTGTGTTTGTACATGTACCAGAACTGTCCAGGACTTAAAAAAAAATATTAGACAACAATCAGTCATTAAGGGATGAGAGGTGCGACTGCTGGGCCCGCCTATAGTACAGTTTGGATCAAAAAAATTATTGCGTGTGTCCGAAGCTTCTGGCTCCTTCTGACATGTGTTCTTTTGTGTACTAGAAGACTCAAATAGTTGAAAAAAAAATATTAGACTCGTTAAATCAGCAGAGAGTGACATAGAACAACACTCGAACTTTGTATTGTACACCTTCTACAAAAAAAGATCGCGTTCATCTGAATCTTCTGGCTACTTTTCACATCTCTTTATATGTATTGTAGAACTCTCCAGGACTTGAAAAAAAATCGGCAAATATCGGCAGGGAATGAGATGTGAATCTTCTCGATTGTTGCATGGTACAGCTTCCATACAAAAATTATTTCGCGAATCTGAAGCTTCTTGTTACTTCTCACACATGTTTCTATATGTACCAGAACTCTCTAGTACTGTAAAAAAATGAATAGACAACAATAATTCATCAACGGATGAGAGGTGACACTGCTCAATTGTTGTGCGATAGAGCTTCATTGAAGAAATATGTTTCGGATGTCTGCAACTTCTGCATACTTCTCACATATGTTTTCATGAATACGAGAAAGCTCCAACGCTTCAAAAAAAAAATATTGGTAAAAAATAATTCGGCAAGGGATGAAAACGACAATGCTCGACCGTTCGATGCTACAGTTCGACGAAAAAAAACCAGTTTTTATTTCTGAAGCGTCTGGCTGCTTCTTCCGTATGTTTGTATATGTGCTAAAACTCCCTAGTGCCATAAAAAAATCATTAGACAACAATCAGTCATCAAGGGATGAGAGGTGATACCGCTGGACCGTTGTATAGCACACCTTCGATAAAAAAGAAATTTCGTTCATCCGGAGCTTCTGGCTCCTTGTTTCATGTGTTTTTATTTGTACTAGAAATCTCTAGTAGATGAAAAAATTTTAGACTTAATAAATTAGCAGAGAGTGAGATAAAAAAAACACTCGAATGTTGCGTTGTACAACTTCTGCCTCTTCTGTTTTTATGTATACTAGAACTCTCCAGTGCTCCAAAAAAAATATTGGACAACATTAAATCGGCAAGGGATGAGAGGTGAGTCTTCTCGAATGTTGTATGATACAGCTTCCATAAAAACAATAATATCCCGCGTCTGAAGCTTCTTCTCCTTTTCACACAAGTTTTTGTATGTACTAGAACTCTCTAGTACTGTAAAAAATTACTAGACAACAATGAGTCATCAACGGATGAGAGGTGACACTGCTCGATTGTTGTACGGTAGAGCTTCATTGAAAAAATTTGTTTCGGGTGTCTGCAGCTTCTGCATATTTCTCAGATACGTTTTCATGTGTACGAGAAATCTCCAGCTCTTCAAAAAACAAAATTTTGGTCAACAATAAGTCGGTATGGGATGAAAAACGACCCTGCTCGATTGTTCAATGCTACACTTCCCCGAATAAAAACCAGTTTCTATTTCTGAAGCTTCTGGCTACTTTTTATATGTGTTTGTATATGTAGTAGAACTCTTCAGGACTTAAAAAAAAATATATTAGACAACACTAGTTTATCAAGGGATGAGAGGTGAGACTGCTGGACCGTTGTATGGTACAGTTTCAATAAAAAAAAATATTTCGTTCATTCGAAGCTTCTGGCTCCTTCTGTCATGTGTTTGGATTTGTACTAGAAATCTCTAGTAGTTGAAAAAAATATTAGACTTAATAAATTAGCAGAGATAGAAAAACGCTCGATTCTTGTATTGGACACCGCCTGCCAAAAAAAAAAAATTCCGTGTGTCTGAGTGTGCTGGCTACTTTTTACATGTATTTCTATATGTACTGGACTCTCCAGGATTTCAAAAAAAAAAAAAAATTAGACGACAATCAGTCATCAAGCGATGAGTTATGAGATCGCTGGATCTTTGTATGGTACAGTTTCGATCAAAAAAATTCTTTCGTTCGTCCGAAGCTTCTGGCTTCTTGTCACACGCGTCTTTATATGTACTAATAGTCGAAAAAAAATTAGACTTAAGGCGGTCCTCTAGTTTCTCGGGTCGAAAAAATCGATTTTTTTTTTTTTTCATAAATCACATCTACAACATGTGTAGAAAATGTGTGCCAAAGGATTTTTCGATATTCGAAGTGGTTCACAAGTTACGGCCCTGGAACGGAGCAGGTATACGGAGCGCGCGCCGGGCCGCGCCGCCTCTTTCTGAAGCAGTTCAAAAAGTTATAAAGCCAATTTATGAGAATTTATCCAAAGAAGAATTGTTAAGCAGATGCCTGGGAGCGGAAACTCAAAATAATAACGAGTCGCTCAATTCGTTAATCTGGACTTTTGCTCCGAAGCACCTCCATTCTGGGCCAAAAGTGGTTGAAATCGCCACGTTTCTCGCTGTCATAATCTTCAACGAAGGATTCAAATCTATCCTGAAGACCTTGGAAACCATGGGAGTGAAAATCGGCCCACAAGCTAAAGGATATGTTCAACAGCGTGATAGCTCTCGGATCGACTGTTCAGAAAGGCGCACGAGTGATGTTGTAAAACAGGCCCGAATCGCGAAAAGGGAAGACGGAGCAGCTCTGCGTGACTTCAAAGAAGAAGAGGAAGGTCTATTGTATGGTCCAGGCATAGCAGATTGACGCTGAGATGAAATTTTTAGTATAAATCACGTGCGCGAACTTTCAAACGCGTTTTTCTCGAAACATCATTTTTCGAAACGGTGACCACGATATTTCAGAAACTACTGCACCGATCTTTTTCAAATTTATACAGCATCTTTAATATGTTATAAGCCAGCGATTAAACTAGGATTATCATGATTGCTTCGATAGCTTTTTTTGTACGAGCGAAAAACTTAAGAAAAAATGAGTAAAAAATAGAATGTAATTTTCAAAGGTGTATAAAAAAGTCAATTTTTGTAATTTAGAATTCACTCTAGTTCAATCGCTAGTCTTAAATATGAAGATTAAAATGCCGTTTGGTTTTTTGATTTCAGATAAGCAGAACAGCCGCAATCTTGGTCACCGTCAAGCACCTCTTTTACTTGATGTCTTCCTGTCGGCCACTATAATTTTTATTCTATTATATATTTTGACTTCAAAAAATTTGTAAAGCTTATTTAAATGTTAATAAAGATTATGCAACAACAATGAGATTGATTATTTCGATGCTTTGCCCGTAAAAAAATATTGAAAAAGCCGTAAAAAAACAGACGAGAAACTAGAGGACTGCCTTAAAGAATCAGCAGAGAGTGAGATAGAACAACACTCGATTGTTGTATTGTACACCTTCTGCCAAAAAAAAAAATAGCCTATGTCTGAATCCTTTGGCTGCTTTTCACATATGTTTTTATGTATACTAGAACTCTCCAGTACTCCAAAAAAAATATTGGACAACATTAAATCGGCAAGGGATGAGAGGTGAGACTTCTCGAATGTTGTATGATACAGCTTCCATAAAAACAATAATATCGCGTGTCTGAAGCTTCTCTTCCTTCTCACAAAAGTTTTTGTATGTACTAGAACTCTCTAGTACTGTAAAAAATTACTAGACAACAATGAGTACGGTAGAGCTACAGAGGAAAAAATTTGTTTCGGGTGTCTGCAGCTTCTACATATTTCTCACATACGTTTTCATGTGTACGAGAAATCTCCAGCCTTTCAAAAAAAAATATTGGTCAACAATAAGTCGGGAAGGGATGAAAAACGACACCGCTCAATTGTTCAATGCTACACTTCCCCGAATAAAAACTAGTTTTTATTTCTGAAGCTTCTGGCTACTTTTTACATGTGTTTGTATATGTACTAGAACTCTTCAGGACTTAAAATAAAATATCACACAGCAATCATTTATCAAAGGATGATAGCTGAGACTGCTGGACCGTTGTATGGTACAGTTGCGATAAAAAAAAATATCTTTCGTTCATCCGGAGCTTCTGGCTTCTTCTGTCATGTGTTTTTATTTGCACTAGAAATCTCTAGCAGTTGAAAAAAATATCAGACTTAATAAATTAGCAGAGAGTGAGATAGAAAAACGCTCGATTCTTGTATTGTACACCGCCTGTCAAAAAAAAAAATTCCGTGTGTCTGAGTTTGCTGGCTACTTTTTACATGTATTTCTATATGTACTGGACTCTCCAGGGTTTCAAAAAAAAAATTAGACAGCAATCAGTCATCAAGGGATGAGTGGTGACATTGCTGGAACGTTGTATGGTACAGTTTCTATTAACAAAATTATTTCGTTCGTCCGCAGCTTCTGGCTTCTTGTCACACGTGTCTTTATATGTACTAATAGTCGAAAAAAAATTAGACTTAAAAAATCAGCAGAGAGTGAGATAGAACAACACTCGATTGTTGTATTGTACACCTTCTACCAAAAAAAAAAAACAGCGTATGTCTGAATCTTTTGGCTGCTTTTCACATATGTTTTTATGTATACTAGTACTCTCCAGTACTCCAAAAAAAAATATTGGACAACATTAAATCCGCAAGGAATGAGAGGTGAGACTTCTCGAATGTTGTATGATACAGCTTCGATAAAAACAATAATATCGCGCGTCTGAAGCTTCTTATGCTTCTCACACATGTTTTTATATGTACTTGAACTGTCTACTACTTGAAAAAATATATTAAAAAACAATAAGTCATCGAGGGATGAGAAGTGACACTGCTCGATTGTTCTATCGTACAACTTTCATGAAAAAAATGATTTCGCGTCTCTCAATCTTATGACTACTTCTCAGATACCTTTTTGTGTATGCTATAACTCTCTAGTATTGAAAAAAATACTAGACAGCAATAAGTCATCAAGGAATCAGAGGTGACACTGCTCGATTGACTTGTGGTAGAGCTTCACTAAAAAAAATTATTTTCGGGTATCTGGAGCTTCTGGATACTTCTCGCATATGATTTTATGCTTACTATAACTTTTTAGTGCTGTCAAAAAATATTACACCATAATAAATCATCAGAGTGTGAAATAAAAAAAGACTCGATTGTTGTGTGGTGAAGCTTCCATACAAAAATCATTTCGCTCGTCTAAAAAATCTTGTTACTTATCACAGATGTTTTTATGTGTACCAAAACTCTCTAGTACTACAAAAAAATCGCTAGCCAACAGTCATCACGGTATGAGAGGTGTGGCTGTTTCACCATTGTTTGGTACACTTTCGATCAAAAAAATTATTCCGTTCGCCCGATTCTTCTCGCTCCTTCTGACATGTTTTCTCATGTATACTAGAACTCTCTAGTAGTTGAAAAAAAATATTAGACTTAATAAATCAGCAGAGAGTGACATGGAACAATACCCAATTGCTGTGTTGTACACCTTGTACAAAAAAAATTGCACGTGTCTGAATCTTCTGGCTACTTCTCGAGAACGACTTTGAGTCGATAATTTCAGGGATGTCCGATTGCCGTTCGGTGCATCGAATTCGTCTTTGTTCGTTTGTCGCGAGCCGGTAGCCGCTCGATCTGCGTTTCAACGACGCACCATGCTCTTATTCGCAATCGTTTGCTGGATTCTAGATGAAATTGACGTCCGCTATGACGGGGATGGTCGAACGACGTTCAAAGTTGTGCGGAAACGTCGAAGGCAACCATAATGTCATCTTAGGCGCTTGGTGCGAGCCGGTGGTCGCTCGAGCTGCGGTTCAACGACGCACCTTGCCCTTATTCGCAATCGCTTGCTTGATCGAAGATGAAATCGACGACTGCTATGACGAGGATGATCGAACAACGTTCAAAGTCGTGCGGAAACGTCGTGGGAAACGATGTTTTCATCTTTATCGCATAAATAACCACCCTGTTGTCGTAGTGGCGACTCGCAAGACCGCACGACTTGTCTACTCGCTTTGATCGAAAATAATAAGATGAGATCGAGAACGATATTGAGTGAAACGTTTAGGGATACCCGATTGAAGCTCCAAAAACCATCCTGAGCATCGAATTCATCTTTGATCGCTTGGTGCGAGCCGGTAGTCGCGCGAGCCGCGTTGCAACGACTCAGCATGTACCAACGACTTTGAAACTCGCGCGGAAACATCAAGCGCAACAATGATTTTATATTTATCACGTAAATAATTCGTCGTACTCGTAGCTTCCTGAACTGCCCGAATTGTCCACTCACTATGACCACAAGTAAAATGAATAAATAAGTACATTTTTTTTTAAGTCGCTCAAATTTCGACGTTTTAGACGACGCTGGTATTCTCATATTCTTAGAAGGAAAAACAAACAAAGTTTGTTTTTCCTTCTAAGAATATGAGGGTTCTTTGCAACCCTTTTGGATTTCCGGAAACCGTCCGTATAGAAAAGTGAAAATACGTACCTATCTCACGCTGTGAAGATCTCATTTTTTTTCAAATCCTCATAACACCTCGTATCAGTTTTCGTCTTCCGGTACCAACTGGTTTCGTCTTTTATCGTAATTTATTTTCGGAGATCAATCCGAGTATTATACAAGACGGAGTGATCGAATGAGAAATAGAATCCGGAAAACATCCAATTTTCGAAAATTTAGCGACAAATTATTGACAGTTTGGTAATAAAATTTCACCTTCTTTTTGCATTGCGCGATAAAGTCGCTCGGTCTATCGTAATTTGAGGACTATTGAGTATTTGCTGATTTCGTTCATTTTTATTTCTTCATAAAACACAATCACAGGCTCTCTCAATGAATAATCACGGTCAAATTTGAAATTCGAAGGCGGAAACTCAAAGTGATTTTTCATGTAAGAGTCGTTGAGAGTGGATCGACGAAAAAGCGAAAGAATGCGCAGACGTAAGGGAAGATGAGACAAATGACAAGTATAATCGAGGAGAAATAAGAAACGCAAGAATGCCAATGAGTAACAGTAAGATAATAACGAAGGATGAAAGAGCGACGAATAACAGGCGACGACACCCGAAAAGACAATTCACGCTCATTCGCTTGTGTTTCGCGCGGCTTGACGCACGCTCTGAACTTGCGCACCCAAGATGACGGAAAGTGTTAGCAGACGATACACGAAACGCCACATCACCAGCAAAAGCGAGACAGATGCCGATCTGCCTTGTTTGTCGTCTGCTACGTGCCCCGCGCTCGGCTCCGAGGACTGAGTGGCGGCGTCGATCATGGCGGACTGTAGTCCTATGATAATGCATCGAACGCCCAAATTCTAATGCTTCCCATTCAAAATCTATTCGACCGAAACAAAAAAGCCTTGACAATTACACTCCGGGCACCCCCCTGAACCCGCCAATTCAGAGTGCATCACCTATTATGAATCACCCTGTATATATATATATGGGGCATTCTATACCAATTCGACCTGGGTCTGACCCTCGACCCCTCAAATCTGGTTCCCGATTTTTCCTATCATTAGTCTCACTCTATCAAGCAATTACAATTTTTTTCAGATTTTTCAAAATAAATTTGAGCGCGTCATGAATATTTGAATTTTTTTTTTGAACACCTCGATGGCCGTAATCGAAAAATCTGAAAAAATTCCCAAAAATACTGCGTCAGATATAAAAAATGTTGGTGTAAAATTCATAATGTCTGGGCTTTTGCTTCAACCCGTTTTTTAGCTTTTTGAGCAAAAAAAAATGAAAAAATTAAGAAGCACAGGTCAATTTACTGTAGACTGTTGCTCGAAATTTTGTATGCATAGTACCAGATTAAAATAAAAAATTCTCCGATTTTTCTAAAGTGTATTTTGTAATTTTCGATTTTTTTTTTTATCATGGTTGACAACAACCCTAATTAGGGATTTGGAAATGATGCGAATTGCACTAACAATAAGCGTAAGATGCCTGGTGAGGTTCGGTACACTCTAAACTACTATTGAACTACTACTGTAGACAGTAGCTTGAATATTTTTGATGATAGCGAACGGTTTTTGGAAATTTTTAAGGATTTTTTAAAGCATTTTTTTCTGTAATATCATCGTAAAATCATGATTAATTAAAAGCGGTCATGAACAGTGATCGCTCTTAATTAAATAATTAAGAGCGGAAATAATTTTTAATTTAACAATCAATATCAATTTTAATCATCAATTCGCATGGTTTTATCTACGCTTTATTCCAGAAACTACAATGAAATCATCGTAGAGAGTAGTATTTCCATCACTGACAATCTGAGATGCGTCAACACATTTTTATATCACATGTGCCTTTAAAATGATTTTTGATATAATAAAAAGGTTCTGCAGACTTTTTTTTTTCTTTATAATGTTGTGGATTTTAAATTAATTAATTATTTAATTAAGAGCGATCACTGTTCATGACCGCTTTTAATTAATCATGATTTTACGATGATATTACAGAAAAAAATGCTTTAAAAAATCCTTAAAAATTTCCAAAAACCGTTCGCTATCATCAAAAATATTCAAGCTACTGTCTACAGTAGTAGTTCAATAGTAGTTTAGAGTGTACCGAACCTCACCAGGCATCTTACGCTTATTGTTAGTGCAATTCGCATCATTTCCAAATCCCTAATTAGGGTTTTTGTCAACCATGATAAAAAAAAAAAAATCGAAAATTACAAAATACACTTTAGAAAAATCGGAGAATTTTTTTTTTTAATCTGGTACTATGCATACAAAATTTCGAGCGACAGTCTACAGTAAATTGACCTCTGCTTCTTATTTTTTTCATTTTTTTTGCTCAAAAAGCTAAAAAATGGGTTGAAGCAAAAGCCTAGACATTATGAATTTTACACCAACATTTTTTATATCTGACACTGTATTTTTGGGAATTTTTTCAGATTTTTCGATTACGGCCATCGAGGAGTTCAAAAAAAAAAATTCAAAAATTTATGACGCGCTCAAATTTATTTTGAAAAATCTGAAAAAAATTGTAATTGCTTGATAGAGTGAGAGTAATGATAGGAAAAATCGGGAACCAGATTTGAGGGGTCGAGGGTCAGACCCAGGTCGAATTGGTATGGAATGCCCCATATATATATATATACATATATAGTATGTAATTCTTTATTTTGGTTCCCCGTGGGGTTACAAAAGGGCTTCCGTACACTCTTTCTTATTCTACTTAACCTACTACTTAAGCCTATTCGCACGCTCTTAACCTACGCCGCCTCTGCCCCTCCGCTTTGTTCCGCCTCACTCTTAAACCCAAATCCGTCTCTTTCCTCCCTCTCCGCCTCGCCGACTTCCGTTTCCTCCTTTCGCTCCATTCCTCTTTCACTCTTCTTCGACCCCTCCCTCTGCCTCTCTTCGCTCCCTCTCCTTCTCCTCCCTCCGTTCCTCCAAACCTCTCATCCACTTCTCTCCCCCGCCCCCTTCGTCCAGTATCTCCCTTATCCTTTCCCCTATTTCTCTTTCGTCTCCGTCCCCTCCCCTACACCTATCTAGCACATGTTCCCATGTCTCCACTTCTTCTCCACATATCCTGCACGCTCGTTCCTCCTCCGTTTCCCAGTACCTGCCTTCTCTTAGCTCACTCCCCAATCTGAACCTTGCTACTCTCCTGTATCTATCTTCCTGCCATCCCGCTCTCAGATACCTCGGCACCCCCTCCGTTCTTACCTCCCTGTACCATCTGTTGTATCTGGACTGTCGTATCTTTTCCTCCCTCTCCCTCTCCTGTTTTTTCCTGTCCTCTTTCTCTTTCCTTTCATATCTCACGTTCTCTTGTTCCTGATTCCCCTCCTCTGTTTGCCCTTCTATCTTTCTAAACTCTTTCCTGCCTATCTCCCATTGTGCTGTCCTTTGTTCCCCCCCTTTCTCCCTCTCCTTTATCTCTTCCCAACACCGTCTTGCCACTTCACTCCCCCCCCTTCCCTTAACTTTTCTTCATATCTCCATGCCCTTCTACCCGCCCTCGTTCTTATCAAGTCCCTCTTCATTTCCTCCCTTATCATATAGCCCGGCGTCCTCCAATCCACCCCCAGTGTCCATCTTAGTGTCCATATATATATATATATATATATATCCCCAGTGTCCATATATATATATATATATATTTGCACCGCTGTTTAGGGTTTTTTGTAGGGAGATACGAAATTTATCTAGGGATGGCACATATCGACTATCTGGCAACACGGCGTCTCTCGAACGTTTCCGAACGTCTCTTGCACAATTTCGAACGTCTTTGAACGTCTCACGAACGTCTTCGAATGTCTCACTAACGTCTTCGATCGTCTCACGAACGTCTTCGAACGTCTCTCGAACAACTTCGAACGTCTCTCGAACGTCTGGGACGTCTCACGAACGTCTTACGAATCTGTTCGAATGTCTCATGAACGTCTTCGAACGTCCTACGAACGTCTTCGAACATCTCTCGAACGTCTTCCAACGTTTCACGAACATGATCGAGCGATTATAATGATTTATACCCTCCAAAAAAAATTTAGTTACACTTCTGAAAGGAATATTTCATACAGCTATGTAATCCTGGAAGAGACGACGTAATGAAGGAAAGGGCGAGGAGAATTAAAAAATGACATAATGGTACATTAATTTTATTTGCACTAATCTTTATGATTCGACCAGCAATTAAACATTTTGAATACATTTTATAGGGCACAATTGGTTTCGTGCTTTTCACAACGTAGAGTAGACCTTACATCTAAATTACCTAACGCATCCTCAAAGTCCACACCCAACGATTCAATAACTATATCATTTTTCATGTTTAATATATCAGCTGGCCAACCGGTGCAATGGTCTAGTGGTTAGCGTGCTTGCCACTAAACCTGCGGACCGGGAGGTCCCGGGTTCGAATCCCAGTTGCGTACATTTCGTCGTGAAATGTTTTTCTTCGGCATTTCGCGGCGAAATAAGACTAGTTCCACGACTAGGGGGCGAACTTGATGACCGGCTGTATTGGTATAGGTTTTCCGCAGTTTCCCTATACCCATGACAGAAATGTCATGATGAATATGATACAGAGGGGGAAGTCGGCTGCGGCCGCAAGGTGGGGGATGGAAGGTAGACGGGGGAATTGTGGAGGGGAGGTGGGAATTGTGGAATCAGGAAGATATAGAAGGGCGAACTGGAATGGGTGACAGACCGAAGTTGAGATAGGGGCTCGTAAAAAAGGGTAAGACCCTGTACGACTGGAACAAACCAATAAAAAAAAATATATCAGCTGGCTATTCTCGTTTTTTATGACCCATAACACACACAATAGGACACGTTATCTATCGTTGATAGTCGACATACTAAGCGGGTTCTGGACCACTTTGACCTTGAAAATGACGTGAAAATGAGTCATCAGCGCGCAGCGTCTGCGCATGCGCGCGAACGTTCTCGAATGTTCTAGAAGTTTCTCGAAGCGAAGACGTCATCGCCCCCTCCCTTGTTTGGCCTCGAATTGCTGATGTAGTCGCCCCACCCTCCCTCTATTGTTTGGCCACGAAGTGATGGCACCCCCGCCCCTCCCTTCCCTAATCGGAGCAGATTTCCGGTGACATCATCGTCCTACCTCCCTTGTTTGGCCTCGAAGTCCTGATGTAATCCCCCCTCTCCCTCCCTCCCTACCTTGTGCGGCTTCGAATGACTCCCCCTCCCTACCATAAGAATTACTTCATCGCGAACGTTCTCGAATGTTCTGGAAGGTTCTCAAATGTTCTGGAAGGTTCTTGGAGCGATTACGTCATCGCGATTCTTGGAAATGGGGTGACGTCATTACGATTCCAGGAAATGATGGGGGCTATCGTGATTCCTCATTACCGTGGAACGATCTAGAACATTCCACGATGATGCAATCGGATGGCCTTGGAGCGATGGATGAAATCATAATCGAACGTTCCAGAACATTCCGCGATGGTGTCATTATGAAACAGGTTAGAGTGAGATGGACTACACCGACCATGGCCATCCATCGAAAGCGATGACACCATTAAAGCTGACTTCGTTTTGAATATTCTGGAGAGTCGAGGTCAGATAAGGCATGGGATATAAAAAGGATGGCCTTTTGCGATGCTTCATCAGTTGACTTTGAGTAATTGGTGAATGCAAGATCACAAGTATAATCGGAAAAACTTTAACACTAGATTCACCAGACCAGTCATTTTGACTGGTCGTGCAATTTCAATTCAAAATTCCTACTGCATGTAAATTTGCTTTCCGAAATGATGTTATGACTTTTGTAGCTATAAGTAGAGAATACATTTTATGAACTTAATGTTACTTTATATATATTCGTAACAAATATATTTTTTGTTATTGACACTTATACCAGTACCTGGTCTGGTAAATCTAGTGTTAAAGCAAGAATTAAGTTATTTCTGGAAGACACTCACGAAATAAAAAAAGCTTTTCCAATCGTAAAGTGATTTTAATAGACTGTTTAAACGGCTATCTCAACTCAACATCAAACAACAAAAAATTGAAAGTAAGCAATGAATTATTTCTGGAAGACATTTACGAAGTAGAAAATGTATTCAATCGAAAAGTGACATTGATAATCTGTTCAACAGGCTATCTCAACTGAATATCAAGCAGCATTATGGATGTGTCGGAAATCAATAAAGTCAGCCGCATAGACGATGACTTACCGACAAAGACGTTTGCGGAGCATTAATCGCAAAAAATCTACAAAATCACACAGTTAAAGGAGGCCAACACCATGTTTGGTGTTCGAATCATCGTAGCCCTTGACAACGAGTTTTATGTATTTCTACCGGTGAGGATGAGCAAAGACGACTATGCGAAGCTATATCAACAGATGAAAGAAGTGTCAGCCGAAAATCATCTATACATTCGCCCAGTTGGTAGCAAATATAATCAGTGTGAATTTATTTATGAGCGCAAAAATAAACGTGTAAACTTATTTGGTCCTTCCAAATAAATTCTTCCCAAGAAAATCTTGTTTTTCATAAAAAATGTGAAGTGATTCTATTATTAGAATCTATGAAGAAGGCAGTCGATAAACAAGTAATATTCTTTGATACATTTGTATGAGAGAGATACGTTCATAATGCTTATATCTTTCGAGATCAGAGAAAGAAAGAGCGATGTGATAGCGGAATTAAAATGTATGGTTCACTTCTAATTACGCAGGTCCGAGACGTGTCTTGGAACGAAAAGATTGAGTTGTAGGAGCTTAGCTGCGACGACCTTTGATATCAAGAGACGGGGCAGCGTCTTGACGCCAAGTAATAAAAAAGAAATTTCGATGTCACAGACGAACTCGCCGCGTACTCTTTATACACTAAGTTGGCCTTTTATCGGTCGTTTTTCAATTCTAAAGCGACGCCACGCAAAAACGAGTTGACGAATCGAAAATCGGATGACATTTCACAAGAGCAATGTGATTTTTTCCTATCGTTTGGCCTAGGTTACTTTTTGATCCATCCACTGAATCTCCAGATCACATAATTTTCGATCGAATTTCTGAGCGATTTTTTTGACAGGAAAAACGATTCAACACTTCATAGGTTAGCGGAATAAAGTCAAACCGTCATATCGTAAACATAGCATATACGCCGTTTTTAAAATAACTTAACAAATTGATGAACAGCGCAGAGCGACGCGTTTAAGACCGTTCTCGTGCAGCTCGATAGCTGACAGCTATCTTGACTGCTATATTTACATAATGGAATGTGCTACGAAGTGTTTGACAGCTTTAAACGTTATTCCTGGTTAGAGCGGTTATACGTACAAGCATGAAACGAACGCCAATACGGAATTCTCGTTCTCCGAACACACGTGAGGATATAGTATACAGGGTGTGCCATTTAACGTGACCACCCCAAATATCTCCGTTGCCTTTAGAGTGACAAAAAAATGTCGGGAGGTAATTTGATTGATTTCGAAGGGCTGATACAGTGGTGAAAAATTCATTTTTGTCAAGGTCATAGTTTTCGTGTTCTCAAGGTCATCATTGGTTTTTCAAATGGGAACATGTTATTTTTTATTAAGATGTTGTAGCTGATATTCTGACGAATCCAAGGACCTATGATATAATAACCTTGAAATGATTTTTCACCAAAATACACGTGTAAAATAGGGAAATCGTGATGATATTGACAATAAGAATATCCGAATAATGTAATTGAATCTTTTGTGCAAAATATTTTTTGTAACAAATGATCGTAGTGATGGCCATTAACCTCGACACATTTTTGAAGACGTCGAATGAATGATTCTCTTGACCTTCGGACAGTTTCCGTTGTGATAGCGGCGCAGGTTGTCCAACGGATACAAAAATGTCAATAGTCGGAGATTTTGTTGATGTTTGTAAATACTGGCATTGCAACGTAGTAAAACTGTAGTAGAGTGAAGAATGTTTACCATCTACCAATATTAGAATCAGTAGACAAGTGTATCCATCCAAAGTAACATGTAATAACCGTATTAAAAATGGTATTGTACAGTCAAGCAGAGAAAGTGGAAATGATTCTGATTTATGGTGAGACCGGCAGAAACTATGTGCAAGCGCAGGAGTTCCGGCGCAAAATTTCCCGGACGCTCGATTGGGAGAGGTGTAGTAATCCCTTAGTCTGCTCGTTCGCCGGCTTTAACGCCACTTGATTTCTTCCTATGGGGAGCTATAATGGATCGTGTTTACCATGATGTTCCGACGACGCCGGTGAACATGCGAGAACGAATTACAAGAGCCTCCGCCGCTATCACACCAGAAACTATTCGAAGGTCAAGAGAATCATTCATCCGACGTCTTCAAAAATGTGTCGAGGTTAATGGTTAATGGCCATCACTTCGAACATTTGTTACAATAAATTTTCTGCACAAAAAATTCAATTAAATCAGTCGGATATTCTTATTGTCAATACCATCACGATTCCCCTTTTTTACATGTGTATTTTGGTGAAATATCATTTCAAGGTCGTCTGAATATCAGCTACAACGTCTTAATAAAAAAAAAACATGTTCTTTTTTGAAAAACCATTGATGACCTTGAGAACACGAAAACCATGACCTTGACAAAAATGGATTTTTCACCACTGTATCAGCCTTTCGAAATCAATCAAATTACCTTCTGACATTTTTTCGTCATTCTAAAGGCGACGGAGATATTTGGGGTGGTCACGTTAAATGGTCCACCCTGTATATTAATACGTGTGTGTGTGTGTGCGCGCGCGTGTATGTGTGCGCGCGTGCGTGTGTGTGTGTGTGTGTATGTGTGTGTATAAAACACGTCGAGTATTGTACGAAATTTTATGTTACAAAGTGTGAAAATTTGGGTTTTACACACCCTTCGCATGTGTCCCCATTATCGTATCGAGTTAAATGAAATATATAAAATCTTATAAAATATAAATTTTATAAAATATATATTCACCGAAACATATTAATGTATGATATATTATAATTATACTATTATATATAATATAATAATATACATAATAATTATAAATATTTTTTTATTGATTTGTTCCAGCCGTACAGGGCCTTCCCCTTTTTACGAGCCCCACCCCACCTCAACTTCGTTCTGTCACCCATTCCACATCCCCCCTCTATATCTCCCATTCCACAATTTCGCCCGTCTACTTCCAATCCACAATTCCACCGTCTATCACCCATCCCCCCACCTTGCGGCCGCAGCTGACTTCCCCCTCTGTATCGTATTTACCATGACATGTCTGCCATGGGCATAGGGAAACTGCGGAAAAACTATACCGATACAGTCGGTCCCAAGTTCGCCTCCCAGTCACGGAACTCGTCGTCTTTCGCCGAAAAATATCGAAGAAAAATATTTCACGATGAAAGTGACGCAACTGGGATTCGAACCTGCGACCTCCCGATCAGCTGGTCAGCACGCTAACCACTAAACCAACGCACCGGATAATTATACATAACATATAAATATATCAAGTATATAAACGAGAAACAGAAATAATCAAACACCTGATTACGCGTGAAAAAGGAAGAGAAGTAATATGTATCGAAGCGAAAACATATATAGAGAAGTGGATAACTGGGGAAAGGGATAAGAGGGGAATAGAAGATAAATTAATAGGGATGCTGAGAGCGGAAATAGGTCTAAATATGTGTAAATTGTGTCGAGGAATAAAAAAGGAGTGTTTGAAACGAGAAGTAGTGGTGAACGAGAGCGAGAAGTCAGAGTGTGACGAAAATTGAAGATAATAAAAAAAAAGGAACGTTATAAGTTAGATTGTAAGAGATCGATGTTTAACGGTGTAGCAGCTTTGTAAAAAGCCGAAAAGGCAATGCACATAAAACTTCTTACTACTACTAGTATACATTTTGTAAAATATATCATGTATATTTTATAAAATATATATTCACCGAGTGAAATAAAATACATAAAATTGTATAAAATATATACATTTTTTTAACGAGGTGTGAAATAAAATGTATAAAATCGTATAGAATATATATTTTATGAAGTATGTATTTACTGAGTGAAATGAAATTCCACTCTTTACTATAATTGACGTTTTATGCACGAGAAGTGTGCCCCCCATTTTCGCCCCTCGTAATATAAAATTTCGTACAATACTCTACCAAAAAGTTTTTCTAACGAGTTTGCATTTGCAGCACAAGCCGAAGGCGACTGTTGAAATCACACGAGATTCGCTTCAGATTCACTAAAGAGAATAAAATGCCCATATGGAATTCGAGATTCCACACGAGATTCACAGGAGAGAATAACACGCCAATACGGAATTATCATGCATCTAAAATAGGTAAGGAAATAATACATTATGATACGAGTACGAAAAAAAAAATTTCTAACGAGTGTGAGTGTGCATCATGAGCTGAAGGTGAGTGTTGCAATCACACGAGATTAGAAAAAAAATTGGTCGAGTATTATACGAAATTTCGTTTTACGCAGTGTGAAAATGGGGGTTTTACGCACGCTTCACATGCGTAAAATGTCCATTATCATACCTAGTAAAATGAAATATAATATATCAAAACGTGTCATATCCAAATGTTATAAAATATATAAAATGTATATTTTATAAAATATATATTCACCGAGTGAAATAGAATACATAAAATCTTATTAAATATATATTTATTTCACTTGGTACGATAGTGGACGTTTTACGCACGCGAAGGGTGCCCCCATTTTCACACCTCGTAAAATAAAATTTCGTATAATACTTGACGCAAAAACTTTTTCTAACAAGTTTGCGTTTTCAATCAGACGATATTCACTTGAATTTCAATGGAGAGGATAAAATGCCAATATGGAATTCGAGATTCCACACGAGATTCACTGGAGAGGATAAAATGCCAATATGGAATTTTCATGTATCGAAAACAGGTAAGGAAATAATACATTATGACACAAGTACGAGAAAAACTTTTTCTAACGAGGATGAGTTTGCAGCACGAGCCAAAGGTGAGTATTGCAATCACACGGGATTAGAAAATGTTTTTTTCTTCGAGGATTGTACGAAATTTTATTTTATGTAGTGTGAAAATAAGGGTTTTACACACGCCTCGCATGCGTAAAATGTCTATTGTCGTACCGAGTAAAATAAAATTCTTTGCTCAATACGAATTTGAAACTATAGACGTATAGTTTCTTCAATCCTATTTGAAATTCACTTTCTGTGGACTAGCGCTAATGGAAAAAAGGTTTTTCCCCTTTCAAAAAGCTATGAAATCCCTTTAATAACTTTTAAAAAGTAAACAAAGAACGCCAAGTAATAAAAAATCCCGCCGAAAACATTATCGCTTGTGTTGCCATATAAAAAATTCTGCTTTATCTCAATTTTTTTTAATTTTCATTTAAACACTGGTTTTATTATATTTTTCCAATTGAAATGTAAAAAAAAGTGAAATAACTTTTTATCCAGCCAATAACAGCCAAGAAAGTTTACTAGAGATGTTGTAAACTAAATTGTTAAACCTTAGAAATAATATTTTTCTAAATATTTTATTTAAATTTAAAACATCATATTACTATTATAACAAAACATTGGTATCAGCATTATATAAAAGTATAACGTATGTACCATACAAGTATACTGGAAATGGTGTGCAACGACTTGGCGTGCATGGTTAAGAAAAACAGCTCGACAAAGGATTACGTCTTCTCAACTACTGAACTTGCAAGTCAAAAAATATATAAATCGCCACAATTTATTATACAAGTGGAAATCAAATTCATGATTCCGCGAAATGTGGATCATGCATTTGTCAATGATGTGCCTCTAGACCAAACGATACTTGAAATCTTATTTTACTTACATGATTTAAAAAGTGACATGAAACTATAAACTTTCTACTTTATGACACAATGATTACACATTGCCTGAAATATTATATTTTTCGTCCTATATACTTTGGTGTAATGGTTACAGTATCCATCTCTAAGCCACAGCATCGGCAGGTTGAAGGTTCGAATTAAGGTGCCGGCGTCGTGCTGGTGGAAAAAGAAATATCTCGGTATTACTCTGGACACCTATGGTACTATACTTGATGTTTTATCGGAGGACAGTCGAATATTTTTCAGCAATGAATATAACATAACTCCAAAACGGTGACCTGAATTAAGGGCGGGGTAAGGTTAATTCGGTGAAAAAAAGCATATTTTCAAGAATTTTTTTTAGACGATACAGGTAATGCTGGTTTATTTAATTAATTTCCATATAATAATACAAGATCTGGACTATATTTTCCTAAATTTTCATTGCAAAATATTGATAAATAAGCCGTTGGCAGCAAATCTCCGCAGGCGCCTCGAAAAAAAGTTTTTTTGCAGTGTACGCTATAATTCGTCACTGGATAATCTGAAACAAAAAAATCAAAATGCGTTTATTAGGTGAGATGTTTCTCGAGGTAGCGCTGCCGGGTTTGTTTTTATCGATTTTTTCATTTTCTGTAGCACTTGGAAGTCAAATACGCGATTTTCGCTAAAAAAGATCGGCAAATTTGTTATTGTACGATAAAAAATAATTATAAAAAAAACTCGGCAGCGTTACCTCGAGAAACATCTCACCTAACGAACGCATTTTGATTTTTTTGTTTCAGATGATCCAGTGACGAGTTATAGCGTACACCGCAAAACAACTTTCTTTCGAAGCGCCTGCGGAGATTTGCTGCCAACGGCTTATTTATCAATTTTTGCAATAAAAATTTAGGAAAATATAGTTCAAATGTTGTATTATTATATGGAAATTAATTACATAAACCAGCATTACCTGTATCGTCCAAAAAAATTCTTGAAAATATGCTTTTTTCACCGAATTAACCTTACCCCGCCCTTAAGTGGACCGACGTACACACCGATAACACTATACATTAATGTAACCTTGTGTGAATAACACTAGCGCAAGAGACAGTAGATCCCATTGCTAATAACCCTGGGAGTTGTTGCGTCATTGCAGTTTTAAATTATATATATATTGTCGCAAGACTTATTTTTCCGGTGGAAGAAACGGAAAATTCAGTATCGTTGCGAGTTTTTTTTTCTTAACCATGCACGCCAAGTCGTTACACACCATTTCCAGTGTAGTTGTGTGGTTCATACGTCGTACTTTTATATAATGCTGATACCAATTATTCGTTATAATAGTAATATGATGTTTTAAATTAGAATAAAATATTGAGAAAATTATTATTTCTAAGGTTTAACAATTTAGTTTACAATATCTCTAGTAAACTTTCTTGGCTGTTATTGGCTGGATAAAAAGTTATTTCACTTTTTTTTACATTTCATTTGAAAAAAAAATTATAAAACCAGTGTTTAAATGAAAATTAAAAAAAATTGAGATCAAGCAGAATTTTTTATATGGCAACACACGCGATAATGTTTGCGGCGGGATTTTTTATTATTTGGCGTTCTTTTTTTTATTTTTTGAAAGTTTTTAAAGGGTATATGTATACGCTTTGTAGGTGGTTATTTTTTTCTCTCCGTGCCCGAAAGTATTGGGTTACTTGCGATGTTCAAATATAGCTGTTCAGAGAAAGCGCGATGATGTTTGGTTCGAATTATTGTACGTGGAGTGTCATGCAACCACAGATTAGACTATACCATAGGTAGTGAGAGAGAGAGTTAAGCTACAACGACCTTTGATATATATGCGACCTATATTTGTTCTCTCTTCGCCGTGTCCAGGAGTATTCGGTTATTTACGATAAGAGATTCATCTATTGCAAACCTCCGGTAGTGTGTGATACAGCTGTTTGGCGTCTAGTCATAAGCTAATAAATGTATCTCTGGACACAGATAAAGAAATCCTTGAGGATTACGCTTATCCGTATGATCGATGACTATATCGGTTTACCTTACCGTATGTTCGATTTAAACATTTTGTAAAAATCTCAGGTTATCATGCTGCTTGTGAATTCATTAATGAAGGATGGTGAAGGATTTGAAGAAAAATAAAAAGTGTATTATGTTTAATATTGATTTATTGAGAAAAAAATCAATCGTAAGGTTTGAGTATCCAGTTTTTCAATGCCTGCAGACTCCTCCATCAACATTGTTGTCAACCATTCTTCAAATAACTAAAAACCTTTTATAAATCATTCAACATTTTTTTGAAATTTAATTTAAAGTTTATAATTCATTCAACATTTTTGTGAATTTTATTTTAAACTTTATAATCCATTAAAATTTTTTGTAAATTTTTACTTTAAAGTTTATAATTCATTCAACATTTTTTTGAACTTTATTTCACAGTTGATTTTCCAGCATGGTTAACATTTTTTTTTATAAAAATAAAAACATTTTATAAACCATTCAAAATTTTTTGAATTTTATTTCAAAGTTTATTTGATTGCACGGTTTGAAATGAAACAACAAAAACATTCTATAAATCACTTAAAATGTCGCTTCTCTAATACCTTTCGCTCGCTTTTTTTTGCTATTTTCACCGAAAGTTTTAAAAGCATACAATTTTGCTCGTAATCCGATGAACTCCTCCATTATTTTTCCATTAATTTCATCTTTCATTAAGCCGAGCACTTTTTTTATTAGCTAGTGGAATTCCGTACTTGTTATCAACTGGGTAATCAGAGTTATCGAATTTATATAGATCGCGTTTTAAATAGGCGTATATATCGGGAACGGTAAAGTGATACAAAAGGCTATCAGTATCGGTGTACATGAGCTTTGCTTGACATTCAAATGTTGGTTTTATATAATGATAGCGGAAGTCGTAAATGTATATTTTTGCCACATCGAGAGTAGAAAATCCAACGTAGATAGGTTTATTAAAGTGTACTTTAGACCAATTCATTTCAGTAATTACTATATCGTCATCAAATACGGTGCAGCTATGGAAGTTCGGTTTCGTTATAAGAGCCTTCGCAACGTATCTACCTTCCCACTTTGTCACAAGTTTAACGTATTTCTGCTTTCTCACATTTTCCATCGTTTTTCCAAATACCGCATTATTCATCAGTTAAAAAAAGTTTTTTTTTCAAACTCGTTCGATTTTTTTCTCTATTCGGTGTTCAGGTCGATATATATTTCCAGCCATATCTTGTTTGAATTTTAAGCCTCTATGAACTTTCTTTAAGGACATGTATCACACGCCACGAAATTTCGATGCGGGGTCCCATTACGGCGGTAGTGCAGAGCTCGCAGTTTTAGCTACGAGCCTCTGCCGCCAGAGGGAACCGCGCTAAATATCTACACGTCTCACTACAGGCTGTATGGGTGACTAATCCCAAAGCCCGCTTCTTATATCAATAAAAAAAAAAAAAACACGTCTCACTATGGTCCCGTGTATTGGTGTGTATTCTCGCTGGTGTGTAGACCGCGTGCAGAAACAAAATAACGTTTTCGCACCCTGTTCGGTCGTAACGAACACACCTTATATATATATGTGTGTGTGTGTATCGAGCAATGCACACACACACAGGCTTAGTGCCTATGCTACGCCTCATGGTATGCCCTCGCTCTGCAAAAGAGCGGTGAAACTTTGTTACATTGTATAGGCAAATGAGCTTGAACCGATATCTTTTTTCGACGACAGCCATCGGTGGACATTTTATGATGGCCTTCTAGCAAACGGGGTTTGGTAAAGACTCGTCTTGCAGAAGGGGGGCGACATTTTTTTATCATTTTGTAATTCATTTAACGAATAAGCTCGAGCACGATTTATATACTCGATGCAGCTTATCGTCGATGAATTCGACTTAGGCCAAATTCTCGAACGAATGAAATCGCCCGAGACTCACTCAGCAAAAGAGTGGTAAAATTTTATAGGCAATGTCTATTATTTAAACAAATGCATTAGGCATTCATTCTCTCTGTCGCGGTTTACCTGCGGCAGGTTTTCCAAGGCTAGAATTTTCTAGCAATGGAAATCGCTAGACACTCTCTTTGCGAGAGAGTGCTACAATTTGACAAACTAATGCCTATTGTTTGAACAAATATGTTCAACATTTTTCTCTCTGCCGGGATATATTTTCGGCAGGTTCTCCGCTCTAGTGAAGATCGCTAGAGTCTCGTTCTACGAAAGAGCGGTAAAATTTTTCCATCGCGAATTGTTTAAACAAATGGGCTCGAAAACATTTCTTTTTTCTACAGCGGTCATCAGTGGAAATTTCATTACGGTAAAACTTTCTAGCAAACGAAGTTTGCTACAAACTCGTCTTGTAGTAGGGTAGCGACATTTTCCAACCTATTTTTAATTAATTTAAACAAATAAGCTCGAGTACGATATATGTTTTCGAAGCAGGTTATCATCGGTGCATTTGATTTCGGCCAAATTCTCGAACTAACGAGATCGCCCGGAGGCTCACTAAAAAAAGAGTGGTGACATTTTACAGGCGATGCCTATTGTTTAAACAAATACGTTCAGCATTCGATCTCTCTGCCAAGGCTTACCTGCGGCAGGTTTTCTGAGGAAAATATTTCCAAGTAATGGAGGTCGCTAGGGACTCTCTGCGAGAGAGCGCTACAATTGAATAATTAATGCTTATTGTTTATACAAATATGTTCAACTTGTTTTCTCTGCCGGGATTTATTTTCGGCAGGTTTTCCGCGGATCGAAGTCTCCAGCAATGAAGATCGCTAGAGTCTCGCTCGACGGAAGAGCGGTGAAACTTTGCGATCGGGAATTGTTTAAACAAATGGGCTCGAATCGATTGCTTCATTCGACGATGGTCATCGGTGAAAATTTGATTACGGATAAACTTTCTAGGAAACAAAGTTTGCTATATACTCGACTTGTGGCAGGGTAGTGACATTTTTTTCAACCTTTCAAAACAAATTTCAATAAATAAACTCGAGTACGATTTATATTCTCTATGCAGATTATCATCGATGCATTCGATTTCGGCCAAAATCTCGAACTAACGAGATCGCCCGGAGATTCACTCAACAAAAGGGCCGTGACAAGGGTAGTGAAACAATAGGTCATGCCTATTGTTTAAACAAATACGTTCAGTATCCGATCTCTCTGCCGAGGTTTACCATCGGCAGGTTTTCCGAGGCAAACATGTTCTTGCAATGAAGATCGCTTGACACTCTCTCTGAAAGAGAGTGCTACAATTCAACAATTAATGCCTATTGTTTGAACAAATATCTTCAACATTTGTTCTCTCTGCCGGGACTTATTTTCGGCAAAGATCGCTAGAGTCTCGCTTTACGGAAGAGCGGTAAAATTTTGCCATCGCGAATTGTTTTTCCAACCTTTTAAAATTAATTTAAGCGAATAAGCTCGAGTACGATTTATATTCTCGATGTAGCGTATCATCGATGCATTCGACTTCGGTAAAATTCTCGAAGGAACGAGATCGCCCGAAGACTCACTCAACTAAAGAGTGGTGACATTTTACAGGCGAAGCCTATTGTTGAAACAAATACGTTCAGCATTCCATCTCTCTGCCAAGGTTGACCTCAGACAGTTTTTTCGACGCAAGTATTTATTAGCAATGGAGATCGCCGGAGGCTTTCTCTGCAAGAGAGTGCTACAATTTATCTATTACTGTCTATTGTTTAAACAAATATGTTTAACAATTTTTTCTCTCTGGCGAGATTTATTTACGGCAGAGAGATCTGCTGATCGAAGTCTCTAGCAATGAAGATTGCTAGAGTCTCCCTCTACGAAAGAGGGGTCGAATTTTACGATCGGTAATTCATTAAATAAATGGGCTCGAATCGATTTCTTATTTCGACGACGGTAATCAGGAACGATGCGAGCTGCGCGCTGTCAGTGAGAAAACAGATGAACTAGACTATCGTGTCCGTCGATAATATTTTAAGCTTTGATGGTATAATGTAGGGTGATCGGTAGTGGCCAATGATTGGCCGAGGCTCGACGCCGAGCTTGCCAAATTGGCACCCGAGCTTGGCCCGATCATCGACCGAGCCTTGGATGATAAGTATGGCTCGATATTGGCAATCGATATTGGCCCTAGAATGACTTATGAGAATCGGCCAATGTAGGGTGATTGGTAATGGCCAATGATTGGCCGAAGCTCGACGCCGAGCTTGCCAACATTGGCACTTGTGCTTGGCCCGATCATCGGGCGAGCCTCGTATGTTACGTGTGGCTCGATATTGATAATTAATATTGGCCCTAGAATAGGTTATGAGAATCGGCAGAGTATCGCGTATGAGGTTGTTCGTGAATCGGCCAACAATAAATCTTTAATATAAAACTACCATTGTCTTTGGCATTGAAAATGCTTTTAAAGATGTATAGGGGTATAACACTACCGCTGTGTTGTAGCAGAGTGGGGGGAGCTGCGACAAGCGAAATGCCTGCAATGTGTTGAAAAATGCTGCATTACATGTAGTCATTTGTGGTTACAACCCTAGCAGATTTGTCGACCAAGATTTTTCGGTCGGATTTTTTTCGGTCGGAAATGGAGTCTTTAATACCATAAATTTTCGGCAATTTTCTGGTCGTTACGACGAACCTTTCGTGGCCATGTCTACCACAATTGGGCCTCATTTTGGGCACATAGGTTGGTCGTCCCGACTAAAATAATTTAGTCGAAATATATTTTGGGCCCCTGGCCATTTGGTCGTTTCAACTAGATTGTTGTTTTTTCGGCAGCCCCGCCGGCTGGTTGTTTCGACCCGTTTTCTCCGGTAAAATTTTTTTTTGGCAGCCCCGCCAGCTGGTCGTTTAAACCCGATTTTTCGGATCACCTACGTTTGTAATGTTAAAAAGGAAGAACATTTAAAAATAGGATAAGCCCGCGGGACAGGATTTTTGGTCGCGGGGTCGGTCGTCCCAAGAGCAATAACACTATTTATTTACATATTTTGCTCTGGGGACGTTTTAGGGGCGATACAATACATGTATCGATACATTTAAAAAATGTTATACAATTTTTTGTATAAAAAATAACATCATAAAATATTTCATATTATATAAAACATAACCTATAATTTAAAAAATAACAATTTAATATTTCGCGTTTAGTATTTCGCAGCCGCTCACTTGGACATTTTTCTGACAGCTACTATTTTATAAACCAAGTCGGGAAGCGGATCGAAAAATTGCCTGATCTATATGATTTTGGATAAATGCGCGACCCTTGACAATTGGGTTCTTCTTCCATCCGCTGCCCGTTCTTTAGTTGCTCGAAGTGTACAACGTTTCCGGCAATGCGTCGTATACGTTTAATAGTCACGAGTCTGTTCATAGCGAATGTATTAAACGACATGCCTCTTCTTCTCATCATTGTCGTATGAAATAGTAATTTTGATATAAATATGATACGATTTTACACACACAAAATACAAACGACAAAGACAATACACGTGCAAATAGATGAAAAGTATACAAGATAATGACACATTAGACAAGTGTAATATAACTTCCCATTTCGTCATTGTATTCATTAATTCTTCTCCGTATATGAATACCATGAAAAACTGTGACAAGTAAAAAAAACGCCAAGGAATAAAATATTCCCTTGAAACCAGTATCGGTTGTCTCCCTATCTACAAAATTGAAATAAAACTTGAAATATTTTTAATTCCAGTTCAAACAATGGCTTTATTTAGATGATAACTTTTCACATTTAAAGATACAAAAGAAGTCTAAAAACTTTGTATGAAAAAGCTAAGCAAGTTAACTAGACATGTACAGAAAAATGCGTTCTGCCTTTCAAAATCACCGTCTGCCGAGTACTCCGATGCACACACACACACGAACTGATAAAAATTGTAGTTTGTTTTTTACAAGGTTTGATGGAAAGTATCTTTCGGATCGTATATACCACCTCCACAGCTCTAGTCAGTTTCCGAAGTATCGTTCAATTTTAGTAGTATTACCGGTAGCCGGACATCTTGTACTCTGATGAAACTTCTAGTCGATACGCGCAGGGATTGTATGTGTCTGCCTACCGGAACATTACAGATAGTTTCAAACCATCTAACGAACATTCCATCAACTTGATCCTCCTCATCAGTGCCGAAGCTGACAATGTTTAATATTTCTGCGAATTTTCCGTTATTCGCGTACACGTATTTGTCGCAACTACGCGTACTTTCTTTGTCACCCTGTTTGCTAGTGTACATTGTTCCTTTGACAATAGCTCTTTTAAACACAGTCAGTCTATCGTTACACGTTTGCCTCTCCCCTCGTAATACATTATTTTCCCAATCATATGGATTTCGTATTTCAGCTCTTCCTACGCCTCTGAAATCATAGTAATGTTCGTAGTCGACTTCGTTGCGAAGGCGTAGTTTCTTACTGGTATTTAAAATATTTTTTACCATTCGTTTAGTTAATATGTCAAGAGTCGAATCGCTTGGTACGCTTTTGATGAAATCATTTAACAAATATCTATTTATTATTTGTAGCTGTCTACCGGTACTGCTATTTAACGAGCTTAATATTTGGCGGTTGAAACTTTCAAATATGTAAGCATTGTGCGCCCACAGTGGGCCCCAACATTCGACAGTATCAGGCAAGTGTCTTAGAAGGTGCATGTTGGTAGTCATGTTTTCAATATCAAATATTTCTTGATATTGCGTCTCGAAATAATTAATTAATGCCCGAGCACTTTCCAATTGTTGAGCGGTAATAGTGTCGCCGTTCAGTATGTGTATTGCTTCCGATAGCATGGAAAATAAACGCGAATATTCTTCCGGGATCAAACCGTTCAAACATGGTATGCAATAATATAACAACCAATTACGCCATTCCGAGGCTTTCCACAATTTCCAAAGCTGAATGGATCTCGGTTTTTTACTGATTCCACTCGGTGTTCGTATTTTTCTCAATCGTGCCTCTATTATTCTACGTATTTTTGCATTGGCACGAAAGCGGGTTACCGTGAGTTGACCGAAAACAATCATTTCCGTTCATTTTTTCACAACGCCAATGTCGACACAATGCATCAAGTCAACCACGACTCCCCGTCCAAGATCAAATTCTGGCAGATATTTCATCATTGAATTTCCAATTATTCCCCTATGTCCTGTCCCTGTCCTTGTGGCTTCTGTCATATCTTGGCGAATTTCAGCATCCGCCCGATTCTCTATATTCTCGATGAGATATTTCCTAGAGACATTTTCCATTCTTATTCCTGGCGCATAACAAAAATTGCATCCGTATTCACCATTGTAGCTCGTTATATTAAGTATTTTAGCCCTAGCGGGCGTATCAGCTGAACAAATAGTTGTAACAAATTTGCTTGTAGCCTTTTCTATTCCGTCACGCCACCATTCAATACCGGTAAAGTATAAATCGCGCAGTTCTGTGACGATCGGTAGCATGAATACATTAAAATCTGGATGTTCCTTATCCACCCAAATTCCCGCTAAGATAATGAAACGTTTTCGCGCATGGGGAGGAAGCCCGTTTATCGATAATAATACCGGCCACGCGCTTTCTTTCGACGATGTGGCTACTTGGCATCCATCCGTATTAATTGTTAACAAAAAATTCCAATTCGAATTTAAAATTTTCCATCGTCTCGCAACGTTTTATATCTTTCGCCATCGAACAGATATTCTATTCCTTGTGGATCTATTTTCTGTCGATTATTACGATAATCAAGGAGTTGCCAAATATTTGGTATTGCGAAAATTCTTTTCATTTGCATCGTTATGTTTAGTTTAATGAAGTACGATACCATCGACAATGGTTTCTCCGGGCCGGAGTCCCCGCACGGACAGTCTCTGTCAGGTATTTTTCCTATCCCAGTTCTAGCTTTACACGTTTTGCAATACAAGTAACGTGTTTGGGAATTATTTTCGTTTCTACCCAACTTTTTCCACAAGCCAGTTTTAGTGGTTGGTAGAGTATTATGGTTCGCGAATCCTTTAAACAAATTGATTACGGCCAAAATTGCTTCTAAACTAAAATTAAAACGTTGCGCCGTAGCAATTACTCCTATAAGAATTTCATGTTCCCGCACATTCGGTCTCATGGTTATTACCGGTCCTTCCACTACGGAGAAAGCAGTAATGTTTTCATAATCATCGTTACCGTAATCGCCAGTACCGTCGTAACCATCGCCATTATCATCACTATCACGATCACCGTCGTCGTCGTCGTTATCGTCGTTATCGTCGTTATCGAAGTTATCGTCGTTATTGTCGTTATCGTCGTTATCGTCGTTATCGTCGTTATCGTCGTTATCGTCGTTATCGTCGTTATCGTCGTTATCGTCGTTATCGTCGTTATTGACGTTATCGTCGTCGTCGTCGTTATCGTCGTTATCGTCGTCGTCGTCGTCGTTATCGTCGTTATCGTCGTTATCGTCGTCGTCGTCGTCGTTATCGTCGTCGTCGTTATCGTCGTTATCGTCGTCGTCGTCGTCGTTATCGTCGTCGTTATCGTCAACGTTATCGTCGTCGTTATCGTCGTCGTTATCGGCGTCGTTATCGTCGTCGTTATCGTCGTCGTTATCGTCGTCGTTATCGTCGTCGTCGTCGTCGTTATCGTCGTTATCGTCGTTATCGTCGTCGTCGTCGTCGTTATCGTCGTTATCGTCGTTATCGTCGTTATCGTCGTCGTCGTCGTTATCGTCGTTATCGTCGTCGTCGTCGTTATCGTCGTTATCGTCGTCGTCGTCGTCGTTATCGTCGTTATCGTCGTCGTCGTCGTTATCGTCGTTATCGTCGTCGTCGTCGTCGTTATCGTTGTTATCGTCGTGGTCGTCGTCGTTATCGTCGTTATCGTCGTTATCGTCGTTATCGTCGTTATCGTCGTCGTCGTAGTCGTTATCGTCGTTATCGTCGTCGTCGTTATCGTCGTTATCGTCGTCGTCGTCGTCGTCGTCGTCGTTATCGTCGTTATCGTCGTTATCGTCGTCGTTATCGTCGTTATCGTCGTTATCGTCGTCGTTATCGTCGTTATCGCCGTTATCGTCGTTATCGTCGTTATCGTCGTTATCGTCGTCGTTATCGTCGTTATCGTCGTCGTTATCTTCGTTATCGTCGTCGTTATCGTCGTTATCGTCGTTATCGTCGTTATCGTCGTCGTTATCGTCGTTATCGTCGTTATCGTCGTTATCGTCGTTATCGTCATTATCGTCGTTATCGTCGTTATCGTCGTCGTTATCGTCGTTATCGTCGTCGTTATCGTCGTTATCGTCGTTATCGTCGTTATCGTCGTTACCGTCGTTATCGTCGTCGTTATCGTCGTTATCGTCGTTATCGTCGTCGTTATCGTCGTCGTTATCGTCGTCGTTATCGTCGTTATCGTCGTTATCGTCGTCGTTATCGTCGTTATCGTCGTTATCGTCGTTATCGTCGTTATCGTCGTTATCGTCGTTATCGTCGTTATCGTCGTTATCGTCGTCGTTATCGTCGTTATCGTCGTTATCGTCGTTATCGTCGTTATCGTCGTTATCGTCGTCGTTATCGTCGTCGTTATCGTCGTTATCGTCGTTATCGTCGTTATCGTCGTCATTATCGTCGTTATCGTCGTTATCGTCGTCGTTATCGTCGTTATCGTCGTCGTTATCGTCGTTATCGTCGTTATCGTCGTTATCGTCGTCGTTATCGTCGTTATCGTCGTTATCGTCGTTATCGTCGTTATCGTCGTTATCGTCGTCGTTATCGTCGTCGTTATCGTCGTTATCGTCGTTATCGTCGTCGTTATCGTCGTTATCGTCGTTATCGTCGTTATCGTCGTTATCGTCGTTATCGTCGTTATCGTCGTCGTTATCGTCGTCGTTATCGTCGTTATCGTCGTCGTTATCGTCGTTATCGTCGTCATTATCGTCGTTATCGTCGTTATCGTCGTCGTTATCGTCGTTATCGTCGTTATCGTCGTCGTTATCGTCGTTATCGTCGTTATCGTCGTTATCGTCGTTATCGTCGTTATCGTCGTCGTTATCGTCGTCGTTATCGTCGTCGTTATCGTCGTTATCGTCGTTATCGTCGTCGTTATCGTCGTTATCATCGTTATCGTCGTTATCGTCGTTATCGTCGTTATCGTCGTTATCGTCGTCGTTATCGTCGTCGTTATCGTCGTTATCGTCGTTATCGTCGTTATCGTCGTCGTTATCGTCGTCGTTATCGTCGTTATCGTCGTTATCGTCGTCATTATCGTCGTTATCGTCGTTATCGTCGTCGTTATCGTCGTTATCGTCGTCGTTATCGTCGTTATCGTCGTTATCGTCGTTATCGTCGTTATCGTCGTCGTTATCGACGTTATCGTCGTTATCGTCGTTATCGTCGTTATCGTCGTTATCGTCGTTATCGTCGTCGTTATCGTCGTTATCGTCGTCGTTATCGTCGTCGTTATCGTCGTTATCGTCGTTATCGTCGCTATCGTCGTTATCGTCGTTATCGTCGTTATCGTCGTTATCGTCGTTATCGTCGTCGTTATCGTCGTTATCGTCGTTATCGTCGTTATCGTCGTCGTTATCGTCGTTATCGTCGTTATCGTCGTTATCGTCGTCGTTATCGTCGTTATCGTCGTTATCGTCGTCGTTATCGTCGTTATCGTCGTTATCGTCGTCATTATCGTCGTTATCGTCGTTATCGTCGTCGTTATCGTCGTTATCGTCGTTATCGTCGTTATCGTCGTTATCGTCGTCGTTATCGTCGTTATCGTCGTTATCGTCGTTATCGTCGTCGTTATCGTCGTCGTTATCGTCGTCGTTATCGTCGTTATCGTCGTTATCGTCGTAATCGTCCTCGTTATCGTCGTTATCGTCGTTATCGTCGTTATCGTCGTTATCGTCGTTATCGTCGTCGTTATCGTCGTTATCGTCGTTATCGTCGTTATCGTCGTTATCGTCGTCGTTATCGTCGTTATCATCGTTATCGTCGTTATCGTCGTTATCGTCGTTATCGTCGTCGTTATCGTCGTTATCATCGTTATCGTCGTTATCGTCGTCGTTATCGTCGTCGTTATCGTCGTTATCGTCGTTATCGTCGTCCTTATCGTCGTCGTTATCGTCGTTATCGTCGTTATCGTCGTTATCGTCGTCATTATCGTCGTTATCGTCGTTATCGTCGTTATCGTCGTCGTTATCGTCGTTATCGTCGTTATCGTCGTTATCGTCGTTATCGTCGTTATCGTCGTCGTTGTCGTCGTTATCGTCGTTATCGTCGTCGTTATCGTCGTCGTTATCGTCGCCGTTATCGTCGTTATCGTCGTTATCGTCGTCGTTATCGTCGTCGTTATCGTCGTTATCGTCGTTATCGTCGTTATCGTCGTTATCGTCGTCGTTATCGTCGTCGTTATCGTCGTCGTTATCGTCGTCGTTATCGTCGTCGTTATCGTCGTCGTTATCGTCGTTATCGTCGTCGTTATCGTCGTTATCGTCATTATCGTCGTCGTTATCGTCGTTATCGTCGTTATCGTCGTTGTCGTCGTTATCGTCGTTATCGTCGTTATCGTCGTTATCGTCGTTATCGTCGTTGTCGTCGTTGTCGTCGTTGTCGCCGTTATCGTCGTTATCGTCGTTATCGTCGTTGTCGTCGTTCTCGTCGTTGTCGTCGTTGTCGTCGTTGTCGTCGTTGTCGTCGTTATCGTCGTTATCGTCGTTATCGTCGTTATCGTCGTTATCGTCGTCGTTGTCGTCGTTATCGTCGTTATCGTCGTCGTTATCGTCGTTATCGTCGTTATCGTCGTTATCGTCGTTATCGTCGTCGTTATCGTCGTTATCGTCGTTATCGTCGTTATCGTCGTTATCGTCGTCGTTATCGTCGTTATCGTCGTCGTTATCGCCGTCGTTATCGTCGTTATCGTCGTTATCGTCGTTATCGTCGTCGTTATCGTCGTCGTTATCGTCGTTATCGTCGTTATCGTCGTTATCGTCGTTATCGTCGTCGTTATCGTCGTTATCGTCGTTATCGTCGTTATCGTCGTTATCGTCGTTATCGTCGTTATCGTCGTTATCGTCGTTATCGTCGTTATCGTCGTTATCGTCGTTATCGTCGTTATCGTCGTCGTTATCGTCGTTATCGTCGTTATCGTCGTCGTTATCGTCGTTATCGTCGTTATCGTCGTTATCGTCGTCGTTATCGTCGTCGTTATCGTCGTTATCGTCGTCGTTATCGTCGTCGTTATCGTCGTTATCGTCGTTATCGTCGTCGTTATCGTCGTCGTCGTTATCGTCGTCGTCGTTATCGTCGTCGTCGTTATCGTCGTCGTCGTTATCGTCGTCGTCGTTATCGTCGTCGTCGTTATCGTCGTCGTCGTTATCGTCGTCGTCGTTATCGTCGTCGTCGTTATCGTCGTCGTCGTTATCGTCGTCGTCGTTATCGTCGTCGTCGTTATCGTCGTCGTCGTTATCGTCGTCGTCGTTATCGTCGTCGTCGTTATCGTCGTCGTCGTTATCGTCGTCGTCGTTATCGTCGTCGTCGTTATCGTCGTCGTCGTTATCGTCGTCGTCGTTATCGTCGTCGTCGTTATCGTCGTCGTCGTTATCGTCGTCGTCGTTATCGTCGTCGTCGTTATCGTCGTCGTCGTTATCGTCGTCGTCGTTATCGTCGTCGTCGTTATCGTCGTCGTCGTTATCGTCGTCGTCGTTATCGTCGTCGTCGTTATCGTCGTCGTCGTTATCGTCGTCGTCGTTATCGTCGTCGTCGTTATCGTCGTCGTCGTTATCGTCGTCGTCGTTATCGTCGTCGTCGTTATCGTCGTCGTCGTTATCGTCGTCGTCGTTATCGTCGTCGTCGTTATCGTCGTCGTCGTTATCGTCGTCGTCGTTATCGTCGTCGTCGTTATCGTCGTCGTCGTTATCGTCGTCGTCGTTATCGTCGTCGTCGTTATCGTCGTCGTCGTTATCGTCGTCGTCGTTATCGTCGTCGTCGTTATCGTCGTCGTCGTTATCGTCGTCGTCGTTATCGTCGTCGTCGTTATCGTCGTCGTCGTTATCGTCGTCGTCGTTATCGTCGTCGTCGTTATCGTCGTCGTCGTTATCGTCGTCGTCGTTATCGTCGTCGTCGTTATCGTCGTCGTCGTTATCGTCGTCGTCGTTATCGTCGTCGTCGTTATCGTCGTCGTCGTTATCGTCGTCGTCGTTATCGTCGTCGTCGTTATCGTCGTCGTCGTTATCGTCGTCGTCGTTATCGTCGTCGTCGTTATCGTCGTCGTCGTTATCGTCGTCGTCGTTATCGTCGTCGTCGTTATCGTCGTCGTCGTTATCGTCGTCGTCGTTATCGTCGTCGTCGTTATCGTCGTCGTCGTTATCGTCGTCGTCGTTATCGTCGTCGTCGTTATCGTCGTCGTCGTTATCGTCGTCGTCGTTATCGTCGTCGTCGTTATCGTCGTCGTCGTTATCGTCGTCGTCGTTATCGTCGTCGTCGTTATCGTCGTCGTCGTTATCGTCGTCGTCGTTATCGTCGTCGTCGTTATCGTCGTCGTCGTTATCGTCGTCGTCGTTATCGTCGTCGTCGTTATCGTCGTCGTCGTTATCGTCGTCGTCGTTATCGTCGTCGTCGTTATCGTCGTCGTCGTTATCGTCGTCGTCGTTATCGTCGTCGTCGTTATCGTCGTCGTCGTTATCGTCGTCGTCGTTATCGTCGTCGTCGTTATCGTCGTCGTCGTTATCGTCGTCGTCGTTATCGTCGTCGTCGTTATCGTCGTCGTCGTTATCGTCGTCGTCGTCGTCGTTATCGTCGTCGTCGTCGTCGTCGTCGTCGTTATCGTCGTCGTCGTCGTCGTCGTCGTCGTTATCGTCGTCGTCGTCGTCGTCGTCGTTATCGTCGTCGTCGTCGTCGTCGTCGTCGTTATCGTCGTCGTCGTCGGCGTCGTCGTTATCGTCGTCGTCGTCGTCGTTATCGTCGTCGTCGTCGTCGTCGTCGTTATCGTCGTCGTCGTCGTCGTCGTCGTCGTTATCGTCGTCGTCGTCGTCGTCGTCGTTATCGTCGTCGTCGTCGTCGTCGTCGTCGTTATCGTCGTCGTCGTCGTCGTCGTCGTTATCGTCGTCGTCGTCGTCGTCGTCGTCGTTATCGTCGTCGTCGTCGTCGTCGTCGTTATCGTCGTCGTCGTCGTCGTCGTCGTTATCGTCGTCGTCGTCGTCGTCGTCGTCGTTATCGTCGTCGTCGTCGTCGTCGTCGTCGTTATCGTCGTCGTCGTCGTCGTCGTCGTCGTTATCGTCGTCGTCGTCGTCGTCGTCGTTATCGTCGTCGTCGTCGTCGTCGTCGTCGTTATCGTCGTCGTCGTCGTCGTCGTCGTCGTTATCGTCGTCGTCGTCGTCGTCGTCGTTATCGTCGTCGTCGTCGTCGTCGTCGTCGTCGTTATCGTCGTCGTCGTCGTCGTCGTTATCGTCGTCGTCGTCGTCGTCGTCGTCGTCGTTATCGTCGTCGTCGTCGTCGTCGTTATCGTCGTCGTCGTCGTCGTCGTCGTCGTCGTTATCGTCGTCGTCGTTATCGTCGTCGTCGTCGTCGTCGTCGTCGTCGTTATCGTCGTCGTCGTCGTCGTCGTCGTTATCGTCGTTATCGTCGTCGTCGTCGTCGTCGTTATCGTCGTCGTCGTCGTCGTCGTTATCGTCGTTATCGTCGTCGTCGTCGTCGTCGTTATCGTCGTCGTCGTCGTCGTCGTTATCGTCGTTATCGTCGTCGTCGTCGTCGTCGTTATCGTCGTCGTCGTCGTCGTCGTTATCGTCGTTATCGTCGTCGTCGTCGTCGTCGTTATCGTCGTCGTCGTCGTCGTCGTTATCGTCGTTATCGTCGTCGTCGTCGTCGTCGTTATCGTCGTCGTCGTCGTCGTCGTCGTCGTCGTTATCGTCGTCGTCGTCGTTATGGTCGTCGTCGTCGTCGTTATCGTCGTCGTCGTCGTTATCGTCGTCGTCGTCGTCGTTATCGTCGTCGTCGTTATCGTCGTCGTCGTCGTCGTTATCGTCGTCGTCGCCGTCGTTATCGTCGTCGTCGTTATCGTCATCGTCGTCGTCGTCGTCGTTATCGTCGTCGTCGTCGTCGTCGTCGTTATCGTCGTCGTCGTCGTCGTCGTCGTTATCGTCGTCGTCGTCGTCGTCGTCGTTATCGTCCTCGTCGTCGTCGTCGTCGTTATCGTCGTCGTCGTCGTCGTCGTCGTTATCGTCGTCGTCGTCGTTATCGTCGTCGTCGTCGTTATCGTCGTCGTCGTCGTCATCGTCGTTATCGTCGTCGTCGTCGTCTTTATCGTCGTCGTCGTCGTCGTCGTCGTCGTCGTCGTCGTCGTCGTCGTCGTTATCGTCGTCGTCGTCGTCGTCGTCGTCGTTATCGTCGTCGTCGTCGTCGTCGTCGTCGTCGTCGTCGTCGTCGTCGTTATCGTCGTCGTCGTCGTCGTTATCGTCGTCGTCGTCGTCGTCGTCGTTATCGTCGTCGTCGTCGTCGTCGTCGTTATCGTCGTCGTCGTCGTCGTCGTCGTTATCGTCGTCGTCGTCGTCGTCGTCGTTATCGTCGTCGTCGTCGTCGTCGTCGTTATCGTCTTCGTCGTCGTCGTCGTCGTTATCGTCGTCGTCGTCGTCGTCGTCGTTATCGTCGTCGTCGTCGTCGTCGTCGTTATCGTCGTCGTCGTCGTCGTCGTCGTCGTTATCGTCGTCGTCGTCGTCGTCGTCGTCGTTATCGTCGTCGTCGTCGTCGTCGTCGTTATCGTCGTCGTCGTCGTTATCGTCGTCGTCGTCGTCGTCGTCGTTATCGTCGTCGTCGTCGTCGTCGTCGTCGTTATCGTCGTCGTCGTCGTCGTCGTCGTTATCGTCGTCGTCGTCGTCGTCGTCGTCGTCGTTATCGTCGTCGTCGTCGTCGTCGTCGTCGTTATCGTCGTCGTCGTCGTCGTCGTCGTCGTTATCGTCGTCGTCGTCGTCGTCGTCGTTATCGTCGTCGTCGTCGTCGTCGTCGTCGTTATCGTCGTCGTCGTCGGCGTCGTCGTTATCGTCGTCGTCGTCGTCGTTATCGTCGTCGTCGTCGTCGTCGTCGTTATCGTCGTCGTCGTCGTCGTCGTCGTCGTTATCGTCGCCGTCGTCGTCGTCGTCGTTATCGTCGTCGTCGTCGTCGTCGTCGTCGTTATCGTCGTCGTCGTCGTCGTCGTCGTCGTTATCGTCGTCGTCGTCGTCGTCGTCGTCGTTATCGTCGTCGTCGTCGTCGTCGTCGTTATCGTCGTCGTCGTCGTCGTCGTCGTCGTTATCGTCGTCGTCGTCGTCGTCGTCGTCGTTATCGTCGTCGTCGTCGTCGTCGTCGTTATCGTCGTCGTCGTCGTCGTCGTCGTCGTCGTTATCGTCGTCGTCGTCGTCGTCGTTATCGTCGTCGTCGTCGTCGTCGTCGTCGTCGTTATCGTCGTCGTCGTCGTCGTCGTTATCGTCGTCGTCGTCGTCGTCGTCGTCGTCGTTATCGTCGTCGTCGTCGTCGTCGTCGTTATCGTCGTTATCGTCGTCGTCGTCGTCGTCGTTATCGTCGTCGTCGTCGTCGTCGTTATCGTCGTCGTCGTCGTCGTCGTTATCGTCGTTATCGTCGTCGTCGTCGTCGTCGTTATCGTCGTTATCGTCGTCGTCGTCGTCGTCGTTATCGTCGTCGTCGTCGTCGTCGTTATCGTCGTTATCGTCGTCGTCGTCGTCGTCGTTATCGTCGTCGTCGTCGTCGTCGTTATCGTCGTTATCGTCGTCGTCGTCGTCGTCGTTATCGTCGTCGTCGTCGTCGTCGTTATCGTCGTTATCGTCGTCGTCGTCGTCGTCGTTATCGTCGTCGTCGTCGTCGTCGTTATCGTCGTTATCGTCGTCGTCGTCGTCGTCGTTATCGTCGTCGTCGTCGTCGTCGTTATCGTCGTTATCGTCGTCGTCGTCGTCGTCGTTATCGTCGTCGTCGTCGTCGTCGTTATCGTCGTTATCGTCGTCGTCGTCGTCGTCGTTATCGTCGTCGTCGTCGTCGTCGTTATCGTCGTTATCGTCGTCGTCGTCGTCGTCGTTATCGTCGTCGTCGTCGTCGTCGTTATCGTCGTTATCGTCGTCGTCGTCGTCGTCGTTATCGTCGTCGTCGTCGTCGTCGTTATCGTCGTTATCGTCGTCGTCGTCGTCGTCGTTATCGTCGTCGTCGTCGTCGTCGTTATCGTCGTTATCGTCGTCGTCGTCGTCGTCGTTATCGTCGTCGTCGTCGTCGTCGTTATCGTCGTTATCGTCGTCGTCGTCGTCGTCGTTATCGTCGTCGTCGTCGTCGTCGTCGTCGTTATCGTCGTCGTCGTCGTCGTCGTTATCGTCGTCGTCGTCGTTATCGTCGTCGTCGTCGTCGTTATCGTCGTCGTCGTCGTCGTTATCGTCGTCGTCGTCGTTATGGTCGTCGTCGTCGTCGTTATCGTCGTCGTCGTCGTTATCGTCGTCGTCGTCGTCGTTATCGTCGTCGTCGTTATCGTCGTCGTCGTCGTCGTTATCGTCGTCGTCGTCGTCGTTATCGTCGTCGTCGTTATCGTCGTCGTCGTCGTCGTTATCGTCGTCGTCGCCGTCGTTATCGTCGTCGTCGTTATCGTCATCGTCGTCGTCGTCGTCGTTATCGTCGTCGTCGTCGTCGTCGTCGTTATCGTCGTCGTCGTCGTCGTCGTCGTTATCGTCGTCGTCGTCGTCGTCGTCGTTATCGTCGTCGTCGTCGTCGTCGTCGTTATCGTCGTCGTCGTCGTCGTCGTCGTTATCGTCGTCGTCGTCGTTATCGTCGTCGTCGTCGTTATCGTCGTCGTCGTCGTCATCGTCGTTATCGTCGTCGTCGTCGTCGTTATCGTCGTCGTCGTCGTCGTCGTCGTCGTCGTCGTCGTCGTCGTCGTCGTTATCGTCGTCGTCGTCGTCGTCGTCGTCGTTATCGTCGTCGTCGTCGTCGTCGTCGTCGTCGTCGTCGTTATCGTCGTCGTCGTCGTCGTTATCGTCGTCGTCGTCGTCGTCGTCGTTATCGTCGTCGTCGTCGTCGTCGTCGTTATCGTCGTCGTCGTCGTCGTCGTCGTTATCGTCGTCGTCGTCGTCGTCGTTATCGTCGTCGTCGTCGTCGTCGTCGTTATCGTCGTCGTCGTCGTCGTCGTCGTTATCGTCGTCGTCGTCGTCGTCGTCGTCGTTATCGTCGTCGTCGTCGTCGTCGTCGTCGTTATCGTCGTCGTCGTCGTCGTCGTCGTTATCGTCGTCGTCGTCGTTATCGTCGTCGTCGTCGTCGTCGTCGTTATCGTCGTCGTCGTCGTCGTCGTCGTCGTTATCGTCGTCGTCGTCGTCGTCGTCGTTATCGTCGTCGTCGTCGTTATCGTCGTCGTCGTCGTTATCGTCGTCGTCGTTATCGTCGTCGTCGTCGTCGTCGTTATCGTCGTCGTCGTCGTCGTCGTCGTCGTCGTTATCGTCGTCGTCGTCGTCGTCGTTATCGTCGTCGTCGTCGTCGTCGTCGTCGTCGTTATCGTCGTCGTCGTCGTCGTCGTCGTTATCGTCGTTATCGTCGTCGTCGTCGTCGTCGTTATCGTCGTCGTCGTCGTCGTCGTTATCGTCGTCGTCGTCGTCGTCGTTATCGTCGTTATCGTCGTCGTCGTCGTCGTCGTTATCGTCGTCGTCGTCGTCGTCGTTATCGTCGTTATCGTCGTCGTCGTCGTCGTCGTTATCGTCGTCGTCGTCGTCGTCGTTATCGTCGTTATCGTCGTCGTCGTCGTCGTCGTTATCGTCGTCGTCGTCGTCGTCGTTATCGTCGTTATCGTCGTCGTCGTCGTCGTCGTTATCGTCGTCGTCGTCGTCGTCGTTATCGTCGTTATCGTTGTCGTCGTCGTCGTCGTTATCGTCGTCGTCGTCGTCGTCGTTATCGTCGTTATCGTCGTCGTCGTCGTCGTCGTTATCGTCGTCGTCGTCGTCGTCGTTATCGTCGTCGTCGTCGTCGTCGTTATCGTCGTTATCGTCGTCGTCGTCGTCGTCGTTATCGTCGTCGTCGTCGTCGTCGTTATCGTCGTTATCGTCGTCGTCGTCGTCGTCGTTATCGTCGTCGTCGTCGTCGTCGTTATCGTCGTTATCGTCGTCGTCGTCGTCGTCGTTATCGTCGTCGTCGTCGTCGTCGTTATCGTCGTTATCGTCGTCGTCGTCGTCGTCGTTATCGTCGTCGTCGTCGTCGTCGTTATCGTCGTCGTCGTCGTCGTCGTTATCGTCGTCGTCGTCGTCGTCGTTATCGTCGTTATCGTCGTCGTCGTCGTCGTCGTTATCGTCGTCGTCGTCGTCGTCGTTATCGTCGTTATCGTCGTCGTCGTCGTCGTCGTTATCGTCGTCGTCGTCGTCGTCGTTATCGTCGTTATCGTCGTCGTCGTCGTCGTCGTTATCGTCGTCGTCGTCGTCGTCGTTATCGTCGTTATCGTCGTCGTCGTCGTCGTCGTTATCGTCGTCGTCGTCGTCGTCGTCGTCGTTATCGTCGTCGTCGTCGTCGTCGTTATGGTCGTCGTCGTCGTCGTTATCGTCGTCGTCGTCGTTATCGTCGTCGTCGTCGTCGTTATCGTCGTCGTCGTCGTTATGGTCGTCGTCGTCGTCGTTATCGTCGTCGTCGTCGTTATCGTCGTCGTCGTCGTCGTTATCGTCGTCGTCGTCGTCGTTATCGTCGTCGTCGTCGTCGTTATCGTCGTCGTCGCCGTCGTTATCGTCGTCGTCGTTATCGTCGTCGTCGTCGTCGTTATAGTCGTCGTCGTCGTTATCGTCGTCGTCGTCGTTATCGTCGTCGTCTTCGTTATCGTCGTCGTCGTCGTTATCGTCGTCGTCGTCGTTATCGTCGTCGTCGTCGTCGTCGTTATCGTCGTCGTCGTCGTCGTTATCGTCGTCGTCGTCGTCGTTATCGTCGTCGTCGTCGTCGTTATCGTCGTCGTCGTCGTCGTTATCGTCGTCGTCGTCGTTATCGTCGTCGTCGTCGTCGTTATCGTCGTCGTCGTCGTTATCGTCGTCGTCGTCGTTATCATCGTCGTCGTCGTCGTTATCGTCGTCGTCGTCGTTATCGTCGTCGTCGTCGTCGTTATCGTCGTCGTCGTCGTCGTTATCGTCGTCGTCGTCGTTATCGTCGTCGTCGTCGTCGTCGTTATCGTCGTTATCGTCGTCGTCGTCGTCGTCGTTATCGTCGTCGTCGTCGTCGTCGTTATCGTCGTTATCGTCGTCGTCGTCGTCGTCGTTATCGTCGTCGTCGTCGTCGTCGTTATCGTCGTTATCGTCGTCGTCGTCGTCGTCGTTATCGTCGTCGTCGTCGTCGTCGTTATCGTCGTTATCGTCGTCGTCGTCGTCGTCGTTATCGTCGTCGTCGTCGTCGTCGTTATCGTCGTTATCGTCGTCGTCGTCGTCGTCGTTATCGTCGTCGTCGTCGTCGTCGTTATCGTCGTTATCGTCGTCGTCGTCGTCGTCGTTATCGTCGTCGTCGTCGTCGTCGTTATCGTCGTTATCGTCGTCGTCGTCGTCGTCGTTATCGTCGTCGTCGTCGTCGTCGTTATCGTCGTTATCGTCGTCGTCGTCGTCGTCGTTATCGTCGTCGTCGTCGTCGTCGTTATCGTCGTTATCGTCGTCGTCGTCGTCGTCGTTATCGTCGTCGTCGTCGTCGTCGTTATCGTCGTTATCGTCGTCGTCGTCGTCGTCGTTATCGTCGTCGTCGTCGTCGTCGTTATCGTCGTTATCGTCGTCGTCGTCGTCGTCGTTATCGTCGTCGTCGTCGTCGTCGTTATCGTCGTTATCGTCGTCGTCGTCGTCGTCGTTATCGTCGTCGTCGTCGTCGTCGTCGTCGTTATCGTCGTCGTCGTCGTCGTCGTTATCGTCGTCGTCGTCGTTATCGTCGTCGTCGTCGTCGTTATCGTCGTCGTCGTCGTCGTTATCGTCGTCGTCGTTATCGTCGTCGTCGTCGTTATGGTCGTCGTCGTCGTCGTTATCGTCGTCGTCGTCGTTATCGTCGTCGTCGTCGTCGTTATCGTCGTCGTCGTCGTCGTTATCGTCGTCGTCGTCGTCGTTATCGTCGTCGTCGTCGTCGTTATCGTCGTCGTCGTCGTCGTTATCGTCGTCGTCGCCGTCGTTATCGTCGTCGTCGTTATCGTCGTCGTCGTCGTCGTTATAGTCGTCGTCGTCGTTATCGTCGTCGTCGTCGTTATCGTCGTCGTCTTCGTTATCGTCGTCGTCGTCGTTATCGTCGTCGTCGTCGTTATCGTCGTCGTCGTCGTCGTCGTTATCGTCGTCGTCGTCGTCGTTATCGTCGTCGTCGTCGTCGTTATCGTCGTCGTCGTCGTCGTTATCGTCGTCGTCGTCGTCGTTATCGTCGTCGTCGTCGTCGTTATCGTCGTCGTCGTCGTTATCGTCGTCGTCGTCGTCGTTATCGTCGTCGTCGTCGTTATCGTCGTCGTCGTCGTTATCATCGTCGTCGTCGTCGTTATCGTCGTCGTCGTCGTTATCGTCGTCGTCGTCGTCGTTATCGTCGTCGTCGTCGTTATCGTCGTCGTCGTCGTCGTTATCGTCGTCGTCGTCGTCGTTATCGTCGTCGTCGTCGTCGTTATCGTCGTCGTCGTCGTCGTTATCGTCGTCGTCGTTATCGTCGTCGTCGTCGTCGTTATCGTCGTCGTCGTCGTCGTTATCGTCGTCGTCGTCGTTATCGTCGTCGTCGTCGTCGATATCGTCGTCGTCGTCGTTATCGTCGTCGTCGTCGTCGTTATCGTCGTCGTCGTCGTCGTTATCGTCGTTGTCGTCGTCGTTATCGTCGTCGTCGTCGTTATCGTCGTCGTCGTCGTCGTCGTTATCGTCGTCGTCGTCGTCGTTATCGTCGACGTCGTCGTTATCGTCGTCGTCGTCGTCGTTATCGTCGTCGTCGTCGTTATCGTCGTCGTCGTCGTCGTTATCCTCGTCGTCGTCGTTATCGTCGTCGTCGTCGTCGTTATCGTCGTCGTCGTCGTCGTCGTCGTCGTTATCGTCGTCGTCGTCGTTATCGTCGTCGTCGTCGTCGTTATCGTCGTCGTCGTCGTCGTCGTTATCGTCGTCGTCGTCGTCGTCGTTATCGTCGTCGTCGTCGTCGTCGTCGTTATCGTCGTCGTCGTCGTCGTCGTTATCGTCGTCGTCGTCGTCGTCGTCGTTATCGTCGTCGTCGTCGTCTTCGTTATCGTCGTCGTCGTCGTCGTCGTCGTTATCGTCGTCGTCGTCGTCGTCGTCGTTATCGTCGTCGTCGTCGTTATCGTCGTCGTCGTCGTCGTCGTCGTTATCGTCGTCGTCGTCGTTATCGTCGTCGTCGTCGTCGTCGTTATCGTCGTCGTCGTCGTCGTCGTCGTTATCGTCGTCGTCGTCGTCGTCGTTATCGTCGTCGTCGTCGTCGTCGTCGTTATCGTCGTCGTCGTCGTCGTCGTTATCGTCGTCGTCGTCGTCGTTATCGTCGTCGTCGTCGTCGTCGTTATCGTCGTCGTCGTCGTCGTTATCGTCGTCGTCGTCGTCGTCGTTATCGTCGTCGTCGTCGTCGTTATCGTCGACGTCGTCGTTATCGTCGTCGTCGTCGTCGTTATCGTCGTCGTCGTCGTTATCGTCGTCGTCGTCGTCGTTATCGTCGTCGTCGTCGTTATCGTCGTCGTCGTCGTCGTTATCGTCGTCGTCGTCGTCGTCGTCGTCGTTATCGTCGTCGTCGTCGTTATCGTCGTCGTCGTCGTCGTTATCGTCGTCGTCATCGTCGTCGTTATCGTCGTCGTCGTCGTCGTCGTTATCGTCGTCGTCGTCGTCGTCGTCGTTATCGTCGTCGTCGTCGTCGTCGTTATCGTCGTCGTCGTCGTCGTCGTCGTTATCGTCGTCGTCGTCGTCTTCGTTATCGTCGTCGTCGTCGTCGTCGTCGTTATCGTCGTCGTCGTCGTCGTCGTCGTTATCGTCGTCGTCGTCGTTATCGTCGTCGTCGTCGTTATCGTCGTCGTCGTCGTCGTCGTTATCGTCGTCGTCGTCGTCGTCGTCGTTATCGTCGTCGTCGTCGTCGTCGTTATCGTCGTCGTCGTCGTCGTCGTCGTTATCGTCGTCGTCGTCGTCGTCGTTATCGTCGTCGTCGTCGTCGTTATCGTCGTCGTCGTCGTCGTCGTTATCGTCGTCGTCGTCGTCGTTATCGTCGTCGTCGTCGTCGTCGTTATCGTCGTCGTCGTCGTCGTTATCGTCGTCGTCGTCGTCGTCGTTATCGTCGTCGTCGTCGTCGTCGTTATCGTCGTCGTCGTCGTCGTTATCGTCGTCGTCGTCGTCGTTATCGTCGTCGTCGTCGTCGTTATCGTCGTCGTCGTCGTCGTTATCGTCGTCGTCGTCGTTATCGTCGTCGTCGTCGTCGTTATCGTCGTCGTCGTCGTCGTTATCGTCGTCGTCGTCGTCGTTATCGTCGTCGTCGTCGTCGTTATCGTCGTCGCCGTCGTCGTTATCGTCGTCGTCGTCGTCGTTATCGTCGTCGTCGTCGTCGTTATCGTCGTCGTCGTCGTCGTTATCGTCGTCGTCGTCGTCGTTATCGTCGTCGTCGTCGTCGTTATCGTCGTCGTCGTCGTCGTTATCGTCGTCGTCGTCGTCGTTATCGTCGTCGTTGTCGTCGTCGTCGTCGTCGTTATCGTCGTCGTCGTCGTCGTTATCGTCGTCGTCGTCGTCGTTATCGTCGTCGTCGTTATCGTCGTCGTCGTCGTCGTTATAGTCGTCGTCGTCGTTATCGTCGTCGTCGTCGTTATCGTCGTCGTCTTCGTTATCGTCGTCGTCGTCGTTATCGTCGTCGTCGTCGTTATCGTCGTCGTCGTCGTCGTCGTTATCGTCGTCGTCGTCGTCGTTATCGTCGTCGTCGTCGTCGTTCTCGTCGTCGTCGTCGTCGTTATCGTCGTCGTCGTCGTTATCGTCGTCGTCGTCGTCGTCGTTATCGTCGTCGTCGTCGTCGTTATCGTCGTCGTCGTCGTCGTTATCGTCGACGTCGTCGTTATCGTCGTCGTCGTCGTCGTTATCGTCGTCGTCGTCGTTATCGTCGTCGTTATCGTCGTCGTCGTCGTCGTTATCGTCGTCGTCGTCGTCGTCGTCGTCGTCGTCGTCGTCGTCGTTATCGTCGTCGTCGTCGTTATCGTCGTCGTCGTCGTCGTTATCGTCGTCGTCGTCGTCGTTATCGTCGTCGTCGTCGTTATCGTCGTCGTCGTCGTCGTTATCGTCGTCGTCGTCGTCGTCGTTATCGTCGTCGTCGTCGTCGTTATCGTCGTCGTCGTCGTCGTTATCGTCGTCGTCGTCGTTATCGTCGTCGTCGTCGTCGTTATCGTCGTCGTCGTCGTCGCTATCGTCGTCGTCGTTATCGTCGTCGTCGTCGTTATCGTCGTCGTCGTCGTCGTTATCGTCGTCGTCGTCGTTATCGTCGTCGTCGTCGTCGTTATCGTCGTCGTCGTCGTTATCGTCGTCGCCGTCGTTATCGTCGTCGTCGTCGTTATCGTCGTCGTCGTCGTTATCGTCGTCGTCGTCGTCGTTATCGTCGTCGTCGTCGTTATCGTCGTCGTCGTCGTCGTTATCGTCGTCGTCGTCGTTATCGTCGTCGTCGTCGTTATCGTCGTCGTCGTCGTCGTTATCGTCGTCGTCGTCGTTATCGTCGTCGTCGTCGTTATCGTCGTCGTCGTCGTCGTTATCGTCGTCGTCGTCGTTATCGTCGTCGTCGTCGTTATCGTCGTCGTCGTCGTCGTCGTCGTCGTTATCGTCGTCGTCGTCGTTATCGTCGTCGTCGTCGTTATCGTCGTCGTCGTCGTCGTTATCGTCGTCGTCGTCGTTATCGTCGTCGTCGTCGTTATCGTCGTCGTCGTCGTCGTTATCGTCGTCGTCGTCGTTATCGTCGTCGTCGTCGTCGTTATCGTCGTCGTCGTCGTTATCGTCGTCGTCGTCGTCGTTATCGTCGTCGTCGTCGTTATCGTCGTCGTCGTCGTCGTTATCGTCGTCGTCGTCGTCGTTATCGTCGTCGTCGTCGTCGTTATCGTCGTCGTCGTCGTCGTTATCGTCGTCGTCGTCGTCGTTATCGTCGTCGCCGTCGTCGTTATCGTCGTCGTCGTCGTCGTTATCGTCGTCGTCGTCGTCGTTATCGTCGTCGTCGTCGTCGTTATCGTCGTCGTCGTCGTCGTCGTCGTTATCGTCGTCGTCGTCGTCGTTATCGTCGTCGTCGTCGTCGTTATCGTCGTCGTCGTCGTCGTTATCGTCGTCGTCGTCGTTATTGTCGTCGTCGTCGTCGTCAATCCTGCTACGAGTAATCCAAAATCTTATGGGCCCAGGCACAATTTGACTGTGCACGTATATAAAAGATTGAACTAGCACGAAATACCGGCAAAACAGTGTTTTTGTCGAGTCGTAATCGTTGCGGGAAAAAGATGCCGGACGATCTTTTTTTTCGTACGTAACGAAATAAGATGGCATGCCATTGGGGCTTAAAGAATCCATTGAAATTTACCAAACGTTTTTTTGTGTAAAGAACATGCGCAATGTTAGCGAAATAAATGTTTCATTTACGAGTTTGAAACTTGCGCACGAACACCTGGGACATTTAAATAAGAGCGCGTTGAACGAGTTGGTAAAGCAAGAACTCGTTAAAGGAGTAAAAGCTTCAGTCAGTGTTGACTCATCATCACAATGTTCAATAACGCAGGATTGAATCATTACTGAAAACTGTTCTCAATGAAATATTCTTTGTCTTACCCACTCTTCCAATCTTAACATGGGCATTTCAGCCTCAGTCGGTAAACGTCTAAACACTTCTAAGAAATCTCGTACAAATTTCTTTTGCTTCCTGGTTATGGTGCGTTTGCATTTATAGATTTTGAAGAACCTTCCCTTATCCATCGTTATGATGTTTCCTCTCGTCACAAAAGAGTATCCTGGCAAACGAAGCACATTACAGTATTAGGTGTGTATATACAGACAATTATCAAAGTATTATTCATGTGAACATTCGTTCACATGAATAATACACATTCGAAACGTGTCACATCCATTTCGATCCATGGAGACTTGAAAAATACTTTTTCACACCACATCGTTTACATTATTTTTCTCCATTTTTCTAAATTTTGAGCGCAGTTTACAGAAACTTGTACAGACAAGTACACATTGATGAATGTGCGAGTGGAAACTTGTTTAAAAATTACTAAATGAATTCAATTTTTGTATCTTCCTTTCAAATATACTTCTGAAATTTCGACTCATATAGTTGAATGGTTGCATGTTGAATTACTTACCAGCTTGTCGTTGTGTAATCTACGTTATTTGTTTTCTATTTCCAATTTCAGTCCTTCGCTTCGCCTACTTTCCATTCCCCCAGTTATCTCTTATTAATTATTCTGCACCACATCCCCTTTCGATAGAGGCATACAATTTGTTACCGGTAATTATTCCTACTGCAACAGATGTTGCACAGCCATCATTTCGTGACGTTGGGTTTGGATCTGACACAAGTGGAGTCACCGACTTCCTTTTTTTTTTTAAATATTTTCCTTCTACTCACTTCAACTTCAAAACAAAGGCGTGCTACAATAATCTCCGTAATAAGGAAAAATATACGATTTTTTTATATAACCAAAAAACAATATAAGCAGCGTACGACGACACATGCTCGCGCGAATGCTGAGGTTAAAGTACCGACCGTAAAACGTTCGCAACCCTAACCTAACCCTAGTGGCGGAAACGTAGTCTGAGCGAGTGAAAGCGTATATACAAGAAAAATATGTAGTTTTTACGAAAATTTATATAATATATGTACCTGTTGGTGATTGCGGGAAAATTTGCGGAATGAATGAACTATTACAAACCAAAAATTGTCCACGATCCCGTGTGTGCGCATGCACAAAGTTCTTCCTTCTAATGTCCTCGTCCAAAATATAAGGTCAGGTGTATATATTCTAAACAAGCGTGCGCGCGTGGCGATCAATATAATTATACATAAAACCCGATGATTTTCTAAACTTTTTCACTATTCATTTGCGACGAATAATACCAATAAATAATTAATGCAAGGAAACAATTAATGCATGTGCGCACTTTTGCCACTCTCTAACGGAAAATCACGACAAAAGGGGCCGGAGGGTGGAGGGGGGCAGGCTGTGGTAAAATGTGGTATTCAGTAAGAATAAGCAAAGAACATATATTACATGGATCCACAGGTCCCCTGTTAATATATGGCACAAAAAATATAGTCTATATTTCCGCCGGTAGACTGCGCAGCGACGTATCGGTGTGCCCACAGTCTTACATACAGGTCTTGGAAACCACGGCGGTGGGGGTACGTCTGCTTAATGGTCGCACTTTTCATTCCGATGAACGGCCGCGAGGTGCGTGACGATAGATAATCCCTGTGCAACGAAGACAGAGCACGAGACAGAGTAGCATTTTGTCTCTTTTTTTTATCACATGTAACGCATGCGCTGTAAACCGTAACCTGATTACTTGTATTTATTCCGTGTTTCGTAAAAAATATTTAATTTACGGATGAAGAAAATACAAAGAGACTTAATCGCATTGAGAGATATTTCAACGATTGTTAAAGATGTCCTTCTAGGCAAGTCCTCAAAAAAGGCGCCAATAGTGAGGGTGCGCAACTACGGCGATGAGGCCCGGTGAATACGTGGGCGCAGGGATCGCGTGTAAATTCCGTAAGCCACGGGCTGTATATGAACCCCAGTTAGAGACGCGCCGAGCGACATTTTCAGTTATCGTTGAGTAACGACAGCCAATCGCATGCCGGATGACAAATGAAAGGGTGCCTCTTATTGGCTGTCGCTAGCTACCGGCACTTGGCGCGACCATTTTTCGTACGGCGCTTGCTCAGCGAGCGCCCCCCCCCCCTCCCGGCCCCTTTTTTCCATAAGCTAGTAAATATCTTTCTTTTGTATTTATTCCTACGCAAATGCAATAAACCGTTTTGTATATCCGAGTGTGAAGTATCTCTGCGTGTATCTCTCTCGCTTGACTACCGACACCGTTTAACCCGATATACATATCAAGATTATTTACTTTATTACTATTAGATTTCTGCTGGTAAAAAATACGTGTTTGAAGTACATGCGCGTGTGTAAGGGCGTTTCAAGGTTACAATAGCACAGTACCCCGGTAGTCGTGACATCGTTCAAAAAATGTTTTATCGCGTTGTGTGGAAGACGCCGGATGGACAAAATAAAACGAAAACAGTCTGGGCCGATGCTTTGTTTACACGTGATGCCAAAGCTGGAAGAGGCTTGACGAAATGTACAGACGTCTTTTTTAAAAATTATTTGATGAATCCGAACGATCTCGTATCGATACGTATGCAGGACAATGATGATGAGGATGCTGAAAATTTCAGACAAATTCGCATTGTCGGCTGTGGAGGTAAACAAACTATATTTTGTATGAAGAAACATTTATTCACATTATAAAAATTGTATTGATGTATAACAACAAAATTTTGGGTAATTTAGAATGCAATAATTGATTAAAATTGATGTGACGTACAATAATCTTTGTAAATGTGAAAAACAGAAACAGAAGAGGATGTGGAAATGATTGAAAACACCCTGGGACGGGGGAAGAGGCTAATGGTAAAAAAAATTCACAAGGACTCTCCTGAAGTATTTCAAGTGAGCCAGCAACGAGAAAAAAACAAGAAAAGTAGCGAAATAACTGACGGCGTCAACAATAAGATACTGCAAAAGCAGCTGTTGACAAAAAAGGTGAGTTCCAAACACTATTTTCGTTTATTCAATTCATACATTCTGATTTAATCATTAAGGGACAACACCACTGTGACGGCTTCAAAAAATCGATTTTTTGAAAACCGTCTAGAAAAATCTAAAATACATTTAAGATTAAGATGCCGTTGGACCCAGGTCGAAAAAATAATTATTTTCGGAGATATTGAATATTTTGTGGAGCGGTGCAGCGCTCCGTGACGCTCGGGGTCCCGCGCAGCTGCGCGCCTCAGGGTCGGCAGGTATACCGGGCCTTTCCCAGGTCCTGCGGGTCTTTCCCAGGTATTCTTTTGTCTCCCTTCACAAAAACCGGCTATTGTTATAAATATAGTTTCGAAAAAAAGCCATAGGTGGCGATAATTGAAAAAATGATGAGCGATGATGTTGAAAAAATGAGGAAGGCAATTTGGGCAACTATCAAACATAAAATATCCACAGATAGTGAGCCACAACATGACGATTGCCCAGAGGGAGCCGAGTCGTGGTGTTCGTGGCAGCGAACGGTCGCAAGCGGTAATATTTCTGAATATCGCCATAAGCCGCCTCTTCCTGAGGAAGTATTGGAGGCAATTACGCCAGTCTTCGAAAATTTGAGCAGAGACGATTTGCTGCAGCGTTGTTTGGGCGGCGTCACGCAAAACAACAACGAAAGCTACAACAAATCAGTTTGGGCAATAGCCCCCAAGTGTCAGTCCGGGAGCAAAAAAATCGTCGATATTGCAGCTGATATCGTGGTATTATTATTCAATGGTGGCCTGAGAAGCCTCATGAAAGTTTTGGAGACGTTGGGGATAACTATCGGCCCAAATTGTTTCAATTTTTGCGTTGAAACCGACGCAGCGCGGATCGAGCTGGCGGAGCGCTCGCTCACAGACGCTGCAAAAGAGGCAAGAAGAGCCTCTACAAGTTCGAGAAAAGATGCTAGGGACAATCATTTGCTTCTTGAAGGCCAGCTATATGGTGCCGGCATCGCTGATTAAAGGTAAAAAAATTTTTTTCCTATTTATCGCATAAATTAACAAACCTAAAACTTTGAACGCGTTTTTCTCAAAACCACTTTTTTGAGTGCGGCACGCAGCAGAACTCGAGCAATTTTTATCCGATCGACTTCAAATTTGGACTGCATCAATAAAGCTAGATTATCTAAAGAAGTACATAGGATTTTTTCGATATCTCAATAATAAAAAACGTTATAGCCTATTTTCGACGAGAAATTTTTCTCGAAAATCGTCCTTTAATATCAAAAGCGTGCCTATTTTTTAAAAATCAATATTTTTTCAAATCCCTGTGTACTTCTCTTCAAAATATCATATTATTAACGAAAACACTCGGTATTTTTTTCAGATCGACTTTGAAGAGAGTTCTGCTGCGTGCCGCGAACCACTGCAGAGGCAACAGTACCTGACGCGGGAGCTTCCCCAGCGACACCATGGGGCGTGAAAAATTTGAATTTTTTTTTTTATGTATCTTCAATAAACAACGAACAAAACAAAAAAAAAAATTTCGAATATCTCTTTTTTTCCCACAAAAAAAAATTCTTGAAAAATGGCAAAAAAACAGGGGGTCACAGTGGTGTTCTGCCTTAATAAATAATGATGCGAGAAAGCAGTTGACAAATAATGAGAATATATTGCGAATGTCGCGCGATGCAATATTCTCTTATCAATAATCGAGGAGGTTGAAGCATTACTCACAATCCAAGATAAAATATATATATACAGGGTGTACTCAAGAACGAGTTTTCCGTTCGTGGGCATACAGGGTGTCCCTTTCCGAGCAAAACCCTTTTTTTAAAAATGTCGTGCGACAAAAATTGGCCGAGATATTCACGAGTAAAACTCGACGCCGAGTAAACAATGGCACAGTAGTTTCGGCACCGGAGCCGAAGGTAGCGCGGGTTCGAAGCCACGTTCGGGCAGGTGAATTTTTTTTTCAATTTTTTTTTCGCGTCGGATAATGACCACGATTAATGCATTTGTAAGTGGATTTATTGTTTAATAGTTTTTATTTATAACATTGAAAGATACTTTTTCAATCTGCCAGGGGCTAGCGCGATAAGTAAGCCATTTGGCATCTTATTGCTATGAAGAAATGGTAGTCGAGTTGATACATTGCTCGCTTCGGAACGAGAAGGTTCGGGTTCAAGGCTAAGATATGGTTACTTTTTTTCGCTCCACTGCTAGTCACATTTTTGTTACTGCGCGCAAGACAAATTATTCTTTACAATGGATAATATTGTTCAACAAATTTTTCGTTACTTAATATTTTATTTGGGCCACCGGGTGAGGTTTCGAACGTTCTCATTGAACCGCGTCACGAAAATATCGAGAAAATTTTTCAATTAAATCATTCCATTCATAAAATTACGATGAAACGTATTTAATTAAGAATAAATTAAAACGTTCACTTTTAAGGTAGCCAGGCGCTAGGACCGTCCACCAATCAGTTCAACGTAGAACGTTCAATCGCTAACAGAAAACGTTGGCCGAATGGATAGGTTGCCTGCCTCAGAATGGGAGAGCTCGGGTGCGAGGCTAAGCCATAGGCCACTTTTTTTTTTGGCGCCGCTAGTCACATTTTTTTACCGCCCGCAATACAAATTATTCTTTGCAATGGATAATATTGTTTAACAAATTTTTTGTTACTTAATATTTTGTTTGGGGCACCGGGTGAGATTTCGAACATTTATCATTGAACCTCGTCACGAAAATATTGGAGAGATTTTTAAAAATAAAGAATTCTATTCATAAACTTACGATGAAACGGATTTAATTTAGAATAAATTAAGAGGTTCACTTTTGAGGCAACGAGGCGCTAGAACCGTGCACCCATCCGTTCACCGTACAACGATTTGCCGCCAACGACATACAACAGCATAACAAGATTTTCTGTTCAGAAAATTTTGGTCGATTTGGTAGGTTGCCTGTCTCAGAACGGGGAAGTTCGGGTTCACGGCAAGCCTTACTGTCACTTTTTTTTTCAACGCAAAATTGCATTTGTCACTAGATAATCATCGCAATGCAGATTTTTCGTTACAGAGCGTACACTAAATATCCTTCCGGTGTACAATTCCGGGAAAGAATTGATTCCCGTGGAATTTCCGGAGTTTGTAAATTGACGAGAATCTTTACAAATTTAATTATGTCGTAGATAATAATAATGAGCCTTCATTTGTGGTAATAAAAGTACCAACATTTTATTAACGAATTGTGTAAAGAAATATGACAGCAGGCTCATGCCAACGGAGTCGAAAACTTTTAAGATGTGTATTGATATGGAAACCAATAATTCGCAGTTTTTTAAATTAATTTTTCAGAATTGATTGTTTTTGCATAGTTCAAAATTGTCACTTTAGCTGAAAAACTAGTTAAAAGACCAGTTTAATTTATTTTTAATTATTTTTTTTTTGAGTTCTTTTTCGATTTCATCTTATTTCCGGTCAGAGCGAATGAATCATTTGACCGGTGCTCGAAGATACAAGTTTAATAATAGAATCGTTCTTTACGCGACAAAGACGAAATCAACGTCTGGCTCGATGTTTCGGCATGAGTTGTAACCCTTTTCGAACATACTCATCATTGAATTTATCGATTACATTTTATTTTGAGGCAATAAGCCCCGAGACATGTGCGGTGCTTTACTAAAACGGAGCCTGAGTCATTATCCACTGACGGCAAGAGAATTAAGGCGAAATCGATGCTCCGAACGGTTTTCCCATATTCTATCAGATATTGCTAAGATCATTCGCCCAAATTTGTTTTCGATTTCATCTTATTTCCGGTCAGAGCGAATGGATTATTTCACCGGTGCTCGAAGATACATGTTTAAACATAGAACAACTCTTTACGACACCAAAGCGGGCACTTCGAACAGTTGTGAATGGGTGCGTTTAGCCTAGCAATCCGAAATCTTCCTTTTTTTTAACACAAAAATGCTTCTTTAAAAGAACAACACCGCTCAGATGCTTAGTTTTATTATAACAAGTAGAAAGAAGATACATTTGTAGCTCAATTGATTATTAAGCATAATTATTGATTGTATATTATTTTTGCAGCTTATCAAAAACCTGCCCAGTATACCAGTGTCGACGTTTACGTGGTACCGCAATTGATGGCTTTGTCGACGAACAGCCCTCGCGTTTTCGTGTGCCCATACATGCTCGTTGTGGTTGTTGTGTACACTGCTTTGTGTGAAAATACATTCGTCTGTGTGCAATATTTTCGCCGGAAATGCACGTCCAGCCTCATACTGTTCGATAAGCCAGTTAGCCAATCGTAGTTTTTACGCGGGCACCCGATGAAATGGATCCTGATCATCAACTTTCAATACCCGGCGTATAGTACGCCTAATCGTTGTTGAGTCCCCCTGAGCTTCTTCTAATGTTCCGTTCCCGTACACCAATCGCTCCACGGTTCTGTCGTTCACTGTCAATTAGGTTGTGGATATCGTTCGCGATTTGGGTACCCAAATAAATTCCAGACACTTCTCCTGCTTCTTCATCAGCGAACCCATAACAAATTATCCAACATTATCAAAAATTATTAAATAAACTTAAGTTAAAAAATATATTATAAAATTAAATAAATTATATTTTTTTTATTACAATAGACTTATTGCCCGGGAACACGCTCCCTCAGTTTGCACTGGGCAACATTCACTTACCCTCGGGAGTTAGGCTTGATCTTAATCTAGACCGAAGCGATAATGCTGGGTGATACTCGAGGGTGCCGATACCACCTGGGGTGCCGCCCAGTAAAGAAAAACACGTTCATAATGTCGCTATGTCGATAGCCGTTCCCTCAAACCAGAGGGTGAGCGGCTACAGCAGTCCAGAATCGTGTTGCCTGAGTAAACGGAGGGATCTAAGGATGACCGCCTTCTGCATCTGACCTGCTAGCAACTGGACCCTGGATTTGAAAACCAGTATGTCGGAGAGGCTCGATACAAAAGACTACGTCATCCCCCCGCGTGCGCCAATGAAGAGGACAACGAGAGTTACCCTGAATCCCCGGTGCTAACGACGTAGCTCGGCCAAGAGAGGTTGATACTTGAACCGTTTCTCCTCCTCCTTTCGCCGGATGTTAATGTCGGCCGAGGACGAGAACTCAATGACGTAAATCGTCTTCTCATCGAAATCGAAGAGGACAACATTAGGCTTAGTCGCTTGAAGCAGCCCGATGGTCCCGAACGAGTAGTTCCAATAAATCTTACACCTCTCGCTCACGACAACGGACTCAATAGCTGCTGGTAAGTAAGGCGGCACGGGCTCCCGTTCTATCTCATAAGAGTGCCGTAGAGGGCAATATAATATCGCCATGTCGCGGGCAATACAATATCGGCATGTCACGGCCCTTGGGGCCGTGGACATAGCCCGAGACCGCATATACTTGGCAGGCCGACAGTAGATGCGTTAGTGTCTCCGGCGATTGGTTGCATGCCCGATACAAAGTGGTCGGCAGAGGCTGGCCCATAACGTGGCTGCGATAGACTAGGGTGGTGATGACTCCGTATTAGCAGACGCAGATGAACCCTCCAGTCTCAAAAAAAAGTCCGGCTGACCGCAAGAAGGAAAAGGTCAGCTCAGAGGACAGCCCATGCTCTTCAATGTGTCGAAAAAATACAACATGCATGAGTCTGCCCACATGCTGCCGAATCACGACATTTAATGTGGCATAATGGTTCCTTGCCTTCTCAGGCATATAACCTCCGTCACACGAATGAGACTACTTTCCAACAAAACTAATACTAGAGAGTCCTAGTACACATAAAAGCAGATGTGAAAAGTAATCAGAAGCTTCAGACGCGCAAAATATTTTTTTTAAATTGAAGCTGTACCTACAACAATCGAGCAGTCACACCTCTCATCCATTGCCAATTTATTGTTTTCCGAAACTTTTTTTTAATCACTGGAAAGTGCTAGTATACATAAAAACATATTTGAGAAGTGGCATGAAGCCTCAGACAAATTTTTTTTTGTAGAAGGTGTACAACACAACAATCGAGTGTTGTTCTGTCTCACTCTCTCCCGATTTATTAGGCCTAATTTCTTTTTTCAACTACAAGAGACTTATAGTACACATAAAAAAAAGTGTTAGAAGTAGCCAGAAGGTTCAGGTACACGGAATATTTTTTTCTTGTAGAAGGTGTAGTACACACACAATCGCGCATAATGTCATATTACATGCGTTCGTGGCTGATTGTTGTCTCATTTTCTCAGTCTTTACCGCGATCAGTTCTTCCTTTTATGGAATGTAGGCTGTGGTCTGTAACAGTAGCCGGCGTACATCTCTCTTTCATTTCGTTTATCATAGTTGATTCGAGTTCGGTAATCTGTTTTGAGGTCTTCAAACAAAAAAATAGAGGAGCGTCATATTAAATGATTTTTCTGACGTCGGGACGGATCATTGAAGCCGAAAAAAAGATTCGGAATTTGGAAGAAAGTTAGTAACAAGTTTCTGCTATGTGGACGGTCGTAAGAGCACCTCATTTTTTACCGAATGGCCAAGAAAGGGTTTGGGTTCTTGAAGGTCGCGGACTTAACGCTATCTACATAACTTTCAAAAAATCATGAATAGCAGATTATTGAAAATACCAGTCAATAAATTTTCCCGCCGATGATGATGCGAGGACGCTTCTAAAAGCCGTTCAGGGTTCATTGATGTCTGGTACCGAAAGTTTTCACAGAGTTAGGTTTCTCTGTTTGGACGTTCTGTCTCGTCATGTATCTATAACTCTTTATATTTTGCAATATGTAAATATTCCAAAATATAAATTGTAAATATTGCAAATATGTAATTACCACATACGTTTTAATCATTGTCAATAATTAAAATTATGAATTCTCGTTGTATTCAAATTGCATTGTACAGTGTCTGCATTTGATGTCTGGACATGCTTGTACAAGCGATAACTTCAAAGAGCGGTAGTATTACCACTCTGCGAACGATGGCAGGAACATTATTTACGTAACAAAGATGAAATCGGTAGTCGTAATAGTTCTAGGGGTCTCAATCGATCATCCCTGATAGCACTCACCCGAACTCGTCTCCGATTTCATCGTACTTCCGGTCAGATCGAGTCGAGAAGTTTGATGATGCAGCGAGAACGACGGTGAAAGAATTATTTACGTAAGAAAGATGAAATCGGTGGTCTTAATGGTTCTAGGGGTCTCGATCGATCATCCCTGATAGCACTGACCCGAACTCGTCTCCGATTTCATCTTACATCCGGTCAGATCGAGTCGAGAAGTCTGATGATGCAACGAGAACGATGGCAGGAACATTATTGACTCAACAAAGATTAAATCGGTAGTCGTAATAGTTCTAGGGGTCTCAGTCGATCGTCCCTGATAGCACTGATCCGAACTCGTCTCCGATTTCATCTTACTTCCAGTCAGATCGAGTCGAGAAGTCTGATGATGCAGCGAGAACGATGGCAGGAACATTATTTACGTAACAAAGATTAAATCGGTAGTCGTAATAGTTCTAGGGGTCTCAATCGATCATCCCTGATAGCACTCACCCGAACTCGTCTCGGATTTCATCGTACTTCCGGTCAGATCGAGTTGGGAAGTTTGATGATGGAGCGAGAACGACGGTGAGAGAATTATTTACGTAAGAAAGATGAAATCGGTGGTCTTAATTGTTCTAGGGGTCTCGATCGACCATCCCTGATAGCACTGACCCGAACTCGTCTCCGACTTTATCTTACATCCGGTCAGATCGAGTCGAGAAGTCTGATGATGCAGCGAGAACAATGGCAGGAACATGATTTACTCAACAAAGATTAAATCGGTGTTCGTAATAGTTCTAGGGGTCTCAATCGATCATCCCTGATAGCACTGACCCGAACTCGTCTCCGATTTCATCTTACTTCCGGTCAGATCGAGTCGAGCAGTCTGATGATGCAGCGAGAACGATGGCAGGAACATTATTTACGTAACAAAGATGAAATCGGTAGTCGTAATAGTTCTAGGAGTCTCAATCGATCATCCCTGATAGCATTGACCCGAACTCGTCTCCGATTTCATCTTACTTCCAGTCAGATCGAGTCGAGAAGTCTGATGATGCAGCGAGAACGGTGGCAGGAACATTATTTACGTAACAAAGATTAAATCGGTAGTCGTAATAGTTCCAGAGGTCTCGATCGATCATCCCTGATAGCACTCACCCGAACTCGTCTCTGATTTCATCGTACTTCCGGTCAGATCGAGTCGGGAAGTTTGATGATGCAGCGAGAACGAGGGTGAGAGAATTATTTACGTAAGAAAGATGAAATCGGTGGTCTTAATTGTTCTAGGGGTCTCGATCGATCATTCCTGATAGCACTGACCCGAACTCGTCTCCGATTTCATCTTACATCCGGTCAGATCGAGGCGAGAAGTCTGATGATGCAGCGAGAACGATGGCAGGAACATGATTTACTCAACAAAGATTAAATCGGTGTTCGCAATAGTTCTAGGAGTCTCAATCGATTGTCCCTGATAGCACTGACCCGAACTTGTCTCCGATTTCATCTTACTTCCGGTCAGATCGAGTCGAGAAGTTTGATGATGCAGCGAGAACGACCGTGAGAGAATTATTTACGTAAGAAAGATGAAATCGGTGGTCTTAATGGTTCTAGGGGTCTCGATCGATCATCCCTGATAGCACTGACCCGAACTCGTCTCTGATTTCATCGTACTTCCGGTCAGATCGAGTCGAGAAGTTTGATGATGCAGCGAGAACGACGGTGAGAGAATTATTTACGTAAGAAAGATGAAATCGGTAGTCGTAATAGTTCTAGGGGTCTCGATCGATCATCCCTGATAGCACTCACCCGAACTCGTCTCTGATTTCATCGTACTTCCGGTCAGATCGAGTCGAGAAGTTTGATGATGCAGTGAGAACGACGGTGAGAGAATTATTTACGTAAGAAAGATGAAATCGGTAGTCTTAATGGTTTTAGGAGTTTCGATCGATCATCGCTGATAGCACTGACTCGAACTCGTCTCCCAATTCATCTTACATCCGATCAGATCGAGTCGAGAAGTCTGATGACGCAGCGAGAACGATGGCAGGAACATTATTTACGTAACAAAGATTAAATCGGTAGTCGTAATAGTTCTAGGGGTCTCAATCGATCATCCCTGATAGCACTGACCCGAACTCGTCTCCGATTTCATCTTACTTCCGGTCAGATCGAGTCGAGAAGTTTGATGATGCAGCGAGAACGATGGCAGGAACATTATTTACGTAACAAAGATTAAATCGGTAGTCGTAATAGTTCTAGGGGTCTCAATAGATCATGCCTGATAGCACTGACCCGAACTCGTCTCCGATTTCATCTTACTTCCGGTCAGATCGAGTGGAGCAGTCTGATGATGCAGCGAGAACGATGGCAGGAACATCATTTACGTAACAAAGATGAAATCGGTAATCGCAATACTTCTAGGGGTCTCAATCGATCATCCCTGATAGCACTGACCCGAACTCGTCTCCGATTTCATCTTACTTCGAGTCAGATCGAGTCGAGAAGTCTGATGATGCAGCGAGAACGATGGCAGGAACATTATTTACGTAACAAAGATTAAATCGGTAGTCGTAATAGTTCTAGGGGTCTCAATCGATCGTCCCTGATAGCACTCACCCGAACTCGTCTCGGATTTCATCGTACTTCCGGTCAGATCGAGTTGGGAAGTTTGATGATGGAGCGAGAACGACGGTGAGAGAAGTAGGTACGTAAGAAAGATGAAATCGGTGGTCTTAATTTTTCTAGGGGTCTCGATCGACCATCCCTGATAGCACTGACCCGAACTCGTCTCCGATTTCATCTTACATCCGGTCAGATCGAGTCGAGAAGTCTGATGATGCAGCGAGAACGATGGCAGGAACATGATTTACTCAACAGAGATTAAATCGGTGTTCGTAATAGTTCTAGGGGTCTCAATCGATCATCCCTGATAGCACTCACCCGAACTCGTCTCTGATTTCATCGTACTTCCGGTCAGATCGAGTCGGGAAGTTTGATGATGCAGCGAGAACGACGGTGAGAGAATTATTTACGTAAGAAAGAGGAAATCGGTGGTCTTAATTGTTCTAGGGGTTTCGATCGATCATCCCTGATAGCACTGACCCGAACTCGTCTCCGATTTCATCTTACATCCGGTCAGATCGAGTCGAGAAGTCTGATGATGCTGCGAGAACGATGGCAGGAACATGATTTACTCAACAAAGATTAAATCGGTGTTCGTAATAGTTCTAGGAGTCTCAATCGATTGTGCCTGATAGCACTGACCCGAACTTGTCTCCAATTTCATCTTACTTCCGGTCAGATCGAGTCGAGCAGTCTGATGATGCAGCGAGAACGATGGCAGGAACATTATTTACGTAACAAAGATGAAATCGGTAGTCGTAATAGTTCTAGGGGTCTCAATCGATCATCCCTAATAGCACTGACCCGAACTCGTCTCCGATTTCATCTTACTTCCAGTCAGATCGAGTCGAGAAGTCTGATGATGCAGCGAGAACGATGGCAGGAACATTATTTACGTAACAAAGATGAAATCGGTAGTCGTAATAGTTCTAGGGGTCTCGATCGATCAACCCTGATAGTACTCACCCGAACTCGTCTCTGATTTCATCGTACTTCCGGTCAGATCGAGTCGAGAAGTTTGATGATGCAGCGAGAACGACGGCGAGAGAAATATTTACGTAAGAAACATGAAATCGGTGGTCTTAATGGATCTAGGGGTCTCGATCGATCATCCCTGATAGTACTGACCCGAACTCGTCTCCGATTTCATCTTACATCCGGTCAGATCGAGTCGAGAAGTCTGATGACGCAACGAGAACGATGGCAGGAACATTATTTGCGTAACAAAGATTAAATCGGTAGTCGTAATAGTTGTAGGGGTCTCAATCGATCATCCCTGATAGCACTGACCCGAACTCGTCTCCGATTTCATCTTACTTCCGTTCAGATCGAGTCGAGAAGTCTGATGATGCAGCGAGAACGATGGCAGGAACATTATTTACGTAACAACGATGAAATCGGTAGTCGTAATAGTTCTAGGGGTCTCAATCAATCATCCCTGATAGCACTCACCCGAACTCGTCTCCGATGGCATCTTACTTCCAGTCAGATCGAGTCGAGAAGTCTGATGATGCAGCGAGAACGATGGAAGGAACATTATTTACGTGACAAAGATGAAATCGGTAGTCGTAATAGTTCTAGGGGTCTCGATCGATCATCCCTGATAGCACTCAGCCGAACTCGTCTCTGATTTCATCGTACTTCCGGTCAGATCGAGTCGAGAAGTTTGATGATGCAGCGAGAACGACGGTGAGAGAATTATTTACGTAAGAAAGATGAAATCGGTGGTCTTAATGGTTCTAGGGGTCTCGATCGATCATCGCTGATAGCACTGACCCGAACTCGTCTCCGATTTCATCTTACATCCGGTCAGATCGAGTCGAGAACTCTGATGACGCAGCGAGAACGATGGCAGGAACATTATTTACGTAACAAAGATTAAATCGGTAGTCGTAATAGTTGTAGGGGTCTCAATCGATCATCCCTGATAGCACTGACCCGAACTCGTCTCCGATTTCATCTTACTTCCGGTCAGATCGAGTCGAGAAGTCTGATGATGCAGCGAGAACGATGGCAGGAACATTATTTACGTAACAAAGATGAAATCGGTAGTCGTAATAGTTCTAGGGGTCTCAATCGATCATCCCTGATAGCACTCACCCGAACTCGTCTCCGATTTCATCTTACTTCCAGTCAGATCGAGTCGAGAAGACTGATGATGCAGCGAGAACGATGGAAGGAACATTATTTACGTGACAAAGATGAAATCGGTAGTCGTAATAGTTCTAGGGTTGTCGATGGATCATCTCTGATAGCACTCACCCGAACGCGTCTCTGATTTCATCGTACTTCCGGTCAGATCGAGTCGAGTAGTTTGATGATGCAGCGAGAACGACGGCGAGAGAATTATTTACGTAAGAAACATGAAATCGGTCGTCTTAATGGTTCTAGGGGTCTCGATCGATCATCACTGATAGCACTGACCCGAACTCGTCTCCGATTTCATCTTACATCCGGTCAGATCGAGTCGAGAAGTCTGATGACGCAGCGAGAACGATGGCAGGAACATTATTTACGTAACAAAGATTAAATCGGTAGTCTTAGTAGTTGTATCGGTCTCAATCGATCATCCCTGATAGCACTGACCCGAACTCGTCTCCGATTTCATCTTACTTCCGGGCAGATCGAGTCGAGAAGTCTGATGATGCAGCGAGAATGATGGGAGGAACATTATTTACGTAACAAAGATGAAATCGGTAGTCGTAATAGTTCTAGGGGTCTCAATCGGTCATCTCTGCTAGCACTCACCCGAACTCGTCTCCGATTTCATCTTACTTCCAGTCAGATCGAGTCGAGAAGTCTGATGATGCAGCGAGAACGATGGAAGGAACATTATTTACGTGACAAAGATGAAATCGGTAGTCGTAATAGTTCTAGGGGTCTCGATCGATCATCCCTGATAGCACTCACCCGAACTCGTCTCTGATTTTATCGTACTTCCGGTCAGATCGATTCGAGAAGTTTGATGATGCAGCGAGAACGACGGCGAGAGAATTATTTACGTAAGAAAGATGAAATCGGTGGTCTTAATGGTTCTAGGGGTCTCGATCGATCATCGCTGATAGCACTGACCCGAACTCGTCTCCGATTTCATCTTACATCCGGTCAGATCGAGTCGAGCAGTCTGATGACGCAGCGAGAACGATGGCAGGCACATTGTTTACGTAACAAAGATTAAATCGGTAGTCGTAATAGTTCTAGGGGTCTCAATCGATCATCCCTGATAGCACTGACCCGAACTCGTCTCCGATTTCATCTTACATCCGGTCAGATCGAGTCGAGAAGTCTGATGACGCAGCGAGAACGATGGCAGGAACATTATTTACGTAACAAAGATTAAATCGGTGTTCGTAATAGTTCTAGGGGTCTCAATCGATCATCCCTGATAGCACTCACCCGAACTCGTCTCTGATTTCATCGTACTTCCGGTCAGATCGAGTCGGGAAGTTTGATGATGCAGCGAGAACGACGGTGAGAGCATTATTTACGTAAGAAAGATGAAATCGGTGGTCTTAATTGTTCTAGGGGTTTCGATCGATCATCCCTGATAGCACTGACCCGAACGCGTCTCCGATTTCATCTTACATCCGGTCAGATCGAGTCGAGAAGTCTGATGATGCTGCGAGAACGATGGCAGGAACATGATTTACTCAACAAAGATTAAATCGGTGTTCGTAATAGTTCTAGGAGTCTCAATCGATTGTCCCTGATAGCACTGACCCGAACTTGTCTCCGATTTCATCTTACTTCCGGTCAGATCGAGTCGAGCAGTCTGATGATGCAGCGAGAACGATGGCAGGAACATTATTTACGTAACAAAGATGAAATTGGTAGTCGTAATAGTTCTAGGGGTCTCAATCGATCATCCCTAATAGCACTGACCCGAACTCGTCTCCGATTTCATCTTACTTCCAGTCAGATCGAGTCGAGAAGTCGGATGATGCAGCGAGAACGATGGCAGGAACATTATTTACGTAACAAGGATGAAATCGGTAGTCGTAATAGTTCTAGGGGTCTCGATCGATCATCCCTGATAGTACTCACCCGAACTCGTCTCTGATTTCATCGTACTTCCGGTCAGATCGAGTCGAGAAGTTTGATGATGCAGCGAGAACGACGGCGAGAGAATTATTTACGTAAGAAACATGAAATCGGTGGTCTTAATGGTTCTAGGGGTCTCGATCGATCATCCCTGATAGTACTGACCCGAACTCGTCTCCGATTTCATCTTACATCCGGTCAGATCGAGTCGAGAAGTCTGATGACGCAACGAGAACGATGGCAGGAACATTATTTGCGTAACAAAGATTAAATCGGTAGTCGTAATAGTTGTAGGGGTCTCAATCGATCATCCCTGATAGCACTGACCCGAACTCGTCTCGGATTTCATCTTACTTCCGTTCAGATCGAGTCGAGAAGTCTGATGATGCAGCGAGAACGATGGCAGGAACATTATTTACGTAACAACGATGAAATCGGTAGTCGTAATAGTTCTAGGGGTCTCAATCAATCATCCCTGATAGCACTCACCCGAACTCGTCTCCGATGGCATCTTACTTCCAGTCAGATCGAGTCGAGAAGTCTGATGATGCAGCGAGAACGATGGAAGGAACATTATTTACGTGACAAAGATGAAATCGGTAGTCGTAATAGTTCTAGGGGTCTCGATCGATCATCCCGGATAGCACTCAGCCGAACTCGTCTCTGATTTCATCGTACTTCCGGTCAGATCGAGTCGAGTAGTTTGATGATGCAGCGAGAACGACGGCGACAGAATTATTTACGTAAGAAACATGAAATCGGTCGTCTTAATGGTTCTAGGGGTCTCGATCGATCATCACTGATAGCACTGACCCGAACTCGTCTCCGATTTCATCTTACATCCGGTCAGATCGAGTCGAGAAGTCTGATGACGCAGCGAGAACGATGGCAGGAACATTATTTACGTAACAAAGATTAAATCGGTAGTCGTAATAGTTGTATCGGTCTCAATCGATCATCCCTGATAGCACTGACCCGAACTCGTCTCCGATTTCATCTTACTTCCGGGCAGATCGAGTCGAGAAGTCTGATGATGCAGCGAGCATGATGGGAGGAACATTATTTACGTAACAAACATGAAATCGGTAGTCGTAATAGTTCTAGGGGTCTCAATCGGTCATCCCTGCTCGCACTCACCCGAACTCGTCTCCGATTTCATCTTACTTCCAGTCAGATCGAGTCGAGAAGTCTGATGATGCAGCGAGAACGATGGAAGGAACATTATTTACGTGACAAAGATGAAATCGGTAGTCGTAATAGTTCTAGGGGTCTCGATCGATCATCCCTGATAGCACTCACCCGAACTCGTCTCTGATTTTATCGTACTTCCGGTCAGATCGATTCGAGAAGTTTGATGATGCAGCGAGAACGACGGCGAGAGAATTATTTACGTAAGAATGATGAAATCGGTGGTCGTAATGGTTCTAGGGGTCTCGATCGATCATCGCTGATAGCACTGACCCGAACTCTTCTCCGATTGCATCTTACATCCGGTCAGATCGAGTCGAGAAGTCTGATGCAGCGAGAACGATGGCAGGCACATTGTTTACGTAACAAAGATTAAATCGGTAGTCGTAATAGTTCTAGGGGTCTCAATCGATCATCCCTGATAGCACTGACCCGAACTCGTCTCCGATTTCATCTTACATCCGGTCAGATCGAGTCGAGAAGTCTGATGACGCAGCGAGAACGATGGCAGGAACATTATTTACGTAACAAAGATTAAATCGGTTGTCGTAATAGTTCTACGGGTCTCAATCGATCATCCCTGATAGCACTGACCCGAACTCGTCTCCGATTTCATCTTACTTCCGGTCAGATCGAGTCGAGAAGTCTGATGATGCAGCGAGAACGATGGCAGGAACATTATTTACGTAACAAAGAAGAAATCGGTAGTCGTAATAGTTCTAGGGGTCTCAATCGATCATCCTTGATAGCACTCACCCGAACTCGTCCCTGATTTCAGCGCAATTCCGGTCAGATCGAGTCGCGAAGTTTGATGATGCAGCGAGAAAGACGGTGAGAGAATTATTTACGTAAGAAAGATGAAATCGGTAGTCTTAATGGTTCTAGGGGTCTCGATCGATCATCCCTGTTAGCACTGACCCGAACTCGTCTCCGATTTCATCTTACATCCGGTCAGATCGAGTCGAGAAGTCTAATGACGCAGCGAGAATGATGGCAGGAACATTATTTACGTAACAAAGATTAAATCGGTAGTCGTAATAGTTCTAGGGGTCTCAATCGATCATCCCTGATAGCACTGACCCGAACTCGTCTTCGATTTCATCTTACTTCCGGTCAGATCTAGTTGAGAAGTCTGATGATGCAGCGAGAACGATATCAGGAACATTATTTACGTAACAAAGATGAAATCGGTAGTCGTAATAGTTCTAGGGGTCTCAATCGATCATCGCTGATAGCACTGGCCCGAACTCGTCTCCTATTTCATCTTACATCCGGTGAGATCCAGTCGAGAAGTCTGATGACGCAGCGAGAACGATGGCAGGAACATTATTTACGTAACAAAGATTAAATCGGTAGTCGTAATAGTTCTAGGGGTCTCAATCGATCATCCCTGATAGCACTCACCCGAACTCGTCTCCGATTTCATCTTACTTCCAGTCAGATCGAGGCGAGAAGTCTGATGATGCAGCGAGAACGATGGAAGGAACATTATTTACGTAACAAAGATAAAATCGGTAGTCGTAATCGTTCTAGGGGTCACGATCGATCATCCCTGATAGCACTCACCCGAACTCGTCTCTGATTTCATCGTACTTCCGGTCAGATCGAGTCGCGAACTTTGATGATGCAGCGAGAACGATGGTGAGAGAATTATTTACGTAAGAAAGATGAAATCGGTGGTCTTAATGGTTCTAGGGGTCTCGATCGATCATCCCTGATAGCACTGACCCGAACTCGTCTCTGATTTCATCGTACTTCCGGTCAGATCGAGTCGAGAAGTTTGATGATGCAGCGAGAACGACGGTGAGAGAATTATTTACGTAAGAAAGATGAAATCGGTAGTCTTAATGGTTCTAGGGGTCTCGATCGATCATCGCTGATAGCACTGACCCGAAGTCGTGTCCGCTTTCATCTTATATCCGGTCAAATCGAGTCGAGAAGTCTGATGACGCAGCGAGAACGATGGCAGGCACATTATTTACGTAACAAAGATTAAATCGGTAGTCGTAATAGTTCTAGGGGTCTCAATCGATCATCTCTGATAGCACTGGCCCGAACTCGTCTCCGATTCCATCTTACGTCCGGTCAGATCGAGTCGAGAAGTCTGATGATGCAGCGAGAACGATGGCAGGAACATTATTTACGTAACAAAGATGAAATCGGTAGTCGTAATAGTTCTAGGGGTCTCAATCGATCAGCCCTGATAGCACTCACCCGAACTCGTCTCCCATTTCATCTTACTTCCAGTCAGATCGAGTCAAGAAATCTGATGATGCAGCGAGAACGATGGAAGGAACATTATTTACGTAACAAAGATGAAATCGGTAGTCGTAATCGTTCTAGGGATCTCGATCGATCATCCCTGATAGCACTCACCCGAACTCGTCTCTGATTTCATCGTACTTCCGGTCAGATCGAGTCAAGAAGTTTGATGATGCAGCGAGAACGACGGTGAGAGAATTATTTACGTAAGAAACATGAAATCGGTGGTCTTAATGGTTCTAGGGGTCTCGATCGATCATCGCTGATAGCACTGACCCGAACTCGTCTCCTATTTCATCTTACATCCGGTCAGATCGAGTCGAGAAGTCTGATGACGTAGCGAGAACGATGGCAGGAACATTATTTACGTAACAAAGATTAAATTGGTAGTCGTAATAGTTCTACGGGTCTCAATCGATCATCCCTGATAGCACTGACCCGAACTCGTCTCCGATTTCATCTTACTTCCGGTCAGATCGCGTCGAGAAGTCTGATGATGCAGCGAGAACGATGGCAGGAACATTATTTACGTAACAAAGATGAAATCGGTAGTCGTAATAGTTCTAGGGGTCTCAATCGATCATCCCTGATAGCACTCACCCGAACTCGTCTCTGATTTCATCGTAATTCCGGTTAGATCGAGTCGCGAAGTTTGATGATGCAGCGAGAACGACGGTGAGAGAATTATTTACGTAAGAAAGATGAAATCGGTAGTCTTAATGGTTCTAGGGGTCTCTATCGATCATCCCTGATAGCACTGACCCGAACTCGTCTCCGATTTCATCTTACATCCGGTCAGGTCGAGTCGAGAAGTCTGATGACGCAGCGAGACCGATGGCAGGAACATTATTTACGTAACAAAGATTAAATCGGTAGTCGTAATAGTTCTAGGGGTCTCAATCGATCATCCCTGATAGCACTGACCCGAACTCGTCTTCGATTTCATCTTACTTCCGGTCAGATCGAGTTGAGAAGTCTGATGATGCAGCGAGAACGATGGCAGGAACATTATTTAGGTAACAAAGATGAAATCGGTAGTCGTAATAGTTCTAGGGGTCTCGATCGATCATCGCTGATAGCACTGACCCGAACTCGTCTCCTATTTCATCTTTCATCCGGTCAGATCGAGTCGAGAAGTCTGATGACGCAGCGAGAACGATGGCAGGAACATTATTTACGTAACAAAGATGAAATCGGTAGTCGTAATAGTTCTAGGGGTCTCAATCGATCATCCCTGATAGCACTCACCCGAACTCGTCTCTGATTTCATCGTACTTCCGGTCAGATCGAGTCGAGAAGTTTGATGATGCAGCGAGAACGACCGTGCGAGAATTATTTACGTAAGAAAGTTGAAATCGGTGGTCTTAATGGTTCTAGGGGTCTCGATCGATCATCCCTGATAGCACTGACCCGAACTCGTCTCTGATTTCATCGTACTTCCGGTCAGATCGAGTCGAGAACTTTGATGATGCAGCGAGAACGACGGTGAGAGAATTATTTACGTAAGAAAGATGAAATCGGTAGTCTTAATGGTTCTAGGGGTCTCGATCGATCATCGCTGATAGCACTGACCCGAACTCGTGTTCGATTTCATCTTACATGCGGTCAGATCGAGTCGAGAAGTCTGATGACGCAGCGAGAACGATGGCAGGGACATTATTTACGTAACAAAGATTAAATCGGTAGTCGTAATAGTTCTAGGGGTCTCACTCGATCATCCCTGATAGCACTCACCCGAACTCGTCTCCGATTTCATCTTACTTCCAGTCAGATCGCGTCGAGAAGTCTGATGATGCAGCGAGAACGATGGAAGGAACATTATTTACGCAACAAAGATGAAATCGGCAGTCGTAATAGTTCTAGGGGTCTCGATCGATCATCACTGATAGCCCTCACCCGAACTCGTCTCTGATTTCATCGTACTTCCGGTCAGATCGAGTCAAGAAGTTTGATGATGCAGCGAGAACGACGGTGAGAGAATTATTTACGTAAGAAACATGAAATCGGTGGTCTTAATGGTTCTAGGGGTCTCGATCGATCATCGCTGATAGCACTGATCCGAACTCGTCTCCTATTTCATCTTACATCCGGTCAGATCGAGTCGAGAAGTCTGATGACGCAGCGAGAACGATGGCAGGAACATTATTTACGTAACAAAGATTAAATCGGTAGTCGTAATAGTTCTAGGGGTCTCAATCGATCATCCCTGATAGCACTGACCTGAACTCGTCTTCGATTTCATCTTACGTCCGGTCAGATCGAGTTGAGAAGTCTGATGATGCAGCGAGAACGATGGCCGGAGCATTATTTACGTAACAAAGATGAAATCGATAGTCGTAATAGTACTAGGGGTCTCGATCGATCATCCCTGATAGTATTCACCCGAAATCGTCTCTGATTTCATCGTACTTCCGGTCAGATCGAGCCGAGAAGTTTGAGGATGCACCGAGAACGACGGCGAAAGAATCATTTACGTAAGAACCATGAAATCGGTGGTCTTAATGGTTCTAGGGGTCTCGATCGATCATCACTGATAGGACTGACCCGAACTCGTCTCCGATTTCATCTTACATCCGGTCAGATCGAGTCGAGAAGTCTGATGACGCAGCGAGAACGATGGCAGGAACATTATTTACGTAACAAAGATTAAATCGGTAGTCGTAATAGTTGTAGGGGTCTCAATCGATCATCCCTGATAGCACTGACTCGAACTCGTCTCCGATTTCATCTTACTTCCGGTCAAATCGAGTCGAGAAGTCTGATGATGCAGCGAGTACGATGGCAGGAACATTATTTACGTAACAAAGATGAAATCGGTAGTCGTAATAGTTCTAGGGGTCTCAATCGATCATCCCTGATAGCACTCACCCGAACTCGTCTCCGATTTCGTCTTACTTCCAGTCAGATCGAGGCGAGAAGTCTGATGACGCAGCGAGAACGATGGAAGGAACATTATTTACGTAACAAAGATGAAATCGGTAGTCGTAATCGTTCTAGGGGTCAGGATCGATCATCCCTGATAGCACTCACCCGAACTCGTCTCTGATTTCATCGTACTTCCGGTCAGATGGAGTCAAGAAGTTGGATGATGCAGCGAGAACGACGGTGAGAGAATTATTTACGTAAGAAAGATGAAATCGGTGGTCTTAATGGTTCTAAGGGTCTCGATCGATCATCGCTGATAGCACTGACCCGAACTCGTCTCCGATTTCACCTTACATCAGGTCAGATCGAGTCGAGAAGTCTGATGACGCAGCGAGAACGATGGCAGGAACATTATTTACGTAACAAAGATTAAATCGGTAGTCGTAATAGTTCTGCGCCTCTCAATCGATCATCCCTGATAGCACTGACCCGAACTCGTCTCCGATTTCATCTTACTTCCGGTCAGATCGAGTCGAGAAGTTTGATGATGCAGCGAGAACGACGGTGAGAGAATTATTTACGTAAGAAAGATGAAATAGGTAGTCTTAATGGTTCTAGGGGTCTCGATCGATCATCGCTGATAGCACTGACCAGCACTCGTCTCCGATTTCATCTTACATCCGGTCAGATCGAGTCGAGAAGTCTGATGACGCAGCGAGAACGATGGCAGGAACATTATTTACGTAACAAAGATTTAATCGGTAGTCGTAATAGTTCTAGGGGTCTCAATCGATCATCCCTGATAGCACTGACCCGAACTCGTCTTCGATTTCATCTTACTTCCGGTCAGATCGAGTTGAGAAGTCTGATGATGCAGCGAGAACGATGGCAGGAACATTATTTACGTAACAAAGATGAAATCGGTAGTCGTAATAGTTCTAGGGGTCTCGATCGATCATCGCTGATAGCAGTGACCCGAACTCGTCTCCTATTTCATCTTACATCCGGTCAGATCGAGTCGAGAAGTCTGATGACGCAGCGAGAACGATGGCAGGAACATTATTTACGTAACAAAGATTAAATCGGTAGTCGTAATAGTTCTACGGGTCTCAATCGATCATCCCTGATAGCACTGACCCGAACTCGTCTCCGATTTCATCTTACTTCCGGTCAGATCGTGTCGAGAAGTCTGATGATGCAGCGAGAACGATGGCAGGAACATTATTTACGTAACAAAGATGAAATCGGTAGTCGTAATAGTTGTAGGGGTCTCAATCGATCATCCCTGATAGCACTGACTCGAACTCGTCTCCGATTTCATCTTACTTCCGGTCAAATCGAGTCGAGAAGTCTGATGATGCAGCGAGTACGATGGCAGGAACATTATTTACGTAAGAAACATGAAATCGGTGGTCTTAATGGTTCTAGGGGTCTCGATCGATCATCGCTGATAGCACTGACCCGAACTCGTCTCCTATTTCATCTTACATCCGGTCAGATCGAGTCGAGAAGTCTGATGACGCAGCGAGAACGATGGCAGGAACATTATTTACGTAACAAAGATTAAATCGGTAGTCGTAATAGTTCTAGGGGTCTCAATCGATCATCCCTGATAGCACTGACCTGAACTCGTCTTCGATTTCATCTTACGTCCGGTCAGATCGAGTTGAAAAGTCTGATGATGCAGCGAGAACGATGGCCGGAACATTATTTACGTAACAAAGATGAAATCGATAGTCGTAATAGTACTAGGGGTCTCGATCCATCATCCCTGATAGTATTCACCCGAACTCGTCTCTGATTTCATCGTACTTCCGATCAGATCGAGCCGAGAAGTTTGAGGATGCATCGAGAACGATGGCGAAAGAATTATTTACGTAAGAACCATGAAATCGGTGGTCTTAATGGTTCTAGGGGTCTCGATCGATCATCACTGATAGCACTGACCCGAACTCGTCTCCGATTTCATCTTACATCCGGTCAGATCGAGTCGAGAAGTCTGATGACGCAGCGAGAACGATGGCAGGAACATTATTTACGTAACAAAGATTAAATCGGTAGTCGTAATAGTTGTAGGGGTCTCAATCGATCATGCCTGATAGCACTGACTCGAACTCGTCTCCGATTTCATCTTACTTCCGGTCAAATCGAGTCGAGAAGTCTGATGATGCAGCGAGTACGATGGCAGGAACATTATTTACGTAACAAAGATGAAATCGGTAGTCGTAATAGTTTTAGGGGTCTCAATCGATCATCGCTGATAGCACTGACCCGAACTCGTCTCCTATTTCATCTTTCATCCGGTCAGATCGAGTCGAGAAGTCTGATGACGCAGCGAGAACGATGGCAGGAACATTATTTACGTAACAAAGATGAAATCGGTAGTCGTAATAGTTCTAGGGGTCTCAATCGATCATCCCTGATAGCACTCACCCGAACTCGTCTCTGATTTCATCGTACTTCCGGTCAGATCGAGTCGAGAAGTTTGATGATGCAGCGAGAACGACCGTGCGAGAATTATTTACGTAAGAAAGTTGAAATCGGTGGTCTTAATGGTTCTAGGGGTCTCGATCGATCATCCCTGATAGCACTGACCCGAACTCGTCTCTGATTTCATCGTACTTCCGGTCAGATCGAGTCGAGAACTTTGATGATGCAGCGAGAACGACGGTGAGAGAATTATTTACGTAAGAAAGATGAAATCGGTAGTCTTAATGGTTCTAGGGGTCTCGATCGATCATCGCTGATAGCACTGACCCGAACTCGTGTTCGATTTCATCTTACATGCGGTCAGATCGAGTCGAGAAGTCTGATGACGCAGCGAGAACGATGGCAGGGACATTATTTACGTAACAAAGATTAAATCGGTAGTCGTAATAGTTCTAGGGGTCTCACTCGATCATCCCTGATAGCACTCACCCGAACTCGTCTCCGATTTCATCTTACTTCCAGTCAGATCGAGTCGAGAAGTCTGATGATGCAGCGAGAACGATGGAAGGAACATTATTTACGCAACAAAGATGAAATCGGTAGTCGTAATAGTTCTAGGGGTCTCGATCGATCATCACTGATATCCCTCACCCGAACTCGTCTCTGATTTCATCGTACTTCCGGTCAGATCGAGTCAAGAAGTTTGATGATGCAGCGAGAACGACGGTGAGAGAATTATTTACGTAAGAAACATGAAATCGGTGGTCTTAATTGTTCTAGGGGTTTCGATCGATCATCCCTGATACCACTGACCCGAACTCGTCTCCGATTTCATCTTACATCCGGTCAGATCGAGTCGAGAAGTCTGATGATGCTGCGAGAACGATGGCAGGAACATGATTTACTCAACAAAGATTAAATCGGTGTTCGTAATAGTTCTAGGAGTCTCAATCGATTGTCCCTGATAGCACTGACCCGAACTTGTCTCCAATTTCATCTTACTTCCGGTCAGATCGAGTCGAGCAGTCTGATGATGCAGCGAGAACGATGGCAGGAACATTATTTACGTAACAAAGATGAAATCGGTAGTCGTAATAGTTCTAGGGGTCTCAATCGATCATCCCTAATAGCACTGACCCGAACTCGTCTCCGATTTCATCTTACTTCCAGTCAGATCGAGTCGAGAAGTCTGATGATGCAGCGAGAACGATGGCAGGAACATTATTTACGTAACAAAGATGAAATCGGTAGTCGTAATAGTTCTAGGGGTCTCGATCGATCAACCCTGATAGTACTCACCCGAACTCGTCTCTGATTTCATCGTACTTCCGGTCAGATCGAGTCGAGAAGTTTGATGATGCAGCGAGAACGACGGCGAGAGAATTATTTACGTAAGAAACATGAAATCGGTGGTCTTAATGGTTCTAGGGGTCTCGATCGATCATCCCTGATAGTACTGACCCGAACTCGTCTCCGATTTCATCTTACATCCGGTCAGATCGAGTCGAGAAGTCTGATGACGCAACGAGAACGATGGCAGGAGCATTATTTGCGTAACAAAGATTAAATCGGTAGTCGTAATAGTTGTAGGGGTCTCAATCGATCATCCCTGATAGCAGTGACCCGAACTCGTCTCCGATTTCATCTTACTTCCGTTCAGATCGAGTCGAGAAGTCTGATGATGCAGCGAGAACGATGGCAGGAACATTATTTACGTAACAACGATGAAATCGGTAGTCGTAATAGTTCTAGGGGTCTCAATCAATCATCCCTGATAGCACTCACCCGAACTCGTCTCCGATGGCATCTTACTTCCAGTCAGATCGAGTCGAGAAGTCTGATGATGCAGCGAGAACGATGGAAGGAACATTATTTACGTGACAAAGATGAAATCGGTAGTCGTAATAGTTCTAGAGGTCTCGATCGATCATCCCTGATAGCACTCAGCCGAACTCGTCTCTGATTTCATCGTACTTCCGGTCAGATCGAGTCGAGAAGTTTGATGATGCAGCGAGAACGACGGTGAGAGAATTATTTACGTAAGAAAGATGAAATCGGTGGTCTTAATGGTTCTAGGGGTCTCGATCGATCATCGCTGATAGCACTGACCCGAACTCGTCTCCGATTTCATCTTACATCCGGTCAGATCGAGTCGAGAACTCTGATGACGCAGCGAGAACGATGGCAGGAACATTATTTACGTAACAAAGATTAAATCGGTAGTCGTAATAGTTGTAGGGGTCTCAATCGATCATCCCTGATAGCACTGACCCGAACTCGTCTCCGATTTCATCTTACTTCCGGTCAGATCGAGTCGAGAAGTCTGATGATGCAGCGAGAACGATGGCAGGAACATTATTTACGTAACAAAGATGAAATCGGTAGTCGTAATAGTTCTAGGGGTCTCAATCGATCATCCCTGATAGCACTCACCCGAACTCGTCTCCGATTTCATCTTACTTCCAGTCAGATCGAGTCGAGAAGTCTGATGATGCAGCGAGAACGATGGAAGGAACATTATTTACGTGACAAAGATGAAATCGGTAGTCGTAATAGTTCTAGGGTTGTCGATGGATCATCTCTGATAGCACTCACCCGAACGCGTCTCTGATTTCATCGTACTTCCGGTCAGATCGAGTCGAGTAGTTTGATGATGCAGCGAGAACGACGGCGAGAGAATTATTTACGTAAGAAACATGAAATCGGTCGTCTTAATGGTTCTAGGGGTCTCGATCGATCATCACTGATAGCACTGACCCGAACTCGTCTCCGATTTCATCTTACATCCGGTCAGATCGAGTCGAGAAGTCTGATGACGCAGCGAGAACGATGGCAGGAACATTATTTACGTAACAAAGATTAAATCGGTAGTCTTAATAGTTGTATCGGTCTCAATCGATCATCCCTGATAGCACTGACCCGAACTCGTCTCCGATTTCATCTTACTTCCGGGCAGATCGAGTCGAGAAGTCTGATGATGCAGCGAGAATGATGGGAGGAACATTATTTACGTCACAAAGATGAAATCGGTAGTCGTAATAGTTCTAGGGGTCTCAATCGGTCATCCCTGCTAGCACTCACCCGAACTCGTCTCCGATTTCATCGTACTTCCAGTCAGATCGAGTCGAGAAGTCTGCTGATGCAGCGAGAACGATGGAAGGAACATTATTTACGTGACAAAGATGAAATCGGTAGTCGTAATAGTTCTAGGGGTCTCGATCGATCATCCCTGATAGCACTCACCCGAACTCGTCTCTGATTTTATCGTACTTCCGGTCAGATCGATTCGAGAAGTTTGATGATACAGCGAGAACGACGGCGAGAGAATTATTTACGTAAGAAAGATGAAATCGGTGGTCTTATTGGTTCTAGGGGTCTCGATCGATCATCGCTGATAGCACTGACCCGAACTCGTCTCCGATTTCATCTTACATCCGGTCAGATCGAGTCGAGCAGTCTGATGACGCAGCGAGAACGATGGCAGGCACATTGTTTACGTAACAAAGATTAAATCGGTAGTCGTAATAGTTCTAGGGGTCTCAATCGATCATCCCTGATAGCACTGACCCGAACTCGTCTCCGATTTCATCTTACATCCGGTCAGATCGAGTCGAGAAGTCTGATGACGCAGCGAGAACGATGGCAGGAACATTATTTACGTAACAAAGATTAAATCGGTGTTCGTAATAGTTCTAGGGGTCTCAATCGATCATCCCTGATAGCACTCACCCGAACTCGTCTCTGATTTCATCGTACTTCCGGTCAGATCGAGTCGGGAAGTTTGATGATGCAGCGAGAACGACGGTGAGAGAATTATTTACGTAAGAAAGATGAAATCGGTGGTCTTAATTGTTCTAGGGGTTTCGATCGATCATCCCTGATAGCACTGACCCGAACTCGTCTCCGATTTCATCTTACATCCGGTCAGATCGAGTCGAGAAGTCTGATGATGCTGCGAGAACGATGGCAGGAACATGATTTACTCAACAAAGATTAAATCGGTGTTCGTAATAGTTCTAGGAGTCTCAATCGATTGTCCCTGATAGCACTGATCCGAACTTGTCTCCGATTTCATCTTACTTCCGGTCAGATCGAGTCGAGCAGTTTGATGATGCAGCGAGAACGATGGCAGGAACATTATTTACGTAACAAAGATGAAATCGGTAGTCGTAATAGTTCTAGGGGTCTCAATCGATCATCCCTAATAGCACTGACCCGAACTCGTCTCTGATTTCATCTTACTTCCAGTCAGATCGAGTCGAGAAGTCGGATGATGCAGCGAGAACGATGGCAGGAACATTATTTACGTAACAAAGATGAAATCGGTAGTCGTAATAGTTCTAGGGGTCTCGATCGATCATCCCTGATAGTACTCACCCGAACTCGTCTCTGATTTCATCGTACTTCCGGTCAGATCGAGTCGACAAGTTTGATGATGCAGCGAGAACGACGGCGAGAGAATTATTTACGTAAGAAACATGAAATCGGTGGTCTTAATGGTTCTAGGGGTCTCGATCGATCATCCCTGATAGTACCGACCCGAACTCGTCTCCGATTTCATCTTACATCCGGTCAGATCGAGTCGAGAAGTCTGATGACGCAACGAGAACGATGGCAGGAACATTATTTGCGTAACAAAGATTAAATCGGTAGTCGTAATAGTTGTACGGGTCTCAATCGATCATCCCTGATAGCACTGACCCGAACTCGTCTCCGATTTCATCTTACTTCCGTTCAGATCGAGTCGAGAAGTCTGATGATGCAGCGAGAACGATGGCAGGAACATTATTTACGTAACAACGATGAAATCGGTAGTCGTAATAGTTCTAGGGGTCTCAATCAATCATCCCTGATAGCACTGACCCGAACTCGTCTCCTATTTCATCTTTCATCCGGTCAGATCGAGTCGAGAAGTCTGATGACGCAGCGAGAACGATGGCAGGAACATTATTTACGTAACAAAGATGAAATCGGTAGTCGTAATAGTTCTAGGGGTCTCAATCGATCATCCCTGATAGCACTCACCCGAACTCGTCTCTGATTTCATCGTACTTCCGGTCAGATCGAGTCGAGAAGTTTGATGATGCAGCGAGAACGACCGTGCGAGAATTATTAACGTAAGAAAGTTGAAATCGGTGGTCTTAATGGTTCTAGGGGTCTCGATCGATCATCCCTGATAGCACTGACCCGAACTCGTCTCTGATTTCATCGTACTTCCGGTCAGATCGAGTCGAGAACTTTGATGATGCAGCGAGAACGACGGTGAGAGAATTATTTACGTAAGAAAGATGAAATCGGTAGTCTTAATGGTTCTAGGGGTCTCGATCGATCATCGCTGATAGCACTGACCCGAACTCGTGTTCGATTTCATCTTACATGCGGTCAGATCGAGTCGAGAAGTCTGATGACGCAGCGAGAACGATGGCAGGGACATTATTTACGTAACAAAGATTAAATCGGTAGTCGTAATAGTTCTAGGGGTCTCACTCGATCATCCCTGATAGCACTCACCCGAACTCGTCTCCGATTTCATCTTACTTCCAGTCAGATCGCGTCGAGAAGTCTGATGATGCAGCGAGAACGATGGAAGGAACATTATTTACGCAACAAAGATGAAATCGGTAGTCGTAATAGTTCTAGGGGTCTCGATCGATCATCACTGATAGCCCTCACCCGAACTCGTCTCTGATTTCATCGTACTTCCGGTCAGATCGAGTCAAGAAGTTTGATGATGCAGCGAGAACGACGGTGAGAGAATTATTTACGTAAGAAACATGAAATCGGTGGTCTTAATGGTTCTAGGGGTCTCGATCGATCATCGCTGATAGCACTGACCCGAACTCGTCTCCTATTTCATCTTACATCCGGTCAGATCGAGTCGAGAAGTCTGATGACGCAGCGAGAACGATGGCAGGAACATTATTTACGTAACAAAGATTAAATCGGTAGTCGTAATAGTTCTAGGGGTCTCAATCGATCATCCCTGATAGCACTGACCTGAACTCGTCTTCGATTTCATCTTACGTCCGGTCAGATCGAGTTGAGAAGTCTGATGATGCAGCGAGAACGATGGCCGGAACATTATTTACGTAACAAAGATGAAATCGATAGTCGTAATAGTACTAGGGGTCTCGATCGATCATCCCTGATAGTATTCACCCGAAATCGTCTCTGATTTCATCGTACTTCCGGTCAGATCGAGCCGAGAAGTTTGAGGATGCACCGAGAACGACGGCGAAAGAATCATTTACGTAAGAACCATGAAATCGGTGGTCTTAATGGTTCTAGGGGTCTCGATCGATCATCACTGATAGGACTGACCCGAACTCGTCTCCGATTTCATCTTACATCCGGTCAGATCGAGTCGCGAAGTCTGATGACGCAGCGAGAACTATGGCAGGAACATTATTTACGTAACAAAGATTAAATCGGTAGTCGTAATAGTTGTAGGGGTCTCAATCGATCATCCCTGATAGCACTGACTCGAACTCGTCTCCGATTTCATCTTACTTCCGGTCAAATCGAGTCGAGAAGTCTGATGATGCAGCGAGTACGATGGCAGGAACATTATTTACGTAACAAAGTTGAAATCGGTAGTCGTAATAGTTCTAGGGGTCTCAATCGATCATCCCTGATAGCACTCACCCGAACTCGTCTCCGATTTCGTCTTACTTCCAGTCAGATCGAGGCGAGAAGTCTGATGACGCAGCGAGAACGATGGAAGGAACATTATTTACGTAACAAAGATGAAATCGGTAGTCGTAATCGTTCTAGGGGTCAGGATCGATCATCCCTGATAGCACTCACCCGAACTCGTCTCTGATTTCATCGTACTTCCGGTCAGATGGAGTCAAGAAGTTGGATGATGCAGCGAGAACGACGGTGAGAGAATTATTTACGTAAGAAAGATGAAATCGGTGGTCTTAATGGTTCTAAGGGTCTCGATCGATCATCGCTGATAGCACTGACCCGAACTCGTCTCCGATTTCACCTTACATCAGGTCAGATCGAGTCGAGAAGTCTGATGACGCAGCGAGAACGATGGCAGGAACATTATTTACGTAACAAAGATTAAATCGGTAGTCGTAATAGTTCTGCGCCTCTCAATCGATCATCCCTGATAGCACTGACCCGAACTCGTCTCCGATTTCATCTTACTTCCGGTCAGATCGAGTCGAGAAGTTTGATGATGCAGCGAGAACGACGGTGAGAGAATTATTTACGTAAGAAAGATGAAATAGGTAGTCTTAATGGTTCTAGGGGTCTCGATCGATCATCGCTGATAGCACTGACCAGCACTCGTCTCCGATTTCATCTTACATCCGGTCAGATCGAGTCGAGAAGTCTGATGACGCAGCGAGAACGATGGCAGGAACATTATTTACGTAACAAAGATTTAATCGGTAGTCGTAATAGTTCTAGGGGTCTCAATCGATCATCCCTGATAGCACTGACCCGAACTCGTCTTCGATTTCATCTTACTTCCGGTCAGATCGAGTTGAGAAGTCTGATGATGCAGCGAGAACGATGGCAGGAACATTATTTACGTAACAAAGATGAAATCGGTAGTCGTAATAGTTCTAGGGGTCTCGATCGATCATCGCTGATAGCAGTGACCCGAACTCGTCTCCTATTTCATCATACATCCGGTCAGATCGAGTCAAGAAGTCTGATGACGCAGCGAGAACGATGGCAGGAACATTATTTACGTAACAAAGATTAAATCGGTAGTCGTAATAGTTCTACGGGTCTCAATCGATCATCCCTGATAGCACTGACCCGAACTCGTCTCCGATTTCATCTTACTTCCGGTCAGATCGTGTCGAGAAGTCTGATGATGCAGCGAGAACGATGGCAGGAACATTATTTACGTAACAAAGATGAAATCGGTAGTCGTAATAGTTGTAGGGGTCTCAATCGATCATCCCTGATAGCACTGACTCGAACTCGTCTCCGATTTCATCTTACTTCCGGTCAAATCGAGTCGAGAAGTCTGATGATGCAGCGAGTACGATGGCAGGAACATTATTTACGTAAGAAACATGAAATCGGTGGTCTTAATGGTTCTAGGGGTCTCGATCGATCATCGCTGATAGCACTGACCCGAACTCGTCTCCTATTTCATCTTACATCCGGTCAGATCGAGTCGAGAAGTCTGATGACGCAGCGAGAACGATGGCAGGAACATTATTTACGTAACAAAGATTAAATCGGTAGTCGTAATAGTTCTAGGGGTCTCAATCGATCATCCCTGATAGCACTGACCTGAACTCGTCTTCGATTTCATCTTACGTCCGGTCAGATCGAGTTGAAAAGTCTGATGATGCAGCGAGAACGATGGCCGGAACATTATTTACGTAACAAAGATGAAATCGATAGTCGTAATAGTACTAGGGGTCTCGATCGATCATCCCTGATAGTATTCACCCGAACTCGTCTCTGATTTCATCGTACTTCCGGTCAGATCGAGCCGAGAAGTTTGAGGATGCATCGAGAACGATGGCGAAAGAATTATTTACGTAAGAACCATGAAATCGGTGGTCTTAATGGTTCTAGGGGTCTCGATCGATCATCACTGATAGCACTGACCCGAACTCGTCTCCGATTTCATCTTACATCCGGTCAGATCGAGTCGAGAAGTCTGATGACGCAGCGAGAACGATGGCAGGAACATTATTTACGTAACAAAGATTAAATCGGTAGTCGTAATAGTTGTAGGGGTCTCAATCGATCATGCCTGATAGCACTGACTCGAACTCGTCTCCGATTTCATCTTACTTCCGGTCAAATCGAGTCGAGAAGTCTGATGATGCAGCGAGTACGATGGCAGGAACATTATTTACGTAACAAAGATGAAATCGGTAGTCGTAATAGTTTTAGGGGTCTCAATCGATCATCGCTGATAGCACTGACCCGAACTCGTCTCCTATTTCATCTTTCATCCGGTCAGATCGAGTCGAGAAGTCTGATGACGCAGCGAGAACGATGGCAGGAACATTATTTACGTAACAAAGATGAAATCGGTAGTCGTAATAGTTCTAGGGGTCTCAATCGATCATCCCTGATAGCACTCACCCGAACTCGTCTCTGATTTCATCGTACTTCCGGTCAGATCGAGTCGAGAAGTTTGATGATGCAGCGAGAACGACCGTGCGAGAATTATTTACGTAAGAAAGTTGAAATCGGTGGTCTTAATGGTTCTAGGGGTCTCGATCGATCATCCCTGATAGCACTGACCCGAACTCGTCTCTGATTTCATCGTACTTCCGGTCAGATCGAGTCGAGAACTTTGATGATGCAGCGAGAACGACGGTGAGAGAATTATTTACGTAAGAAAGATGAAATCGGTAGTCTTAATGGTTCTAGGGGTCTCGATCGATCATCGCTGATAGCACTGACCCGAACTCGTGTTCGATTTCATCTTACATGCGGTCAGATCGAGTCGGGAAGTCTGATGACGCAGCGAGAACGATGGCAGGGACATTATTTACGTAACAAAGATTAAATCGGTAGTCGTAATAGTTCTAGGGGTCTCACTCGATCATCCCTGATAGCACTCACCCGAACTCGTCTCCGATTTCATCTTACTTCCAGTCAGATCGAGTCGAGAAGTCTGATGATGCAGTGAGAACGATGGAAGGAACATTATTTACGCAACAAAGATGAAATCGGTAGTCGTAATAGTTCTAGGGGTCTCGATCGATCATCACTGATAGCCCTCACCCGAACTCGTCTCTGATTTCATCGTACTTCCGGTCAGATCGAGTCAAGAAGTTTGATGATGCAGCGAGAACGACGGTGAGAGAATTATTTACGTAAGAAACATGAAATCGGTGGTCTTAATTGTTCTAGGGGTTTCGATCGATCATCCCTGATACCACTGACCCGAACTCGTCTCCGATTTCATCTTACATCCGGTCAGATCGAGTCGAGAAGTCTGATGATGCTGCGAGAACGATGGCAGGAACATGATTTACTCAACAAAGATTAAATCGGTGTTCGTAATAGTTCTAGGAGTCTCAATCGATTGTCCCTGATAGCACTGACCCGAACTTGTCTCCAATTTCATCTTACTTCCGGTCAGATCGAGTCGAGCAGTCTGATGATGCAGCGAGAACGATGGCAGGAACATTATTTACGTAACAAAGATGAAATCGGTAGTCGTAATAGTTTTAGGGGTCTCAATCGATCATCCCTAATAGCACTGACCCGAACTCGTCTCCGATTTCATCTTACTTCCAGTCAGATCGAGTCGAGAAGTCTGATGATGCAGCGAGAACGATGGCAGGAACATTATTTACGTAACAAAGATGAAATCGGTAGTCGTAATAGTTCTAGGGGTCTCGATCGATCAACCCTGATAGTACTCACCCGAACTCGTCTCTGATTTCATCGTACTTCCGGTCAGATCGAGTCGAGAAGTTTGATGATGCAGCGAGAACGACGGCGAGAGAATTATTTACGTAAGAAACATGAAATCGGTGGTCTTAATGGTTCTAGGGGTCTCGATCGATCATCCCTGATAGTACTGACCCGAACTCGTCTCCGATTTCATCTTACATCCGGTCAGATCGAGTCGAGAAGTCTGATGACGCAACGAGAACGATGGCAGGAGCATTATTTGCGTAACAAAGATTAAATCGGTAGTCGTAATAGTTGTAGGGGTCTCAATCGATCATCCCTGATAGCAGTGACCCGAACTCGTCTCCGATTTCATCTTACTTCCGTTCAGATCGAGTCGAGAAGTCTGATGATGCAGCGAGAACGATGGCAGGAACATTATTTACGTAACAACGATGAAATCGGTAGTCGTAATAGTTCTAGGGGTCTCAATCAATCATCCCTGATAGCACTCACCCGAACTCGTCTCCGATGGCATCTTACTTCCAGTCAGATCGAGTCGAGAAGTCTGATGATGCAGCGAGAACGATGGAAGGAACATTATTTACGTGACAAAGATGAAATCGGTAGTCGTAATAGTTCTAGAGGTCTCGATCGATCATCCCTGATAGCACTCAGCCGAACTCGTCTCTGATTTCATCGTACTTCCGGTCAGATCGAGTCGAGAAGTTTGATGATGCAGCGAGAACGACGGTGAGAGAATTATTTACGTAAGAAAGATGAAATCGGTGGTCTTAATGGTTCTAGGGGTCTCGATCGATCATCGCTGATAGCACTGACCCGAACTCGTCTCCGATTTCATCTTACATCCGGTCAGATCGAGTCGAGAACTCTGATGACGCAGCGAGAACGATGGCAGGAACATTATTTACGTAACAAAGATTAAATCGGTAGTCGTAATAGTTGTAGGGCTCTCAATCGATCATCCCTGATAGCACTGACCCGAACTCGTCTCCGATTTCATCTTACTTCCGGTCAGATCGAGTCGAGAAGTCTGATGATGCAGCGAGAACGATGGCAGGAACATTATTTACGTAACAAAGATGAAATCGGTAGTCGTAATAGTTCTAGGGGTCTCAATCGATCATCCCTGATAGCACTCACCCGAACTCGTCTCCGATTTCATCTTACTTCCAGTCAGATCGAGTCGAGAAGTCTGATGATGCAGCGAGAACGATGGAAGGAACATTATTTACGTGACAAAGATGAAATCGGTAGTCGTAATAGTTCTAGGGTTGTCGATGGATCATCTCTGATAGCACTCACCCGAACGCGTCTCTGTTTTCATCGTACTTCCGGTCAGATCGAGTCGAGTAGTTTGATGATGCAGCGAGAACGACGGCGAGAGAATTATTTACGTAAGAAACATGAAATCGGTCGTCTTAATGGTTCTAGGGGTTTCGATCGATCATCACTGATAGCACTGACCCGAACTCGTCTCAGATTTCATCTTACATCCGGTCAGATCGAGTCGAGAAGTCTGATGACGCAGCGAGAACGATGGCAGGAACATTATTTACGTAACAAAGATTAAATCGGTAGTCTTAATAGTTGTATCGGTCTCAATCGATCATCCCTGATAGCACTGACCCGAACTCGTCTCCGATTTCATCTTACTTCCGGGCAGATCGAGTCGAGAAGTCTGATGATGCAGCGAGAATGATGGGAGGAACATTATTTACGTCACAAAGATGAAATCGGTAGTCGTAATAGTTCTAGGGGTCTCAATCGGTCATCCCTGCTAGCACTCACCCGAACTCGTCTCCGATTTCATCGTACTTCCAGTCAGATCGAGTCGAGAAGTCTGCTGATGCAGCGAGAACGATGGAAGGAACATTATTTACGTGACAAAGATGAAATCGGTAGTCGTAATAGTTCTAGGGGTCTCGATCGATCATCCCTGATAGCACTCACCCGAACTCGTCTCTGATTTTATCGTACTTCCGGTCAGATCGATTCGAGAAGTTTGATGATACAGCGAGAACGACGGCGAGAGAATTATTTACGTAAGAAAGATGAAATCGGTGGTCTTATTGGTTCTAGGGGTCTCGATCGATCATCGCTGATAGCACTGACCCGAACTCGTCTCCGATTTCATCTTACATCCGGTCAGATCGAGTCGAGCAGTCTGATGACGCAGCGAGAACGATGGCAGGCACATTGTTTACGTAACAAAGATTAAATCGGTAGTCGTAATAGTTCTAGGGGTCTCAATCGATCATCCCTGATAGCACTGACCCGAACTCGTCTCCGATTTCATCTTACATCCGGTCAGATCGAGTCGAGAAGTCTGATGACGCAGCGAGAACGATGGCAGGAACATTATTTACGTAACAAAGATTAAATCGGTGTTCGTAATAGTTCTAGGGGTCTCAATCGATCATCCCTGATAGCACTCACCCGAACTCGTCTCTGATTTCATCGTACTTCCGGTCAGATCGAGTCGGGAAGTTTTATGATGCAGCGAGAACGACGGTGAGAGCATTATTTACGTAAGAAAGATGAAATCGGTGGTCTTAATTGTTCTAGGGGTTTCGATCGATCATCCCTGATAGCACTGACCCGAACGCGTCTCCGATTTCATCTTACATCCGGTCAGATCGAGTCGAGAAGTCTGATGATGCTGCGAGAACGATGGCAGGAACATGATTTACTCAACAAAGATTTAATCGGTGTTCGTAATAGTTCTAGGAGTCTCAATCGATTGTCCCTGATAGCACTGACCCGAACTTGTCTCCGATTTCATCTTACTTCCGGTCAGATCGAGTCGAGCAGTCTGATGATGCAGCGAGAACGATGGCAGGAACATTATTTACGTAACAAAGATGAAATTGGTAGTCGTAATAGTTCTAGGGGTCTCAATCGATCATCCCTAATAGCACTGACCCGAACTCGTCTCCGATTTCATCTTACTTCCAGTCAGATCGAGTCGAGAAGTCGGATGATGCAGCGAGAACGATGGCAGGAACATTATTTACGTAACAAGGATGAAATCGGTAGTCGTAATAGTTCTAGGGGTCTCGATCGATCATCCCTGATAGTACTCACCCGAACTCGTCTCTGATTTCATCGTACTTCCGGTCAGATCGAGTCGAGAAGTTTGATGATGCAGCGAGAACGACGGCGAGAGAATTATTTACGTAAGAAACATGAAATCGGTGGTCTTAATGGTTCTAGGGGTCTCGATCGATCATCCCTGATAGTACTGACCCGAACTCGTCTCCGATTTCATCTTACATCCGGTCAGATCGAGTCGAGAAGTCTGATGACGCAACGAGAACGATGGCAGGAACATTATTTGCGTAACAAAGATTAAATCGGTAGTCGTAATAGTTGTAGGGGTCTCAATCGATCATCCCTGATAGCACTGACCCGAACTCGTCTCGGATTTCATCTTACTTCCGTTCAGATCGAGTCGAGAAGTCTGATGATGCAGCGAGAACGATGGCAGGAACATTATTTACGTAACAACGATGAAATCGGTAGTCGTAATAGTTCTAGGGGTCTCAATCAATCATCCCTGATAGCACTCACCCGAACTCGTCTCCGATGGCATCTTACTTCCAGTCAGATCGAGTCGAGAAGTCTGATGATGCAGCGAGAACGATGGAAGGAACATTATTTACGTGACAAAGATGAAATCGGTAGTCGTAATAGTTCTAGGGGTCTCGATCGATCATCCCGGATAGCACTCAGCCGAACTCGTCTCTGATTTCATCGTACTTCCGGTCAGATCGAGTCGAGTAGTTTGATGATGCAGCGAGAACGACGGCGACAGAATTATTTACGTAAGAAACATGAAATCGGTCGTCTTAATGGTTCTAGGGGTCTCGATCGATCATCACTGATAGCACTGACCCGAACTCGTCTCCGATTTCATCTTACATCCGGTCAGATCGAGTCGAGAAGTCTGATGACGCAGCGAGAACGATGGCAGGAACATTATTTACGTAACAAAGATTAAATCGGTAGTCGTAATAGTTGTATCGGTCTCAATCGATCATCCCTGATAGCACTGACCCGAACTCGTCTCCGATTTCATCTTACTTCCGGGCAGATCGAGTCGAGAAGTCTGATGATGCAGCGAGCATGATGGGAGGAACATTATTTACGTAACAAACATGAAATCGGTAGTCGTAATAGTTCTAGGGGTCTCAATCGGTCATCCCTGCTCGCACTCACCCGAACTCGTCTCCGATTTCATCTTACTTCCAGTCAGATCGAGTCGAGAAGTCTGATGATGCAGCGAGAACGATGGAAGGAACATTATTTACGTGACAAAGATGAAATCGGTAGTCGTAATAGTTCTAGGGGTCTCGATCGATCATCCCTGATAGCACTCACCCGAACTCGTCTCTGATTTTATCGTACTTCCGGTCAGATCGATTCGAGAAGTTTGATGATGCAGCGAGAACGACGGCGAGAGAATTATTTACGTAAGAATGATGAAATCGGTGGTCGTAATGGTTCTAGGGGTCTCGATCGATCATCGCTGATAGCACTGACCCGAACTCTTCTCCGATTGCATCTTACATCCGGTCAGATCGAGTCGAGAAGTCTGATGCAGCGAGAACGATGGCAGGCACATTGTTTACGTAACAAAGATTAAATCGGTAGTCGTAATAGTTCTAGGGGTCTCAATCGATCATCCCTGATAGCACTGACCCGAACTCGTCTCCGATTTCATCTTACATCCGGTCAGATCGAGTCGAGAAGTCTGATGACGCAGCGAGAACGATGGCAGGAACATTATTTACGTAACAAAGATTAAATCGGTTGTCGTAATAGTTCTACGGGTCTCAATCGATCATCCCTGATAGCACTGACCCGAACTCGTCTCCGATTTCATCTTACTTCCGGTCAGATCGAGTCGAGAAGTCTGATGATGCAGCGAGAACGATGGCAGGAACATTATTTACGTAACAAAGAAGAAATCGGTAGTCGTAATAGTTCTAGGGGTCTCAATCGATCATCCTTGATAGCACTCACCCGAACTCGTCCCTGATTTCAGCGTAATTCCGGTCAGATCGAGTCGCGAAGTTTGATGATGCAGCGAGAAAGACGGTGAGAGAATTATTTACGTAAGAAAGATGAAATCGGTAGTCTTAATGGTTCTAGGGGTCTCGATCGATCATCCCTGTTAGCACTGACCCGAACTCGTCTCCGATTTCATCTTACATCCGGTCAGATCGAGTCGAGAAGTCTAATGACGCAGCGAGAATGATGGCAGGAACATTATTTACGTAACAAAGATTAAATCGGTAGTCGTAATAGTTCTAGGGGTCTCAATCGATCATCCCTGATAGCACTGACCCGAACTCGTCTTCGATTTCATCTTACTTCCGGTCAGATCTAGTTGAGAAGTCTGATGATGCAGCGAGAACGATATCAGGAACATTATTTACGTAACAAAGATGAAATCGGTAGTCGTAATAGTTCTAGGGGTCTCGATCGATCATCGCTGATAGCACTGGCCCGAACTCGTCTCCTATTTCATCTTACATCCGGTGAGATCCAGTCGAGAAGTCTGATGACGCAGCGAGAACGATGGCAGGAACATTATTTACGTAACAAAGATTAAATCGGTAGTCGTAATAGTTCTAGGGGTCTCAATCGATCATCCCTGATAGCACTCACCCGAACTCGTCTCCGATTTCATCTTACTTCCAGTCAGATCGAGGCGAGAAGTCTGATGATGCAGCGAGAACGATGGAAGGAACATTATTTACGTAACAAAGATAAAATCGGTAGTCGTAATCGTTCTAGGGGTCACGATCGATCATCCCTGATAGCACTCACCCGAACTCGTCTCTGATTTCATCGTACTTCCGGTCAGATCGAGTCGCGAACTTTGATGATGCAGCGAGAACGATGGTGAGAGAATTATTTACGTAAGAAAGATGAAATCGGTGGTCTTAATGGTTCTAGGGGTCTCGATCGATCATCCCTGATAGCACTGACCCGAACTCGTCTCTGATTTCATCGTACTTCCGGTCAGATCGAGTCGAGAAGTTTGATGATGCAGCGAGAACGACGGTGAGAGAATTATTTACGTAAGAAAGATGAAATCGGTAGTCTTAATGGTTCTAGGGGTCTCGATCGATCATCGCTGATAGCACTGACCCGAAGTCGTGTCCGCTTTCATCTTATATCCGGTCAAATCGAGTCGAGAAGTCTGATGACGCAGCGAGAACGATGGCAGGCACATTATTTACGTAACAAAGATTAAATCGGTAGTCGTAATAGTTCTAGGGGTCTCAATCGATCATCTCTGATAGCACTGGCCCGAACTCGTCTCCGATTCCATCTTACGTCCGGTCAGATCGAGTCGAGAAGTCTGATGATGCAGCGAGAACGATGGCAGGAACATTATTTACGTAACAAAGATGAAATCGGTAGTCGTAATAGTTCTAGGGGTCTCAATCGATCAGCCCTGATAGCACTCACCCGAACTCGTCTCCCATTTCATCTTACTTCCAGTCAGATCGAGTCGAGAAATCTGATGATGCAGCGAGAACGATGGAAGGAACATTATTTACGTAACAAAGATGAAATCGGTAGTCGTAATCGTTCTAGGGATCTCGATCGATCATCCCTGATAGCACTCACCCGAACTCGTCTCTGATTTCATCGTACTTCCGGTCAGATCGAGTCAAGAAGTTTGATGATGCAGCGAGAACGACGGTGAGAGAATTATTTACGTAAGAAACATGAAATCGGTGGTCTTAATGGTTCTAGGGGTCTCGATCGATCATCGCTGATAGCACTGACCCGAACTCGTCTCCTATTTCATCTTACATCCGGTCAGATCGAGTCGAGAAGTCTGATGACGTAGCGAGAACGATGGCAGGAACATTATTTACGTAACAAAGATTAAATTGGTAGTCGTAATAGTTCTACGGGTCTCAATCGATCATCCCTGATAGCACTGACCCGAACTCGTCTCCGATTTCATCTTACTTCCGGTCAGATCGCGTCGAGAAGTCTGATGATGCAGCGAGAACGATGGCAGGAACATTATTTACGTAACAAAGATGAAATCGGTAGTCGTAATAGTTCTAGGGGTCTCAATCGATCATCCCTGATAGCACTCACCCGAACTCGTCTCTGATTTCATCGTAATTCCGGTTAGATCGAGTCGCGAAGTTTGATGATGCAGCGAGAACGACGGTGAGAGAATTATTTACGTAAGAAAGATGAAATCGGTAGTCTTAATGGTTCTAGGGGTCTCTATCGATCATCCCTGATAGCACTGACCCGAACTCGTCTCCGATTTCATCTTACATCCGGTCAGGTCGAGTCGAGAAGTCTGATGACGCAGCGAGACCGATGGCAGGAACATTATTTACGTAACAAAGATTAAATCGGTAGTCGTAATAGTTCTAGGGGTCTCAATCGATCATCCCTGATAGCACTGACCCGAACTCGTCTTCGATTTCATCTTACTTCCGGTCAGATCGAGTTGAGAAGTCTGATGATGCAGCGAGAACGATGGCAGGAACATTATTTACGTAACAAAGATGAAATCGGTAGTCGTAATAGTTCTAGGGGTCTCGATCGATCATCGCTGATAGCACTGACCCGAACTCGTCTCCTATTTCATCTTTCATCCGGTCAGATCGAGTCGAGAAGTCTGATGACGCAGCGAGAACGATGGCAGGAACATTATTTACGTAACAAAGATGAAATCGGTAGTCGTAATAGTTCTAGGGGTCTCAATCGATCATCCCTGATAGCACTCACCCGAACTCGTCTCTGATTTCATCGTACTTCCGGTCAGATCGAGTCGAGAAGTTTGATGATGCAGCGAGAACTACCGTGCGAGAATTATTTACGTAAGAAAGTTGAAATCGGTGGTCTTAATGGTTCTAGGGGTCTCGATCGATCATCCCTGATAGCACTGACCCGAACTCGTCTCTGATTTCATCGTACTTCCGGTCAGATCGAGTCGAGAACTTTGATGATGCAGCGAGAACGACGGTGAGAGAATTATTTACGTAAGAAAGATGAAATCGGTAGTCTTAATGGTTCTAGGGGTCTCGATCGATCATCGCTGATAGCACTGACCCGAACTCGTGTTCGATTTCATCTTACATGCGGTCAGATCGAGTCGAGAAGTCTGATGACGCAGCGAGAACGATGGCAGGAACATTATTTACGTAACAAAGATTAAATCGGTAGTCGTAATAGTTCTAGGGGTCTCACTCGATCATCCCTGATAGCACTCACCCGAACTCGTCTCCGATTCCATCTTACTTCCAGTCAGATCGAGTCAAGAAGTCTGATGATGCAGCGAGAACGATGGAAGGAACATTATTTACGCAACAAAGATGAAATCGGTAGTCGTAATAGTTCTAGGGGTCTCGATCGATCATCACTGATAGCCCTCACCCGAACTCGTCTCTGATTTCATCGTACTTCCGGTCAGATCGAGTCAAGAAGTTTGATGATGCAGCGAGAACGACGGTGAGAGAATTATTTACGTAAGAAACATGAAATCGGTGGTCTTAATGGTTCTAGGGGTCTCGATCGATCATCGCTGATAGCACTGACCCGAACTCGTCTCCTATTTCATCTTACATCCGGTCAGATCGAGTCGAGAAGTCTGATGACGCAGCGAGAACGATGGCAGGAACATTATTTACGTAACAAAGATTAAATCGGTAGTCGTAATAGTTCTAGGGGTCTCAATCGATCATCCCTGATAGCACTGACCTGAACTCGTCTTCGATTTCATCTTACGTCCGGTCAGATCGAGTTGAGAAGTCTGATGATGCAGCGAGAACGATGGCCGGAACATTATTTACGTAACAAAGATGAAATCGATAGTCGTAATAGTACTAGGGGTCTCGATCGATCATCCCTGATAGTATTCACCCGAAATCGTCTCTGATTTCATCGTACTTCCGGTCAGATCGAGCCGAGAAGTTTGAGGATGCACCGAGAACGACGGCGAAAGAATCATTTACGTAAGAACCATGAAATCGGTGGTCTTAATGGTTCTAGGGGTCTCGATCGATCATTACTGATAGCACTGACCCGAACTCGTCTCCGATTTCATCTTACATCCGGTCAGATCGAGTCGAGAAGTCTGATGACGCAGCGAGAACGATGGCAGGAACATTATTTACGTAACAATGATTAAATCGGTAGTCGTAATAGTTGTAGGGGTCTCAATCGATCATCCCTGATAGCACTGACTCGAACTCGTCTCCGATTTCATCTTACTTCCGGTCAAATCGAGTCGAGAAGTCTGATGATGCAGCGAGAACGATGGCAGGAACATTATTTACGTAACAAAGATGAAATCGGTAGTCGTAATAGTTCTAGGGGTCTCAATCGATCATCCCTGATAGCACTCACCCGAACTCGTCTCTGATTTCATCGTAATTCCGGTTAGATCGAGTCGCGAAGTTTGATGATGCAGCGAGAACGACGGTGAGAGAATTATTTACGTAAGAAAGATGAAATCGGTAGTCTTAATGGTTCTAGGGGTCTCTATCGATCATCCCTGATAGCACTGACCCGAACTCGTCTCCGATTTCATCTTACATCCGGTCAGGTCGAGTCGAGAAGTCTGATGACGCAGCGAGACCGATGGCAGGAACATTATTTACGTAACAAAGATTAAATCGGTAGTCGTAATAGTTCTAGGGGTCTCAATCGATCATCCCTGATAGCACTGACCCGAACTCGTCTTCGATTTCATCTTACTTCCGGTCAGATCGAGTTGAGAAGTCTGATGATGCAGCGAGAACGATGGCAGGAACATTATTTACGTAACAAAGATGAAATCGGTAGTCGTAATAGTTCTAGGGGTCTCGATCGATCATCGCTGATAGCACTGACCCGAACTCGTCTCCTATTTCATCTTTCATCCGGTCAGATCGAGTCGAGAAGTCTGATGACGCAGCGAGAACGATGGCAGGAACATTATTTACGTAACAAAGATGAAATCGGTAGTCGTAATAGTTCTAGGGGTCTCAATCGATCATCCCTGATAGCACTCACCCGAACTCGTCTCTGATTTCATCGTACTTCCGGTCAGATCGAGTCGAGAAGTTTGATGATGCAGCGAGAACTACCGTGCGAGAATTATTTACGTAAGAAAGTTGAAATCGGTGGTCTTAATGGTTCTAGGGGTCTCGATCGATCATCCCTGATAGCACTGACCCGAACTCGTCTCTGATTTCATCGTACTTCCGGTCAGATCGAGTCGAGAACTTTGATGATGCAGCGAGAACGACGGTGAGAGAATTATTTACGTAAGAAAGATGAAATCGGTAGTCTTAATGGTTCTAGGGGTCTCGATCGATCATCGCTGATAGCACTGACCCGAACTCGTGTTCGATTTCATCTTACATGCGGTCAGATCGAGTCGAGAAGTCTGATGACGCAGCGAGAACGATGGCAGGAACATTATTTACGTAACAAAGATTAAATCGGTAGTCGTAATAGTTCTAGGGGTCTCACTCGATCATCCCTGATAGCACTCACCCGAACTCGTCTCCGATTCCATCTTACTTCCAGTCAGATCGAGTCGAGAAGTCTGATGATGCAGCGAGAACGATGGAAGGAACATTATTTACGCAACAAAGATGAAATCGGTAGTCGTAATAGTTCTAGAGGTCTCGATCGATCATCACTGATAGCCCTCACCCGAACTCGTCTCTGATTTCATCGTACTTCCGGTCAGATCGAGTCAAGAAGTTTGATGATGCAGCGACAACGACGGTGAGAGAATTATTTACGTAAGAAACATGAAATCGGTGGTCTTAATGGTTCTAGGGGTCTCGATCGATCATCGCTGATAGCACTGACCCGAACTCGTCTCCTATTTCATCTTACATCCGGTCAGATCGAGTCGAGAAGTCTGATGACGCAGCGAGAACGATGGCAGGAACATTATTTACGTAACAAAGATTAAATCGGTAGTCGTAATAGTTCTAGGGGTCTCAATCGATCATCCCTGATAGCACTGACCTGAACTCGTCTTCGATTTCATCTTACGTCCGGTCAGATCGAGTTGAGAAGTCTGATGATGCAGCGAGAACGATGGCCGGAACATTATTTACGTAACAAAGATGAAATCGATAGTCGTAATAGTACTAGGGGTCTCGATCGATCATCCCTGATAGTATTCACCCGAAATCGTCTCTGATTTCATCGTACTTCCGGTCAGATCGAGCCGAGAAGTTTGAGGATGCACCGAGAACGACGGCGAAAGAATCATTTACGTAAGAACCATGAAATCGGTGGTCTTAATGGTTCTAGGGGTCTCGATCGATCATTACTGATAGCACTGACCCGAACTCGTCTCCGATTTCATCTTACATCCGGTCAGATCGAGTCGAGAAGTCTGATGACGCAGCGAGAACGATGGCAGGAACATTATTTACGTAACAAAGATTAAATCGGTAGTCGTAATAGTTGTAGGGGTCTCAATCGATCATCCCTGATAGCACTGACTCGAACTCGTCTCCGATTTCATCTTACTTCCGGTCAAATCGAGTCGAGAAGTCTGATGATGCAGCGAGTACGATGGCAGGAACATTATTTACGTAACAAAGATGAAATCGGTAGTCGTAATAGTTCTAGGGGTCTCAATCGATCATCCCTGATAGCACTCACCCGAACTCGTCTCCGATTTCATCTTACTTCCAGTCAGATCGAGGCGAGAAGTCTGATGACGCAGCGAGAACGATGGAAGGAACATTATTTACGTAACAAAGATGAAATCGGTAGTCGTAATCGTTCTAGGGGTCAGGATCGATCATCCCTGATAGCACTCACCCGAACTCGTCTCTGATTTCATCGTAGTTCCGGTCAGATGGAGTCAAGAAGTTGGATGATGCAGCGAGAACGACGGTGAGAGAATTATTTACGTAAGAAAGATGAAATCGGTGGTCTTAATGGTTCTAAGGGTCTCGATCGATCATCGCTGATAGCACTGACCCGAACTCGTCTCCGATTTCACCTTACATCAGGTCAGATCGAGTCGAGAAGTCTGATGACGCAGCGAGAACGATGGCAGGAACATTATTTACGTAACAAAGATTAAATCGGTAGTCGTAATAGTTCTGCGCCTCTCAATCGATCATCCCTGATAGCACTGACCCGAACTCGTCTCCGATTTCATCTTACTTCCGGTCAGATCAAGTCGAGAAGTTTGATGATGCAGCGAGAATGACGGTGAGAGCATTATTTACGTAAGAAAGATGAAATAGGTAGTCTTAATGGTTCTAGGGGTCTCGATCGATCATCGCTGATAGCACTGACCAGAACTCGTCTCCGATTTCATCTTACATCCGGTCAGATCGAGTCGAGAAGTCTGATGACGCAGCGAGAACGATGGCAGGAACATTATTTACGTAACAAAGATTAAATCGGTAGTCGTAATAGTTCTAGGGGTCTCAATCGATCATCCCTGATAGCACTGACCCTAACTCGTCTCCGATTTCATCTTACTTCCGGTCAGATCGAGTTGAGAAGTCTGATGATGCAGCGAGAACGATGGCAGGAACATTATTTACGTAACAAAGATGAAATCGGTAGTCGTAATAGTTCTAGGGGTCTCGATCGATCATCGCTGATAGCAGTGACCCGAACTCGTCTCCTATTTCATCTTACATCCGGTTAGATCGAGTCGAGAAGTCTGATGACGCAGCGAGAACGATGGCAGGAACATTATTTACGTAACAAAGATTAAATCGGTAGTCGTAATAGTTCTACGGGTCTCAATCGATCATCCCTGATAGCACTGACCCGAACTCGTCTCCGATTTCATCTTACTTCCGGTCAGATCGTGTCGAGAAGTCTGATGATGCAGCGAGAACGATGGCAGGAACATTATTTACGTAACAAAGATGAAATCGGTAGTCGTAATAGTTGTAGGGGTCTCAATCGATCATCCCTGATAGCACTGACTCGAACTCGTCTCCGATTTCATCTTACTTCCGGTCAAATCGAGTCGAGAAGTCTGATGATGCAGCGAGAACGATGGCAGGAACATTATTTACGTAACAAAGATGAAATCGGTAGTCGTAATAGTTCTAGGGGTCTCGATCGATCATCGCTGATAGCAGTGACCCGAACTCGTCTCCGATTTCACCTTACATCAGGTCAGATCGAGTCGAGAAGTCTGATGACGCAGCGAGAACGATGGCAGGAACATTATTTACGTAACAAAGATTAAATCGGTAGTCGTAATAGTTCTGCGCCTCTCAATCGATCATCCCTGATAGCACTGACCCGAACTCGTCTCCGATTTCATCTTACTTCCGGTCAGATCAAGTCGAGAAGTTTGATGATGCAGCGAGAATGACGGTGAGAGCATTATTTACGTAAGAAAGATGAAATAGGTAGTCTTAATGGTTCTAGGGGTCTCGATCGATCATCGCTGATAGCACTGACCAGAACTCGTCTCCGATTTCATCTTACATCCGGTCAGATCGAGTCGAGAAGTCTGATGACGCAGCGAGAACGATGGCAGGAACATTATTTACGTAAGAAACATGAAATCGGTGGTCTTAATGGTTCTAGGGGTCTCGATCGATCATCGCTGATAGCACTGACCCGAACTCGTCTTCGATTTCATCTTACGTCCGGTCAGATCGAGTTGAGAAGTCTGATGATGCAGCGAGAACGATGGCCGGAACATTATTTACGTAACAAAGATGAAATCGATAGTCGTAATAGTACTAGGGGTCTCGATCGATCATCCCTGATAGTATTCACCCGAACTCGTCTCTGATTTCATCGTACTTCCGGTCAGATCGAGCCGAGAAGTTTGAGGATGCACCGAGAACGACGGCGAAAGAATTATTTACGTAAGAACCATGAAATCGGTGGTCTTAATGGTTCTAGGGGTCTCGATCGATCATCACCGATAGCACTGACCCGAACTCGTCTCCGATTTCATCTTACATCCGGTCAGATAGAGTCGAGAAGTCTGATGACGCAGCGAGAACGATGGCAGGAACATTATTTACGTAACAAAGATTAAATCGGTAGTCGTAATAGTTGTAGGGGTCTCAATCGATCATCCCTGATAGCACTGACTCGAACTCGTCTCCGATTTCATCTTACTTCCGGTCAAATCGAGTCGAGAAGTCTGATGATGCAGCGAGTACGATGGCAGGAACATTATTTACGTAACAAAGATGAAATCGGTAGTCGTAATAGTTTTAGGGGTCTCAATCGGTCATCCCTGATAGCACTCACCCGAACTCGTCTCCGATTTCATCTTACTTCCAGTCAGATCGAGGCGAGAAGTCTGATGATGCAGCGAGAACGATGGAAGGAACATTATTTACGTAACAAAGATGAAATCGGTAGTCGTAATCGTTCTAGGGGTCAGGATCGATCATCCCTGATAGCACTCACCCGAACTCGTCTCTGATTTCATCGTACTTCCGGTCAGATGGAGTCAAAAAGTTTGATGATGCAGCGAGAACGACGGTGAGAGAATTATTTACGTAAGAAAGATGAAATCGGTTGTCTTAATGGTTCTAAGGGTCTCGATCGATCATCGCTGATAGCACTGACCCGAACTCGTCTCCGATTTCACCTTACATCAGGTCAGATCGAGTCGAGAAGTCTGATGACGCAGCGAGAACGATGGCAGGAACATTATTTACGTAACAAAGATTAAATCGGTAGTCGTAATAGTTCTGCGCCTCTCAATCGATCATCCCTGATAGCACTGACCCGAACTCGTCTCCGATTTCATCTTACTTCCGGTCAGATCGAGTCGAGAAGTTTGATGATGCAGCGAGAACGACGGTGAGAGAATTATTTACGTAAGAAAGATGAAATAGGTAGTCTTAATGGTTCTAGGGGTCTCGATCGATCATCGCTGATAGCACTGACCAGCACTCGTCTCCGATTTCATCTTACATCCGGTCAGATCGAGTCGAGAAGTCTGATGACGCAGCGAGAACGATGGCAGGAACATTATTTACGTAACAAAGATTTAATCGGTAGTCGTAATAGTTCTAGGGGTCTCAATCGATCATCCCTGATAGCACTGACCCGAACTCGTCTTCGATTTCATCTTACTTCCGGTCAGATCGAGTTGAGAAGTCTGATGATGCAGCGAGAACGATGGCAGGAACATTATTTACGTAACAAAGATGAAATCGGTAGTCGTAATAGTTCTAGGGGTCTCGATCGATCATCGCTGATAGCAGTGACCCGAACTCGTCTCCTATTTCATCTTACATCCGGTCAGATCGAGTCGAGAAGTCTGATGACGCAGCGAGAACGATGGCAGGAACATTATTTACGTAACAAAGATTAAATCGGTAGTCGTAATAGTTCTACGGGTCTCAATCGATCATCCCTGATAGCACTGACCCGAACTCGTCTCCGATTTCATCTTACTTCCGGTCAGATCGTGTCGAGAAGTCTGATGATGCAGCGAGAACGATGGCAGGAACATTATTTACGTAACAAAGATGAAATCGGTAGTCGTAATAGTTGTAGGGGTCTCAATCGATCATCCCTGATAGCACTGACTCGAACTCGTCTCCGATTTCATCTTACTTCCGGTCAAATCGAGTCGAGAAGTCTGATGATGCAGCGAGTACGATGGCAGGAACATTATTTACGTAAGAAACATGAAATCGGTGGTCTTAATGGTTCTAGGGGTCTCGATCGATCATCGCTGATAGCACTGACCCGAACTCGTCTCCTATTTCATCTTACATCCGGTCAGATCGAGTCGAGAAGTCTGATGACGCAGCGAGAACGATGGCAGGAACATTATTTACGTAACAAAGATTAAATCGGTAGTCGTAATAGTTCTAGGGGTCTCAATCGATCATCCCTGATAGCACTGACCTGAACTCGTCTTCGATTTCATCTTACGTCCGGTCAGATCGAGTTGAAAAGTCTGATGATGCAGCGAGAACGATGGCCGGAACATTATTTACGTAACAAAGATGAAATCGATAGTCGTAATAGTACTAGGGGTCTCGATCCATCATCCCTGATAGTATTCACCCGAACTCGTCTCTGATTTCATCGTACTTCCGATCAGATCGAGCCGAGAAGTTTGAGGATGCATCGAGAACGATGGCGAAAGAATTATTTACGTAAGAACCATGAAATCGGTGGTCTTAATGGTTCTAGGGGTCTCGATCGATCATCACTGATAGCACTGACCCGAACTCGTCTCCGATTTCATCTTACATCCGGTCAGATCGAGTCGAGAAGTCTGATGACGCAGCGAGAACGATGGCAGGAACATTATTTACGTAACAAAGATTAAATCGGTAGTCGTAATAGTTGTAGGGGTCTCAATCGATCATGCCTGATAGCACTGACTCGAACTCGTCTCCGATTTCATCTTACTTCCGGTCAAATCGAGTCGAGAAGTCTGATGATGCAGCGAGTACGATGGCAGGAACATTATTTACGTAACAAAGATGAAATCGGTAGTCGTAATAGTTTTAGGGGTCTCAATCGATCATCGCTGATAGCACTGACCCGAACTCGTCTCCTATTTCATCTTTCATCCGGTCAGATCGAGTCGAGAAGTCTGATGACGCAGCGAGAACGATGGCAGGAACATTATTTACGTAACAAAGATGAAATCGGTAGTCGTAATAGTTCTAGGGGTCTCAATCGATCATCCCTGATAGCACTCACCCGAACTCGTCTCTGATTTCATCGTACTTCCGGTCAGATCGAGTCGAGAAGTTTGATGATGCAGCGAGAACGACCGTGCGAGAATTATTTACGTAAGAAAGTTGAAATCGGTGGTCTTAATGGTTCTAGGGGTCTCGATCGATCATCCCTGATAGCACTGACCCGAACTCGTCTCTGATTTCATCGTACTTCCGGTCAGATCGAGTCGAGAACTTTGATGATGCAGCGAGAACGACGGTGAGAGAATTATTTACGTAAGAAAGATGAAATCGGTAGTCTTAATGGTTCTAGGGGTCTCGATCGATCATCGCTGATAGCACTGACCCGAACTCGTGTTCGATTTCATCTTACATGCGGTCAGATCGAGTCGAGAAGTCTGATGACGCAGCGAGAACGATGGCAGGGACATTATTTACGTAACAAAGATTAAATCGGTAGTCGTAATAGTTCTAGGGGTCTCACTCGATCATCCCTGATAGCACTCACCCGAACTCGTCTCCGATTTCATCTTACTTCCAGTCAGATCGAGTCGAGAAGTCTGATGATGCAGCGAGAACGATGGAAGGAACATTATTTACGCAACAAAGATGAAATCGGTAGTCGTAATAGTTCTAGGGGTCTCGATCGATCATCACTGATAGCCCTCACCCGAACTCGTCTCTGATTTCATCGTACTTCCGGTCAGATCGAGTCAAGAAGTTTGATGATGCAGCGAGAACGACGGTGAGAGAATTATTTACGTAAGAAACATGAAATCGGTGGTCTTAATTGTTCTAGGGGTTTCGATCGATCATCCCTGATACCACTGACCCGAACTCGTCTCCGATTTCATCTTACATCCGGTCAGATCGAGTCGAGAAGTCTGATGATGCTGCGAGAACGATGGCAGGAACATGATTTACTCAACAAAGATTAAATCGGTGTTCGTAATAGTTCTAGGAGTCTCAATCGATTGTCCCTGATAGCACTGACCCGAACTTGTCTCCAATTTCATCTTACTTCCGGTCAGATCGAGTCGAGCAGTCTGATGATGCAGCGAGAACGATGGCAGGAACATTATTTACGTAACAAAGATGAAATCGGTAGTCGTAATAGTTCTAGGGGTCTCAATCGATCATCCCTAATAGCACTGACCCGAACTCGTCTCCGATTTCATCTTACTTCCAGTCAGATCGAGTCGAGAAGTCTGATGATGCAGCGAGAACGATGGCAGGAACATTATTTACGTAACAAAGATGAAATCGGTAGTCGTAATAGTTCTAGGGGTCTCGATCGATCAACCCTGATAGTACTCACCCGAACTGGTCTCTGATTTCATCGTACTTCCGGTCAGATCGAGTCGAGAAGTTTGATGATGCAGCGAGAACGACGGCGAGAGAATTATTTACGTAAGAAACATGAAATCGGTGGTCTTAATGGTTCTAGGGGTCTCGATCGATCATCCCTGATAGTACTGACCCGAACTCGTCTCCGATTTCATCTTACATCCGGTCAGATCGAGTCGAGAAGTCTGATGACGCAACGAGAACGATGGCAGGAGCATTATTTGCGTAACAAAGATTAAATCGGTAGTCGTAATAGTTGTAGGGGTCTCAATCGATCATCCCTGATAGCAGTGACCCGAACTCGCCTCCGATTTCATCTTACTTCCGTTCAGATCGAGTCGAGAAGTCTGATGATGCAGCGAGAACGATGGCAGGAACATTATTTACGTAACAACGATGAAATCGGTAGTCGTAATAGTTCTAGGGGTCTCAATCAATCATCCCTGATAGCACTCACCCGAACTCGTCTCCGATGGCATCTTACTTCCAGTCAGATCGAGTCGAGAAGTCTGATGATGCAGCGAGAACGATGGAAGGAACATTATTTACGTGACAAAGATGAAATCGGTAGTCGTAATAGTTCTAGAGGTCTCGATCGATCATCCCTGATAGCACTCAGCCGAACTCGTCTCTGATTTCATCGTACTTCCGGTCAGATCGAGTCGAGAAGTTTGATGATGCAGCGAGAACGACGGTGAGAGCATTATTTACGTAAGAAAGATGAAATCGGTGGTCTTAATGGTTCTAGGGGTCTCGATCGATCATCGCTGATAGCACTGACCCGAAGTCGTCTCCGATTTCATCTTACATCCGGTCAGATCGAGTCGAGAACTCTGATGACGCAGCGAGAACGATGGCAGGAACATTATTTACGTAACAAAGATTAAATCGGTAGTCGTAATAGTTGTAGGGGTCTCAATCGATCATCCCTGATAGCACTGACCCGAACTCGTCTCCGATTTCATCTTACTTCCGGTCAGATCGAGTCGAGAAGTCTGATGATGCAGCGAGAACGATGGCAGGAACATTATTTACGTAACAAAGATGAAATCGGTAGTCGTAATAGTTCTAGGGGTCTCAATCGATCATCCCTGATAGCACTCACCCGAACTCGTCTCCGATTTCATCTTACTTCCAGTCAGATCGAGTCGAGAAGTCTGATGATGCAGCGAGAACGATGGAAGGAACATTATTTACGTGACAAAGATGAAATCGGTAGTCGTAATAGTTCTAGGGTTGTCGATGGATCATCTCTGATAGCACTCACCCGAACGCGTCTCTGATTTCATCGTACTTCCGGTCAGATCGAGTCGAGTAGTTTGATGATGCAGCGAGAACGACGGCGAGAGAATTATTTACGTAAGAAACATGAAATCGGTCGTCTTAATGGTTCTAGGGGTCTCGATCGATCATCACTGATAGCACTGACCCGAACTCGTCTCCGATTTCATCTTACATCCGGTCAGATCGAGTCGAGAAGTCTGATGACGCAGCGAGAACGATGGCAGGAACATTATTTACGTAACAAAGATTAAATCGGTAGTCTTAATAGTTGTATCGGTCTCAATCGATCATCCCTGATAGCACTGACCCGAACTCGTCTCCGATTTCATCTTACTTCCGGGCAGATCGAGTCGAGAAGTCTGATGATGCAGCGAGAATGATGGGAGGAACATTATTTACGTCACAAAGATGAAATCGGTAGTCGTAATAGTTCTAGGGGTCTCAATCGGTCATCCCTGCTAGCACTCACCCGAACTCGTCTCCGATTTCATCGTACTTCCAGTCAGATCGAGTCGAGAAGTCTGCTGATGCAGCGAGAACGATGGAAGGAACATTATTTACGTGACAAAGATGAAATCGGTAGTCGTAATAGTTCTAGGGGTCTCGATCGATCATCCCTGATAGCACTCACCCGAACTCGTCTCTGATTTTATCGTACTTCCGGTCAGATCGATTCGAGAAGTTTGATGATACAGCGAGAACGACGGCGAGAGAATTATTTACGTAAGAAAGATGAAATCGGTGGTCTTATTGGTTCTAGGGGTCTCGATCGATCATCGCTGATAGCACTGACCCGAACTCGTCTCCGATTTCATCTTACATCCGGTCAGATCGAGTCGAGCAGTCTGATGACGCAGCGAGAACGATGGCAGGCACATTGTTTACGTAACAAAGATTAAATCGGTAGTCGTAATAGTTCTAGGGGTCTCAATCGATCATCCCTGATAGCACTGACCCGAACTCGTCTCCGATTTCATCTTACATCCGGTCAGATCGAGTCGAGAAGTCTGATGACGCAGCGAGAACGATGGCAGGAACATTATTTACGTAACAAAGATTAAATCGGTGTTCGTAATAGTTCTAGGGGTCTCAATCGATCATCCCTGATAGCACTCACCCGAACTCGTCTCTGATTTCATCGTACTTCCGGTCAGATCGAGTCGGGAAGTTTGATGATGCAGCGAGAACGACGGTGAGAGAATTATTTACGTAAGAAAGATGAAATCGGTGGTCTTAATTGTTCTAGGGGTTTCGATCGATCATCCCTGATAGCACTGACCCGAACTCGTCTCCGATTTCATCTTACATCCGGTCAGATCGAGTCGAGAAGTCTGATGATGCTGCGAGAACGATGGCAGGAACATGATTTACTCAACAAAGATTAAATCGGTGTTCGTAATAGTTCTAGGAGTCTCAATCGATTGTCCCTGATAGCACTGATCCGAACTTGTCTCCGATTTCATCTTACTTCCGGTCAGATCGAGTCGAGCAGTTTGATGATGCAGCGAGAACGATGGCAGGAACATTATTTACGTAACAAAGATGAAATCGGTAGTCGTAATAGTTCTAGGGGTCTCAATCGATCATCCCTAATAGCACTGACCCGAACTCGTCTCTGATTTCATCTTACTTCCAGTCAGATCGAGTCGAGAAGTCGGATGATGTAGCGAGAACGATGGCAGGAACATTATTTACGTAACAAAGATGAAATCGGTAGTCGTAATAGTTCTAGGGGTCTCGATCGATCATCCCTGATAGTACTCACCCGAACTCGTCTCTGATTTCATCGTACTTCCGGTCAGATCGAGTCGACAAGTTTGATGATGCAGCGAGAACGACGGCGAGAGAATTATTTACGTAAGAAACATGAAATCGGTGGTCTTAATGGTTCTAGGGGTCTCGATCGATCATCCCTGATAGTACCGACCCGAACTCGTCTCCGATTTCATCTTACATCCGGTCAGATCGAGTCGAGAAGTCTGATGACGCAACGAGAACGATGGCAGGAACATTATTTGCGTAACAAAGATTAAATCGGTAGTCGTAATAGTTGTACGGGTCTCAATCGATCATCCCTGATAGCACTGACCCGAACTCGTCTCCGATTTCATCTTACTTCCGTTCAGATCGAGTCGAGAAGTCTGATGATGCAGCGAGAACGATGGCAGGAACATTATTTACGTAACAACGATGAAATCGGTAGTCGTAATAGTTCTAGGGGTCTCAATCAATCATCCCTGATAGCACTGACCCGAACTCGTCTCCTATTTCATCTTTCATCCGGTCAGATCGAGTCGAGAAGTCTGATGACGCAGCGAGAACGATGGCAGGAACATTATTTACGTAACAAAGATGAAATCGGTAGTCGTAATAGTTCTAGGGGTCTCAATCGATCATCCCTGATAGCACTCACCCGAACTCGTCTCTGATTTCATCGTACTTCCGGTCAGATCGAGTCGAGAAGTTTGATGATGCAGCGAGAACGACCGTGCGAGAATTATTAACGTAAGAAAGTTGAAATCGGTGGTCTTAATGGTTCTAGGGGTCTCGATCGATCATCCCTGATAGCACTGACCCGAACTCGTCTCTGATTTCATCGTACTTCCGGTCAGATCGAGTCGAGAACTTTGATGATGCAGCGAGAACGACGGTGAGAGAATTATTTACGTAAGAAAGATGAAATCGGTAGTCGTAATGGTTCTAGGGGTCTCGATCGATCATCGCTGATAGCACTGACCCGAACTCGTGTTCGATTTCATCTTACATGCGGTCAGATCGAGTCGAGAAGTCTGATGACGCAGCGAGAACGATGGCAGGGACATTATTTACGTAACAAAGATTAAATCGGTAGTCGTAATAGTTCTAGGGGTCTCACTCGATCATCCCTGATAGCACTCACCCGAACTCGTCTCCGATTTCATCTTACTTCCAGTCAGATCGCGTCGAGAAGTCTGATGATGCAGCGAGAACGATGGAAGGAACATTATTTACGCAACAAAGATGAAATCGGTAGTCGTAATAGTTCTAGGGGTCTCGATCGATCATCACTGATAGCCCTCACCCGAACTCGTCTCTGATTTCATCGTACTTCCGGTCAGATCGAGTCAAGAAGTTTGATGATGCAGCGAGAACGACGGTGAGAGAATTATTTACGTAAGAAACATGAAATCGGTGGTCTTAATGGTTCTAGGGGTCTCGATCGATCATCGCTGATAGCACTGACCCGAACTCGTCTCCTATTTCATCTTACATCCGGTCAGATCGAGTCGAGAAGTCTGATGACGCAGCGAGAACGATGGCAGGAACATTATTTACGTAACAAAGATTAAATCGGTAGTCGTAATAGTTCTAGGGGTCTCAATCGATCATCCCTGATAGCACTGACCTGAACTCGTCTTCGATTTCATCTTACGTCCGGTCAGATCGAGTTGAGAAGTCTGATGATGCAGCGAGAACGATGGCCGGAACATTATTTACGTAACAAAGATGAAATCGATAGTCGTAATAGTACTAGGGGTCTCGATCGATCATCCCTGATAGTATTCACCCGAAATCGTCTCTGATTTCATCGTACTTCCGGTCAGATCGAGCCGAGAAGTTTGAGGATGCACCGAGAACGACGGCGAAAGAATCATTTACGTAAGAACCATGAAATCGGTGGTCTTAATGGTTCTAGGGGTCTCGATCGATCATCACTGATAGGACTGACCCGAACTCGTCTCCGATTTCATCTCACATCCGGTCAGATCGAGTCGCGAAGTCTGATGACGCAGCGAGAACTATGGCAGGAACATTATTTACGTAACAAAGATTAAATCGGTAGTCGTAATAGTTGTAGGGGTCTCAATCGATCATCCCTGATAGCACTGACTCGAACTCGTCTCCGATTTCATCTTACTTCCGGTCAAATCGAGTCGAGAAGTCTGATGATGCAGCGAGTACGATGGCAGGAACATTATTTACGTAACAAAGTTGAAATCGGTAGTCGTAATAGTTCTAGGGGTCTCAATCGATCATCCCTGATAGCACTCACCCGAACTCGTCTCCGATTTCGTCTTACTTCCAGTCAGATCGAGGCGAGAAGTCTGATGACGCAGCGAGAACGATGGAAGGAACATTATTTACGTAACAAAGATGAAATCGGTAGTCGTAATCGTTCTAGGGGTCAGGATCGATCATCCCTGATAGCACTCACCCGAACTCGTCTCTGATTTCATCGTACTTCCGGTCAGATGGAGTCAAGAAGTTGGATGATGCAGCGAGAACGACGGTGAGAGAATTATTTACGTAAGAAAGATGAAATCGGTGGTCTTAATGGTTCTAAGGGTCTCGATCGATCATCGCTGATAGCACTGACCCGAACTCGTCTCCGATTTCACCTTACATCAGGTCAGATCGAGTCGAGAAGTCTGATGACGCAGCGAGAACGATGGCAGGAACATTATTTACGTAACAAAGATTAAATCGGTAGTCGTAATAGTTCTGCGCCTCTCAATCGATCATCCCTGATAGCACTGACCCGAACTCGTCTCCGATTTCATCTTACTTCCGGTCAGATCGAGTCGAGAAGTTTGATGATGCAGCGAGAACGACGGTGAGAGAATTATTTACGTAAGAAAGATGAAATAGGTAGTCTTAATGGTTCTAGGGGTCTCGATCGATCATCGCTGATAGCACTGACCAGCACTCGTCTCCGATTTCATCTTACATCCGGTCAGATCGAGTCGAGAAGTCTAAAGACGCAGCGAGAACGATGGCAGGAACATTATTTACGTAACAAAGATTTAATCGGTAGTCGTAATAGTTCTAGGGGTCTCAATCGATCATCCCTGATAGCACTGACCCGAACTCGTCTTCGATTTCATCTTACTTCCGGTCAGATCGAGTTGAGAAGTCTGATGATGCAGCGAGAACGATGGCAGGAACATTATTTACGTAACAAAGATGAAATCGGTAGTCGTAATAGTTCTAGGGGTCTCGATCGATCATCGCTGATAGCAGTGACCCGAACTCGTCTCCTATTTCATCTTACATCCGGTCAGATCGAGTCGAGAAGTCTGATGACGCAGCGAGAACGATGGCAGGAACATTATTTACGTAACAAAGATTAAATCGGTAGTCGTAATAGTTCTACGGGTCTCAATCGATCATCCCTGATAGCACTGACCCGAACTCGTCTCCGATTTCATCTTACTTCCGGTCAGATCGTGTCGAGAAGTCTGATGATGCAGCGAGAACGATGGCAGGAACATTATTTACGTAACAAAGATGAAATCGGTAGTCGTAATAGTTGTAGGGGTCTCAATCGATCATCCCTGATAGCACTGACTCGAACTCGTCTCCGATTTCATCTTACTTCCGGTCAAATCGAGTCGAGAAGTCTGATGATGCAGCGAGTACGATGGCAGGAACATTATTTACGTAAGAAACATGAAATCGGTGGTCTTAATGGTTCTAGGGGTCTCGATCGATCATCGCTGATAGCACTGACCCGAACTCGTCTCCTATTTCATCTTACATCCGGTCAGATCGAGTCGAGAAGTCTGATGACGCAGCGAGAACGATGGCAGGAACATTATTTACGTAACAAAGATTAAATCGGTAGTCGTAATAGTTCTAGGGGTCTCAATCGATCATCCCTGATAGCACTGACCTGAACTCGTCTTCGATTTCATCTTACGTCCGGTCAGATCGAGTTGAAAAGTCTGATGATGCAGCGAGAACGATGGCCGGAACATTATTTACGTAACAAAGATGAAATCGATAGTCGTAATAGTACTAGGGGTCTCGATCGATCATCCCTGATAGTATTCACCCGAACTCGTCTCTGATTTCATCGTACTTCCGGTCAGATCGAGCCGAGAAGTTTGAGGATGCATCGAGAACGATGGCGAAAGAATTATTTACGTAAGAACCATGAAATCGGTGGTCTTAATGGTTCTAGGGGTCTCGATCGATCATCACTGATAGCACTGACCCGAACTCGTCTCCGATTTCATCTTACATCCGGTCAGATCGAGTCGAGAAGTCTGATGACGCAGCGAGAACGATGGCAGGAACATTATTTACGTAACAAAGATTAAATCGGTAGTCGTAATAGTTGTAGGGGTCTCAATCGATCATGCCTGATAGCACTGACTCGAACTCGTCTCCGATTTCATCTTACTTCCGGTCAAATCGAGTCGAGAAGTCTGATGATGCAGCGAGTACGATGGCAGGAACATTATTTACGTAACAAAGATGAAATCGGTAGTCGTAATAGTTTTAGGGGTCTCAATCGATCATCGCTGATAGCACTGACCCGAACTCGTCTCCTATTTCATCTTTCATCCGGTCAGATCGAGTCGAGAAGTCTGATGACGCAGCGAGAACGATGGCAGGAACATTATTTACGTAACAAAGATGAAATCGGTAGTCGTAATAGTTCTAGGGGTCTCAATCGATCATCCCTGATAGCACTCACCCGAACTCGTCTCTGATTTCATCGTACTTCCGGTCAGATCGAGTCGAGAAGTTTGATGATGCAGCGAGAACGACCGTGCGAGAATTATTTACGTAAGAAAGTTGAAATCGGTGGTCTTAATGGTTCTAGGGGTCTCGATCGATCATCCCTGATAGCACTGACCCGAACTCGTCTCTGATTTCATCGTACTTCCGGTCAGATCGAGTCGAGAACTTTGATGATGCAGCGAGAACGACGGTGAGAGAATTATTTACGTAAGAAAGATGAAATCGGTAGTCTTAATGGTTCTAGGGGTCTCGATCGATCATCGCTGATAGCACTGACCCGAACTCGTGTTCGATTTCATCTTACATGCGGTCAGATCGAGTCGGGAAGTCTGATGACGCAGCGAGAACGATGGCAGGGACATTATTTACGTAACAAAGATTAAATCGGTAGTCGTAATAGTTCTAGGGGTCTCACTCGATCATCCCTGATAGCACTCACCCGAACTCGTCTCCGATTTCATCTTACTTCCAGTCAGATCGAGTCGAGAAGTCTGATGATGCAGTGAGAACGATGGAAGGAACATTATTTACGCAACAAAGATGAAATCGGTAGTCGTAATAGTTCTAGGGGTCTCGATCGATCATCACTGATAGCCCTCACCCGAACTCGTCTCTGATTTCATCGTACTTCCGGTCAGATCGAGTCAAGAAGTTTGATGATGCAGCGAGAACGACGGTGAGAGAATTATTTACGTAAGAAACATGAAATCGGTGGTCTTAATTGTTCTAGGGGTTTCGATCGATCATCCCTGATACCACTGACCCGAACTCGTCTCCGATTTCATCTTACATCCGGTCAGATCGAGTCGAGAAGTCTGATGATGCTGCGAGAACGATGGCAGGAACATGATTTACTCAACAAAGATTAAATCGGTGTTCGTAATAGTTCTAGGAGTCTCAATCGATTGTCCCTGATAGCACTGACCCGAACTTGTCTCCAATTTCATCTTACTTCCGGTCAGATCGAGTCGAGCAGTCTGATGATGCAGCGAGAACGATGGCAGGAACATTATTTACGTAACAAAGATGAAATCGGTAGTCGTAATAGTTCTAGGGGTCTCAATCGATCATCCCTAATAGCACTGACCCGAACTCGTCTCCGATTTCATCTTACTTCCAGTCAGATCGAGTCGAGAAGTCTGATGATGCAGCGAGAACGATGGCAGGAACATTATTTACGTAACAAAGATGAAATCGGTAGTCGTAATAGTTCTAGGGGTCTCGATCGATCAACCCTGATAGTACTCACCCGAACTCGTCTCTGATTTCATCGTACTTCCGGTCAGATCGAGTCGAGAAGTTTGATGATGCAGCGAGAACGACGGCGAGAGAATTATTTACGTAAGAAACATGAAATCGGTGGTCTTAATGGTTCTAGGGGTCTCGATCGATCATCCCTGATAGTACTGACCCGAACTCGTCTCCGATTTCATCTTACATCCGGTCAGATCGAGTCGAGAAGTCTGATGACGCAACGAGAACGATGGCAGGAGCATTATTTGCGTAACAAAGATTAAATCGGTAGTCGTAATAGTTGTAGGGGTCTCAATCGATCATCCCTGATAGCAGTGACCCGAACTCGTCTCCGATTTCATCTTACTTCCGTTCAGATCGAGTCGAGAAGTCTGATGATGCAGCGAGAACGATGGCAGGAACATTATTTACGTAACAACGATGAAATCGGTAGTCGTAATAGTTCTAGGGGTCTCAATCAATCATCCCTGATAGCACTCACCCGAACTCGTCTCCGATGGCATCTTACTTCCAGTCAGATCGAGTCGAGAAGTCTGATGATGCAGCGAGAACGATGGAAGGAACATTATTTACGTGACAAAGATGAAATCGGTAGTCGTAATAGTTCTAGAGGTCTCGATCGATCATCCCTGATAGCACTCAGCCGAACTCGTCTCTGATTTCATCGTACTTCCGGTCAGATCGAGTCGAGAAGTTTGATGATGCAGCGAGAACGACGGTGAGAGAATTATTTACGTAAGAAAGATGAAATCGGTGGTCTTAATGGTTCTAGGGGTCTCGATCGATCATCGCTGATAGCACTGACCCGAACTCGTCTCCGATTTCATCTTACATCCGGTCAGATCGAGTCGAGAACTCTGATGACGCAGCGAGAACGATGGCAGGAACATTATTTACGTAACAAAGATTAAATCGGTAGTCGTAATAGTTGTAGGGCTCTCAATCGATCATCCCTGATAGCACTGACCCGAACTCGTCTCCGATTTCATCTTACTTCCGGTCAGATCGAGTCGAGAAGTCTGATGATGCAGCGAGAACGATGGCAGGAACATTATTTACGTAACAAAGATGAAATCGGTAGTCGTAATAGTTCTAGGGGTCTCAATCGATCATCCCTGATAGCACTCACCCGAACTCGTCTCCGATTTCATCTTACTTCCAGTCAGATCGAGTCGAGAAGTCTGATGATGCAGCGAGAACGATGGAAGGAACATTATTTACGTGACAAAGATGAAATCGGTAGTCGTAATAGTTCTAGGGTTGTCGATGGATCATCTCTGATAGCACTCACCCGAACGCGTCTCTGATTTCATCGTACTTCCGGTCAGATCGAGTCGAGTAGTTTGATGATGCAGCGAGAACGACGGCGAGAGAATTATTTACGTAAGAAACATGAAATCGGTCGTCTTAATGGTTCTAGGGGTCTCGATCGATCATCACTGATAGCACTGACCCGAACTCGTCTCAGATTTCATCTTACATCCGGTCAGATCGAGTCGAGAAGTCTGATGACGCAGCGAGAACGATGGCAGGAACATTATTTACGTAACAAAGATTAAATCGGTAGTCTTAATAGTTGTATCGGTCTCAATCGATCATCCCTGATAGCACTGACCCGAACTCGTCTCCGATTTCATCTTACTTCCGGGCAGATCGAGTCGAGAAGTCTGATGATGCAGCGAGAATGATGGGAGGAACATTATTTACGTCACAAAGATGAAATCGGTAGTCGTAATAGTTCTAGGGGTCTCAATCGGTCATCCCTGCTAGCACTCACCCGAACTCGTCTCCGATTTCATCGTACTTCCAGTCAGATGGAGTCGAGAAGTCTGCTGATGCAGCGAGAACGATGGAAGGAACATTATTTACGTGACAAAGATGAAATCGGTAGTCGTAATAGTTCTAGGGGTCTCGATCGATCATCCCTGATAGCACTCACCCGAACTCGTCTCTGATTTTATCGTACTTCCGGTCAGATCGATTCGAGAAGTTTGATGATACAGCGAGAACGACGGCGAGAGAATTATTTACGTAAGAAAGATGAAATCGGTGGTCTTATTGGTTCTAGGGGTCTCGATCGATCATCGCTGATAGCACTGACCCGAACTCGTCTCCGATTTCATCTTACATCCGGTCAGATCGAGTCGAGCAGTCTGATGACGCAGCGAGAACGATGGCAGGCACATTGTTTACGTAACAAAGATTAAATCGGTAGTCGTAATAGTTCTAGGGGTCTCAATCGATCATCCCTGATAGCACTGACCCGAACTCGTCTCCGATTTCATCTTACATCCGGTCAGATCGAGTCGAGAAGTCTGATGACGCAGCGAGAACGATGGCAGGAACATTATTTACGTAACAAAGATGAAATCGGTAGTCGTAATAGTTCTAGGGGTCTCAATCGATCATCCCTGATAGCACTCACCCGAACTCGTCTCTGATTTCATCGTACTTCCGGTCAGATCGAGTCGAGAAGTTTGATGATGCAGCGAGAACGACCGTGCGAGAATTATTTACGTAAGAAAGTTGAAATCGGTGGTCTTAATGGTTCTAGGGGTCTCGATCGATCATCCCTGATAGCACTGACCCGAACTCGTCTCTGATTTCATCGTACTTCCGGTCAGATCGAGTCGAGAACTTTGATGATGCAGCGAGAACGACGGTGAGAGAATTATTTACGTAAGAAAGATGAAATCGGTAGTCTTAATGGTTCTAGGGGTCTCGATCGATCATCGCTGATAGCACTGACCCGAACTCGTGTTCGATTTCATCTTACATGCGGTCAGATCGAGTCGGGAAGTCTGATGACGCAGCGAGAACGATGGCAGGGACATTATTTACGTAACAAAGATTAAATCGGTAGTCGTAATAGTTCTAGGGGTCTCACTCGATCATCCCTGATAGCACTCACCCGAACTCGTCTCCGATTTCATCTTACTTCCAGTCAGATCGAGTCGAGAAGTCTGATGATGCAGTGAGAACGATGGAAGGAACATTATTTACGCAACAAAGATGAAATCGGTAGTCGTAATAGTTCTAGGGGTCTCGATCGATCATCACTGATAGCCCTCACCCGAACTCGTCTCTGATTTCATCGTACTTCCGGTCAGATCGAGTCAAGAAGTTTGATGATGCAGCGAGAACGACGGTGAGAGAATTATTTACGTAAGAAACATGAAATCGGTGGTCTTAATTGTTCTAGGGGTTTCGATCGATCATCCCTGATACCACTGACCCGAACTCGTCTCCGATTTCATCTTACATCCGGTCAGATCGAGTCGAGAAGTCTGATGATGCTGCGAGAACGATGGCAGGAACATGATTTACTCAACAAAGATTAAATCGGGGTTCGTAATAGTTCTAGGAGTCTCAATCGATTGTCCCTGATAGCACTGACCCGAACTTGTCTCCAATTTCATCTTACTTCCGGTCAGATCGAGTCGAGCAGTCTGATGATGCAGCGAGAACGATGGCAGGAACATTATTTACGTAACAAAGATGAAATCGGTAGTCGTAATAGTTCTAGGGGTCTCAATCGATCATCCCTAATAGCACTGACCCGAACTCGTCTCCGATTTCATCTTACTTCCAGTCAGATCGAGTCGAGAAGTCTGATGATGCAGCGAGAACGATGGCAGGAACATTATTTACGTAACAAAGATGAAATCGGTAGTCGTAATAGTTCTAGGGGTCTCGATCGATCAACCCTGATAGTACTCACCCGAACTCGTCTCTGATTTCATCGTACTTCCGGTCAGATCGAGTCGAGAAGTTTGATGATGCAGCGAGAACGACGGCGAGAGAATTATTTACGTAAGAAACATGAAATCGGTGGTCTTAATGGTTCTAGGGGTCTCGATCGATCATCCCTGATAGTACTGACCCGAACTCGTCTCCGATTTCATCTTACATCCGGTCAGATCGAGTCGAGAAGTCTGATGACGCAACGAGAACGATGGCAGGAGCATTATTTGCGTAACAAAGATTAAATCGGTAGTCGTAATAGTTGTAGGGGTCTCAATCGATCATCCCTGATAGCAGTGACCCGAACTCGTCTCCGATTTCATCTTACTTCCGTTCAGATCGAGTCGAGAAGTCTGATGATGCAGCGAGAACGATGGCAGGAACATTATTTACGTAACAACGATGAAATCGGTAGTCGTAATAGTTCTAGGGGTCTCAATCAATCATCCCTGATAGCACTCACCCGAACTCGTCTCCGATGGCATCTTACTTCCAGTCAGATCGAGTCGAGAAGTCTGATGATGCAGCGAGAACGATGGAAGGAACATTATTTACGTGACAAAGATGAAATCGGTAGTCGTAATAGTTCTAGAGGTCTCGATCGATCATCCCTGATAGCACTCAGCCGAACTCGTCTCTGATTTCATCGTACTTCCGGTCAGATCGAGTCGAGAAGTTTGATGATGCAGCGAGAACGACGGTGAGAGAATTATTTACGTAAGAAAGATGAAATCGGTGGTCTTAATGGTTCTAGGGGTCTCGATCGATCATCGCTGATAGCACTGACCCGAACTCGTCTCCGATTTCATCTTACATCCGGTCAGATCGAGTCGAGAACTCTGATGACGCAGCGAGAACGATGGCAGGAACATTATTTACGTAACAAAGATTAAATCGGTAGTCGTAATAGTTGTAGGGCTCTCAATCGATCATCCCTGATAGCACTGACCCGAACTCGTCTCCGATTTCATCTTACTTCCGGTCAGATCGAGTCGAGAAGTCTGATGATGCAGCGAGAACGATGGCAGGAACATTATTTACGTAACAAAGATGAAATCGGTAGTCGTAATAGTTCTAGGGGTCTCAATCGATCATCCCTGATAGCACTCACCCGAACTCGTCTCCGATTTCATCTTACTTCCAGTCAGATCGAGTCGAGAAGTCTGATGATGCAGCGAGAACGATGGAAGGAACATTATTTACGTGACAAAGATGAAATCGGTAGTCGTAATAGTTCTAGGGTTGTCGATGGATCATCTCTGATAGCACTCACCCGAACGCGTCTCTGATTTCATCGTACTTCCGGTCAGATCGAGTCGAGTAGTTTGATGATGCAGCGAGAACGACGGCGAGAGAATTATTTACGTAAGAAACATGAAATCGGTCGTCTTAATGGTTCTAGGGGTCTCGATCGATCATCACTGATAGCACTGACCCGAACTCGTCTCAGATTTCATCTTACATCCGGTCAGATCGAGTCGAGAAGTCTGATGACGCAGCGAGAACGATGGCAGGAACATTATTTACGTAACAAAGATTAAATCGGTAGTCTTAATAGTTGTATCGGTCTCAATCGATCATCCCTGATAGCACTGACCCGAACTCGTCTCCGATTTCATCTTACTTCCGGGCAGATCGAGTCGAGAAGTCTGATGATGCAGCGAGAATGATGGGAGGAACATTATTTACGTCACAAAGATGAAATCGGTAGTCGTAATAGTTCTAGGGGTCTCAATCGGTCATCCCTGCTAGCACTCACCCGAACTCGTCTCCGATTTCATCGTACTTCCAGTCAGATGGAGTCGAGAAGTCTGCTGATGCAGCGAGAACGATGGAAGGAACATTATTTACGTGACAAAGATGAAATCGGTAGTCGTAATAGTTCTAGGGGTCTCGATCGATCATCCCTGATAGCACTCACCCGAACTCGTCTCTGATTTTATCGTACTTCCGGTCAGATCGATTCGAGAAGTTTGATGATACAGCGAGAACGACGGCGAGAGAATTATTTACGTAAGAAAGATGAAATCGGTGGTCTTATTGGTTCTAGGGGTCTCGATCGATCATCGCTGATAGCACTGACCCGAACTCGTCTCCGATTTCATCTTACATCCGGTCAGATCGAGTCGAGCAGTCTGATGACGCAGCGAGAACGATGGCAGGCACATTGTTTACGTAACAAAGATTAAATCGGTAGTCGTAATAGTTCTAGGGGTCTCAATCGATCATCCCTGATAGCACTGACCCGAACTCGTCTCCGATTTCATCTTACATCCGGTCAGATCGAGTCGAGAAGTCTGATGACGCAGCGAGAACGATGGCAGGAACATTATTTACGTAACAAAGATTAAATCGGTGTTCGTAATAGTTCTAGGGGTCTCAATCGATCATCCCTGATAGCACTCACCCGAACTCGTCTCTGATTTCATCGTACTTCCGGTCAGATCGAGTCGGGAAGTTTGATGATGCAGCGAGAACGACGGTGAGAGAATTATTTACGTAAGAAAGATGAAATCGGTGGTCTTAATTGTTCTAGGGGTTTCGATCGATCATCCCTGATAGCACTGACCCGAACTCGTCTCCGATTTCATCTTACATCCGGTCAGATCGAGTCGAGAAGTCTGATGATGCTGCGAGAACGATGGCAGGAACATGATTTACTCAACAAAGATTAAATCGGTGTTCGTAATAGTTCTAGGAGTCTCAATCGATTGTCCCTGATAGCACTGATCCGAACTTGTCTCCGATTTCATCTTACTTCCGGTCAGATCGAGTCGAGCAGTTTGATGATGCAGCGAGAACGATGGCAGGAACATTATTTACGTAACAAAGATGAAATCGGTAGTCGTAATAGTTCTAGGGGTCTCAATCGATCATCCCTAATAGCACTGACCCGAACTCGTCTCTGATTTCATCTTACTTCCAGTCAGATCGAGTCGAGAAGTCGGATGATGCAGCGAGAACGATGGCAGGAACATTATTTACGTAACAAAGATGAAATCGGTAGTCGTAATAGTTCTAGGGGTCTCGATCGATCATCCCTGATAGTACTCACCCGAACTCGTCTCTGATTTCATCGTACTTCCGGTCAGATCGAGTCGACAAGTTTGATGATGCAGCGAGAACGACGGCGAGAGAATTATTTACGTAAGAAACATGAAATCGGTGGTCTTAATGGTTCTAGGGGTCTCGATCGATCATCCCTGATAGTACCGACCCGAACTCGTCTCCGATTTCATCTTACATCCGGTCAGATCGAGTCGAGAAGTCTGATGACGCAACGAGAACGATGGCAGGAACATTATTTGCGTAACAAAGATTAAATCGGTAGTCGTAATAGTTGTACGGGTCTCAATCGATCATCCCTGATAGCACTGACCCGAACTCGTCTCCGATTTCATCTTACTTCCGTTCAGATCGAGTCGAGAAGTCTGATGATGCAGCGAGAACGATGGCAGGAACATTATTTACGTAACAACGATGAAATCGGTAGTCGTAATAGTTCTAGGGGTCTCAATCAATCATCCCTGATAGCACTCACCCGAACTCGTCTCCGATGGCATCTTACTTCCAGTCAGATCGAGTCGAGAAGTCTGATGATGCAGCGAGAACGATGGAAGGAACATTATTTACGTGACAAAGATGAAATCGGTAGTCGTAATAGTTCTAGGGGTCTCGATCGATCATCCCTGATAGCACTCAGCCGAACTCGTCTCTGATTTCATCGTACTTCCGGTCAGATCGAGTCGAGAAGTTTGATGATGCAGCGAGAACGACGGTGAGAGAATTATTTACGTAAGAAAGATGAAATCGGTGGTCTTAATGGTTCTAGGGGTCTCGATCGATCATCGCTGATAGCACTGACCCGAACTCGTCTCCGATTTCATCTTACATCCGGTCAGATCGAGTCGAGAACTCTGATGACGCAGCGAGAAAGATGGCAGGAACATTATTTACGTAACAAAGATTAAATCGGTAGTCGTAATAGTTGTAGGGGTCTCAATCGATCATACCGGATAGCACTGACCCGAACTCGTCTCCGATTTCATCTTACTTCCGGTCAGATCGAGTCGAGAAGTCTGATGATGCAGCGAGAACGATGGCAGGAACATTATTTACGTAACAAAGATGAAATCGGTAGTCGTAAAAGTTCTAGGGGTCTCAATCGATCATCCCTGATAGCACTCACCCGACCTCGTCTCCGATTTCATCTTACTTCCAGTCAGATCGAGACGAGAAGTCTGATGATGCAGCGAGAACGATGGAAGGAACATTATTTACGTGACAAAGATGAAATCGGTAGTCGTAATAGTTCTAGGGTTGTCGATCGATCATCTCTGATAGCTCTCACCCGAACGCGTCTCTGATTTCATCGTACTTCCGGTCAGATCGAGTCGAGTAGTTTGATGATGCAGCGAGAACGACGGCGAGAGAATTATTTACGTAAGAAAGATGAAATCGGTAGTCTTAATGGTTCTAGGGGTCTCGATCGAACATCCCTGATAGCACTGACCCGAACTCGTCTCCGATTTCATCTTACATCCGGTCAGGTCGAGTCGAGAAGTCTGATGACGCAGCGAGAACGATGGCAGGAACATTATTTACGTAACAAAGATTAAATCGGTAGTCGTAATAGTTCTAGGGGTCTCAATCGATCATCCCTGATAGCACTGACCCGAACTCGTCTTCTATTTCATCTTACTTCCGGTCAGATCGAGTTGAGAAGTCTGATGATGCAGCGAGAACGATGGCAGGAACATTATTTACGTAACAAAGATGAAATCGGTAGTCGTAATAGTTCTAGGGGTCTCGATCGATCATCGCTGATAGCACTGACCCGAACTCGTCTCCTATTTCATCTTTCATCCGGTCAGATCGAGTCGAGAAGTCTGATGACGCAGCGAGAACGATGGCAGGAACATTATTTACGTAACAAAGATGAAATCGGTAGTCGTAATAGTTCTAGGGGTCTCAATCGATCATCCCTGATAGCACTCACCCGAACTCGTCTCTGATTTCATCGTACTTCCGGTCAGATCGAGTCGAGAAGTTTGATGATGCAGCGAGAACGACCGTGCGAGAATTATTTACGTAAGAAAGTTGAAATCGGTGGTCTTAATGGTTCTAGGGGTCTCGATCGATCATCCCTGATAGCACTGACCCGAACTCGTCTCTGATTTCATCGTACTTCCGGTCAGATCGAGTCGAGAACTTTGATGATGCAGCGAGAACGACGGTGAGAGAATTATTTACGTAAGAAAGATGAAATCGGTAGTCTTAATGGTTCTAGGGGTCTCGATCGATCATCGCTGATAGCACTGACCCGAACTCGTGTTCGATTTCATCTTACATGCGGTCAGATCGAGTCGAGAAGTCTGATGACGCAGCGAGAACGATGGCAGGAACATTATTTACGTAACAAAGATTAAATCGGTAGTCGCAATAGATCTAGGGGTCTCACTCGATCATCCCTGATAGCACTCACCCGAACTCGTCTCCGATTTCATCTTACTTCCAGTCAGATCGAGTCGAGAAGTCTGATGATGCAGCGAGAACGATGGAAGGAACATTATTTACGCAACAAAGATGAAATCGGTAGTCGTAATAGTTCTAGGGGTCTCGATCGATCATCACTGATAGCCCTCACCCGAACTCGTCTCTGATTTCATCGTACTTCCGGTCAGACGAGTCAAGAAGTTTGATGATGCAGCGAGAACGACGGTGAGAGAATTATTTACGTAAGAAACATGAAATCGGTGGTCTTAATGGTTCTAGGGGTCTCGATCGATCATCGCTGATAGCACTGACCCGAACTCGTCTCCTATTTCATCTTACATCCGGTCAGATCGAGTCGAGAAGTCTGATGACGCAGCGAGAACGATGGCAGGAACATTATTTACGTAACAAAGATTAAATCGGTAGTCGTAATAGTTCTAGGGGTCTCAATCGATCATCCCTGATAGCACTGACCTGAACTCGTCTTCGATTTCATCTTACGTCCGGTCAGATCGAGTTGAGAAGTCTGATGATGCAGCGAGAACGATGGCCGGAACATTATTTACGTAACAAAGATGAAATCGATAGTCGTAATAGTACTAGGGGTCTCGATCGATCATCCCTGATAGTATTCACCCGAAATCGTCTCTGATTTCATCGTACTTCCGGTCAGATCGAGCCGAGAAGTTTGAGGATGCACCGAGAACGACGGCGAAAGAATCATTTACGTAAGAACCATGAAATCGGTGGTCTTAATGGTTCTAGGGGTCTCGATCGATCATCGCTGATAGCACTGACCCGAACTCGTCTCCGATTTCATCTTACATCCGGTCAGATCGAGTCGAGAAGTCTGATGACGCAGCGAGAACGATGGCAGGAACATTATTTACGTAACAAAGATTAAATCGGTAGTCGTAATAGTTGTAGGGGTCTCAATCGATCATCCCTGATAGCACTGACTCGAACTCGTCTCCGATTTCATCTTACTTCCGGTCAAATCGAGTCGAGAAGTCTGATGATGCAGCGAGTACGATGGCAGGAACATTATTTACGTAACAAAGATGAAATCGGTAGTCGTAATAGTTCTAGGGGTCTCAATCGATCATCCCTGATAGCACTCACCCGAACTCGTCTCCGATTTCATCTTACTTCCAGTCAGATCGAGGCGAGAAGTCTGATGACGCAGCGAGAACGATGGAAGGAACATTATTTACGTAACAAAGATGAAATCGGTAGTCGTAATCGTTCTAGGGGTCAGGATCGATCATCCCTGATAGCACTCACCCGAACTCGTCTCTGATTTCAACGTACTTCCGGTCAGATGGAGTCAAGAAGTTGGATGATGCAGCGAGAACGACGGTGAGAGAATTATTTACGTAAGAAAGATGAAATCGGTGGTCTTAATGGTTCTAAGGGTCTCGATCGATCATCGCTGATAGCACTGACCCGAACTCGTCTCCGATTTCACCTTATATCAGGTCAGATCGAGTCGAGAAGTCTGATGACGCAGCGAGAACGATGGCAGGAACATTATTTACGTAACAAAGATTAAATCGGTAGTCGTAATAGTTCTGCGCCTCTCAATCGATCATCCCTGATAGCACTGACCCGAACTCGTCTCCGATTTCATCTTACTTCCGGTCAGATCGAGTCGAGAAGTTTGATGATGCAGCGAGAATGACGGTGAGAGAATTATTTACGTAAGAAAGATGAAATAGGTAGTCTTAATGGTTCTAGGGATCTCGATCGATCATCGCTGATAGCACTGACCAGAACTCGTCTCCGATTTCATCTTACATCCGGTCAGATCGAGTCGAGAAGTCGGATGACGCAGCGAGAACGATGGCAGGAACATTATTTACGTAACAAAGATTAAATCGGTAGTCGTAATAGTTCTAGGGGTCTCAATCGATCATCCCTGATAGCACTGACCCGAACTCGTCTTCGATTTCATCTTACTTCCGGTCAGATCGAGTTGAGAAGTCTGATGATGCAGCGAGAACGATGGCAGGAACATTATTCACGTAACAAAGATTAAATCGGTAGTCGTAATAGTTCTAGGGCTCTCAATCGATCATCCCTGATAACACTCACCCGAACTCGTCTCGGATTTCATCGTACTTCCGGTCAAATCGAGTTGGGAAGTTTGATGACGGAGCGAGAACGACGGTGAGAGAATTATGTACGTAAGAAAGATGAAATCGGTGGTCTTAATTTTTCTAGGGGTCTCGATCGACCATCCCTGATAGCACTGACCCGAACTCGTCTCCGATTTCATCTTACATCCGGTCAGATCGAGTCGAGAAGTCTGATGATGCAGCGAGAACGATGGCAGGAACATGATTTACTCAACAGAGATTAAATCGGTGTTCGTAATAGTTCTAGGGGTCTCAATCGATCATCCCTAATAGCACTCAGCCGAACTCGTCTCTGATTTCATCGTACTTCCGGTCAGATCGAGTCGGGAAGTTTGATGATGCAGCGAGAACGACGGTGAGAGAATTATTTACGTAAGAAAGATGAAATCGGTGGTCTTAATTGTTCTAGGGGTTTCGATCGATCATCCCTGATACCACTGACCCGAACTCGTCTCCGATTTCATCTTACATCCGGTCAGATCGAGTCGAGAAGTCTGATGATGCTGCGAGAACGATGGCAGGAACATGATTTACTCAACAAATATTAAATCGGTGTTCGTAATAGTTCTAGGAGTCTCAATCGATTGTCCCTGATAGCACTCACCCGAACTTGTCTCCAATTTCATCTTACTTCCGGTCAGATCGAGTCGAGCAGTCTGATGATGCAGCGAGAACGATGGCAGGAACATTATTTACGTAACAAAGATGAAATCGGTAGTCGTAATAGTTCTAGGGGTCTCAATCGATCATCCCTAATAGCACTGACCCGAACTCGTCTCCGATTTCATCTTACTTCCAGTCAGATCGAGTCGAGAAGTCTGATGATGCAGCGAGAACGATGGCAGGAACATTATTTACGTCACAAAGATGAAATCGGTAGTCGTAATAGTTCTAGGGGTCTCGATCGATCAACCCTGATAGTACTCACCCGAACTCGTCTCTGATTTCATGGTACTTCCGGTCAGATCGAGTCGAGAAGTTTGATGATGCAGCGAGAACGACGGCGAGAGAATTATTTACGTAAGAAACATGAAATCGGTGGTCTTAATGGTTCGAGGGGTCTCGATCGATCATCCCTGATAGTACTGACCCGAACTCGTCTCCGATTTCATCTTACATCCGGTCAGATCGAGTCGAGAAGTCTGATGACGCAACGAGCACGATGGCAGGAACATTATTTGCGTAACAAATATTAAATCGGTAGTCGTAATAGTTGTAGGGGTCTCAATCGATCATCCCTGATAGCAGTGACCCGAACTCGTCTCCGATTTCATCTTACTTCCGTTCAGATCGAGTCGAGAAGTCTGATGATGCAGCGAGAACGATGGCAGGAACATTATTTACGTAACAACGATGAAATCGGTAGTCGTAATAGTTCTAGGGGTCTCAATCAATCATCCCTGATAGCACTCACCCGAACTCGTCTCCGATGGCATCTTACTTCCAGTCAGATCGAGTCGAGAAGTCTGATGATGCAGCGAGAACGATGGAAGGAACATTATTTACGTGACAAAGATGAAATCGGTAGTCGTAATAGTTCTAGAGGTCTCGATCGATCATCCCTGATAGCACTCAGCCGAACTCGTCTCTGATTTCATCGTACTTCCGGTCAGATCGAGTCGAGAAGTTTGATGATGCAGCGAGAACGACGGTGAGAGAATTATTTACGTAAGAAAGATGAAATCGGTGGTCTTAATGGTTCTAGGGGTCTCGATCGATCATCGCTGATAGCACTGACCCGAACTCGTCTCCGATTTCATCTTACATCCGGTCAGATCGAGTCGAGAACTCTGATGACGCAGCGAGAACGATGGCAGGAACATTATTTACGTAACAAAGATTAAATCGGTAGTCGTAATAGTTGTAGGGGTCTCAATCGATCATCCCTGATAGCACTGACCCGAACTCGTCTCCGATTTCATCTTACTTCCGGTCAGATCGAGTCGAGAAGTCTGATGATGCAGCGAGAACGATGGCAGGAACATTATTTACGTAACAAAGATGAAATCGGTAGTCGTAATAGTTCTAGGGGTCTCAATCGATCATCCCTGATAGCACTCACCCGAACTCGTCTCCGATTTCATCTTACTTCCAGTCAGATCGAGTCGAGAAGTCTGATGATGCAGCGAGAACGATGGAAGGAACATTATTTACGTGACAAAGATGAAATCGGTAGTCGTAATAGTTCTAGGGTTGTCGATGGATCATCTCTGATAGCACTCACCCGAACGCGTCTCTGATTTCATCGTACTTCCGGTCAGATCGAGTCGAGTAGTTTGATGATGCAGCGAGAACGACGGCGAGAGAATTATTTACGTAAGAAACATGAAATCGCTCGTCTTAATGGTTCTAGGGGTCTCGATCGGTCATCACTGATAGCACTGACCCGAACTCGTCTCCGATTTCATCTTACATCCGGTCAGATCGAGTCGAGAAGTCTGATGACGCAGCGAGAACGATGGCAGGAACATTATTTACGTAACAAAGATTAAATCGGTAGTCGTAATAGTTGTATCGGTCTCAATCGATCATCCCTGATAGCACTGACCCGAACTCGTCTCCGATTTCATCTTACTTCCGGGCAGATCGAGTCGAGAAGTCTGATGATGCAGCGAGAATGATGGGAGGAACATTATTTACGTAACAAAGATGAAATCGGTAGTCGTAATAGTTCTAGGGGTCTCAATCGGTCATCCCTGCTAGCACTCACCCGAACTCGTCTCCGATTTCATCTTACTTCCAGTCAGATCGAGTCGAGAAGTCTGATGATGCAGCGAGAACGATGGAAGGAACATTATTTACGTGACAAAGATGAAATCGGTAGTCGTAATAGTTCTAGGGGTCTCGATCGATCATCCCTGATAGCACTCAACCGAACTCGTCTCTGATTTTATCGTACTTCCGGTCAGATCGATTCGAGAAGTTTGATGATGCAGCGAGAACGACGGCGAGAGAATTATTTACGTAAGAAAGATGAAATCGGTGGTCTTAATGGTTCTAGGGGTCTCGATCGATCATCGCTGATAGCACTGACCCGAACTCGTCTCCGATTTCATCTTACATCCGGTCAGATCGAGTCGAGAAGTCTGATGACGCAGCGAGAACGATGGCAGGCACATTGTTTACGTAACAAAGATTAAATCGGTAGTCGTAATAGTTCTAGGGGTCTCAATCGATCATCCCTGATAGCACTGACCCGAACTCGTCTCCGATTTCATCTTACATCCGGTCAGATCGAGTCGAGAAGTCTGATGACGCAGCGAGAACGATGGCAGGAACATTATTTACGTAACAAAGATTAAATCGGTAGTCGTAATAGTTCTAGGTGTCTCAATCGATCATCCCTGATAGCACTGACCCGAACTCGTCTTCGATTTCATCTTACGTCCGGTCAGATCGAGTTGAGAAGTCTGATGATGCAGCGAGAACGATGGCCGGAACATTATTTACGTAACAAAGATGAAATCGGTAGTCGTAATAGTTCTAGGGGTCTCGATCGATCATCCCTGATAGTACTCACCCGAACTCGTCTCTGATTTCATCGTACTTCCGGTCAGATCGAGTCGAGAAGTTTGAGGATGCACCGAGAACGACGGCGAGAGAATTATTTACGTAAGAAACATGAAATCGGTGCTCTTAATGGTTCTAGGGGTCTCAATCGATCATCACTGATAGCACTGACTCGAACTCGTCTCCGATTTCATCTTACATCCGGTGAGATCGAGTCGAGAAGTCTGATGACGCAGCGAGAACGATGGCAGGAACATTATTTACGTAACAAAGATTAAATCGGTAGTCGTAATAGTTGTAGGGGTCTCAATCGATCATCCCTGATAGCACTGACCCGAACTCGTCTCCGATTTCATCTTACTTCCGGTCAGATCGAGTCGAGAAGTCTGATGATGCAGCGAGTACGATGGCAGGAACATTATTTACGTAACAAAGATGAAATCGGTAGTCGTAATAGTTCTAGGGGTCTCAATCGATCATCCCTGATAGCACTCACCCGAACTCGTCTCCGATTTCATCTTACTTCCAGTCAGATCGAGGCGAGAAGTCTGATGACGCAGCGAGAACGATGGAAGGAACATTATTTACGTAACAAAGATGAAATCGGTAGTCGTAATCATTCTAGGGGTCACGATCGATAATCCCTGATAGCACTCACCCGAACTCGTCTCTGATTTCATCGTACGTCCGGTCAGATCGAGTCAAGAAGTTTGACGATGCAGCGAGAACGACGGTGAGAGAATTATTTACGTAAGAAAGATGAAATCGGTAGTCTTAATGGTTCTAGGGGTCTCGATCGATCATCCCTGAAAGCACTGACCCGAACTCGTCTCCGATTTCATCTTACATCCGGTTAGATCGAGTCGAGAAGTCCGATGACGCAGCGAGAACGATGGCAGGAACATTATTTACGTAACAAAGATTAAATCGGTAGTCGTAATAGTTCTAGGGGTCTCAATCGATCATCCCCGATAGCACTGACCCGAACTCGTCTTCGATTTCATCTTACTTCCGGTCAGATCGAGTTGAGAAGTCTGATGATGCAGCGAGAACGATGGCAGGAACATTATTTACGTAACAAAGATGAAATCGGTAGTCGTAATAGTTGTAGGGGTCTCGATCGATCATCCCTGATAGCACTGATCTGAACTCGTCTCCGATTTCATCTTACATCCGGTCAGATCGAGTCGAGAAGTCTGATGACGCAGCGAGAACGATCGCAGGAACAATATTTACGTAACAAAGATTAAATCGCTAGTCGTAATAGTTCTAGGTGTCTCAATCGATCATCCCTTATAGCACTGCCCCGAACTCGTCTCCGATTTCATCTTACTTCCGGTCAGATCGAGTCGAGAAGTCTGATGATGCAGCGAGAACGATGGCAGGAACATTATTTACGTAACAAAGATGAAATCGGTAGTCGTAATAGTTCTAGCGGTCTCAATCGATCATCCCTGATAGCACTCACCCGAACTCGTCTCTGATTTCATCGTAATTCCGGTCAGATCGAGCCGCGAAGTTTGATGATGCAGCGAGAACGACGGTGAGAGAATTATTTACGTAAGAAAGATGAAATCGGTAGTCTTAATGGTTCGAGGGGTCTCGATCGATCATCCCTGATAGCACTGACCCGAACTCGTCTTCGATTTCATCTTACTTCCGGTCAGATCGAGTTGAGAAGTCTGATGATGCAGCGGGAACGATGGCAGGAACATTATTTACGTAACAAAGATGAAATCGGTAGTCGTAATAGTTCTAGGGGTCTCGATCGATCATCCCTGATAGCACTGACCCGAACTCGTCTCCGATTTCATCTTACATCCGGTCAGATCGAGTCGAGAAGTCTGATGACGCAGCGAGAACGATGGCAGGAACATTATTTACGTAACAAAGATTAAATCGGTAGTCGTAATAGTTCTAGGTGTCTCAATCGATCATCCCTGATAGCACTGACCCGAACTCGTCTCTGATTTCATCTTACTTCCGGTCAGATCGAGTCGAGAAGTCTGATGATGAAGCGAGAACGATGGCAGGAACATTATTTACGTAAGAAAGATGAAATCGGTAGTCGTAATAGTTCTAGGGGTCTCAATCGATCATCCCTGATAGCACTCACCCGAACTCGTCTCTGATTTCATCGTAATTCCGGTCAGATCGCGTCGCGAAGTTTGATGATGCAGCGAGAACGACGGTGAGAGAATTATTTACGTAAGAAAGATGAAATCGGTAGTCTTAATGGTTCTACGGGTTTCGATCCATCATCCCTGATAGCACTGACGTGAACTCGTCTCCGATTTCATCTTACATCCGGTCAGATCGAGTCGAGAAGTCTGATGATGCAGCGAGAACGATGGCAGGAACATTATTTACGTAACAAAGATGAAATCGGTAGTCGTAATAGTTCTAGGTGTCTCAATCGATCATCCCTGATAGCACTGACCCGAACTCGTCTTCGATTTCATCTTACTTCCGGTCAGATCGAGTTGAGAAGTCTGATGATGCAGCGAGAACGATGGCAGGAACATTATTTACGTAACAAAGATGAAATCGGTAGTCGTAACAGTTCTAGGGGTCTCGATCGATCATCCCTGAAAGTACTCACCCGAACTCGTCTCTGATTTCATCGTACTTCCGGTCAGATCGAGTCGAGAAGTTTGCTGATGCACCGAGAACGACGGCGAGAGAATTATTTACGTAAGAAACATGAAATCGGTGGTCTTAATGGTTCTAGGGGTCTCGATCGATCATCACTGATAGCACTGACCCGAACTCGTCTCCGATTTCATCTTACATCCGGTCAGATCGAGTCGAGCAGTTTGATGACGCAGCGAGAACGATGGCAGGAACATTATTTACGTAACAAAGATTAAATCGGTAGCCGTAATAGTTGTAGGGGTCTCAATCGATCATTCCTGATAGCACTGACCCGAACTCGTCTCCGATTTCATCTTACTTCCGGTCAGATCGAGTCGAGAAGTCTGATGATGCAGCGAGAACGATGGCAGGAACATTATTTACGTAACAAAGATGAAATGGGTAGTCGTAATAGTTCTAGGGGTCTCGATCGATCATCCCTGATAGCACTCACCCGAACTCCTCTCCGATTTTATCTTACTTCCGGTCAGATCGAGTCGAGAAGTTTGATGATGCAGCGAGAACGACGGTGAGAGAATTATTTACGTAAGAAACATGAAATCGGTGGTCTTAATGGTTCTAGGGGTCTCGATCGATCATCACTGATAGCACTGACCCGAACTCGTCTACGATTTCATCTTACATCCGGTCAGATCGAGTCGAGCAGTCTGATGACGCAGCGAGAACGATGGCAGGAACATTATTTACGTAACAAAGATTAAATCGGTAGTCGTAATAGTTGTAGGGGTCTCAATCGATCATTCCTGATAGCACTGACCCGAACTCGTCTCCGATTTCATCTTACTTCCGGTCAGATCGAGTCGAGAAGTCTGATGATGCAGCGAGAACGATGGCAGGAACATTATTTACGTAACAAAGATGAAATCGGTAGTCGTAATAGTTCTAGGGGTCTCGATCGATCATCCCTGATAGCACTCACCCGAACTCCTCTCCGATTTCATCTTACTTCCGGTCAGATCGAGTCGAGAAGTTTGATGATGCAGCGAGAACGACGGTGAGAGAATTATTTACGTAAGCAAGATGAAATCGGTGGTCTTAATGGTTCTAGGGGTCCCGATCGATCATCGCTGATAGCACTGACGCGAACTCGTCTCCGATTTCATCTTACATACGGTCAGATCGAGTCGAGAACTCTGATGGCGCAGCGAGAACGATGGCAGGAACATTATTTACGTAACAACGATTAAATCGGTAGACGTAATCGTTCTAGGGGTCTCAATCGATCATCCCTGATAGCACTGACCCGAACTCGTCTCCGATTTCATCTTACTTCGCGTCAGATCGAGTCGAGAAGTCTGATGATGCAGCGAGAACGATGGCAGGAACATTATTTACGTAACAAAGATGAAATCGGTAGTCGTAATAGTTCTAGGGGTCTCAATCGATCATCCCTGATAGCACTCACCCGAACTCGTCTCTGATTTCATTGTACTTCCGGTCCGATCGAGTCGAGAAGTTTGATGATGCAGCGAGAACGACGGTGAGAGAATTATTTACGTAAGAAAGATGAAATCGGTGGTCTTAATGGTTCTAGGGGTCTCGATCGATCATCGCTGATAGCACTGACCCGAACTCGTGTCCGATTTCATCTTACATCCGGTCAGATCGAGTCGAGAAGTCTGATGACGCAGCGAGAACGATGGCAGGAACATTATTTACGTAACAAAGATTAAATCGGTTGTCGTAATAGTTCTACGGGTCTCAATCGATCATCCCTGATAGCACTGACCCGAACTCGTCTCCGATTTCATCTTACTTCCGGTCAGATCGAGTCGAGAAGTCTGATGATGCAGCGAGAACGATGGCAGGAACATTATTTACGTAACAAAGAAGAAATCGGTAGTCGTAATAGTTCTAGGGGTCTCAATCGATCATCCTTGATAGCACTCACCCGAACTCGTCCCTGATTTCATCGTAATTCCGGTCAGATCGAGTCGCGAAGTTTGATGATGCAGCGAGAAAGACGGTGAGAGAATTATTTACGTAAGAAAGATGAAATCGGTAGTCTTAATGGTTCTAGGGGTCTCGATCGATCATCCCTGATAGCACTGACCCGAACTCGTCTCCGATTTCATCTTACATCCGGTCAGATCGAGTCGAGAAGTCTAATGACGCAGCGAGAATGATGGCAGGAACATTATTTACGTAACAAAGATTAAATCGGTAGTCGTAATAGTTCTAGGGGTCTCAATCGATCATCCCTGATAGCACTGACCCGAACTCGTCTTCGATTTCATCTTACTTCCGGTCAGATCGAGTTGAGAAGTCTGATGATGCAGCGAGAACGATATCAGGAACATTATTTACGTAACAAAGATGAAATCGGTAGTCGTAATAGTTCTAGGGGTCTCGATCGATCATCGCTGATAGCACTGGCCCGAACTCGTCTCCTATTTCATCTTACATCCGGTCAGATCCAGTCGAGAAGTCTGATGACGCAGCGAGAACGATGGCAGGAACATTATTTACGTAACAAAGATTAAATCGGTAGTCGTAATAGTTCTAGGGGTCTCAATCGATCATCCCTGATAGCACTCGCCCGAACTCGTCTCCGATTTCATCTTACTTCCAGTCAGATCGAGGCGAGAAGTCTGATGATGCAGCGAGAACGATGGAAGGAACATTATTTACGTAACAAAGATAAAATCGGTAGTCGTAATCGTTCTAGGGGTCACGATCGATCATCCCTGATAGCACTCACCCGAACTCGTCTCTGATTTCATCGTACTTCCGGTCAGATCGAGTCGCGAACTTTGATGATGCAGCGAGAACGATGGTGAGAGAATTATTTACGTAAGAAAGATGAAATCGGTGGTCTTAATGGTTCTAGGGGTCTCGATCGATCATCCCTGATAGCACTGACCCGAACTCGTCTCTGATTTCATCGTACTTCCGGTCAGATCGAGTCGAGAAGTTTGATGATGCAGCGAGAACGACGCTGAGAGAATTATTTACGTAAGAAAGATGAAATCGGTAGTCTTAATGGTTCTAGGGGTCTCGATCGATCATCGCTGATAGCACTGACCCGAAGTCGTGTCCGCTTTCATCTTATATCGGGTCAAATCGAGTCGAGAAGTCTGATGACGCAGCGAGAACGATGGCAGGCACATTATTTACGTAACAAAGATTAAATCGGTAGTCGTAATAGTTCTAGGGGTCTCAATCGATCATCTCTGATAGCACTGGCTCGAACTCGTCTCCGATTTCATCTTACTTCCGGTCAGATCGAGTCGAGAAGTCTGATGATGCAGCGAGAACGATGGCAGGAACATTATTTACGTAACAAAGATGAAATCGGTAGTCGTAATAGTTCTAGGGGTCTCAATCGAACATCCCTGATAGCACTCACCCGAACTCGTCTCCGATTTCATCTTACTTCCAGTCAGATCGAGTCGAGAAGTCTGATGATGCAGCGAGAACGATGGAAGGAACATTATTTACGTAACAAAGATGAAATCGGTAGTCGTAATCGATCTAGGGATCTCGATCGATCATCCCTGATAGCACTCACCCGAACTCGTCTCTGATTTCATCGTACTTCCGGTCAGATCGAGTCAAGAAGTTTGATGATGCAGCGAGAACGACGGTGAGAGAATTATTTACGTAAGAAACATGAAATCGGTGGTCTTAATGGTTCTAGGGGTCTCGATCGATCATCGCTGATAGCACTGATCCGAACTCGTCTCCGATTTCATCTTACTTCCGGTCAGATCGAGTCGAGAAGTTTGATGATGCAGCGAGAACGACGGTGAGAGAATTATTTACGTAAGAAAGATGAAATCGGTAGTCTTAATGGTTGTAGGGGTCTCGATCGATCATCGCTGATAGCACTGACCAGAACTCGTCTCCGATTTCATCTTACATCCGGTCAGATCGAGTCGAGAAGTCTGATGACGCAGCGAGAACGATGGCAGGAACATTATTTACGTAACAAAGATTAAATCGGTAGTCGTAATAGTTCTAGGGGTCTCAATCGATCATCCCTGATAGCACTGACCCGAACTCGTCTTCGATTTCATCTTACTTCCGGTCAGATCGAGTTGAGAAGTCTGATGATGCAGCGAGAACGATGGCAGGAACATTATTTACGTAACAAAGATGAAATCGGTAGTCGTAATAGTTCTAGGGGTCTCGATCGATCATCGCTGATAGCACTGACCCGAACTCGTCTCCTATTTCATCTTACATCCGGTCAGATCGAGTCGAGAAGTCTGATGACGCAGCGAGAACGATGGCAGGAACATTATTTACGTAACAAAGATTAAATCGGTAGTCGTAATAGTTCTACGGGTCTCAATCGATCATCCCTGATAGCACTGACCCGAACTCGTCTCCGATTTCATCTTACTTCCGGTCAGATCGTGTCGAGAAGTCTGATGATGCAGCGAGAACGTTGGCAGGAACATTATTTACGTAACAAAGATGAAATCGGTAGTCGTAATAGTTCTAGGGGTCTCAATCGATCATCTCTGATAGCACTCACCTGAACTCGTCTCTGATTTCATCGTAATTCCGGTCAGATCGAGTCGCGAAGTTTGATGATGCAGCGAGAACGACGGTGAGAGAATTATTTACGTAAGAAAGATGAAATCGGTAGTCTTAATGGTTCGAGGGGTCTCGATCGATCATCCCTGATAGCACTGACCCGAACTCGGCTCCGATTTCATCTTACATCCGGTCAGATCGAGTCGAGAAGTCGGATGACGCAGCGAGAACGATGGCAGGAACATTATTTACGTAACAAAGGGTAAATCGGTAGTCGTAATAGTTGTAGGGGTCTCAATCGATCATCCCTGATAGCACTGACCCGAACTCGTCTCCGATTTCATCTTACTTCCGGTCAGATCGAGTCGAGAAGTCTGATGATGCAGCGAGTACGATGGCAGGAACATTATTTACGTAACAAAGATGAAATCGGTAGTCGTAATAGTTATAGGGGTCTCAATCGATCATCCCTGATAGCACTCACCCGAACTCGTCTCCGATTTCATCTTACTTCCAGTCAGATCGAGGCGAGAAGTCTGATGACGCAGCGAGAACGATGGAAGGAACATTATTTACGTAACAAAGATGAAATCGGTAGTCGTAATCGTTCTAGGGGTCACGATCGATCACCCCTGATAGCACTCACCCGAAGTCGTCTCTGATTTCATCGTACTTCCGGTCAGATCGAGTCAAGAAGTTTGATGATGCAGCGAGAACGACGGTGAGAGAATTATTTACGTAAGAAAGATGAAATCGGTAGTCTTAATGGTTCTAGGGGTCTCGATCGATCATCCCTGAAAGCACTGACCTGAACTCGTCTCCGATTTCATCTTACATCCGGTCAGATCGAGTCGAGAAGTCTGATGACGCAGCGAGAACGATGGCAGGAACATTATTTACGTAACAAAGATTAAATCGGTAGTCGTAATAGTTCTAGGGGTCTCAATCGATCATCCCTGATAGCACTGACCCGAACTCGTCTTCGATTTCATCTTACTTCCGGTCAGATCGAGTTGAGAAGTCTGATGATGCAGCGAGAACGATGGCAGGAACATTATTTACGTAACAAAGATGAAATCGGTAGTCGTAATAGTTGTAGGGGTCTCGATCGATCATCCCTGATAGCACTGATCTGAACTCGTCTCCGATTTCATCTTACATCCGGTCAGATCGAGTCGAGAAGTCTGATGACGCAGCGAGAACGATGGCAGGAACATTATTTACGTAACAAAGATTAAATCGGTAGTCGTAATAGTTGTAGGGGTCTCAATCGATCATCCCTGATAGCACTGACCCGAACTCGTCTCCGATTTCATCTTACTTCCGTTCAGATCGAGTCGAGAAGTCTGATGATGCAGCGAGTACGATGGCAGGAACATTATTTACGTAACAAAGATGAAATCGGTAGTCGTAATAGTTCTAGGGGTCTCAATCGATCATCCCTGATAGCACTCACCCGAACTCGTCTCCGATTTCATCTTACTTACAGTCAGATCGAGGCGAGAAGTCTGATGACGCAGCGAGAACGATGGAAGGAACATTATTTACGTAACAAAGATGAAATCGGTAGTCGTAATCGTTCTAGGGGTCACGATCGATCATCCCTGATAGCACTCACCCGAAGTCGTCTCTGATTTCATCGTACTTCCGGTCAGATCGTGTCAAGAAGTTTGAAGATGCAGCGAGAACGACGGTGAGAGAATTATTTACGTAAGAAAGATGAAATCGGTAGTCTTAATGGTTCTAGGGGTCTCGATCGATCATCCCTGAAAGCACTGACCTGAACTCGTCCCCGATTTCATCTTACATCCGGTCAGATCGAGTCGAGAAGTCTGATGACGCAGCGAGAACGATGGCAGGAACATTATTTACGTAACGAAGATTAAATCGGTAGTCGTAATAGTTCTAGGGGTCTCAATCGATCATCCCTGATAGCACTGACCCGAACTCGTCTTCGATTTCATCTTACTTCCGGTCAGATCGAGTTGAGAAGTCTGATGATGCAGCGAGAACGATGGCAGGAACATTATTTACGTAACAAAGTTGAAATCGGTAGTCGTAATAGTTGGAGGGGTCTCAATCGATCATCCCTGATAGCACTCACCCGAAATCGTCTCTGATTTCATCGTAATTCCGGTTAGATCGAGTCGCGAAGTTTGATGATGCAGCGAGAACGACGGTGAGAGAATTATTTACGTAAGAAAGATGAAATCGGTAGTCTTAATGGTTCTAGGGGTCTCGATCGATCATCCCTGATAGCACTGACCCGAACTCGTCTCCGATTTCATCTTACATCCGGTCAGGTCGAGTCGAGAAAACTGATGACGCAGCGAGAACGATGGCAGGAACATTATTTACGTAACAAAGATTAAATCGGTAGTCGTAATAGTTCTAGGGGTCTGAATCGATCATCCCTGATAGCACTGATCCGAACTCGTCTTCGATTTCATCTTACTTCCGGTCAGATCGAGTTGAGAAGTCTGATGATCTAGCGAGAACGATGGCAGGAACATTATTTACGTAACAAAGATGAAATCGGTAGTCGTAATAGTTCTAGGGGTCTCAATCGATCATCCCTGATAGCACTCACCCGAACTCGTCTCTGATTTCATCGTACTTCCGATCAGATCGAGTCGAGAAGTTTGATGATGCAGCGAGAACGACCGTGAGAGAATTATTTACGTAAGAAAGATGAAATCGGTGGTCTTAATGGTTCTAGGGGTCTCGATCGATCATCCCTGATAGCACTGACCCGAACTCGTCTCTGATTTCATCGTACTTCCGGTCAGATCGAGTCGAGAAGTTTGATGATGCAGCGAGAACGACGGTGAGAGAATTATTTACGTAAGAAAGATGAAATCGGTAGTCTTAATGGTTCTAGGGGTCTCGATCGATCATCGCTGATAGCACTGACCCGAACTCGTGTCCGATTTCATCTTACATGCGGTCAGATCGAGTCGAGAAGTCTGATGACGCAGCGAGAACAATGGCAGGAACATTATTTACGTAAGAAAGATTAAATCGGTAGTCGTAATAGTTCTAGGGGTCTAAATCGATCATCCCTGATAGCACTGGCCCGAACTCGTCTCCGATTTCATCTTACTTCCGGTCAGATCGAGTCGAGAAGTCTGATGATGCAGCGAGAACGATGGCAGGAACATTATTTACGTAACAAAGATGAAATCGGTAGTGGTAATAGTTCTAGCGGTCTCAATCGATCATCCCTGATAGCACTCACCCGAACTCGTCTCCGATTTCATCTTACTTCCAGTCAGATCGAGTCGAGAAGTCTGATGATGCGGCGAGAACGATGGAAGGAACATTATTTACGCAACAAAGATGAAATCGGTAGTCGTAATAGTTCTAGGGGTCTCGATCGATCATCCCTGATAGCCCTCACCCGAACTCGTCTCTGATTTCATCGTACTTCCGGTCAGATCGAGTCAAGAAGTTTGATGATGCAGCGAGAACGACGGTGAGAGAATTATTTATGTAAGAAACATGAAATCGGTGGTCTTAATGGTTCTAGGGGTCTCGATCGATCATCGCTGATAGCACTGACCCGAACTCGTCTCTTATTTCATCTTACATCCGGTCAGATCGAGTCGAGAAGTCTGATGACGCAGCGAGAACGATGGCAGGAACATTATTTACGTAACAAAGATTAAATCGGTAGTCGTAATAGTTCTAGGGGTCTCTATCGATCATCCCTGATAGCACTGACCCGAACTCGTCTTCGATTTCATCTTACGTCCGGTCAGATCGAGTCGAGAAGTCTGATGATGCAGCGAGTACGATGGCAGGAACATTATTTACGTAACAAAGATGAAATCGGTAGTCGTAATAGTTCTAGGGGTCTCAATCGATCATCCCTGATAGCACTCACCCGAACTCGTCTCCGATTTCATCTTACTTCCAGTCAGATCGAGGCGAGAAGTCTGATGATGCAGCGAGAACGATGGAAGGAACATTATTTACGTAACAAAGATGAAATCGGTAGTCGTAATCATTCTAGGGGTCACGATCGATCATCCCTGATAGCACTCACCCGAACTCGTCTCTGATTTCATCGTACTTCCGGTCAGATCGAGTCGCGAAGTTTGATGATGCAGCGAGAACGACGGTGAGAGAATTATTTACGTAAGAAAGATGAAATCGGTAGTCTTAATGGTTCTAGGGGTCTCGATCGATCATCCCTGATAGCACTGACCCGAACTCGTCTCCGATTTCATCTTATATCCGGTCAGGTCGAGTCGAGAAGTCTGATGACGCAGCGAGAACGATGGCAGGAACATTATTTACGTAACAAAGATTAAATCGGTAGTCGTAATAGTTCTAGGGGTCTCAATCGATCATCCCTGATAGCACTGACCCGAACTCGTCTTCGATTTCATCTTACTTCCGGTCAGATCGAGTTGAGAAGTCTGATGATCTAGCGAGAACGATGGCAGGAACATTATTTACGTAACAAAGATGAAATCTGTAGTCGTAATAGTTCTAGGGGTCTCGATCGATCATCGCTGATAGTACTGACCCGAACTCGTCTCCTATTTCATCTTTCATCCGGTCAGATCGAGTCGAGAAGTCTGATGACGCAGCGAGAACGATGGCAGGAACATTATTTACGTAACAAAGATGAAATGGGTAGTCGTAATAGTTCTAGGGGTCTCAATCGATCATCCCTGATAGCACTCACCCGAACTCGTCTCTGATTTCATCGTACTTCCGGTCAGATCGAGTCGAGAAGTTTGATGATGCAGCGAGAACGACCGTGAGAGAATTATTTACGTAAGAAAGATGAAATCGGTGGTCTTAATGGTTCTAGGGGTCTCGATCGATCATCCCTGATAGCACTGACCCGAACTCGTCTCTGATTTCATCGTACTTCCGGTCAGATCGAGTCGAGAAGTTTGATGATGCAGCGAGAACGACGGTGAGAGAATTATTTACGTGAGAAAGATGAAATCGGTAGTCTTAATGGTTCCAGGGGTCTCGATCGATCATCGCTGATAGCACTGACCCGAACTCGTGTCCGATTTCATCTTACATGCGGTCAGATCGAGTCGAGAAGTCTGATGACGCAGCGAGAATGATGGCAGGAACATTATTTACGTAAGAAAGATTAAATCGGTAGTCGTAATAGTTCTAGGGGTCTAAATCGATCATCCCTGATAGCACTGGCCCGAACTCGTCTCCGATTTCATCTTACTTCCGGTCAGATCGAATCGAGAAGTCTGATGACGCAGCGAGAACGATGGCAGGAACATTATTTACGTAACAAAGATTAAATCGGTAGTCGTAATAGTTGTAGGGGTCTCAATCGATCATCCCTGATAGCACTGACTCGAACTCGTCTCCGATTTCATCTTACTTCCGGTCAGATCGAGTCGAAAAGTCTGATGATGCAGCGAGTACGATGGCAGGAACATTATTTACGTAACAAAGATGAAATCGGTAGTTGTAATAGTTCTAGGGATCTCAATCGATCATCCCTGATAGCACTCACCCGAACTCGTCTCCGATTTCATCTTACTTCCGGTCAGATCGAGTTGAGAAGTCTGATGATCTAGCGAGAACGATGGCAGGAACATTATTTACGTAACAAAGATGAAATCGGTAGTCGTAATAGTTCTAGGGGTCTCGATCGATCATCGCTGATAGCACTGACCTGAACTCGTCCCCGATTTCATCTTACATCCGGTCAGATCGAGTCGAGAAGTCTGATGACGCAGCGAGAACGATTGCAGGAACATTATTTACGTAACAAAGATTAAATCGGTAGTCGTAATAGTTCTAGGGGTCTCAATCGATCATCCCTGATAGCACTGACCCGAACTCGTCTCCGATTTCATCTTACATCCGGTCAGGTCGAGTCGAGAAGACTGATGACGCAGCGAGAACGATGGCAGGAACATTATTTACGTAACAAAGATTAAATCGGTAGTCGTAATAGTTCTAGGGGTCTGAATCGATCATCCCTGATAGCACTGATCCGAACTCGTCTTCGATTTCATCTTACTTCCGGTCAGATCGATTTGAGAAGTCTGATGATCTAGCGAGAACGATGGCAGGAACATTATTTACGTAACAAAGATGAAATCGGTAGTCGTAATAGTTCTAGGGGTCTCAATCGATCATCCCTGATAGCACTCACCCGAACTCGTCTCTGATTTCATCGTACTTCCGGTCAGATCGAGTCGAGAAGTTTGATGATGCAGCGAGAACGACCGTGAGAGAATTATTTACGTAAGAAAGATGAAATCGGTGGTCTTAATGGTTCTAGGGGTCTCGATCGATCATCCCTGATAGCACTGACCCGAACTGGTCTCTGATTTCATCGTACTTCCGGTCAGATCGAGTCGAGAAGTTTGATGATGCAGCGAGAACGACGGTGAGAGAATTATTTACGTAAGAAAGATGAAATCGGTAGTCTTAATGGTTCTAGAGGTCTCGATCGATCATCGCTGATAGCACTGACCCGAACTCGTGTCCGATTTCATCTTACATGCGGTCAGATCGAGTCGAGAAGTCTGATGACGCAGCGAGAACAATGGCAGGAACATTATTTACGTAAGAAAGATTAAATCGGTAGTCGTAATAGTTCTAGGGGTCTAAATCGATCATCCCTGATAGCACTGGCCCGAACTCGTCTCCGATTTCATCTTACTTCCGGTCAGATCGAGTCGAGAAGTCTGATGATACAGCGAGAACGATGGCAGGAACATTATTTACGTAACAAAGATGAAATCGGTAGTGGTAATAGTTCTAGGGGTCTCAATCGATCATCCCTGATAGCACTCACCCGAACTCGTCTCCGTATTCATCTTACTTCCAGTCAGATCGAGTCGAGAAGTCTGATGATGCGGCGAGAACGATGGAAGGAACATTATTTACGCAACAAAGATGAAATCGGTAGTCGTAATAGTTCTAGGGGTCTCGATCGATCATCCCTGATAGCCCTCACCCGAACTCGTCTCTGATTTCATCGTACTTCCGGTCAGATCGAGTCAAGAAGTTTGATGATGCAGCGAGAACGACGGTGAGAGAATTATTTATGTAAGAAACATGAAATCGGTGGTCTTAATGGTTCTAGGGGTCTCGATCGATCATCGCTGATAGCACTGACCCGAACTCGTCTCTTATTTCATCTTACATCCGGTCAGATCGAGTCGAGAAGTCTGATGACGCAGCGAGAACGATGGCAGGAACATTATTTACGTAACAAAGATTAAATCGGTAGTCGTAATACTTCTAGGGGTCTCTATCGATCATCCCTGATAGCACTGACCCGAACTCGTCTTCGATTTCATCTTACGTCCGGTCAGATCGAGTTGAGAAGTCTGATGATGCAGCGAGAACGATGGCCGGAACATTATTTACGTAACAAAGATGAAATCGATAGTCGTAATAGTTCTAGGGGTCTCGATCGATCATCCCTGATAGTATTCACCCGAACTCGTCTCTGATTTTATCGTACTTCCGGTCAGATCGAGTCGAGAAGTTTGAGGATGCACCGAGAACGACGGCGAAAGAATTATTTACGTAAGAACCATGAAATCGGTGGTCTTAATGGTTCTAGGGGTCTCGATCGATCATCACTGATAGCACTGACCCGAACACGTCTCCGATTTCATCTTACATCCGGTCAGATCGAATCGAGAAGTCTGATGACGCAGCGAGAACGATGGCAGGAACATTATTTACGTAACAAAGATTAAATCGGTAGTCGTAATAGTTCTAGGGGTCTCAATCGATCATCCCTGATAGCACTCACCCGAACTCGTCTCCGATTTCATCTTACTTCCAGTCAGATCGAGGCGAGAAGTCTGATGACGCAGCGAGAACGATGAAAGGAACATTATTTACGTAACAAAGATGAAATCGGTAGTCGTAATCATTCTAGGGGTCACGATCGATAATCCCTGATAGCACTCACCCGAACTCGTCTCTGATTTCATCGTACTTCCGGTCAGATCGAGTCAAGAAGTTTAACGATGCAGCGAGAACGACGGTGAGAGAATTATTTACGTAAGAAAGATGAAATCGGTAGTCTTAATGGTTCTAGGGGTCTCGATCGATCATCCCTGAAAGCACTGACCCGAACTCGTCTCCGATTTCATCTTACATCCGGTCAGATCGAGTCGAGAAGTCTGATGACGCAGCGAGAACGATGGCAGGAACATTATTTACGTAACAAAGATTAAATCGGTAGTCGTAATAGTTCTAGGGGTCTCAATCGATCATCCCCGATAGCACTGACCCGAACTCGTCTTCGATTTCATCTTACTTCCGGTCAGATCGAGTTGAGAAGTCTGATGATGCAGCGAGAACGATCGCAGGAACAATATTTACGTAACAAAGATTAAATCGCTAGTCGTAATAGTTCTAGGTGTCTCAATCGATCATCCCTGATAGCACTGACCCGAACTCGTCTCCGATTTCATCTTACTTCCGGTCAGATCGAGTCGAGAAGTCTGATGATGCAGCGAGAACGATGGCAGGAACATTATTTACGTAACAAAGATGAAATCGGTAGTCGTAATAGTTCTAGGGGTCTCAATCGATCATCCCTGATAGCACTCACCCGAACTCGTCTCTGATTTCATCGTAATTCCGGTCAGATCGAGCCGCGCAGTTTGATGATGCAGCGAGAACGACGGTGAGAGAATTATTTACGTAAGAAAGATGAAATCGGTAGTCTTAATGGTTCGAGGGGTCTCGATCGATCATCCCTGATAGCACTGACCCGAACTCGTCTTCGATTTCATCTTACTTCCGGTCAGATCGAGTTGAGAAGTCTGATGATGCAGCGGGAACGATGGCAGGAACATTATTTACGTAACAAAGCTGATATCGGTAGTCGTAATAGTTCTAGGGGTCTCGATCGATCATCCCTGATAGCACTGACCCGAACTCGTCTCCGATTTCATCTTACATCCGGTCAGATCGAGTCGAGAAGTCTGATGACGCAGCGAGAACGATGGCAGGAACATTATTTACGTAACAAAGATTAAATCGGTAGTCGTAATAGTTCTAGGTGTCTCAATCGATCATCCCTGATAGCACTGACCCGAACTCGTCTCCGATTTCATCTTACTTCCGGTCAGATCGAGTCGAGAAGTCTGATGATGCAGCGAGAACGATGGCAGGAACATTATTTACGTAACAAAGATGAAATCGGTAGTCGTAATAGTTCTAGGTGTCTCAATCGATCATCCCTGATAGCACTGAACCGAACTCGTCTCTGATTTCATCGTACTTCCGGTCAGATCGAGTCGAGAAGTTTGATGATGCAGCGAGAACGACGGCGAGAGAATTATTTACGTAAGAAACATGAAATCGGTGGTCTTAATGGTTCTAGGGGTCTCGATCGATCATCCCTGATAGTACTGACCCGAACTCGTCTCCGATTTCATCTTACATCCGGTCAGATAGAGTCGAGAAGTCTGATGACGCAACGAGAACGATGGCAGGAACATTATTTGCGTAACAAAGATTAAATCGGTAGTCGTAATAGTTGTAGGGGTCTCAATCGATCATCCCTGATAGCACTGACCCGAACTCGTCTCCGATTTCATCTTACTTCCGTTCAGATCGAGTCGAGAAGTCTGATGATGCAGCGAGAACGATGGCAGGAACATTATTTACGTAACAACGATGAAATCGGTAGTCGTAATAGTTCTAGGGGTCTCAATCAATCATCCCTGATAGCACTCACCCGAACTCGTCTCCGATGGCATCTTACTTCCAGTCAGATCGAGTCGAGAAGTCTGATGATGCAGCGAGAACGATGGAAGGAACATTATTTACGTGACAAAGATGAAATCGGTAGTCGTAATAGTTCTAGAGGTCTCGATCGATCATCCCTGATAGCACTCAGCCGAACTCGTCTCTGATTTCATCGTACTTCCGGTCAGATCGAGTCGAGAAGTTTGATGATGCAGCGAGAACGACGGTGAGAGAATTATTTACGTAAGAAAGATGAAATCGGTGGTCTTAATGGTTCTAGGGGTCTCGATCGATCATCGCTGATAGCACTGACCCGAACTCTTCTCCGATTTCATCTTACATCCGGTCAGATCGAGTCGAGAACTCTGATGATGCAGCGAGAACGATGGCAGGAACATTATTTACGTAACAAAGATTAAATCGGTAGTCGTAATAGTTGTAGGGGTCTCAATCGATCATCCCTGATAGCACTGACCCGAACTCGTCTCCGATTTCATCTTACTTCCGGTCAGATCGAGTCGAGAAGTCTGATGATGCAGCGAGAACGATGGCAGGAACATTATTTACGTAACAAAGATGAAATCGGTAGTCGTAATAGTTCTAGGGGTCTCAATCGATCATCCCTGATAGCACTCACCCGAACTCGTCTCCGATTTCATCTTACTTCCAGTCAGATCGAGTCGAGAAGTCTGATGATGCAGCGAGAACGATGGAAGGAACATTATTTACGTGACAAAGATGAAATCGGTAGTCGTAATAGTTCTAGGGTTGTCGATGGATCATCTCTGATAGCACGCACCCGAACGCGTCTCTGATTTCATCGTACTTCCGGTCAGATCGAGTCGAGTAGTTTGATGATGCAGCGAGAACGTCGGCGAGAGAATTATTTACGTAAGAAACATGAAATCGGTCGTCTTAATGGTTCTAGGGGTCTCGATCGATCATCACTGATAGCACTGACCCGAACTCGTCTCCGATTTCATCTTACATCCGGTCAGATCGAGTCGAGAAGTCTGATGACGCAGCGAGAACGATGGCAGGAACATTATTTACGTAACAAAGATTAAATCGGTAGTCTTAATAGTTGTATCGGTCTCAATCGATCATCCCTGATAGCACTGACCCGAACTCGTCTCCGATTTCATCTTACTTCCGGGCAGATCGAGTCGAGAAGTCTGATGATGCAGCGAGAATGATGGGAGGAACATTATTTACGTAACAAAGATGAAATCGGTAGTCGTAATAGTTCTAGGGGTCTCAATCGGTCATCCCTGCTAGCACTCACCCGAACTCGTCTCCGATTTCATCGTACTTCCAGTCAGAACGAGTCGAGAAGTCTGATGATGCAGCGAGAACGATGGAAGGAACATTATTTACGTGACAAAGATGAAATCGGTAGTCGTAATAGTTCTAGGGGTCTCGATCGATCATCCCTGATAGCACTCACCCGAACTCGTCTCTGATTTTATCGTACTTCCGGTCAGATCGATTCGAGAAGTTTGATGAAACAGCGAGAACGACGGCGAGAGAATTATTTACGTAAGAAAGATGAAATCGGTGGTCTTAATGGTTCTAGGGGTCTCGATCGATCATCGCTGATAGCACTGACCCGAACTCGTCTCCGATTTCATCTTACATCCGGTCAGATCGAGTCGAGCAGTCTGATGACGCAGCGAGAACGATGGCAGGCACATTGTTTACGTAACAAAGATTAAATCGGTAGTCGTAATAGTTCTAGGGGTCTCAATCGATCATCCCTGATAGCACTGACCCGAACTCGTCTCCGATCTCATCTTACATCCGGTCAGATCGAGTCGCGAAGTCTGATGACGCAGCGAGAACGATGGCAGGAACATTATTTACGTAACAAAGATTAAATCGGTGTTCGTAATAGTTCTAGGGGTCTCAATCGATCATCCCTGATAGCACTCACCCGAACTCGTCTCTGATTTCATCGTACTTCCGGTCAGATCGAGTCGGGAAGTTTGATGATGCAGCGAGAACGACGGTGAGAGAATTATTTACGTAAGAAAGATGAAATCGGTGGTCTTAATTGTTCTAGGGGTTTCGATCGATAATCCCTGATAGCACTGACCCGAACTCGTCTCCGATTTCATCTTACATCCGGTCAGATCGAGTCGAGAAGTCTGATGATGCTGCGAGAACGATGGCAGGAACATGATTTACTCAACAAAGATTAAATCGGTGTTCGTAATAGTTCTAGGAGTCTCAATCGATTGTCCCTGATAGCACTGACCCGAACTTGACTCCGATTTCATCTTACTTCCGGTCAGATCGAGTCGAGCAGTCTGATGATGCAGCGAGAACGATGGCAGGAACATTATTTACGTAACAAAGATGAAATCGGTAGTCGTAATAGTTCTAGGGGTCTCAATCGATCATCCCTAGTAGCACTGACCCGAACTCGTCTCTGATTTCATCTTACTTCCAGTCAGATCGAGTCGAGAAGTCGGATGATGCAGCGAGAACGATGGCAGGAACATTATTTACGTAACAAAGATGAAATCGGTAGTCGTAATAGTTCTAGGGGTCTCGATCGATCATCCCTGATAGTACTCACCCGAACTCGTCTCTGATTTCATCGTACTTCCGGTCAGATCGAGTCGACAAGTTTGATGATGCAGCGAGAACGACGGCGAGAGAATTATTTACGTAAGAAACATGAAATCGGTGGTCTTAATGGTTCTAGGGGTCTCGATCGATCATCCCTGATAGTACCGACCCGAACTCGTCTCCGATTTCATCTTACATCCGGTCAGATCGAGTCGAGAAGTCTGATGGCGCAACGAGAACGATGGCAGGAACATTATTTGCGTAACAAAGATTAAATCGGTAGTCGTAATAGTTGTACGGGTCTCAATCGATCATCCCTGATAGCACTGACCCGAACTCGTCTCCGATTTCATCTTACTTCCGTTCAGATCGAGTCGAGAAGTCTGATGATGCAGCGAGAACGATGGCAGGAGCATTATTTACGTAACAACGATGAAATCGGTAGTCGTAATAGTTCTAGGGGTCTCAATCAATCATCCCTGATAGCACTCACCCGAACTCGTCTCCGATGGCATCTTACTTCCAGTCAGATCGAGTCGAGAAGTCTGATGATGCAGCGAGAACGATGGAAGGAACATTATTTACGTGACAAAGATGAAATCGGTAGTCGTAATAGTTCTAGGGGTCTCGATCGATCATCCCTGATAGCACTCAGCCGAACTCGTCTCTGATTTCATCGTACTTCCGGTCAGATCGAGTCGAGAAGTTTGATGATGCAGCGAGAACGACGGTGAGAGAATTATTTACGTAAGAAAGATGAAATCGGTGGTCTTAATGGTTCTAGGGGTCTCGATCGATCATCGCTGATAGCACTGACCCGAACTCGTCTCCGATTTCATCTTACATCCGGTCAGATCGAGTCGAGAACTCTGATGACGCAGCGAGAACGATGGCAGGAACATTATTTACGTAACAAAGATTAAATCGGTAGTCGTAATAGTTGTAGGGGTCTCAATCGAGCATCCCTGATAGCACTCACCCGAACTCGTCTCCGATGGCATCTTACTTCCAGTCAGATCGAGTCGAGAAGTCTGATGATGCAGCGAGAACGATGGAAGGAACATTATTTACGTGACGAAGATGAAATCGGTAGTCGTAATAGTTCTAGGGGTCTCGATCGATCATCCCTGATAGCACTCAGCCGAACTCGTCTCTGATTTCATCGTACTTCCGGTCAGATCGAGTCGAGAAGTTTGATGATGCAGCGAGAACGACGGTGAGAGAATTATTTACGTAAGAAAGATGAAATCGGTGGTCTTAATGGTTCTAGGGGTCTCGATCGATCATCGCTGATAGCACTGACCCGAACTCGTGTCCGATTTCATCTTACATCCGGTCAGATTGAGTCGAGAACTCTGATGACGCAGCGAGAAAGATGGCAGGAACATTATTTACGTAACAAAGATTAAATCGGTAGTCGTAATAGTTGTAGGGGTCTCAATCGATCATCCCTGATAGCACTGACCCGAACTCGTCTCCGATTTCATCTTACTTCCGGTCAGATCGAGTCGAGAAGTCTGATGATGCAGCGAGAACGATGGCAGGAACATTATTTACGTAACAAAGATGAAATCGGTAGTCGTAAAAGTTCTAGTGGTCTCAATCGATCATCCCTGATAGCACTCACCCGACCTCGTCTCCGATTTCATCTTACTTCCAGTCAGATCGAGTCGAGAAGTCTGATGATGCAGCGAGAACGATGGAAGGAACATTATTTACGTGACAAAGATGAAATCGGTAGTCGTAATAGTTTAGGGTTGTCGATCGATCATCTCTGATAGCACTCACCCGAACGCGTCTCTGATTTCATCGTACTTCCGGTCAGATCGAGTCGAGTAGTTTGATGATGCAGCGAGAACGACGGCGAGAGAATTATTTACGTAAGAAACATGAAATCGGTCGTCTTAATGGTTCTAGGGGTCTCGATCGATCATCACTGATAGCACTGACCCGAACTCGTCTCCGATTTCATCTTACATCCGGTCAGATCGAGTCGAGAAGTCTGATGACGCAGCGAGAACGATGGCAGGAACATTATTTACGTAACAAAGATTAAATCGGTAGTCGTAATAGTTGTATCGGTCTCAATCGATCATCCCTGATAGCACTGACCCGAACTCGTCTCCGATTTCATCTTACTTCCGGGCAGATCGAGTCGAGAAGTCTGATGATGCAGCGAGAATGATGGGAGGAACATTATTTACGTAACAAAGATGAAATCGGTAGTCGTAATAGTTCTAGGGGTCTCAATCGGTCATCCCTGCTAGCACTCACCCGAACTCGTCTCCGATTTCATCTTACTTCCAGTCAGATCGAGTCGAGAAGTCTGATGATGCAGCGAGAACGATGGAAGGAACATTATTTACGTGACAAAGATGAAATCGGTAGTCGTAATAGTTCTAGGGGTCTCGATCGATCATCCCTGATAGCACTCACCCGAACTCGTCTCTGATTTTATCGTACTTCCGGTCAGATCGATTCGAGAAGTTTGATGATGCAGCGAGAACGACGGCGAGAGAATTATTTACGTAAGAAAGATGAAATCGGTGGTCTTAATGGTTCTAGGGGTCTCGATCGATCATCGCTGATAGCACTGACCCGAACTCGTCTCCGATTTTATCTTACATCCGGTCAGATCGAGTCGAGAAGTCTGATGACGCAGCGAGAACGATGGCAGGCACATTGTTTACGTAACAAAGATTAAATCGGTAGTCGTAATAGTTCTAGGGGTCTCAATCGATCATCCCTGATAGCACTGACCCGAACTCGTCTCCGATTTCATCTTACATCCGGTCAGATCGAGTCGAGAAGTCTGATGATGCGGCGAGAACGATGGAAGGAACATTATTTACGCAACAAAGATGAAATCGGTAGTCGTAATAGTTCTAGGGGTCTCGATCGATCATCCCTGATAGCCCTCACCCGAACTCGTCTCTGATTTCATCGTACTTCCGGTCAGATCGAGTCAAGAAGTTTGATGATGCAGCGAGAACGACGGTGAGAGAATTATTTATGTAAGAAACATGAAATCGGTGGTCTTAATGGTTCTAGGGGTCTCGATCGATCATCGCTGATAGCACTGACCCGAACTCGTCTCTTATTTCATCTTACATCCGGTCAGATCGAGTCGAGAAGTCTGATGACGCAGCGAGAACGATGGCAGGAACATTATTTACGTAACAAAGATTAAATCGGTAGTCGTAATACTTCTAGGGGTCTCTATCGATCATCCCTGATAGCACTGACCCGAACTCGTCTTCGATTTCATCTTACGTCCGGTCAGATCGAGTTGAGAAGTCTGATGATGCAGCGAGAACGATGGCCGGAACATTATTTACGTAACAAAGATGAAATCGATAGTCGTAATAGTTCTAGGGGTCTCGATCGATCATCCCTGATAGTATTCACCCGAACTCGTCTCTGATTTTATCGTACTTCCGGTCAGATCGAGTCGAGAAGTTTGAGGATGCACCGAGAACGACGGCGAAAGAATTATTTACGTAAGAACCATGAAATCGGTGGTCTTAATGGTTCTAGGGGTCTCGATCGATCATCACTGATAGCACTGACCCGAACACGTCTCCGATTTCATCTTACATCCGGTCAGATCGAATCGAGAAGTCTGATGACGCAGCGAGAACGATGGCAGGAACATTATTTACGTAACAAAGATTAAATCGGTAGTCGTAATAGTTCTAGGGGTCTCAATCGATCATCCCTGATAGCACTCACCCGAACTCGTCTCCGATTTCATCTTACTTCCAGTCAGATCGAGGCGAGAAGTCTGATGACGCAGCGAGAACGATGGAAGGAACATTATTTACGTAACAAAGATGAAATCGGTAGTCGTAATCATTCTAGGGGTCACGATCGATAATCCCTGATAGCACTCACCCGAACTCGTCTCTGATTTCATCGTACTTCCGGTCAGATCGAGTCAAGAAGTTTAACGATGCAGCGAGAACGACGGTGAGAGAATTATTTACGTAAGAAAGATGAAATCGGTAGTCTTAATGGTTCTAGGGGTCTCGATCGATCATCCCTGAAAGCACTGACCCGAACTCGTCTCCGATTTCATCTTACATCCGGTCAGATCGAGTCGAGAAGTCTGATGACGCAGCGAGAACGATGGCAGGAACATTATTTACGTAACAAAGATTAAATCGGTAGTCGTAATAGTTCTAGGGGTCTCAATCGATCATCCCCGATAGCACTGACCCGAACTCGTCTTCGATTTCATCTTACTTCCGGTCAGATCGAGTTGAGAAGTCTGATGATGCAGCGAGAACGATGGCAGGAACATTATTTACGTAACAAAGATGCAATCGGTAGTCGTAATAGTTGTAGGGGTCTCGATCGATCATCCCTGATAGCACTGATCTGAACTCGTCTCCGATTTCATCTTACATCCGGTCAGATCGAGTCGAGAAGTCTGATGACGCAGCGAGAACGATCGCAGGAACAATATTTACGTAACAAAGATTAAATCGCTAGTCGTAATAGTTCTAGGTGTCTCAATCGATCATCCCTGATAGCACTGACCCGAACTCGTCTCCGATTTCATCTTACTTCCGGTCAGATCGAGTCGAGAAGTCTGATGATGCAGCGGGAACGATGGCAGGAACACTATTTACGTAACAAAGATGAAATCGGTAGTCGTAATAGTTCTAGGGGTCTCGATCGATCATCCCTGATAGCACTGACCCGAACTCGTCCCCGATTTCATCTTACATCCGGTCAGATCGAGTCGAGAAGTCTGATGACGCAGCGAGAACGATGGCAGGAACATTATTTACGTAACAAAGATTAAATCGGTAGTCGTAATAGTTCTAGGTGTCTCAATCGATCATCCCTGATAGCACTGACCCGAACTCGTCTCCGATTTCATCTTACTTCCGGTCAGATCGAGTCGAGAAGTCTGATGATGCAGCGAGAACGATGGCAGGAACATTATTTACGTAACAAAGATTAATTCGGTAGTCGTAATAGTTCTAGGGGTCTCAATCGATCATCCCTGATAGCACTCACCCGAACTCGTCTCTGATTTCATCGTAATCCCGGTCAGATCGCGTCGCGAAGTTTGATGATGCAGCGAGAACGACGGTGAGAGAATTATTTACGTAAGAAAGATGAAATCCGTAGTCTTAATGGTTCTACGGGTCTCGATCCATCATCCCTGATAGCACTGACCTGAACTCGTCTCCGATTTCATCTTACATCCGGTCAGATCGAGTCGAGAAGTCTGATGATGCAGCGAGAACGATGGCAGGAACATTATTTACGTAACAAAGATGAAATCGGTAGTCGTAATAGTTCTAGGTGTCTCAATCGATCATCCCTGATAGCACTGACCCGAACTCGTCTCTGATTTCATCGTACTTCCGGTCAGATCGAGTCGAGAAGTTTGATGATGCAGCGAGAACGACGGCGAGAGAATTATTTACGTAAGAAACATGAAATCGGTGGTCTTAATGGTTCTAGGGGTCTCGATCGATCATCCCTGATAGTACTGACCCGAACTCGTCTCCGATTTCATCTTACATCCGGTCAGATAGAGTCGAGAAGTCTGATGACGCAACGAGAACGATGGCAGGAACATTATTTGCGTAACAAAGACTAAATCGGTAGTCGTAATAGTTGTAGGGGTCTCAATCGATCATCCCTGATAGCACTGACCCGAACTCGTCGCCGATTTCATCTTACTTCCGTTCAGATCGAGTCGAGAAGTCTGATGATGCAGCGAGAACGATGGCAGGAACATTATTTACGTAACAACGATGAAATCGGTAGTCGTAATAGTTCTAGGGGTCTCAATCAATCATCCCTGATAGCACTCACCCGAACTCGTCTCCGATGGCATCTTACTTCCAGTCAGATCGAGTCGAGAAGTCTGATGATGCAGCGAGAACGATGGAAGGAACATTATTTACGTGACAAAGATGAAATCGGTAGTCGTAATAGTTCTAGAGGTCTCGATCGATCATCCCTGATAGCACTCAGCCGAACTCGTCTCCGATTTCATCGTACTTCCGGTCAGATCGAGTCGAGAAGTTTGATGATGCAGCGAGAACGACGGTGAGAGAATTATTTACGTAAGAAAGATGAAATCGGTGGTCTTAATGGTTCTAGGGGTCTCGATCGATCATCGCTGATAGCACTGACCCGAACTCGTCTCCGATTTCATCTTACATCCGGTCAGATCGAGTCGAGAACTCTGATGACGCAGCGAGAACGATGGCAGGAACATTATTTACGTAACAAAGATTAAATCGGTAGTCGTAATAGTTGTAGGGGTCTCAATCGATCATCCCTGATAGCACTGACCCGAACTCGTCTCCGATTTCATCTTACTTCCGGTCAGATCGAGTCGAGAAGTCTGATGATGCAGCGAGAACGATGGCAGGAACATTATTTACGTAACAAAGATGAAATCGGTAGTCGTAATAGTTCTAGGGGTCTCAATCGATCATCCCTGATAGCACTCACCCGAACTCGTCTCCGATTTCATCTTACTTCCAGTCAGATCGAGTCGAGAAGTCTGATGATGCAGCGAGAACGATGGAAGGAACATTATTTACGTGACAAAGATGAAATCGGTAGTCGTAATAGTTCTAGGGTTGTCGATGGATCATCTCTGATAGCACGCACCCGAACGCGTCTCTGATTTCATCGTACTTCCGGTCAGATCGAGTCGAGTAGTTTGATGATGCAGCGAGAACGTCGGCGAGAGAATTATTTACGTAAGAAACATGAAATCGGTCGTCTTAATGGTTCTAGGGGTCTCGATCGATCATCACTGATAGCACTGACCCGAACTCGTCTCCGATTTCATCTTACATCCGGTCAGATCGAGTCGAGAAGTCTGATGACGCAGCGAGAACGATGGCAGGAACATTATTTACGTAACAAAGATTAAATCGGTAGTCTTAATAGTTGTATCGGTCTCAATCGATCATCCCTGATAGCACTGACCCGAACTCGTCTCCGATTTCATCTTACTTCCGGGCAGATCGAGTCGAGAAGTCTGATGATGCAGCGAGAATGATGGGAGGAACATTATTTACGTAACAAAGATGAAATCGGTAGTCGTAATAGTTCTAGGGGTCTCAATCGGTCATCCCTGCTAGCACTCACCCGAACTCGTCTCCGATTTCATCGTACTTCCAGTCAGAACGAGTCGAGAAGTCTGATGATGCAGCGAGAACGATGGAAGGAACATTATTTACGTGACAAAGATGAAATCGGTAGTCGTAATAGTTCTAGGGGTCTCGATCGATCATCCCTGATAGCACTCACCCGAACTCGTCTCTGATTTTATCGTACTTCCGGTCAGATCGATTCGAGAAGTTTGATGAAACAGCGAGAACGACGGCGAGAGAATTATTTACGTAAGAAAGATGAAATCGGTGGTCTTAATGGTTCTAGGGGTCTCGATCGATCATCGCTGATAGCACTGACCCGAACTCGTCTCCGATTTCATCTTACATCCGGTCAGATCGAGTCGAGCAGTCTGATGACGCAGCGAGAACGATGGCAGGCACATTGTTTACGTAACAAAGATTAAATCGGTAGTCGTAATAGTTCTAGGGGTCTCAATCGATCATCCCTGATAGCACTGACCCGAACTCGTCTCCGATCTCATCTTACATCCGGTCAGATCGAGTCGCGAAGTCTGATGACGCAGCGAGAACGATGGCAGGAACATTATTTACGTAACAAAGATTAAATCGGTGTTCGTAATAGTTCTAGGGGTCTCAATCGATCATCCCTGATAGCACTCACCCGAACTCGTCTCTGATTTCATCGTACTTCCGGTCAGATCGAGTCGGGAAGTTTGATGATGCAGCGAGAACGACGGTGAGAGAATTATTTACGTAAGAAAGATGAAATCGGTGGTCTTAATTGTTCTAGGGGTTTCGATCGATAATCCCTGATAGCACTGACCCGAACTCGTCTCCGATTTCATCTTACATCCGGTCAGATCGAGTCGAGAAGTCTGATGATGCTGCGAGAACGATGGCAGGAACATGATTTACTCAACAAAGATTAAATCGGTGTTCGTAATAGTTCTAGGAGTCTCAATCGATTGTCCCTGATAGCACTGACCCGAACTTGACTCCGATTTCATCTTACTTCCGGTCAGATCGAGTCGAGCAGTCTGATGATGCAGCGAGAACGATGGCAGGAACATTATTTACGTAACAAAGATGAAATCGGTAGTCGTAATAGTTCTAGGGGTCTAAATCGATCATCCCTAATAGCACTGACCCGAACTCGTCTCTGATTTCATCTTACTTCCAGTCAGATCGAGTCGAGAAGTCGGATGATGCAGCGAGAACGATGGCAGGAACATTATTTACGTAACAAAGATGAAATCGGTAGTCGTAATAGTTCTAGGGGTCTCGATCGATCATCCCTGATAGTACTCACCCGAACTCGTCTCTGATTTCATCGTACTTCCGGTCAGATCGAGTCGACAAGTTTGATGATGCAGCGAGAACGACGGCGAGAGAATTATTTACGTAAGAAACATGAAATCGGTGGTCTTAATGGTTCTAGGGGTCTCGATCGATCATCCCTGATAGTACCGACCCGAACTCGTCTCCGATTTCATCTTACATCCGGTCAGATCGAGTCGAGAAGTCTGATGGCGCAACGAGAACGATGGCAGGAACATTATTTGCGTAACAAAGATTAAATCGGTAGTCGTAATAGTTGTACGGGTCTCAATCGATCATCCCTGATAGCACTGACCCGAACTCGTCTCCGATTTCATCTTACTTCCGTTCAGATCGAGTCGAGAAGTCTGATGATGCAGCGAGAACGATGGCAGGAACATTATTTACGTAACAACGATGAAATCGGTAGTCGTAATAGTTCTAGGGGTCTCAATCAATCATCCCTGATAGCACTCACCCGAACTCGTCTCCGATGGCATCTTACTTCCAGTCAGATCGAGTCGAGAAGTCTGATGATGCAGCGAGAACGATGGAAGGAACATTATTTACGTGACAAAGATGAAATCGGTAGTCGTAATAGTTCTAGGGGTCTCGATCGATCATCCCTGATAGCACTCAGCCGAACTCGTCTCTGATTTCATCGTACTTCCGGTCAGATCGAGTCGAGAAGTTTGATGATGCAGCGAGAACGACGGTGAGAGAATTATTTACGTAAGAAAGATGAAATCGGTGGTCTTAATGGTTCTAGGGGTCTCGATCGATCATCGCTGATAGCACTGACCCGAACTCGTCTCCGATTTCATCTTACATCCGGTCAGATCGAGTCGAGAACTCTGATGACGCAGCGAGAACGATGGCAGGAACATTATTTACGTAACAAAGATTAAATCGGTAGTCGTAATAGTTGTAGGGGTCTCAATCGAGCATCCCTGATAGCACTCACCCGAACTCGTCTCCGATGGCATCTTACTTCCAGTCAGATCGAGTCGAGAAGTCTGATGATGCAGCGAGAACGATGGAAGGAACATTATTTACGTGACGAAGATGAAATCGGTAGTCGTAATAGTTCTAGGGGTCTCGATCGATCATCCCTGATAGCACTCAGCCGAACTCGTCTCTGATTTCATCGTACTTCCGGTCAGATCGAGTCGAGAAGTTTGATGATGCAGCGAGAACGACGGTGAGAGAATTATTTACGTAAGAAAGATGAAATCGGTGGTCTTAATGGTTCTAGGGGTCTCGATCGATCATCGCTGATAGCACTGACCCGAACTCGTCTCCGATTTCATCTTACATCCGGTCAGATTGAGTCGAGAACTCTGATGACGCAGCGAGAAAGATGGCAGGAACATTATTTACGTAACAAAGATTAAATCGGTAGTCGTAATAGTTGTAGGGGTCTCAATCGATCATCCCTGATAGCACTGACCCGAACTCGTCTCCGATTTCATCTTACTTCCGGTCAGATCGAGTCGAGAAGTCTGATGATGCAGCGAGAACGATGGCAGGAACATTATTTACGTAACAAAGATGAAATCGGTAGTCGTAAAAGTTCTAGTGGTCTCAATCGATCATCCCTGATAGCACTCACCCGACCTCGTCTCCGATTTCATCTTACTTCCAGTCAGATCGAGTCGAGAAGTCTGATGATGCAGCGAGAACGATGGAAGGAACATTATTTACGTGACAAAGATGAAATCGGTAGTCGTAATAGTTCTAGGGTTGTCGATCGATCATCTCTGATAGCACTCACCCGAACGCGTCTCTGATTTCATCGTACTTCCGGTCAGATCGAGTCGAGTAGTTTGATGATGCAGCGAGAACGACGGCGAGAGAATTATTTACGTAAGAAACATGAAATCGGTCGTCTTAATGGTTCTAGGGGTCTCGATCGATCATCACTGATAGCACTGACCCGAACTCGTCTCCGATTTCATCTTACATCCGGTCAGATCGAGTCGAGAAGTCTGATGACGCAGCGAGAACGATGGCAGGAACATTATTTACGTAACAAAGATTAAATCGGTAGTCGTAATAGTTGTATCGGTCTCAATCGATCATCCCTGATAGCACTGACCCGATCTCGTCTCCGATTTCATCTTACTTCCGGGCAGATCGAGTCGAGAAGTCTGATGATGCAGCGAGAATGATGGGAGGAACATTATTTACGTAACAAAGATGAAATCGGTAGTCGTAATAGTTCTAGGGGTCTCAATCGGTCATCCCTGCTAGCACTCACCCGAACTCGTCTCCGATTTCATCTTACTTCCAGTCAGATCGAGTCGAGAAGTCTGATGATGCAGCGAGAACGATGGAAGGAACATTATTTACGTGACAAAGATGAAATCGGTAGTCGTAATAGTTCTAGGGGTCTCGGTCGATCATCCCTGATAGCACTCACCCGAACTCGTCTCTGATTTTATCGTACTTCCGGTCAGATCGATTCGAGAAGTTTGATGATGCAGCGAGAACGACGGCGAGAGAATTATTTACGTAAGAAAGATGAAATCGGTGGTCTTAATGGTTCTGGGGGTCTCGATCGATCATCGCTGATAGCACTGACCCGAACTCGTCTCCGATTTCATCTTACATCCGGTCAGATCGAGTCGAGAAGTCTGATGACGCAGCGAGAACGATGGCAGGCACATTGTTTACGTAACAAAGATTAAATCGGTAGTCGTAATAGTTCTAGGGGTCTCAATCGATCATCCCTGATAGCACTGACCCGAACTCGTCTCCGATTTCATCTTACATCCGGTCAGATCGAGTCGAGAAGTCTGATGATGCGGCGAGAACGATGGAAGGAACATTATTTACGCAACAAAGATGAAATCGGTAGTCGTAATAGTTCTAGGGGTCTCGATCGATCATCCCTGATAGCCCTCACCCGAACTCGTCTCTGATTTCATCGTACTTCCGGTCAGATCGAGTCAAGAAGTTTGATGATGCAGCGAGAACGACGGTGAGAGAATTATTTATGTAAGAAACATGAAATCGGTGGTCTTAATGGTTCTAGGGGTCTCGATCGATCATCGCTGATAGCACTGACCCGAACTCGTCTCTTATTTCATCTTACATCCGGTCAGATCGAGTCGAGAAGTCTGATGACGCAGCGAGAACGATGGCAGGAACATTATTTACGTAACAAAGATTAAATCGGTAGTCGTAATACTTCTAGGGGTCTCTATCGATCATCCCTGATAGCACTGACCCGAACTCGTCTTCGATTTCGTCTTACGTCCGGTCAGATCGAGTTGAGAAGTCTGATGATGCAGCGAGAACGATGGCCGGAACATTATTTATGTAACAAAGATGAAATCGATAGTCGTAATAGTTCTAGGGGTCTCGATCGATCATCCCTGATAGTATTCACCCGAACTCGTCTCTGATTTTATCGTACTTCCGGTCAGATCGAGTCGAGAAGTTTGAGGATGCACCGAGAACGACGGCGAAAGAATTATTTACGTAAGAACCATGAAATCGGTGGTCTTAATGGTTCTAGGGGTCTCGATCGATCATCACTGATAGCACTGACCCGAACACGTCTCCGATTTCATCTTACATCCGGTCAGATCGAATCGAGAAGTCTGATGACGCAGCGAGAACGATGGCAGGAACATTATTTACGTAACAAAGATTAAATCGGTAGTCGTAATAGTTCTAGGGGTCTCAATCGATCATCCCTGATAGCACTCACCCGAACTCGTCTCCGATTTCATCTTACTTCCAGTCAGATCGAGGCGAGAAGTCTGATGACGCAGCGAGAACGATGGAAGGAACATTATTTACGTAACAAAGATGAAATCGGTAGTCGTAATCATTCTAGGGGTCACGATCGATAATCCCTGATAGCACTCACCCGAACTCGTCTCTGATTTCATCGTACTTCCGGTCAGATCGAGTCAAGAAGTTTAACGATGCAGCGAGAACGACGGTGAGAGAATTATTTACGTAAGAAAGATGAAATCGGTAGTCTTAATGGTTCTAGGGGTCTCGATCGATCATCCCTGAAAGCACTGACCCGAACTCGTCTCCGATTTCATCTTACATCCGGTCAGATCGAGTCGAGAAGTCTGATGGCGCAGCGAGAACGATGGCAGGAACATTATTTACGTAACAAAGATTAAATCGGTAGTCGTAATAGTTCTAGGGGTCTCAATCGATCATCCCCGATAGCACTGACCCGAACTCGTCTTCGATTTCATCTTACTTCCGGTCAGATCGAGTTGAGAAGTCTGATGATGCAGCGAGAACGATGGCAGGAACATTATTTACGTAACAAAGATGAAATCGGTAGTCGTAATAGTTGTAGGGGTCTCGATCGATCATCCCTGATAGCACTGATCTGAACTCGTCTCCGATTTCATCTTAGATCCGGTCAGATCGAGTCGAGAAGTCTGATGACGCAGCGAGAACGATCGCAGGAACAATATTTACGTAACAAAGATTAAATCGCTAGTCGTAATAGTTCTAGGTGTCTCAATCGATCATCCCTGATAGCACTGACCCGAACTCGTCTCCGATTTCATCTTACTTCCGGTCAGATCGAGTCGAGAAGTCTGATGATGCAGCGAGAACGATGGCAGGAACATTATTTACGTAACAAAGATGAAATCGGTAGTCGTAATAGTTCTAGGGGTCTCAATCGATCATCCCTGATAGCACTCACCCGAACTCGTCTCTGATTTCATCGTAATTCTGGTCAGATCGAGCCGCGAAGTTTGATGATGCAGCGAGAACGACGGTGAGAGAATTATTTACGTAAGAAAGATGAAATCGGTAGTCTTAATGGTTCGAGGGGTCTCGATCGATCATCCCTGATAGCACTGACCCGAACTCGTCTCCGATTTCATCTTACATCCGGTCAGATCGAGTCGAGAAGTCTGATGACGCAGCGAGAACGATGGCAGGAACATTATTTACGTAACAAAGATTAAGTCGGTAGTCGTAATAGTTCTGCGCCTCTCAATCGATCATCCCTGATAGCACTGACCCGAACTCGTCTCCGATTTCATCTTACTTCCGGTCAGTTCGAGACGGGAAGTTTGATGATGCAGCGAGAACGACGGTGAGAGAATTATTTACGTAAGAAAGATGAAATCGGTGGTCTTAATGGTTCTAGGGGTCTCGATCGATCATCGCTGATAGCACTGACCAGAACTCGTCTTCGATTTCATCTTACTTCCGGTCAGATCGAGTTGAGAAGTCTGATGATGCAGCGGGAACGATGGCAGGAACATTATTTACGTAACAAAGATGAAATCGGTAGTCGTAATAGTTCTAGGGGTCTCGATCGATCATCCCTGATAGCACTGACCCGAACTCGTCTCCGATTTCATCTTACATCCGGTCAGATCGAGTCGAGAAGTCTGATGACGCAGCGAGAACGATGGCAGGAACATTATTTACGTAACAAAGGATAAATCGGTAGTCGTAATAGTTCTAGGTGTCTCAATCGATCATCCCTGATAGCACTGACCCGAACTCGTCTCCGATTTCATCTTACTTCCGGTCAGATCGAGTCGAGAAGTCTGATGATGCAGCGAGAACGATGGCAGGAACATTATTTACGTAAGAAAGATGAAATCGGTAGTCGTAATAGTTCTAGGGGTCTCAATCGATCATCCCTGATAGCACTCACCCGAACTCGTCTCTGATTTCATCGTAATTCCGGTCAGATCGCGTCGCGAAGTTTGATGATGCAGCGAGAACGACGGTGAGAGAATTATTTACGTAAGAAAGATGAAATCCGTAGTCTTAATGGTTCTACGGGTCTCGATCCATCATCCCTGATAGCACTGACCTGAACTCGTCTCCGATTTCATCTTACATCCGGTCAGATCGAGTCGAGAAGTCTGATGATGCAGCGAGAACGATGGCAGGAACATTATTTACGTAACAAAGATGAAATCGGTAGTCGTAATAGTTCTAGGTGTCTCAATCGATCATCCCTGATAGCACTGACCCGAACTCGTCTCTGATTTCATCGTACTTCCGGTCAGATCAAGTCGAGAAGTTTGATGATGCAGCGAGAACGACGGCGAGAGAATTATTTACGTAAGAAACATGAAATCGGTGGTCTTAATGGTTCTAGGGGTCTCGATCGATCATCCCTGATAGTACTGACCCGAACTCGTCTCCGATTTCATCTTACATCCGGTCAGATCGAGTCGAGAAGTCTGATGACGCAACGAGAACGATGGCAGGAACATTATTTGCGTAACAAAGATTAAATCGGTAGTCGTAATAGTTGTAGGGGTCTCAATCGATCATCCCTGATAGCACTGACCCGAACTCGTCTCCGATTTCATCTTACTTCCGTTCAGATCGAGTCGAGAAGTCTGATGATGCAGCGAGAACGATGGCAGGAACATTATTTACGTAACAACGATGAAATCGGTAGTCGTAATAGTTCTAGGGGTCTCAATCAATCATCCCTGATAGCACTCACCCGAACTCGTCTCCGATGGCATCTTACTTCCAGTCAGATCGAGTCGAGAAGTCTGATGATGCAGCGAGAACGATGGAAGGAACATTATTTACGTGACAAAGATGAAATCGGTAGTCGTAATAGTTCTAGAGATCTCGATCGATCATCCCTGATAGCACTCAGCCGAACTCGTCTCTGATTTCATCGTACTTCCGGTCAGATCGAGTCGAGAAGTTTGATGATGCAGCGAGAACGACGGTGAGAGAATTATTTACGTAAGAAAGATGAAATCGGTGGTCTTAATGGTTCTAGGGGTCTCGATCGATCATCGCTGATAGCACTGACCCGAACTCGTCTCCGATTTCATCTTACATCCGGTCAGATCGAGTCGAGAACTCTGATGACGCAGCGAGAACGATGGCAGGAACATTATTTACGTAACAAAGATTAAATCGCTAGTCGTAATAGTTGTAGGGGTCTCAATCGATCATCCCTGATAGCACTGACCCGAACTCGTCTCCGATTTCATCTTACTTCCGGTCAGATCGAGTCGAGAAGTCTGATGATGCAGCGAGAACGATGGCAGGAACATTATTTACGTAACAAAGATGAAATCGGTAGTCGTAATAGTTCTAGGGGTCTCAATCGATCATCCCTGATAGCACTCACCCGAACTCGTCTCCGATTTCATCTTACTTCCAGTCAGATCGAGTCGAGAAGTCTGATGATGCAGCGAGAACGATGGAAGGAACATTATTTACGTGACAAAGATGAAATCGGTAGTCGTAATACTTCTAGGGTTGTCGATGGATCATCTCTGATAGCACTCACCCGAACGCGTCTCTGATTTCATCGTACTTCCGGTCAGATCGAGTCGAGTAGTTTGATGATGCAGCGAGAACGACGGCGAGAGAATTATTTACGTAAGAAACATGAAATCGGTCGTCTTAGTGGTTCTAGGGGTCTCGATCGATCATCACTGATAGCACTGACCCGAACTCGTCTCCGATTTCATCTTACATCCGGTCAGATCGAGTCGAGAAGTCTGATGACGCAGCGAGAACGATGGCAGGAACATTATTTACGTAACAAAGATTAAATCGGTAGTCTTAATAGTTGTATCGGTCTCAATCGATCATCCCTGATAGCACTGACCCGAACTCGTCTCCGATTTCATCTTACTTCCGGGCAGATCGAGTCGAGAAGTCTGATGATGCAGCGAGAATGATGGGAGGAACATTATTTACGTAACAAAGATGAAATCGGTAGTCGTAATAGTTCTAGGGGTCTCAATCGGTCATCCCTGCTAGCACTCACCCGAACTCGTCTCCGATTTCATCGTACTTCCAGTCAGATCGAGTCGAGAAGTCTGATGATGCAGCGAGAACGATGGAAGGAACATTATTTACGTGACAAAGATGAAATCGGTAGTCGTAATAGTTCTAGGGGTCTCGATCGATCGTCCCTGATAGCACTCACCCGAACTCGTCTCTGATTTTATCGTACTTCCGGTCAGATCGATTCGAGAAGTTTGATGATACAGCGAGTACGACGGCGAGAGAATTATATACGTAAGAAAGATGAAATCGGTGATCTTAATGGTTCTAAGGGTCTCGATCGATCATCGCTGATAGCACTGACCCGAACTCGTCTCCGATTTCATCTTACATCCGGTCAGATCGAGTCGAGCAGTCTGATGACGCAGCGAGAACGATGGCAGGCACATTGTTTACGTAACAAAGATTAAATCGGTAGTCGTAATAGTTCTAGGGGTCTCAATCGATCATCCCTGATAGCACTGACCCGAACTCGTCTCCGATTTCATCTTACATCCGGTCAGATCGAGTCGCGAAGTCTGATGACGCAGCGAGAACGATGGCAGGAACATTATTTACGTAACAAAGATTAAATCGGTGTTCGTAATAGTTCTAGGGGTCTCAATCGATCATCCCTGATAGCACTCACCCGAACTCGTCTCTGATTTCATCGTACTTCCGGTCAGATCGAGTCGGGAAGTTTGATGATGCAGCGAGAACGACGGTGAGAGAATTATTTACGTAAGAAAGATGAAATCGGTGGTCTTAATTGTTCTAGGGGTTTCGATCGATCATCCCTGATAGCACTGACCCGAACTCGTCTCCGATTTCATCTTACATCCGGTCAGATCGAGTCGAGAAGTCTGATGATGCTGCGAGAACGATGGCAGGAACATGATTTACTCAACAAAGATTAAATCGGTGTTCGTAGTAGTTCTAGGAGTCTCAATCGATTGTCCCTGATAGCACTGACCCGAACTTGTCTCCGATTTCATCTTACTTCCGGTCAGATCGAGTCGAGCAGTCTGATGATGCAGCGAGAACGATGGCAGGAACATTATTTACGTAACAAAGATGAAATCGGTAGTCGTAATAGTTCTAGGGGTCTCAATCGATCATCCCTAATAGCACTGACCCGAACTCGTCTCTGATTTCATCTTACTTCCAGTCAGATCGAGTCGAGAAGTCGGATGATGCAGCGAGAACGATGGCAGGAACATTATTTACGTAACAAAGATGAAATCGGTAGTCGTAATAGTTCTAGGGGTCTCGATCGATCATCCCTGATAGTACTCACCCGAACTCGTCTCTGATTTCATCGTACTTCCGGTCAGATCGAGTCGACAAGTTTGATGATGCAGCGAGAACGACGGCGAGAGAATTATTTACGTAAGAAACATGAAATCGGTGGTCTTAATGGTTCTAGGGGTCTCGATCGATCATCCCTGATAGTACCGACCCGAACTCGTCTCCGATTTCATCTTACATCCGGTCAGATCGAGTCGAGAAGTCTGATGGCGCAACGAGAACGATGGCAGGAACATTATTTGCGTAACAAAGATTAAATCGGTAGTCGTAATAGTTGTACGGGTCTCAATCGATCATCCCTGATAGCACTGACCCGAACTCGTCTCCGATTTCATCTTACTTCCGTTCAGATCGAGTCGAGAAGTCTGATGATGCAGCGAGAACGATGGCAGGAACATTATTTACGTAACAACGATGAAATCGGTAGTCGTAATAGTTCTAGGGGTCTCAATCAATCATCCCTGATAGCACTCACCCGAACTCGTCTCCGATGGCATCTTACTTCCAGTCAGATCGAGTCGAGAAGTCTGATGATGCAGCGAGAACGATGGAAGGAACATTATTTACGTGACAAAGATGAAATCGGTAGTCGTAATAGTTCTAGGGGTCTCGATCGATCATCCCTGATAGCACTCAGCCGAACTCGTCTCTGATTTCATCGTACTTCCGGTCAGATCGAGTCGAGAAGTTTGATGATGCAGCGAGAACGACGGTGAGAGAATTATTTACGTAAGAAAGATGAAATCGGTGGTCTTAATGGTTCTAGGGGTCTCGATCGATCATCGCTGATAGCACTGACCCGAACTCGTCTCCGATTTCATCTTACATCCGGTCAGATCGAGTCGAGAACTCTGATGACGCAGCGAGAACGATGGCAGGAACATTATTTACGTAACAAAGATTAAATCGGTAGTCGTAATAGTTGTAGGGGTCTCAATCGATCATCCCTGATAGCACTCACCCGAACTCGTCTCTGATTTCATCGTAATTCCGGTCAGATCGAGCCGCGAAGTTTGATGATGCAGCGAGAACGACGGTGAGAGAATTATTTACGTAAGAAAGATGAAATCGGTAGTCTTAATGGTTCGAGGGGTCTCGATCGATCATCCCTGATAGCACTGACCCGAACTCGTCTCCGATTTCATCTTACATCCGGTCAGATCGAGTCGAGAAGTCTGATGACGCAGCGAGAACGATGGCAGGAACATTATTTACGTAACAAAGATTAATTCGGTAGTCGTAATAGTTCTAGGGGTCTCAATCGATCATCCCTGATAGCACTGACCCGAACTCGTCTTCGATTTCATCTTACTTCCGGTCAGATCGAGTTGAGAAGTCTGATGATGCAGCGGGAACGATGGCAGGAACATTATTTACGTATCAAAGATGAAATCGGTAGTCGTAATAGTTCTAGGGGTCTCGATCGATCATCCCTGATAGTACTGACCCGAACTCGTCTCCGATTTCATCTTACATCCGGTCAGATCGAGTCGAGAAGTCTGATGACGCAGCGATCATCCCTGATAGCACTCACCCGAACTCGTCTCTGATTTCATCGTAATCCCGGTCAGATCGCGTCGCGAAGTTTGATGATGCAGCGAGAACGACGGTGAGAGAATTATTTACGTAAGAAAGATGAAATCCGTAGTCTTAATGGTTCTACGGGTCTCGATCCATCATCCCTGATAGCACTGACCTGAACTCGTCTCCGATTTCATCTTACATCCGGTCAGATCGAGTCGAGAAGTCTGATGATGCAGCGAGAACGATGGCAGGAACATTATTTACGTAACAAAGATGAAATCGGTAGTCGTAATAGTTCTAGGTGTCTCAATCGATCATCCCTGATAGCACTGACCCGAACTCGTCTCTGATTTCATCGTACTTCCGGTCAGATCGAGTCGAGAAGTTTGATGATGCAGCGAGAACGACGGCGAGAGAATTATTTACGTAAGAAACATGAAATCGGTGGTCTTAATGGTTCTAGGGGTCTCGATCGATCATCCCTGATAGTACTGACCCGAACTCGTCTCCGATTTCATCTTACATCCGGTCAGATAGAGTCGAGAAGTCTGATGACGCAACGAGAACGATGGCAGGAACATTATTTGCGTAACAAAGACTAAATCGGTAGTCGTAATAGTTGTAGGGGTCTCAATCGATCATCCCTGATAGCACTGACCCGAACTCGTCTCCGATTTCATCTTACTTCCGTTCAGATCGAGTCGAGAAGTCTGATGATGCAGCGAGAACGATGGCAGGAACATTATTTACGTAACAACGATGAAATCGGTAGTCGTAATAGTTCTAGGGGTCTCAATCAATCATCCCTGATAGCACTCACCCGAACTCGTCTCCGATGGCATCTTACTTCCAGTCAGATCGAGTAGAGAAGTCTGATGATGCAGCGAGAACGATGGAAGGAACATTATTTACGTGACAAAGATGAAATCGGTAGTCGTAATAGTTCTAGAGGTCTCGATCGATCATCCCTGATAGCACTCAGCCGAACTCGTCTCTGATTTCATCGTACTTCCGGTCAGATCGAGTCGAGAAGTTTGATGATGCAGCGAGAACGACGGTGAGAGAATTATTTACGTAAGAAAGATGAAATCGGTGGTCTTAATGGTTCTAGGGGTCTCGATCGATCATCGCTGATAGCACTGACCCGAACTCGTCTCCGATTTCATCTTACATCCGGTCAGATCGAGTCGAGAACTCTGATGACGCAGCGAGAACGATGGCAGGAACATTATTTACGTAACAAAGATTAAATCGGTAGTCGTAATAGTTGTAGGGGTCTCAATCGATCATCCCTGATAGCACTGACCCGAACTCGTCTCCGATTTCATCTTACTTCCGGTCAGATCGAGTCGAGAAGTCTGATGATGCAGCGAGAACGATGGCAGGAACATTATTTACGTAACAAAGATGAAATCGGTAGTCGTAATAGTTCTAGGGGTCTCAATCGATCATCCCTGATAGCACTCACCCGAACTCGTCTCCGATTTCATCTTACTTCCAGTCAGATCGAGTCGAGAAGTCTGATGATGCAGCGAGAACGATGGAAGGAACATTATTTACGTGACAAAGATGAAATCGGTAGTCGTAATAGTTCTAGGGTTGTCGATGGATCATCTCTGATAGCACTCACCCGAACGCGTCTCTGATTTCATCGTACTTCCGGTCAGATCGAGTCGAGTAGTTTGATGATGCAGCGAGAACGACGGCGAGAGAATTATTTACGTAAGAAACATGAAATCGTTCGTCTTAATGGTTCTAGGGGTCTCGATCGATCATCACTGATAGCACTGACCCGAACTCGTCTCCGATTTCATCTTACATCCGGTCAGATCGAGTCGAGAAGTCTGATGACGCAGCGAGAACGATGGCAGGAACATTATTTACGTAACAAAGATTAAATCGGTAGTCTTAATAGTTGTATCGGTCTCAATCGATCATCCCTGATAGCACTGACCCGAACTCGTCTCCGATTTCATCTTACTTCCGGGCAGATCGAGTCGAGAAGTCTGATGATGCAGCGAGAATGATGGGAGGAACATTATTTACTTAACAAAGATGAAATCGGTAGTCGTAATAGTTCTAGGGGTCTCAATCGGTCATCCCTGCTAGCACTCACCCGAACTCGTCTCCGATTTCATCGTACTTCCAGTCAGATCGAGTCGAGAAGTCTGATGATGCAGCGAGAACGATGGAAGGAACATTATTTACGTGACAAAGATGAAATCGGTAGTCGTAATAGTTCTAGGGGTCTCGATCGATCATCCCTGATAGCACTCACCCGAACTCGTCTCTGATTTTATCGTACTTCCGGTCAGATCGATTCGAGAAGTTTGATGATACAGCGAGAACGACGGCGAGAGAATTATTTACGTAAGAAAGATGAAATCGGTGGTCTTAATGGTTCTAGGGGTCTCGATCGATCATCGCTGATAGCACTGACCCGAACTCGTCTCCGATTTCATCTTACATCCGGTCAGATCGAGTCGAGCAGTCTGATGACGCAGCGAGAACGATGGCAGGCACATTGTTTACGTAACAAAGATTAAATCGGTAGTCGTAATAGTTCTAGGGGTCTCAATCGATCATCCCTGATAGCACTGACCCGAACTCGTCTCCGATTTCATCTTACATCCGGTCAGATCGAGTCGCGAAGTCTGATGACGCAGCGAGAACGATGGCAGGAACATTATTTACGTAACAAAGATTAAATCGGTGTTCGTAATAGTTCTAGGGGTCTCAATCGATCATCCCTGATAGCACTCACCCGAACTCGTCTCTGATTTCATCGTACTTCCGGTCAGATCGAGTCGGGAAGTTTGATGATGCAGCGAGAACGACGGTGAGAGAATTATTTACGTAAGAAAGATGAAATCGGTGGTCTTAATTGTTCTAGGGGTTTCGATCGATCATCCCTGATAGCACTGACCCGAACTCGTCTCCGATTTCATCTTACATCCGGTCAGATCGAGTCGAGAAGTCTGATGATGCTGCGGGAACGATGGCAGGAACATGATTTACTCAACAAAGATTAAATCGGTGTTCGTAATAGTTCTAGGAGTCTCAATCGATTGTCCCTGATAGCACTGACCCGAACTTGTCTCCGATTTCATCTTACTTCCGGTCAGATCGAGTCGAGCAGTCTGATGATGCAGCGAGAACGATGGCAGGAACATTATTTACGTAACAAAGATGAAATCGGTAGTCGTAATAGTTCTAGGGGTCTCAATCGATCATCCCTAATAGCACTGACCCGAACTCGTCTCTGATTTCATCTTACTTCCAGTCAGATCGAGTCGAGAAGTCGGATGATGCAGCGAGAACGATGGCAGGAACATTATTTACGTAACAAAGATGAAATCGGTAGTCGTAATAGTTCTAGGGGTCTCGATCGATCATCCCTGATAGTACTCACCCGAACTCGTCTCTGATTTCATCGTACTTCCGGTCAGATCGAGTCGACAAGTTTGATGATGCAGCGAGAACGACGGCGAGAGAATTATTTACGTAAGAAACATGAAATCGGTGGTCTTAATGGTTCTAGGGGTCTCGATCGATCATCCCTGATAGTACCGACCCGAACTCGTCTCCGATTTCATCTTACATCCGGTCAGATCGAGTCGAGAAGTCTGATGGCGCAACGAGAACGATGGCAGGAACATTATTTGCGTAACAAAGATTAAATCGGTAGTCGTAATAGTTGTACGGGTCTCAATCGATCATCCCTGATAGCACTGACCCGAACTCGTCTCCGATTTCATCTTACTTCCGTTCAGATCGAGTCGAGAAGTCTGATGATGCAGCGAGAACGATGGCAGGAACATTATTTACGTAACAACGATGAAATCGGTAGTCGTAATAGTTCTAGGGGTCTCAATCAATCATCCCTGATAGCACTCACCCGAACTCGTCTCCGATGGCATCTTACTTCCAGTCAGATCGAGTCGAGAAGTCTGATGATGCAGCGAGAACGATGGAAGGAACATTATTTACGTGACAAAGATGAAATCGGTAGTCGTAATAGTTCTAGGGGTCTCGATCGATCATCCCTGATAGCACTCAGCCGAACTCGTCTCTGATTTCATCGTACTTCCGGTCAGATCGAGTCGAGAAGTTTGATGATGCAGCGAGAACGACGGTGAGAGAATTATTTACGTAAGAAAGATGAAATCGGTGGTCTTAATGGTTCTAGGGGTCTCGATCGATCATCGCTGATAGCACTGACCCGAACTCGTCTCCGATTTCATCTTACATCCGGTCAGATCGAGTCGAGAACTCTGATGACGCAGCGAGAACGATGGCAGGAACATTATTTACGTAACAAAGATTAAATCGGTAGTCGTAATAGTTGTAGGGGTCTCAATCGATCATCCCTGATAGCACTCACCCGAACTCGTCTCCGATGGCATCTTACTTCCAGTCAGATCGAGTCGAGAAGTCTGATGATGCAGCGAGAACGATGGAAGGAACATTATTTACGTGACGAAGATGAAATCGGTAGTCGTAATAGTTCTAGGGGTCTCGATCGATCATCCCTGATAGCACTCAGCCGAACTCGTCTCTGATTTCATCGTACTTCCGGTCAGATCGAGTCGAGAAGTTTGATGATGCAGCGAGAACGACGGTGAGAGAATTATTTACGTAAGAAAGATGAAATCGGTGGTCTTAATGGTTCTAGGGGTCTCGATCGATCATCGCTGATAGCACTGACCCGAACTCGTCTCCGATTTCATCTTACATCCGGTCAGATTGAGTCGAGAACTCTGATGACGCAGCGAGAAAGATGGCAGGAACATTATTTACGTAACAAAGATTAAATCGGTAGTCGTAATAGTTGTAGGGGTCTCAATCGATCATCCCTGATAGCACTGACCCGAACTCGTCTCCGATTTCATCTTACTTCCGGTCAGATCGAGTCGAGAAGTCTGATGATGCAGCGAGAACGATGGCAGGAACATTATTTACGTAACAAAGATGAAATCGGTAGTCGTAAAAGTTCTAGGGGTCTCAATCGATCATCCCTGATAGCACTCACCCGACCTCGTCTCCGATTTCATCTTACTTCCAGTCAGATCGAGTCGAGAAGTCTGATGATGCAGCGAGAACGATGTAAGGAACATTATTTACGTGACAAAGATGAAATCGGTAGTCGTAATAGTTCTAGGGTTGTCGATCGATCATCTCTGATAGCACTCACCCGAACGCGTCTCTGATTTCATCGTACTTCCGGTCAGATCGAGTCGAGTAGTTTGATGATGCAGCGAGAACGACGGCGAGAGAATTATTTACGTAAGAAACATGAAATCGGTCGTCTTAATGGTTCTAGGGGTCTCGATCGATCATCACTGATAGCACTGACCCGAACTCGTCTCCGATTTCATCTTACATCCGGTCAGATCGAGTCGAGAAGTCTGATGACGCAGCGAGAACGATGGCAGGAACATTATTTACGTAACAAAGATTAAATCGGTAGTCGTAATAGTTGTATCGGTCTCAATCGATCATCCCTGATAGCACTGACCCGATCTCGTCTCCGATTTCATCTTACTTCCGGGCAGATCGAGTCGAGAAGTCTGATGATGCAGCGAGAATGATGGGAGGAACATTATTTACGTAACAAAGATGAAATCGGTAGTCGTAATAGTTCTAGGGGTCTCAATCGGTCATCCCCGCTAGCACTCACCCGAACTCGTCTCCGATTTCATCTTACTTCCAGTCAGATCGAGTCGAGAAGTCTGATGATGCAGCGAGAACGATGGAAGGAACATTATTTACGTGACAAAGATGAAATCGGTAGTCGTAATAGTTCTAGGGGTCTCGATCGATCATCCCTGATAGCACTCACCCGAACTCGTCTCTGATTTTATCGTACTTCCGGTCAGATCGATTCGAGAAGTTTGATGATGCAGCGAGAACGACGGCGAGAGAATTATTTACGTAAGAAAGATGAAATCGGTGGTCTTAATGGTTCTGGGGGTCTCGATCGATCATCGCTGATAGCACTGACCCGAACTCGTCTCCGATTTCATCTTACATCCGGTCAGATCGAGTCGAGAAGTCTGATGACGCAGCGAGAACGATGGCAGGCACATTGTTTACGTAACAAAGATTAAATCGGTAGTCGTAATAGTTCTAGGGGTCTCAATCGATCATCCCTGATAGCACTGACCCGAACTCGTCTCCGATTTCATCTTACATCCGGTCAGATCGAGTCGAGAAGTCTGATGATGCGGCGAGAACGATGGAAGGAACATTATTTACGCAACAAAGATGAAATCGGTAGTCGTAATAGTTCTAGGGGTCTCGATCGATCATCCCTGATAGCCCTCACCCGAACTCGTCTCTGATTTCATCGTACTTCCGGTCAGATCGAGTCAAGAAGTTTGATGATGCAGCGAGAACGACGGTGAGAGAATTATTTATGTAAGAAACATGAAATCGGTGGTCTTAATGGTTCTAGGCGTCTCGATCGATCATCGCTGATAGCACTGACCCGAACTCGTCTCTTATTTAATCTTACATCCGGTCAGATCGAGTCGAGAAGTCTGATGACGCAGCGAGAACGATGGCAGGAACATTATTTACGTAACAAAGATTAAATCGGTAGTCGTAATAGTTCTAGGGGTCTCAATCGATCATCCCTGATAGCACTCACCCGAACTCGTCTCCGATTTCATCTTACTTCCAGTCAGATCGAGGCGAGAAGTCTGATGACGCAGCGAGAACGATGGAAGGAACATTATTTACGTAACAAAGATGAAATCGGTAGTCGTAATCATTCTAGGGGTCGCGATCGATAATCCCTGATAGCACTCACCCGAACTCGTCTCTGATTTCATCGTACTTCCGGTCAGATCGAGTCAAGAAGTTTAACGATGCAGCGAGAACGACGGTGAGAGAATTATTTACGTAAGAAAGATGAAATCGGTAGTCTTAATGGTTCTAGGGGTCTCGATCGATCATCCCTGAAAGCACTGACCCGAACTCGTCTCCGATTTCATCTTACATCCGGTCAGATCGAGTCGAGAAGTCTGATGGCGCAGCGAGAACGATGGCAGGAACATTATTTACGTAACACAGATTAAATCGGTAGTCGTAATAGTTCTAGGGGTCTCAATCGATCATCCCCGATAGCACTGACCCGAACTCGTCTTTGATTTCATCTTACTTCCGGTCAGATCGAGTTGAGAAGTCTGATGATGCAGCGAGAACGATGGCAGGAACATTATTTACGTAACAAAGATGAAATCGGTAGTCGTAATAGTTGTAGGGGTCTCGATCGATCATCCCTGATAGCACTGATCTGAACTCGTCTCCGATTTCATCTTACATCCGGTCAGATCGAGTCGAGAAGTCTGATGACGCAGCGAGAACGATCGCAGGAACAATATTTACGTAACAAAGATTAAATCGCTAGTCGTAATAGTTCTAGGTGTCTCAATCGATCATCCCTGATAGCACTGACCCGAACTCGTCTCCGATTTCATCTTACTTCCGGTCAGATCGAGTCGAGAAGTCTGATGATGCAGCGAGAACGATGGCAGGAACATTATTTACGTAACAAAGATGAAATCGGTAGTCGTAATAGTTCTAGGGGTCTCAATCGATCATCCCTGATAGCACTCACCCGAACTCGTCTCTGATTTCATCGTAATTCCGGTCAGATCGAGCCGCGAAGTTTGATGATGCAGCGAGAACGACGGTGAGAGAATTATTTACGTAAGAAAGATGAAATCGGTAGTCTTAATGGTTCGAGGGGTCTCGATCGATCATCCCTGATAGCACTGACCCGAACTCGTCTCCGATTTCATCTTACATCCGGTCAGATCGAGTCGAGAAGTCTGATGACGCAGCGAGAACGATGGCAGGAACATTATTTACGTAACAAAGATTAATTCGGTAGTCGTAATAGTTCTAGGGGTATCAATCGATAATCCCTGATAGCACTGACCCGAACTCGTCTTCGATTTCATCTTACTTCCGGTCAGATCGAGTTGAGAAGTCTGATGATGCAGCGGGAACGATGGCAGGAACATTATTTACGTAACAAAGATGAAATCGGTAGTCGTAATAGTTCTAGGGGTCTCGATCGATCATCCCTGATAGCACTGACCCGAACTCGTCTCCGATTTCATCTTACATCCGGTCAGATCGAGTCGAGAAGTCTGATGACGCAGCGAGAACGATGGCAGGAACATTATTTACGTAACAAAGATTAAATCGGTAGTCGTAATAGTTCTAGGTGTCTCAATCGATCATCCCTGATAGCACTGACCCGAACTCGTCTCCGATTTCATCTTACTTCCGGTCAGATCGAGTCGAGAAGTCTGATGATGCAGCGAGAACGATGGCAGGAACATTATTTACGTAAGAAAGATGAAATCGGTAGTCGTAATAGTTCTAGGGGACTCAATCGATCATCCCTGATAGCACTCACCCGAACTCGTCTCTGATTTCATCGTAATTCCGGTCAGATCGCGTCGCGAAGTTTGATGATGCAGCGAGAACGACGGTGAGAGAATTATTTACGTAAGAAAGATGAAATCCGTAGTCTTAATTGTTCTACGGGTCTCGATCCATCATCCCTGATAGCACTGACCTGAACTCGTCTCCGATTTCATCTTACATCCGGTCAGATCGAGTCGAGAAGTCTGATGATGCAGCGAGAACGATGGCAGGAACATTATTTACGTAACAAAGATGAAATCGGTAGTCGTAATAGTTCTAGGTGTCTCAATCGATCATCCCTGATAGCACTGACCCGAACTCGTCTCTGATTTCATCGTACTTCCGGTCAGATCAAGTCGAGAAGTTTGATGATGCAGCGAGAACGACGGCGAGAGAATTATTTACGTAAGAAACATGAAATCGGTGGTCTTAATGGTTCTAGGGGTCTCGATCGATCATCCCTGATAGTACTGACCCGAACTCGTCTCCGATTTCATCTTACATCCGGTCAGATCGAGTCGAGAAGTCTGATGACGCAACGAGAACGATGGCAGGAACATTATTTGCGTAACAAAGATTAAATCGGTAGTCGTAATAGTTGTAGGGGTCTCAATCGATCATCCCTGATAGCACTGACCCGAACTCGTCTCCGATTTCATCTTACTTCCGTTCAGATCGAGTCGAGAAGTCTGATGATGCAGCGAGAACGATGGCAGGAACATTATTTACGTAACAACGATGAAATCGGTAGTCGTAATAGTTCTAGGGGTCTCAATCAATCATCCCTGATAGCACTCACCCGAACTCGTCTCCGATGGCATCTTACTTCCAGTCAGATCGAGTCGAGAAGTCTGATGATGCAGCGAGAACGATGGAAGGAACATTATTTACGTGACAAAGATGAAATCGGTAGTCGTAATAGTTCTAGAGGTCTCGATCGATCATCCCTGATAGCACTCAGCCGAACTCGTCTCTGATTTCATCGTACTTCCGGTCAGATCGAGTCGAGAAGTTTGATGATGCAGCGAGAACGACGGTGAGAGAATTATTTACGTAAGAAAGATGAAATCGGTGGTCTTAATGGTTCTAGGGGTCTCGATCGATCATCGCTGATAGCACTGACCCGAACTCGTCTCCGATTTCATCTTACATCCGGTCAGATCGAGTCGAGAACTCTGATGACGCAGCGAGAACGATGGCAGGAACATTATTTACGTAACAAAGATTAAATCGCTAGTCGTAATAGTTGTAGGGGTCTCAATCGATCATCCCTGATAGCACTGACCCGAACTCGTCTCCGATTTCATCTTACTTCCGGTCAGATCGAGTCGAGAAGTCTGATGATGCAGCGAGAACGATGGCAGGAACATTATTTACGTAACAAAGATGAAATCGGTAGTCGTAATAGTTCTAGGGGTCTCAATCGATCATCCCTGATAGCACTCACCCGAACTCGTCTCCGATTTCATCTTACTTCCAGTCAGATCGAGTCGAGAAGTCTGATGATGCAGCGAGAACGATGGAAGGAACATTATTTACGTGACAAAGATGAAATCGGTAGTCGTAATACTTCTAGGGTTGTCGATGGATCATCTCTGATAGCACTCACCCGAACGCGTCTCTGATTTCATCGTACTTCCGGTCAGATCGAGTCGAGTAGTTTGATGATGCAGCGAGAACGACGGCGAGAGAATTATTTACGTAAGAAACATGAAATCGGTCGTCTTAATGGTTCTAGGGGTCTCGATCGATCATCACTGATAGCACTGACCCGAACTCGTCTCCGATTTCATCTTACATCCGGTCAGATCGAGTCGAGAAGTCTGATGACGCAGCGAGAACGATGGCAAGAACATTATTTACGTAACAAAGATTAAATCGGTAGTCTTAATAGTTGTATCGGTCTCAATCGATCATCCCTGATAGCACTGACCCGAACTCGTCTCCGATTTCATCTTACTTCCGGGCAGACCGAGTCGAGAAGTCTGATGATGCAGCGAGAATGATGGGAGGAACATTATTTACGTAACAAAGATGAAATCGGTAGTCGTAATAGTTCTAGGGGTCTCAATCGGTCATCCCTGCTAGCACTCACCCGAACTCGTCTCCGATTTCATCGTACTTCCAGTCAGATCGAGTCGAGAAGTCTGATGATGCAGCGAGAACGATGGAAGGAACATTATTTACGTGACAAAGATGAAATCGGTAGTCGTAATAGTTCTAGGGGTCTCGATCGATCGTCCCTGATAGCACTCACCCGAACTCGTCTCTGATTTTATCGTACTTCCGGTCAGATCGATTCGAGAAGTTTGATGATACAGCGAGAACGACGGCGAGAGAATTATTTACGTAAGAAAGATGAAATCGGTGATCTTAATGGTTCTAAGGGTCTCGATCGATCATCGCTGATAGCACTGACCCGAACTCGTCTCCGATTTCATCTTACATCCGGTCAGATCGAGTCGAGCAGTCTGATGACGCAGCGAGAACGATGGCAGGCACATTGTTTACGTAACAAAGATTAAATCGGTAGTCGTAATAGTTCTAGGGGTCTCAATCGATCATCCCTGATAGCACTGACCCGAACTCGTCTCCGATTTCATCTTACATCCGGTCAGATCGAGTCGCGAAGTCTGATGACGCAGCGAGAACGATGGCAGGAACATTATTTACGTAACAAAGATTAAATCGGTGTTCGTAATAGTTCTAGGGGTCTCAATCGATCATCCCTGATAGCACTCACCCGAACTCGTCTCTGATTTCATCGTACTTCCGGTCAGATCGAGTCGGGAAGTTTGATGATGCAGCGAGAACGACGGTGAGAGAATTATTTACGTAAGAAAGATGAAATCGGTGGTCTTAATTGTTCTAGGGGTTTCGATCGATCATCCCTGATAGCACTGACCCGAACTCGTCTCCGATTTCATCTTACATCCGGTCAGATCGAGTCGAGAAGTCTGATGATGCTGCGAGAACGATGGCAGGAACATGATTTACTCAACAAAGATTAAATCGGTGTTCGTAATAGTTCTAGGAGTCTCAATCGATTGTCCCTGATAGCACTGACCCGAACTTGTCTCCGATTTCATCTTACTTCCGGTCAGATCGAGTCGAGCAGTCTGATGATGCAGCGAGAACGATGGCAGGAACATTATTTACGTAACAAAGATGAAATCGGTAGTCGTAATAGTTCTAGGGGTCTCAATCGATCATCCCTAATAGCACTGACCCGAACTCGTCTCTGATTTCATCTTACTTCCAGTCAGATCGAGTCGAGAAGTCGGATGATGCAGCGAGAACGATGGCAGGAACATTATTTACGTAACAAAGATGAAATCGGTAGTCGTAATAGTTCTAGGGGTCTCGATCGATCATCCCTGATAGTACTCACCCGAACTCGTCTCTGATTTCATCGTACTTCCGGTCAGATCGAGTCGACAAGTTTGATGATGCAGCGAGAACGACGGCGAGAGAATTATTTACGTAAGAAACATGAAATCGGTGGTCTTAATGGTTCTAGGGGTCTCGATCGATCATCCCTGATAGTACCGACCCGAACTCGTCTCCGATTTCATCTTACATCCGGTCAGATCGAGTCGAGAAGTCTGATGGCGCAACGAGAACGATGGCAGGAACATTATTTGCGTAACAAAGATTAAATCGGTAGTCGTAATAGTTGTACGGGTCTCAATCGATCATCCCTGATAGCACTGACCCGAACTCGTCTCCGATTTCATCTTACTTCCGTTCAGATCGAGTCGAGAAGTCTGATGATGCAGCGAGAACGATGGCAGGAACATTATTTACGTAACAACGATGAAATCGGTAGTCGTAATAGTTCTAGGGGTCTCAATCAATCATCCCTGATAGCACTCACCCGAACTCGTCTCCGATGGCATCTTACTTCCAGTCAGATCGAGTCGAGAAGTCTGATGATGCAGCGAGAACGATGGAAGGAACATTATTTACGTGACAAAGATGAAATCGGTAGTCGTAATAGTTCTAGGGGTCTCGATCGATCATCCCTGATAGCACTCAGCCGAACTCGTCTCTGATTTCATCGTACTTCCGGTCAGATCGAGTCGAGAAGTTTGATGATGCAGCGAGAACGACGGTGAGAGAATTATTTACGTAAGAAAGATGAAATCGGTGGTCTTAATGGTTCTAGGGGTCTCGATCGATCATCGCTGATAGCACTGACCCGAACTCGTCTCCGATTTCATCTTACATCCGGTCAGATCGAGTCGAGAACTCTGATGACGCAGCGAGAACGATGGCAGGAACATTATTTACGTAACAAAGATTAAATCGGTAGTCGTAATAGTTGTAGGGGTCTCAATCGATCATCCCTGATAGCACTCACCCGAACTCGTCTCCGATGGCATCTTACTTCCAGTCAGATCGAGTCGAGAAGTCTGATGATGCAGCGAGAACGATGGAAGGAACATTATTTACGTGACAAAGATGAAATCGGTAGTCGTAATAGTTCTAGGGTTGTCGATCGATCATCTCTGATAGCACTCACCCGAACGCGTCTCTGATTTCATCGTACTTCCGGTCAGATCGAGTCGAGTAGTTTGATGATGCAGCGAGAACGACGGCGAGAGAATTATTTACGTAAGAAACATGAAATCGGTCGTCTTAATGGTTCTAGGGGTCTCGATCGATCATCACTGATAGCACGGACCCGAACTCGTCTCCGCTTTCATCTTACATCCGGTCAGATCGAGTCGAGAAGTCTGATGACGCAGCGAGAACGATGGCAGGAACATTATTTACGTAACAAAGATTAAATCGGTAGTCGTAATAGTTGTATCGGTCTCAATCGATCATCCCTGATAGCACTGACCCGAACTCGTCTCCGATTTCATCTTACTTCCGGGCAGATCGAGTCGAGAAGTCTGATGATGCAGCGAGAATGATGGGAGGAACATTATTTACGTAACAAAGATGAAATCGGTAGTCGTAATAGTTCTAGGGGTCTCAATCGGTCATCCCTGCTAGCACTCACCCGAACTCGTCTCCGATTTCATCTTACTTCCAGTCAGATCGAGTCGAGAAGTCTGATGATGCAGCGAGAACGATGGAAGGAACATTATTTACGTGACAAAGATGAAATCGGTAGTCGTAATAGTTCTAGGGGTCTCGATCGATCATCCCTGATAGCACTCACCCGAACTCGTCTCTGATTTTATCGTACTTCCGGTCAGATCGATTCGAGAAGTTTGATGATGCAGCGAGAACGACGGCGAGAGAATTATTTACGTAAGAAAGATGAAATCGGTGGTCTTAATGGTTCTAGGGGTCTCGATCGATCATCGCTGATAGCACTGACCCGAACTCGTCTCCGATTTCATCTTACATCCGGTCAGATCGAGTCGAGAAGTCTGATGACGCAGCGAGAACGATGGCAGGCACATTGTTTACGTAACAAAGATTAAATCGGTAGTCGTAATAGTTCTAGGGGTCTCAATCGATCATCCCTGATAGCACTGACCCGAACTCGTCTCCGATTTCACCTTACTTCCGGTCAGATCGAGTCGAGAAGTCTGATGATGCAGCGAGTACGATGGCAGGAACATTATTTACGTAACAAAGATGAAATCGGTAGTCGTAATAGTTCTAGGGGTCTCAATCGATCATCCCTGATAGCACTCACCCGAACTCGTCTCCGATTTCATCTTACTTCCAGTCAGATCGAGGCGAGAAGTCTGATGACGCAGCGAGAACGATGGAAGGAACATTATTTACGTAACAAAGATGAAATCGGTAGTCGTAATCATTCTAGGGGTCACGATCGATAATCCCTGATAGCACTCACCCGAACTCGTCTCTGATTTCATCGTACTTCCGGTCAGATCGAGTCAAGAAGTTTGACGATGCAGCGAGAACGACGGTGAGAGAATTATTTACGTAAGAAAGATGAAATCGGTAGTCTTAATGGTTCTAGGCGTCTCGATCGATCATCCCTGAAAGCACTGACCCGAACTCGTCTCCGATTTCATCTTACATCCGGTCAGATCGAGTCGAGAAGTCTGATGACGCAGCGAGAACGATGGCAGGAACATTATTTACGTAACAAAGATTAAATCGGTAGTCGTAATAGTTCTAGGGGTCTCAATCGATCATCCCCGATAGCACTGACCCGAACTCGTCTTCGATTTCATCTTACTTCCGGTCAGATCGAGTTGAGAAGTCTGATGATGCAGCGAGAACGATGGCAGGAACATTATTTACGTAACAAAGATGAAATCGGTAGTCGTAATAGTTGTAGGGGTCTCGATGGATCATCCCTGATAGCACTGATCTGAACTCGTCTCCGATTCCATCTTACATCCGGTCAGATCGAGTCGAGAAGTCTGATGACGCAGCGAGAACGATCGCAGGAACAATATTTACGTAACAAAGATTAAATCGCTAGTCGTAATAGTTCTAGGTGTCTCAATCGATCATCCCTGATAGCACTGACCCGAACTCGTCTCCGATTTCATCTTACTTCCGGTCAGATCGAGTCGAGAAGTCTGATGATGCAGCGAGAACGATGGCAGGAACATTATTTACGTAACAAAGATGAAATCGGTAGTCGTAATAGTTCTAGGGGTCTCAATCGATCATCCCTGATAGCACTCACCCGAACTCGTCTCTGATTTCATCGTAATTCCGGTCAGATCGAGCCGCGAAGTTTGATGATGCAGCGAGAACGACGGTGAGAGAATTATTTACGTAAGAAAGATGAAATCGGTAGTCTTAATGGTTCGAGGGGTCTCGATCGATCATCCCTGATAGCACTGACCCGAACTCGTCTCCGATTTCATCTTACATCCGGTCAGATCGAGTCGAGAAGTCTGATGACGCAGCGAGAACGATGGCAGGAACATTATTTACGTAACAAAGATTAATTCGGTAGTCGTAATAGTTCTAGGGGTCTCAATCGATCATCCCTGATAGCACTGACCCGAACTCGTCTTCGATTTCATCTTACTTCCGGTCAGATCGAGTTGAGAAGTCTGATGATGCAGCGGGAACGATGGCAGGAACATTATTTACGTAACAAAGATGAAATCGGTAGTCGTAATAGTTCTAGGGGTCTCGATCGATCATCCCTGATAGCACTGACCCGAACTCGTCTCCGATTTCATCTTACATCCGGTCAGATCGAGTCGAGAAGTCTGATGACGCAGCGAGAACGATGGCAGGAACATTATTTACGTAACAAAGATTAAATCGGTAGTCGTAATAGTTCTAGGTGTCTCAATCGATCATCCCTGATAGCACTGACCCGAACTCGTCTCCGATTTCATCTTACTTCCGGTCAGATCGAGTCGAGAAGTCTGATGATGCAGCGAGAACGATGGCAGGAACATTATTTACGTAAGAAAGATGAAATCGGTAGTCGTAATAGTTCTAGGGGTCTCAATCGATCATCCCTGATAGCACTCACCCGAACTCGTCTCTGATTTCATCGTAATTCCGGTCAGATCGCGTCGCGAAGTTTGATGATGCAGCGAGAACGACGGTTAGAGAATTATTTACGTAAGAAAGATGAAATCGGTAGTCTTAATGGTTCTACGGGTCTCGATCCATCATCCCTGATAGCACTGACCTGAACTCGTCTCCGATTTCATCTTACATCCGGTCAGATCGAGTCGAGAAGTCTGATGATGCAGCGAGAACGATGGCAGGAACATTATTTACGTAACAAAGATGAAATCGGTAGTCGTAATAGTTCTAGGTGTCTCAATCGATCATCCCTGATAGCACTGACCCGAACTCGTCTTCGATTTCATCTTACTTCCGGTCAGATCGAGTTGAGAAGTCTGATGATGCAGCGAGAACGATGGCAGGAACATTATTTACGTAACAAAGATGAAATCGGTAGTCGTAACAGTTCTAGGGGTCTCGATCGATCATCCCTGAAAGTACTCACCCGAACTCGTCTCTGATTTCATCGTACTTCCGGTCAGATCGAGTCGAGAAGTTTGCTGATGCACCGAGAACGACGGCGAGAGAATTATTTACGTAAGAAACATAAAATCGGTGGTCTTAATGGTTCTAGGGGTCTCGATCGATCATCACTGATAGCACTGACCCGAACTCGTCTCCGATTTCATCTTACATCCGGTCAGATCGAGTCGAGCAGTCTGATGACGCAGCGAGAACGATGGGAGGAACATTATTTACGTAACAAAGATTAAATCGGTAGTCGTAATAGTTGTAGGGGTCTCAATCGATCATTCCTGATAGCACTGACCCGAACTCGTCTCCGATTTCATCTTACTTCCGGTCAGATCGAGTCGAGAAGTCTGATGATGCAGCGAGAACGATGGCAGGAACATTATTTACGTAACAAAGATGAAATGGGTAGTCGTAATAGTTCTAGGGGTCTCGATCGATCATCCCTGATAGCACTCACCCGAACTCCTCTCCGATTTTATCTTACTTCCGGTCAGATCGAGTCGAGAAGTTTGATGATGCAGCGAGAACGACGGTGAGAGGATTATTTACGTAAGAAACATGAAATCGGTGGTCTTAATGGTTCTAGGGGTCTCGATCGATCATCACTGCTAGCACTGACCCGAACTCGTCTACGATTTCATCTTACATCCGGTCAGATCGAGTCGAGCAGTCTGATGACGCAGCGAGAACGATGGCAGGAACATTATTTACGTAACAAAGATTAAATCGGTAGTCGTAATAGTTGTAGGGGTCTCAATCGATCATTCCTGATAGCACTGACCCGAACTCGTCTCCGATTTCATCTTACTTCCGGTCAGATCGAGTCGAGAAGTCTGATGATGCAGCGAGAACGATGGCAGGAACATTATTTACGTAACAAAGATGAAATCGGTAGTCGTAATAGTTCTAGGGGTCTCGATCGATCATCCCTGATAGCACTCACCCGAACTCCTCTCCGATTTCATCTTACTTCCGGTCAGATCGAGTCGAGAAGTTTGATGATGCAGCGAGAACGACGGTGAGAGAATTATTTACGTAAGCAAGATGAAATCGGTGGTCTTAATGGTTCTAGGGGTCCCGATCGATCATCGCTGATAGCACTGACGCGAACTCGTCTCCGATTTCATCTTACATACGGTCAGATCGAGTCGAGAAATCTGATGGCGCAGCGAGAACGATGGCAGGAACATTATTTACGTAACAAAGATTAAATCGGTAGACGTAATCGTTCTAGGGGTCTCAATCGATCATCCCTGATAGCACTGACCCGAACTCGTCTCCGATTTCATCTTACTTCGCGTCAGATCGAGTCGAGAAGTCTGATGATGCAGCGAGAACGATGGCAGGAACATTATTTACGTAACAAAGATGAAATCGGTAGTCGTAATAGTTCTAGGGGTCTCAATCGATCATCCCTGATAGCACTCACCCGAACTCGTCTCTGATTTCATTGTACTTCCGGTCCGATCGAGTCGAGAAGTTTGATGATGCAGCGAGAACGACGGTGAGAGAATTATTTACGTAAGAAAGATGAAATCGGTGGTCTTAATGGTTCTAGGGGTCTCGATCGATCATCGCTGATAGCACTGACCCGAACTCGTGTCCGATTTCATCTTACATCCGGTCAGATCGAGTCGAGAAGTCTGATGACGCAGCGAGAACGATGGCAGGAACATTATTTACGTAACAAAGATTAAATCGGTTGTCGTAATAGTTCTACGGGTCTCAATCGATCATCCCTGATAGCACTGACCCGAACTCGTCTCCGATTTCATCTTACTTCCGGTCAGATCGAGTCGAGAAGTCTGATGATGCAGCGAGAACAATGGCAGGAACATTATTTACGTAACAAAGAAGAAATCGGTAGTCGTAATAGTTCTAGGGGTCTCAATCGATCATCCTTGATAGCACTCACCCGAACTCGTCCCTGATTTCATCGTAATTCCGGTCAGATCGAGTCGCGAAGTTTGATGATGCAGCGAGAAAGACGGTGAGAGAATTATTTACGTAAGAAAGACGAAATCGGTAGTCTTAATGGTTCTAGGGGTCTCGATCGATCATCCCTGATAGCACTGACCCGAACTCGTCTCCGATTTCATCTTACATCCGGTCAGATCGAGTCGAGAAGTCTAATGACGCAGCGAGAATGATGGCAGGAACATTATTTACGTAACAAAGATTAAATCGGTAGTCGTAATAGTTCTAGGGGTCTCAATCGATCATCCCTGATAGCACTGACCCGAACTCGTCTTCGATTTCATCTTACTTCCGGTCAGATCGTGTTGAGAAGTCTGATGATGCAGCGAGAACGATATCAGGAACATTATTTACGTAACAAAGATGAAATCGGTAGTCGTAATAGTTCTAGGGGTCTCGATCGATCATCGCTGATAGCACTGGCCCGAACTCGTCTCCTATTTCATCTTACATCCGGTCAGATCCAGTCGAGAAGTCTGATGACGCAGCGAGAACGATGGCAGGAACATTATTTACGTAACAAAGATGAAATCGGTAGTCGTAATAGTTCTAGGGGTCTCAATCGAACATCCCTGATAGCACTCACCCGAACTCGTCTCCGATTTCATCTTACTTCCAGTCAGATCGAGTCGAGAAGTCTGATGATGCAGCGAGAACGATGGAAGGAACATTATTTACGTAACAAAGATGAAATCGGTAGTCGTAATCGTTCTAGGGATCTCGATCGATCATCCCTGATAGCACTCACCCGAACTCGTCTCTGATTTCATCGTACTTCCGGTCAGATCAAGTCAAGAAGTTTGATGATGCAGCGAGAACTACGGTGAGAGAATTATTTACGTAAGAAACATGAAATCGGTGGACTTAATGGTTCTAGGGGTCTCGATCGATCATCGCTGATAGCACTGATCCGAACTCGTCTCCGATTTCACCTTACATCAGGTCAGATCGAGTCGAGAAGTCTGATGACGCAGCGAGAACGATGGCAGGAACATTATTTACGTAACAAAGATTAAATCGGTAGTCGTAATAGTTCTGCGCCTCTCAATCGATCATCCCTGATAGCACTGACCCGAAGTCGTCTCCGATTTCATCTTACTTCCGGTCAGATCGAGTCGAGAAGTTTGATGATGCAGCGAGAACGACGGTGAGAGAATTATTTACGTAAGAAAGATGAAATCGGTAGTCTTAATGGTTGTAGGGGTCTCGATCGATCATCGCTGATAGCACTGACCAGAACTCGTCTCCGATTTCATCTTACATCCGGTCAGATCGAGTCGAGAAGTCTGATGACGCAGCAAGAACGATGGCAGGAACATTATTTACGTAACAAAGATTAAATCGGTAGTCGTAATAGTTCTAGGGGTCTCAATCGATCATCCCTGATAGCACTGACCCGAACTCGTCTTCGATTTCATCTTACTTCCGGTCAGATCGAGTTGAGAAGTCTGATGATGCAGCGAGAACGATGGCAGGAACATTATTTACGTAACAAAGATGAAATCGGTAGTCGTAATAGTTCTAGGGGTCTCGATCGATCATCGCTGATAGCACTGACCCGAACTCGTCTCCTATTTCATCTTACATCCGGTCAGATCGAGTCGAGAAGTCTGATGACGCAGCGAGAACGATGGCAGGAACATTATTTACGTAACAAAGATTAAATCGGTAGTCGTAATAGTTCTACGGGTCTCAATCGATCATCCCTGATAGCACTGACCCGAACTCGTCTCCGATTTCATCTTACTTCCGGTCAGATCGTGTCGAGAAGTCTGATGATGCAGCGAGAACGATGGCAGGAACATTATTTACGTAACAAAGATGAAATCGGTAGTCGTAATAGTTCTAGGGGTCTCAATCGATCATCTCTGATAGCACTCACCCGAACTCGTCTCTGATTTCATCGTAATTCCGGTCAGATCGAGTCGCGAAGTTTGATGATGCAGCGAGAACGACGGTGAGAGAATTATTTACGTAAGAAAGATGAAATCGGTAGTCTTAATGGTTCGAGGGGTCTCGATCGATCATCCGTGATAGCACTGACCCGAACTCGGCTCCGATTTCATCTTACATCCGGTCAGATCGAGTCGAGAAGTCTGATGACGCAGCGAGAACGATGGCAGGAACATTATTTACGTAACAAAGATTAAATCGGTAGTCGTAATAGTTGTAGGGGTCTCAATCGATCATCCCTGATAGCACTGACCCGAACTCGTCTCCGATTTCATCTTACTTCCGGTCAGATCGAGTCGAGAAGTCTGATGATGCAGCGAGTACGATGGCAGGAACATTATTTACGTAACAAAGATGAAATCGGTAGTCGTAATAGTTATAGGGGTCTCAATCGATCATCCCTGATAGCACTCACCCGAACTCGTCTCCGATTTCATCTTACTTCCAGTCAGATCGAGGCGAGAAGTCTGATGACGCAGCGAGAACGATGGAAGGAACATTATTTACGTAACAAAGATGAAATCGGTAGTCGTAATCGTTCTAGGGGTCACGATCGATCATCCCTGATAGCACTCACCCGAAGTCGTCTCTGATTTCATCGTACTTCCGGTCAGATCGAGTCAAGAAGTTTGATGATGCAGCGAGAACGACGGTGAGAGAATTATTTACGTAAGAAAGATGAAATCGGTAGTCTTAATGGTTCTAGGGGTCTCGATCGATCATCCCTGAAAGCACTGACCTGAACTCGTCTCCGATTTCATCTTACATCCGGTCAGATCGAGTCGAGAAGTCTGATGACGCAGCGAGAACGATGGCAGGAACATTATTTACGTAACAAAGATTAAATCGGTAGTCGTAATAGTTCTAGGGGTCTCAATCGATCATCCCTGATAGCACTGACCCGAACTCGTCTTCGATTTCATCTTACTTCCGGTCAGATCGAGTTGAGAAGTCTGATGATGCAGCGAGAACGATGGCAGGAACATTATTTACGTAACAAAGATGAAATCGGTAGTCGTAATAGTTGTAGGGGTCTCGATCGATCATCCCTGATAGGACTGATCTGAACTCGTCTCCGATTTCATCTTACATCCGGTCAGATCGAGTCGAGAAGTCTGATGACGCAGCGAGAACGATGGCAGGAACATTATTTACGTAACAAAGATTAAATCGGTAGTCGTAATAGTTGTAGGGGTCTCAATCGATCATCCCTGATAGCACTGACCCGAACTCGTCTCCGATTTCATCTTACTTCCGGTCAGATCGAGTCGAGAAGTCTGATGATGCAGCGAGTACGATGGCAGGAACATTATTTACGTAACAAAGATGAAATCGGTAGTCGTAATAGTTCTAGGGGTCTCAATCGATCATCCCTGATAGCACTCACCCGAACTCGTCTCCGATTTCATCTTACTTCCAGTCAGATCGAGGCGAGAAGTCTGATGACGCAGCGAGAACGATGCAAGGAACATTATTTACGTAACAAAGATGAAATCGGTAGTCGTAATCGTTCTAGGGGTCACGGTCGATCATCCCTGATAGCACTCACCCGACGTCGTCTCTGATTTCATCGTACTTCCGGTCAGATCGAGTCAAGAAGTTTGATGATGCAGCGAGAACGACGGTGAGAGAATTATTTACGTAAGAAAGATGAAATCGGTAGTCTTAATGGTTCTAGGGGTCTCGATCGATCATCCCTGAAAGCACTGACCTGAACTCGTCCCCGATTTCATCTTACATCCGGTCAGATCGAGTCGAGAAGTCTGATGACGCAGCGAGAACGATGGCAGGAACATTATTTACGTAACAAAGATTAAATCGATAGTCGTAATAGTTCTAGGGGTCTCAATCGATCATCCCTGATAGCACTGACCCGAACTCGTCTTCGATTTCATCTTACTTCCGGTCAGATCGAGTTGAGAAGTCTGATGATGCAGCGAGAACGATGGCAGGAACATTATTTACGTAACAAAGTTGAAATCGGTAGTCGTAATAGTTGGAGGGGTCTCAATCGATCATCCCTGATAGCACTCACCCGAAATCGTCTCTGATTTCATCGTAATTCCGGTTAGATCGAGTCGCGAAGTTTGATGATGCAGCGAGAACGACGGTGAGAGAATTATTTACGTAAGAAAGATGAAATCGGTAGTCTTAATGGTTCTAGGGGTCTCGATCGATCATCCCTGATAGCACTGACCCGAACTCGTCTCCGATTTCATCTTACATCCGGTCAGGTCGAGTCGAGAAGACTGATGACGCAGCGAGAACGATGGCAGGAACATTATTTACGTAACAAAGATTAAATCGGTAGTCGTAATAGTTCTAGGGGTCTGAATCGATCATCCCTGATAGCACTGATCCGAACTCGTCTTCGATTTCATCTTACTTCCGGTCAGATCGAGTTGAGAAGTCTGATGATCTAGCGAGAACGATGGCAGGAACATTATTTACGTAACAAAGATGAAATCGGTAGTCGTAATAGTTCTAGGGGTCTCAATCGATCATCCCTGATAGCACTCACCCGAACTCGTCTCTGATTTCATCGTACTTCCGATCAGATCGAGTCGAGAAGTTTGATGATGCAGCGAGAACGACCGTGAGAGAATTATTTACGTAAGAAAGATGAAATCGGTGGTCTTAATGGTTCTAGGGGTCTCGATCGATCATCCCTGATAGCACTGACCCGAACTCGTCTCTGATTTCATCGTACTTCCGGTCAGATCGAGTCGAGAAGTTTGATGATGCAGCGAGAACGACGGTGAGAGAATTATTTACGTAAGAAAGATGAAATCGGTAGTCTTAATGGTTCTAGGGGTCTCGATCGATCATCGCTGATAGCACTGACCCGAACTCGTGTCCGATTTCATCTTACATGCGGTCAGATCGAGTCGAGAAGTCTGATGACGCAGCGAGAACAATGGCAGGAACATTATTTACGTAAGAAAGATTAAATCGGTAGTCGTAATAGTTCTAGGGGTCTAAATCGATCATCCCTGATAGCACTGGCCCGAACTCGTCTCCGATTTCATCTTACTTCCGGTCAGAACGAGTCGAGAAGTCTGATGATGCAGCGAGAACGATGGCAGGAACATTATTTACGTAACAAAGATGAAATCGGTAGTGGTAATAGTTCTAGGGGTCTCGATCGATCATCCCTGATAGCACTCACCCGAACTCGTCTCCGATTTCATCTTACTTCCAGTCAGATCGAGTCGAGAAGTCTGATGATGCGGCGAGAACGATGGAAGGAACATTATTTACGCAACAAAGATGAAATCGGTAGTCGTAATAGTTCTAGGGGTCTCGATCGATCATCCCTGATAGCCCTCACCCGAACTCGTCTCTGATTTCATCGTACTTCCGGTCAGATCGAGTCAAGAAGTTTGTTGATGCAGCGAGAACGACGGTGAGAGAATTATTTATGTAAGAAACATGAAATCGGTGGTCTTAATGGTTCTAGGGGTCTCGATCGATCATCGCTGATAGCACTGACCCGAACTCGTCTCTTATTTCATCTTACATCCGGTCAGATCGAGTCGAGAAGTCTGATGACGCAGCGAGAACGATGGCAGGAACATTATTTACGTAACAAAGATTAAATCGGTAGTCGTAATAGTTCTAGGGGTCTCTATCGATCATCCCTGATAGCACTGACCCGAACTCGTCTTCGATTTCATCTTACGTCCGGTCAGATCGAGTTGAGAAGTCTGATGATGCAGCGAGAACGATGGCCGGAACATTATTTACGTAACAAAGATGAAATCGATAGTCGTAATAGTTCTAGGGGTCTCGATCGATCATCCCTGATAGTATTCACCCGAACTCGTCTCTGATTTTATCGTACTTCCGGTCAGATCGAGTCGAGAAGTTTGAGGATGCACCGAGAACGACGGCGAAAGAATTATTTACGTAAGAACCATGAAATCGGTGGTCTTAATGGTTCTAGGGGTCTCGATCGATCATCACTGATAGCACTGACCCGAACACGTCTCCGATTTCATCTTACATCCGGTCAGATCGAATCGAGAAGTCTGATGATGCAGCGAGAACGATGGCAGGAACATTATTTACGTAACAAAGATGAAATCGGTAGTCGTAATAGTTGTAGGGGTCTCGATCGATCATCCCTGATAGCACTGATCTGAACTCGTCTCCGATTTCATCTTACATCCGGTCAGATCGAGTCGAGAAGTCTGATGACGCAGCGAGAACGATCGCAGGAACAATATTTACGTAACAAAGATTAAATCGCTAGTCGTAATAGTTCTAGGTGTCTCAATCGATCATCCCTGATAGCACTGACCCGAACTCGTCTCCGATTTCATCTTACTTCCGGTCAGATCGAGTCGAGAAGTCTGATGATGCAGCGAGAACGATGGCAGGAACATTATTTACGTAACAAAGATGAAATCGGTAGTCGTAATAGTTCTAGGGGTCTCAATCGATCATCCCTGATAGCACTCACCCGATCTCGTCTCTGATTTCATCGTAATTCCGGTCAGATCGAGCCGCGAAGTTTGATGATGCAGCGAGATCGACGGTGAGAGAATTATTTACGTAAGAAAGATGAAATCGGTAGTCTTAATGGTTCGAGGGGTCTCGATCGATCATCCCTGATAGCACTGACCCGAACTCGTCTCCGATTTCATCTTACATCCGGTCAGATCGAGTCGAGAAGTCTGATGACGCAGCGAGAACGATGGCAGGAACATTATTTACGTAACAAAGATTAATTCGGTAGTCGTAATAGTTCTAGGGGTCTCAATCGATCATCCCTGATAGCACTGACCCGAACTCGTCTTCGATTTCATCTTACTTCCGGTCAGATCGAGTTGAGAAGTCTGATGATGCAGCGGGAACGATGGCAGGAACATTATTTACGTAACAAAGATGAAATCGGTAGTCGTAATAGTTCTAGGGGTCTCGATCGATCATCCCTGATAGCACTGACCCGAACTCGTCTCCGATTTCATCTTACATCCGGTCAGATCGAGTCGAGAAGTCTGATGACGCAGCGAGAACGATGGCAGGAACATTATTTACGTAACAAAGATTAAATCGGTAGTCGTAATAGTTCTAGGTGTCTCAATCGATCATCCCTGATAGCACTGACCCGAACTCGTCTCCGATTTCATCTTACTTCCGGTCAGATCGAGTCGAGAAGTCTGATGATGCAGCGAGAACGATGGCAGGAACATTATTTACGTAAGAAAGATGAAATCGGTAGTCGTAATAGTTCTAGGGGTCTCAATCGATCATCCCTGATAGCACTCACCCGAACTCGTCTCTGATTTCATCGTAATTCCGGTCAGATCGCGTCGCGAAGTTTGATGATGCAGCGAGAACGACGGTGAGAGAATTATTTACGTAAGAAAGATGAAATCGGTAGTCTTAATGGTTCTACGGGTCTCGATCCATCATCCCTGATAGCACTGACCTGAACTCGTCTCCGATTTCATCTTACATCCGGTCAGATCGAGTCGAGAAGTCTGATGATGCAGCGAGAACGATGGCAGGAACATTATTTACGTAACAAAGATGAAATCGGTAGTCGTAATAGTTCTAGGTGTCTCAATCGATCATCCCTGATAGCACTGACACGAACTCGTCTCTGATTTCATCGTACTTCCGGTCAGATCGAGTCGAGAAGTTTGATGATGCAGCGAGAACGACGGCGAGAGAATTATTTACGTAAGAAACATGAAATCGGTGGTCTTAATGGTTCTAGGGGTCTCGATCGATCATCCCTGATAGTACTGACCCGAACTCGTCTCCGATTTCATCTTACATCCGGTCAGATCGAGTCGAGAAGTCTGATGACGCAACGAGAACGATGGCAGGAACATTATTTGCGTAACAAAGATTAAATCGGTAGTCGTAATAGTTGTAGGGGTCTCAATCGATCATCCCTGATAGCACTCACCCGAACTCGTCTCTGATTTCATCGTACTTCCGGTCAGATCGAGTCGGGAAGTTTGATGATGCAGCGAGAACGACGGTGAGAGAATTATTTACGTAAGAAAGATGAAATCGGTGGTCTTAATTGTTCTAGGGGTTTCAATCGATCATCCCTGATAGCACTGACCCGAACTCGTCTCCGATTTCATCTTACATCCGGTCAGATCGAGTCGAGAAGTCTGATGATGCTGCGAGAACGATGGCAGGAACATGATTTACTCAACAAAGATTAAATCGGTGTTCGTAATAGTTCTAGGAGTCTCAATCGATTGTCCCTGATAGCACTGACCCGAACTTGTCTCCGATTTCATCTTACTTCCGGTCAGATCGAGTCGAGCAGTCTGATGATGCAGCGAGAACGATGGCAGGAACATTATTTACGTAACAAAGATGAAATCGGTAGTCGTAATAGTTCTAGGGGTCTCAATCGATCATCCCTAATAGCACTGACCCGAACTCGTCTCTGATTTCATCTTACATCCGGTCAGATCGAGTCGAGAAGTCGGATGATGCAGCGAGAACGATGGCAGGAACATTATTTACGTAACAAAGATGAAATCGGTAGTCGTAATAGTTCTAGGGGTCTCGATCGATCATCCCTGATAGTACTCACCCGAACTCGTCTCTGATTTCATCGTACTTCCGGTCAGATCGAGTCGACAAGTTTGATGATGCAGCGAGAACGACGGCGAGAGAATTATTTACGTAAGAAACATGAAATCGGTGGTCTTAATGGTTCTAGGGGTCTCGATCGATCATCCCTGATAGTACCGACCCGAACTCGTCTCCGATTTCATCTTACATCCGGTCAGATCGAGTCGAGAAGTCTGATGGCGCAACGAGAACGATGGCAGGAACATTATTTGCGTAACAAAGATTAAATCGGTAGTCGTAATAGTTGTACGGGTCTCAATCGATCATCCCTGATAGCACTGACCCGAACTCGTCTCCGATTTCATCTTACTTCCGTTCAGATAGAGTCGAGAAGTCTGATGATGCAGCGAGAACGATGGCAGGAACATTATTTACGTAACAACGATGAAATCGGTAGTCGTAATAGTTCTAGGGGTCTCAATCAATCATCCCTGATAGCACTCACCCGAACTCGTCTCCGATGGCATCTTACTTCCAGTCAGATCGAGTCGAGAAGTCTGATGATGCAGCGAGAACGATGGAAGGAACATTATTTACGTGACAAAGATGAAATCGGTAGTCGTAATAGTTCTAGGGGTCTCGATCGATCATCCCTGATAGTACTCACCCGAACTCGTCTCTGATTTCATCGTACTTCCGGTCAGATCGAGTCGACAAGTTTGATGATGCAGCGAGAACGACGGCGAGAGAATTATTTACGTAAGAAACATGAAATCGGTGGTCTTAATGGTTCTAGGGGTCTCGATCGATCATCCCTGATAGTACCGACCCGAACTCGTCTCCGATTTCATCTTACATCCGGTCAGATCGAGTCGAGAAGTCTGATGGCGCAACGAGAACGATGGCAGGAACATTATTTGCGTAACAAAGATTAAATCGGTAGTCGTAATAGTTGTACGGGTCTCAATCGATCATCCCTGATAGCACTGACCCGAACTCGTCTCCGATTTCATCTTACTTCCGTTCAGATCGAGTCGAGAAGTCTGATGATGCAGCGAGAACGATGGCAGGAACATTATTTACGTAACAACGATGAAATCGGTAGTCGTAATAGTTCTAGGGGTCTCAATCAATCATCCCTGATAGCACTCACCCGAACTCGTCTCCGATGGCATCTTACTTCCAGTCAGATCGAGTCGAGAAGTCTGATGATGCAGCGAGAACGATGGAAGGAACATTATTTACGTGACAAAGATGAAATCGGTAGTCGTAATAGTTCTAGGGGTCTCGATCGATCATCCCTGATAGCACTCAGCCGAACTCGTCTCTGATTTCATCGTACTTCCGGTCAGATCGAGTCGAGAAGTTTGATGATGCAGCGAGAACGACGGTGAGAGAATTATTTACGTAAGAAAGATGAAATCGGTGGTCTTAATGGTTCTAGGGGTCTCGATCGATCATCGCTGATAGCACTGACCCGAACTCGTCTCCGATTTCATCTTACATCCGGTCAGATCGAGTCGAGAACTCTGATGACGCAGCGAGAACGATGGCAGGAACATTATTTACGTAACAAAGATTAAATCGGTAGTCGTAATAGTTGTAGGGGTCTCAATCGATCATCCCTGATAGCACTCACCCGAACTCGTCTCCGATGGCATCTTACTTCCAGTCAGATCGAGTCGAGAAGTCTGATGATGCAGCGAGAACGATGGAAGGAACATTATTTACGTGACAAAGATGAAATCGGTAGTCGTAATAGTTCTAGGGGTCTCGATCGATCATCCCTGATAGCACTCAGCCGAACTCGTCTCTGATTTCATCGTACTTCCGGTCAGATCGAGTCGAGAAGTTTGATGATGCAGCGAGAACGACGGTGAGAGAATTATTTACGTAAGAAAGATGAAATCGGTGGTCTTAATGGTTCTAGGGGTCTCGATCGATCTTCGCTGATAGCACTGACCCGAACTCGTCTCCGATTTCATCTTACATCCGGTCAGATTGAGTCGAGAACTCTGATGACGCAGCGAGAAAGATGGCAGGAACATTATTTACGTAACAAAGATTAAATCGGTAGTCGTAATAGTTGTAGGGGTCTCAATCGATCATCCCTGATAGCACTGACCCGAACTCGTCTCCGATTTCATCTTACTTGCGGTCAGATCGAGTCGAGAAGTCTGATGATGCAGCGAGAACGATGGCAGGAACATTATTTACGTAACAAAGATGAAATCGGTAGTCGTAAAAGTTCTAGGGGTCTCAATCGATCATCCCTGATAGCACTCACCCGACCTCGTCTCCGATTTCATCTTACTTCCAGTCAGATCGAGTCGAGAAGTCTGATGATGCAGCGAGAACGATGGAAGGAACATTATTTACGTGACAAAGATGAAATCGGTAGTCGTAATAGTTCTAGGGTTGTCGATCGATCATCTCTGATAGCACTCACCCGAACGCGTCTCTGATTTCATCGTACTTCCGGTCAGATCGAGTCGAGTAGTTTGATGATGCAGCGAGAACGACGGCGAGAGAATTATTTACGTAAGAAACATGAAATCGGTCGTCTTAATGGTTCTAGGGGTCTCGATCGATCATCACTGATAGCACGGACCCGAACTCGTCTCCGCTTTCATCTTACATCCGGTCAGATCGAGTCGAGAAGTCTGATGACGCAGCGAGAACGATGGCAGGAACATTATTTACGTAACAAAGATTAAATCGGTAGTCGTAATAGTTGTATCGGTCTCAATCGATCAGCCCTGATAGCACTGACCCGAACTCGTCTCCGATTTCATCTTACTTCCGGGCAGATCGAGTCGAGAAGTCTGATGATGCAGCGAGAATGATGGGAGGAACATTATTTACGTAACAAAGATGAAATCGGTAGTCGTAATAGTTCTAGGGGTCTCAATCGGTCATCCCTGCTAGCACTCACCCGAACTCGTCTCCGATTTCATCTTACTTCCAGGCAGATCGAGTCGAGAAGTCTGATGATGCAGCGAGAACGATGGAAGGAACATTATTTACGTGACAAAGATGAAATCGGTAGTCGTAATAGTTCTAGGGGTCTCGATCGATCATCCCTGATAGCACTCACCCGAACTCGTCTCTGATTTTATCGTACTTCCGGTCAGATCGATTCGAGAAGTTTGATGATGCAGCGAGAACGACGGCGAGAGAATTATTTACGTAAGAAAGATGAAATCGGTGGTCTTAATGGTTCTAGGGGTCTCGATCGATCATCGCTGATAGCACTGACCCGAACTCGTCTCCGATTTCATCTTACATCCGGTCAGATCGAGTCGAGAAGTCTGATGACGCAGCGAGAACGATGGCAGGCACATTGTTTACGTAACAAAGATTAAATCGGTAGTCGTAATAGTTCTAGGGGTCTCAATCGATCATCCCTGATAGCACTGACCCGAACTCGTCTCCGATTTCACCTTACTTCCGGTCAGATCGAGTCGAGAAGTCTGATGATGCAGCGAGTACGATGGCAGGAACATTATTTACGTAACAAAGATGAAATCGGTAGTCGTAATAGTTCTAGGGGTCTCAATCGATCATCCCTGATAGCACTCACCCGAACTCGTCTCCGATTTCATCTTACTTCCAGTCAGATCGAGGCGAGAAGTCTGATGACGCAGCGAGAACAATGGAAGGAACATTATTTACGTAACAAAGATGAAATCGGTAGTCGTAATCATTCTAGGGGTCACGATCGATAATCCCTGATAGCACTCACCCGAACTCGTCTCTGATTTCATCGTACTTCCGGTCAGATCGAGTCAAGAAGTTTGACGATGCAGCGAGAACGACGGTGAGAGAATTATTTACGTAAGAAAGATGAAATCGGTAGTCTTAATGGTTCTAGGCGTCTCGATCGATCATCCCTGAAAGCACTGACCCGAACTCGTCTCCGATTTCATCTTACATCCGGTCAGATCGAGTCGAGAAGTCTGATGACGCAGCGAGAACGATGGCAGGAACATTATTTACGTAACAAAGATTAAATCGGTAGTCGTAATAGTTCTAGGGGTCTCAATCGATCATCCCCGATAGCACTGACCCGAACTCGTCTTCGATTTCATCTTACTTCCGGTCAGATCGAGTTGAGAAGTCTGATGATGCAGCGAGAACGATGGCAGGAACATTATTTACGTAACAAAGATGAAATCGGTAGTCGTAATAGTTGTAGGGGTCTCGATGGATCATCCCTGATAGCACTGATCTGAACTCGTCTCCGATTCCATCTTACATCCGGTCAGATCGAGTCGAGAAGTCTGATGACGCAGCGAGAACGATCGCAGGAACAATATTTACGTAACAAAGATTAAATCGCTAGTCGTAATAGTTCTAGGTGTCTCAATCGATCATCCCTGATAGCACTGACCCGAACTCGTCTCCGATTTCATCTTACTTCCGGTCAGATCGAGTCGAGAAGTCTGATGATGCAGCGAGAACGATGGCAGGAACATTATTTACGTAACAAAGATGAAATCGGTAGTCGTAATAGTTCTAGGGGTCTCAATCGATCATCCCTGATAGCACTCACCCGAACTCGTCTCTGATTTCATCGTAATTCCGGTCAGATCGAGCCGCGAAGTTTGATGATGCAGCGAGAACGACGGTGAGAGAATTATTTACGTAAGAAAGATGAAATCGGTAGTCTTAATGGTTCGAGGGGTCTCGATCGATCATCCCTGATAGCACTGACCCGAACTCGTCTCCGATTTCATCTTACATCCGGTCAGATCGAGTCGAGAAGTCTGATGACGCAGCGAGAACGATGGCAGGAACATTATTTACGTAACAAAGATTAATTCGGTAGTCGTAATAGTTCTAGGGGTCTCAATCGATCATCCCTGATAGCACTGACCCGAACTCGTCTTCGATTTCATCTTACTTCCGGTCAGATCGAGTTGAGAAGTCTGATGATGCAGCGGGAACGATGGCAGGAACATTATTTACGTAACAAAGATGAAATCGGTAGTCGTAATAGTTCTAGGGGTCTCGATCGATCATCCCTGATAGCACTGACCCGAACTCGTCTCCGATTTCATCTTACATCCGGTCAGATCGAGTCGAGAAGTCTGATGACGCAGCGAGAACGATGGCAGGAACATTATTTACGTAACAAAGATTAAATCGGTAGTCGTAATAGTTCTAGGTGTCTCAATCGATCATCCCTGATAGCACTGACCCGAACTCGTCTCCGATTTCATCTTACTTCCGGTCAGATCGAGTCGAGAAGTCTGATGATGCAGCGAGAACGATGGCAGGAACATTATTTACGTAAGAAAGATGAAATCGGTAGTCGTAATAGTTCTAGGGGTCTCAATCGATCATCCCTGATAGCACTCACCCGAACTCGTCTCTGATTTCATCGTAATTCCGGTCAGATCGCGTCGCGAAGTTTGATGATGCAGCGAGAACGACGGTTAGAGAATTATTTACGTAAGAAAGATGAAATCGGTAGTCTTAATGGTTCTACGGGTCTCGATCCATCATCCCTGATAGCACTGACCTGAACTCGTCTCCGATTTCATCTTACATCCGGTCAGATCGAGTCGAGAAGTCTGATGATGCAGCGAGAACGATGGCAGGAACATTATTTACGTAACAAAGATGAAATCGGTAGTCGTAATAGTTCTAGGTGTGTCAATCGATCATCCCTGATAGCACTGACCCGAACTCGTCTTCGATTTCATCTTACTTCCGGTCAGATCGAGTTGAGAAGTCTGATGATGCAGCGAGAACGATGGTAGGAACATTATTTACGTAACAAAGATGAAATCGGTAGTCGTAACAGTTCTAGGGGTCTCGATCGATCATCCCTGAAAGTACTCACCCGAACTCGTCTCTGATTTCATCGTACTTCCGGTCAGATCGAGTCGAGAAGTTTGCTGATGCACCGAGAACGACGGCGAGAGAATTATTTACGTAAGAAACATAAAATCGGTGGTCTTAATGGTTCTAGGGGTCTCGATCGATCATCACTGATAGCACTGACCCGAACTCGTCTCCGATTTCATCTTACATCCGGTCAGATCGAGTCGAGCAGTCTGATGACGCAGCGAGAACGATGGGAGGAACATTATTTACGTAACAAAGATTAAATCGGTAGTCGTAATAGTTGTAGGGGTCTCAATCGATCATTCCTGATAGCACTGACCCGAACTCGTCTCCGATTTCATCTTACTTCCGGTCAGATCGAGTCGAGAAGTCTGATGATGCAGCGAGAACGATGGCAGGAACATTATTTACGTAACAAAGATGAAATGGGTAGTCGTAATAGTTCTAGGGGTCTCGATCGATCATCCCTGATAGCACTCACCCGAACTCCTCTCCGATTTTATCTTACTTCCGGTCAGATCGAGTCGAGAAGTTTGATGATGCAGCGAGAACGACGGTGAGAGGATTATTTACGTAAGAAACATGAAATCGGTGGTCTTAATGGTTCTAGGGGTCTCGATCGATCATCACTGCTAGCACTGACCCGAACTCGTCTACGATTTCATCTTACATCCGGTCAGATCGAGTCGAGCAGTCTGATGACGCAGCGAGAACGATGGCAGGAACATTATTTACGTAACAAAGATTAAATCGGTAGTCGTAATAGTTGTAGGGGTCTCAATCGATCATTCCTGATAGCACTGACCCGAACTCGTCTCCGATTTCATCTTACTTCCGGTCAGATCGAGTCGAGAAGTCTGATGATGCAGCGAGAACGATGGCAGGAACATTATTTACGTAACAAAGATGAAATCGGTAGTCGTAATAGTTCTAGGGGTCTCGATCGATCATCCCTGATAGCACTCACCCGAACTCCTCTCCGATTTCATCTTACTTCCGGTCAGATCGAGTCGAGAAGTTTGATGATGCAGCGAGAACGACGGTGAGAGAATTATTTACGTAAGCAAGATGAAATCGGTGGTCTTAATGGTTCTAGGGGTCCCGATCGATCATCGCTGATAGCACTGACGCGAACTCGTCTCCGATTTCATCTTACATACGGTCAGATCGAGTCGAGAAATCTGATGGCGCAGCGAGAACGATGGCAGGAACATTATTTACGTAACAAAGATTAAATCGGTAGACGTAATCGTTCTAGGGGTCTCAATCGATCATCCCTGATAGCACTGACCCGAACTCGTCTCCGATTTCATCTTACTTCGCGTCAGATCGAGTCGAGAAGTCTGATGATGCAGCGAGAACGATGGCAGGAACATTATTTACGTAACAAAGATGAAATCGGTAGTCGTAATAGTTCTAGGGGTCTCAATCGATCATCCCTGATAGCACTCACCCGAACTCGTCTCTGATTTCATTGTACTTCCGGTCCGATCGAGTCGAGAAGTTTGATGATGCAGCGAGAACGACGGTGAGAGAATTATTTACGTAAGAAAGATGAAATCGGTGGTCTTAATGGTTCTGGGGGTCTCGATCGATCATCGCTGATAGCACTGACCCGAACTCGTGTCCGATTTCATCTTACATCCGGTCAGATCGAGTCGAGAAGTCTGATGACGCAGCGAGAACGATGGCAGGAACATTATTTACGTAACAAAGATTAAATCGGTTGTCGTAATAGTTCTACGGGTCTCAATCGATCATCCCTGATAGCACTGACCCGAACTCGTCTCCGATTTCATCTTACTTCCGGTCAGATCGAGTCGAGAAGTCTGATGATGCAGCGAGAACAATGGCAGGAACATTATTTACGTAACAAAGAAGAAATCGGTAGTCGTAATAGTTCTAGGGGTCTCAATCGATCATCCTTGATAGCACTCACCCGAACTCGTCCCTGATTTCATCGTAATTCCGGTCAGATCGAGTCGCGAAGTTTGATGATGCAGCGAGAAAGACGGTGAGAGAATTATTTACGTAAGAAAGATGAAATCGGTAGTCTTAATGGTTCTAGGGGTCTCGATCGATCATCCCTGATAGCACTGACCCGAACTCGTCTCCGATTTCATCTTACATCCGGTCAGATCGAGTCGAGAAGTCTAATGACGCAGCGAGAATGATGGCAGGAACATTATTTACGTAACAAAGATTAAATCGGTAGTCGTAATAGTTCTAGGGGTCTCAATCGATCATCCCTGATAGCACTGACCCGAACTCGTCTTCGATTTCATCTTACTTCCGGTCAGATCGTGTTGAGAAGTCTGATGATGCAGCGAGAACGATATCAGGAACATTATTTACGTAACAAAGATGAAATCGGTAGTCGTAATAGTTCTAGGGGTCTCGATCGATCATCGCTGATAGCACTGGCCCGAACTCGTCTCCTATTTCATCTTACATCCGGTCAGATCCAGTCGAGAAGTCTGATGACGCAGCGAGAACGATGGCAGGAACATTATTTACGTAACAAAGATTAAATCGGTAGTCGTAATAGTTCTAGGGGTCTCAATCGATCATCCCTGATAGCACTCACCCGAACTCGTCTCCGATTTCATCTTACTTCCAGTCAGATCGAGGCGAGAAGTCTGATGATGCAGCGAGAACGATATCAGGAACATTATTTACGTAACAAAGATGAAATCGGTAGTCGTAATAGTTCTAGGGGTCTCAATCGATCATCCCTGATAGCACTGACCCGAACTCGTCTTCGATTTCATCTTACTTCCGGTCAGATCGAGTTGAGAAGTCTGATGATGCAGCGAGAACGATATCAGGAACATTATTTACGTAACAAAGATTAAATCGGTAGTCGTAATAGTTCTATGGGTCTCAATCGATCATCTCTGATAGCACTGGCCCGAACTCGTCTCCGATTTCATCTTACTTCCGGTCAGATCGAGTCGAGAAGTCTGATGATGCAGCGAGAACGATGGCAGGAACATTATTTACGTAACAAAGATGAAATCGGTAGTCGTAATAGTTCTAGGGGTCTCAATCGAACATCCCTGATAGCACTCACACGAACTCGTCTCCGATTTCATCTTACTTCCAGTCAGATCGAGTCGAGAAGTCTGATGATGCAGCGAGAACGATGGAAGGAACATTATTTACGTAACAAAGATGAAATCGGTAGTCGTAATCGTTCTAGGGATCTCGATCGATCATCCCTGATAGCACTCACCCGAACTCGTCTCTGATTTCATCGTACTTCCGGTCAGATCAAGTCAAGAAGTTTGATGATGCAGCGAGAACTACGGTGAGAGAATTATTTACGTAAGAAACATGAAATCGGTGGACTTAATGGTTCTAGGGGTCTCGATCGATCATCGCTGATAGCACTGATCCGAACTCGTCTCCGATTTCACCTTACATCAGGTCAGATCGAGTCGAGAAGTCTGATGACGCAGCGAGAACGATGGCAGGAACATTATTTACGTAACAAAGATTAAATCGGTAGTCGTAATAGTTCTGCGCCTCTCAATCGATCATCCCTGATAGCACTGACCCGAACTCGTCTCCGATTTCATCTTACTTCCGGTCAGATCGAGTCGAGAAGTTTGATGATGCATCGAGAACGACGGTGAGAGAATTATTTACGTAAGAAAGATGAAATCGGTAGTCTTAATGGTTGTAGGGGCCTCGATCGATCATCGCTGATAGCACTGACCAGAACTCGTCTCCGATTTCATCTTACATCCGGTCAGATCGAGTCGAGAAGTCTGATGACGCAGCGAGAACGATGGCAGGAACATTATTTACGTAACAAAGATTAAATCGGTAGTCGTAATAGTTCTAGGGGTCTCAATCGATCATCCCTGATAGCACTGACCCGAACTCGTCTTCGATTTCATCTTACTTCCGGTCAGATCGAGTTGAGAAGTCTGATGATGCAGCGAGAACGATGGCAGGAACATTATTTACGTAACAAAGATGAAATCGGTAGTCGTAATAGTTCTAGGGGTCTCGATCGATCATCGCTGATAGCACTGACCCGAACTCGTCTCCTATTTCATCTTACATCCGGTCAGATCGAGTCGAGAAGTCTGATGACGCAGCGAGAACGATGGCAGGAACATTATTTACGTAACAAAGATTAAATCGGTAGTCGTAATAGTTCTACGGGTCTCAATCGATCATCCCTGATAGCACTGACCCGAACTCGTCTCCGATTTCATCTTACTTCCGGTCAGATCGTGTCGAGAAGTCTGATGATGCAGCGAGAACGATGGCAGGAACATTATTTACGTAACAAAGATGAAATCGGTAGTCGTAATAGTTTTAGGGGTCTCAATCGATCATCTCTGATAGCACTCACCCGAACTCGTCTCTGATTTCATCGTAATTCCGGTCAGATCGAGTCGCGAAGTTTGATGATGCAGCGAGAACGACGGTGAGAGAATTATTTACGTAAGAAAGATGAAATCGGTAGTCTTAATGGTTCGAGGGGTCTCGATCGATCATCCCTGATAGCACTGACCCGAACTCGGCTCCGATTTCATCTTACATCCGGTCAGATCGAGTCGAGAAGTCTGATGACGCAGCGAGAACGATGGCAGGAACATTATTTACGTAACAAAGATTAAATCGGTAGTCGTAATAGTTGTAGGGGTCTCAATCGATCATCCCTGATAGCACTGACCCGAACTCGTCTCCGATTTCATCTTACTTCCGGTCAGATCGAGTCGAGAAGTCTGATGATGCAGCGAGTACGATGGCAGGAACATTATTTACGTAACAAAGATGAAATCGGTAGTCGTAATAGTTATAGGGGTCTCAATCGATCATCCCTGATAGCACTCACCCGAACTCGTCTCCGATTTCATCTTACTTCCAGTCAGATCGAGGCGAGAAGTCTGATGACGCAGCGAGAACGATGGAAGGAACATTATTTACGTAACAAAGATGAAATCGGTAGTCGTAATCGTTCTAGGGGTCACGATCGATCATCCCTGATAGCACTCACCCGAAGTCGTCTCTGATTTCATCGTACTTCCGGTCAGATCGAGTCAAGAAGTTTGATGATGCAGCGAGAACGACGGTGAGAGAATTATTTACGTAAGAAAGATGAAATCGGTAGTCTTAATGGTTCTAGGGGTCTCGATCGATCATCCCTGAAAGCACTGACCTGAACTCGTCTCCGATTTCATCTTACATCCGGTCAGATCGAGTCGAGAAGTCTGATGACGCAGCGAGAACGATGGCAGGAACATTATTTACGTAACAAAGATTAAATCGGTAGTCGTAATAGTTCTAGGGGTCTCAATCGATCATCCCTGATAGCACTGACCCGAACTCGTCTTCGATTTCATCTTACTTCCGGTCAGATCGAGTTGAGAAGTCTGATGATGCAGCGAGAACGATGGCAGGAACATTATTTACGTAACAAAGATGAAATCGGTAGTCGTAATAGTTGTAGGGGTCTCGATCGATCATCCCTGATAGCACTGATCTGAACTCGTCTCCGATTTCATCTTACATCCGGTCAGATCGAGTCGAGAAGTCTGATGACGCAGCGAGAACGATGGCAGGAACATTATTTACGTAACAAAGATTAAATCGGTAGTCGTAATAGTTGTAGGGGTCTCAATCGATCATCCCTGATAGCACTGACCCGAACTCGTCTCCGATTTCATCTTACTTCCGGTCAGATCAAGTCGAGAAGTCTGATGATGCAGCGAGTACGATGGCAGGAACATTATTTACGTAACAAAGATGAAATCGGTAGTCGTAATAGTTCTAGGGGTCTCAATCGATCATCCCTGATAGCACTCACCCGAACTCGTCTCCGATTTCATCTTACTTCCAGTCAGATCGAGGCGAGAAGTCTGATGACGCAGCGAGAACGATGCAAGGAACATTATTTACGTAACAAAGATGAAATCGGTAGTCGTAATCGTTCTAGGGGTCACGGTCGATCATCCCTGATAGCACTCACCCGACGTCGTCTCTGATTTCATCGTACTTCCGGTCAGATCGAGTCAAGAAGTTTGATGATGCAGCGAGAACGACGGTGAGAGAATTATTTACGTAAGAAAGATGAAATCGGTAGTCTTAATGGTTCTAGGGGTCTCGATCGATCATCCCTGAAAGCACTGACCTGAACTCGTCCCCGATTTCATCTTACATCCGGTCAGATCGAGTCGAGAAGTCTGATGACGCAGCGAGAACGATGGCAGGAACATTATTTACGTAACAAAGATTAAATCGATAGTCGTAATAGTTCTAGGGGTCTCAATCGATCATCCCTGATAGCACTGACCCGAACTCGTCTTCGATTTCATCTTACTTCCGGTCAGATCGAGTTGAGAAGTCTGATGATGCAGCGAGAACGATGGCAGGAACATTATTTACGTAACAAAGTTGAAATCGGTAGTCGTAATAGTTGGAGGGGTCTCAATCGATCATCCCTGATAGCACTCACCCGAAATCGTCTCTGATTTCATCGTAATTCCGGTTAGATCGAGTCGCGAAGTTTGATGATGCAGCGAGAACGACGGTGAGAGAATTATTTACGTAAGAAAGATGAAATCGGTAGTCTTAATGGTTCTAGGGGTCTCGATCGATCATCCCTGATAGCACTGACCCGAACTCGTCTCCGATTTCATCTTACATCCGGTCAGGTCGAGTCGAGAAGACTGATGACGCAGCGAGAACGATGGCGGGAACATTATTTACGTAACAAAGATTAATTCGGTAGTCGTAATAGTTCTAGGGGTCTGAATCGATCATCCCTGATAGCACTGATCCGAACTCGTCTTCGATTTCATCTTACTTCCGGTCAGATCGAGTTGAGAAGTCTGATGATCTAGCGAGAACGATGGCAGGAACATTATTTACGTAACAAAGATGAAATCGGTAGTCGTAATAGTTCTAGGGGTCTCAATCGATCATCCCTGATAGCACTCACCCGAACTCGTCTCTGATTTCATCGTACTTCCGATCAGATCGAGTCGAGAAGTTTGATGATGCAGCGAGAACGACCGTGAGAGAATTATTTACGTAAGAAAGATGAAATCGGTGGTCTTAATGGTTCTAGGGGTCTCGATCGATCATCCCTGATAGCACTGACCCGAACTCGTCTCTGATTTCATCGTACTTCCGGTCAGATCGAGTCGAGAAGTTTGATGATGCAGCGAGAACGACGGTGAGAGAATTATTTACGTAAGAAAGATGAAATCGGTAGTCTTAATGGTTCTAGGGGTCTCGATCGATCATCGCTGATAGCACTGACCCGAACTCGTGTCCGATTTCATCTTACATGCGGTCAGATCGAGTCGAGAAGTCTGATGACGCAGCGAGAACAATGGCAGGAACATTATTTACGTAAGAAAGATTAAATCGGTAGTCGTAATAGTTCTAGGGGTCTAAATCGATCATCCCTGATAGCACTGGCCCGAACTCGTCTCCGATTTCATCTTACTTCCGGTCAGAACGAGTCGAGAAGTCTGATGATGCAGCGAGAACGATGGCAGGAACATTATTTACGTAACAAAGATGAAATCGGTAGTGGTAATAGTTCTAGGGGTCTCGATCGATCATCCCTGATAGCACTCACCCGAACTCGTCTCCGATTTCATCTTACTTCCAGTCAGATCGAGTCGAGAAGTCTGATGATGCGGCGAGAACGATGGAAGGAACATTATTTACGCAACAAAGATGAAATCGGTAGTCGTAATAGTTCTAGGGGTCTCGATCGATCATCCCTGATAGCCCTCACCCGAACTCGTCTCTGATTTCATCGTACTTCCGGTCAGATCGAGTCAAGAAGTTTGTTGATGCAGCGAGAACGACGGTGAGAGAATTATTTATGTAAGAAACATGAAATCGGTGGTCTTAATGGTTCTAGGGGTCTCGATCGATCATCGCTGATAGCACTGACCCGAACTCGTCTCTTATTTCATCTTACATCCGGTCAGATCGAGTCGAGAAGTCTGATGACGCAGCGAGAACGATGGCAGGAACATTATTTACGTAACAAAGATTAAATCGGTAGTCGTAATAGTTCTAGGGGTCTCTATCGATCATCCCTGATAGCACTGACCCGAACTCGTCTTCGATTTCATCTTACGTCCGGTCAGATCGAGTTGAGAAGTCTGATGATGCAGCGAGAACGATGGCCGGAACATTATTTACGTAACAAAGATGAAATCGATAGTCGTAATAGTTCTAGGGGTCTCGATCGATCATCCCTGATAGTATTCACCCGAACTCGTCTCTGATTTTATCGTACTTCCGGTCAGATCGAGTCGAGAAGTTTGAGGATGCACCGAGAACGACGGCGAAAGAATTATTTACGTAAGAACCATGAAATCGGTGGTCTTAATGGTTCTAGGGGTCTCGATCGATCATCACTGATAGCACTGACCCGAACACGTCTCCGATTTCATCTTACATCCGGTCAGATCGAATCGAGAAGTCTGATGATGCAGCGAGAACGATGGCAGGAACATTATTTACGTAACAAAGATGAAATCGGTAGTCGTAATAGTTGTAGGGGTCTCGATCGATCATCCCTGATAGCACTGATCTGAACTCGTCTCCGATTTCATCTTACATCCGGTCAGATCGAGTCGAGAAGTCTGATGACGCAGCGAGAACGATCGCAGGAACAATATTTACGTAACAAAGATTAAATCGCTAGTCGTAATAGTTCTAGGTGTCTCAATCGATCATCCCTGATAGCACTGACCCGAACTCGTCTCCGATTTCATCTTACTTCCGGTCAGATCGAGTCGAGAAGTCTGATGATGCAGCGAGAACGATGGCAGGAACATTATTTACGTAACAAAGATGAAATCGGTAGTCGTAATAGTTCTAGGGGTCTCAATCGATCATCCCTGATAGCACTCACCCGATCTCGTCTCTGATTTCATCGTAATTCCGGTCAGATCGAGCCGCGAAGTTTGATGATGCAGCGAGATCGACGGTGAGAGAATTATTTACGTAAGAAAGATGAAATCGGTAGTCTTAATGGTTCGAGGGGTCTCGATCGATCATCCCTGATAGCACTGACCCGAACTCGTCTCCGATTTCATCTTACATCCGGTCAGATCGAGTCGAGAAGTCTGATGACGCAGCGAGAACGATGGCAGGAACATTATTTACGTAACAAAGATTAATTCGGTAGTCGTAATAGTTCTAGGGGTCTCAATCGATCATCCCTGATAGCACTGACCCGAACTCGTCTTCGATTTCATCTTACTTCCGGTCAGATCGAGTTGAGAAGTCTGATGATGCAGCGGGAACGATGGCAGGAACATTATTTACGTAACAAAGATGAAATCGGTAGTCGTAATAGTTCTAGGGGTCTCGATCGATCATCCCTGATAGCACTGACCCGAACTCGTCTCCGATTTCATCTTACATCCGGTCAGATCGAGTCGAGAAGTCTGATGACGCAGCGAGAACGATGGCAGGAACATTATTTACGTAACAAAGATTAAATCGGTAGTCGTAATAGTTCTAGGTGTCTCAATCGATCATCCCTGATAGCACTGACCCGAACTCGTCTCCGATTTCATCTTACTTCCGGTCAGATCGAGTCGAGAAGTCTGATGATGCAGCGAGAACGATGGCAGGAACATTATTTACGTAAGAAAGATGAAATCGGTAGTCGTAATAGTTCTAGGGGTCTCAATCGATCATCCCTGATAGCAATCACCCGAACTCGTCTCTGATTTCATCGTAATTCCGGTCAGATCGCGTCGCGAAGTTTGATGATGCAGCGAGAACGACGGTGAGAGAATTATTTACGTAAGAAAGATGAAATCGGTAGTCTTAATGGTTCTACGGGTCTCGATCCATCATCCCTGATAGCACTGACCTGAACTCGTCTCCGATTTCATCTTACATCCGGTCAGATCGAGTCGAGAAGTCTGATGATGCAGCGAGAACGATGGCAGGAACATTATTTACGTAACAAAGATGAAATCGGTAGTCGTAATAGTTCTAGGTGTCTCAATCGATCATCCCTGATAGCACTGACACGAACTCGTCTCTGATTTCATCGTACTTCCGGTCAGATCGAGTCGAGAAGTTTGATGATGCAGCGAGAACGACGGCGAGAGAATTATTTACGTAAGAAACATGAAATCGGTGGTCTTAATGGTTCTAGGGGTCTCGATCGATCATCCCTGATAGTACTGACCCGAACTCGTCGCCGATTTCATCTTACATCCGGTCAGATCGAGTCGAGAAGTCTGATGACGCAACGAGAACGATGGCAGGAACATTATTTGCGTAACAAAGATTAAATCGGTAGTCGTAATAGTTGTAGGGGTCTCAATCGATCATCCCTGATAGCACTGACCCGAACTCGTCTCCGATTTCATCTTACTTCCGGTCAGATCGAGTCGAGCAGTCTGATGATGCAGCGAGAACGATGGCAGGAACATTATTTACGTAACAAAGATGAAATCGGTAGTCGTAATAGTTCTAGGGGTCTCAATCGATCATCCCTAATAGCACTGACCCGAACTCGTCTCTGATTTCATCTTACTTCCAGTCAGATCGAGTCGAGAAGTCGGATGATGCAGCGAGAACGATGGCAGGAACATTATTTACGTAACAAAGATGAAATCGGTAGTCGTAATCGTTCTAGGGGTCTCGATCGATCATCCCTGATAGTACTCACCCGAACTCGTCTCTGATTTTATCGTACTTCCGGTCAGATCGATTCGAGAAGTTTGATGATACAGCGAGAACGACGGCGAGAGAATTATTTACGTAAGAAAGATGAAATCGGTGGTCTTAATGGTTCTAGGGGTCTCGATCGATCATCGCTGATAGCACTGACCCGAACTCGTCTCCGATTTCATCTTACATCCGGTCAGATCGAGTCGAGCAGTCTGATGACGCAGCGAGAACGATGGCAGGCACATTGTTTACGTAACAAAGATTAAATCGGTAGTCGTAATAGTTCTAGGGGTCTCAATCGATCATCCCTGATAGCACTGACCCGAACTCGTCTCCGATGTCATCTTACATCCGGTCAGATCGAGTCGCGAAGTCTGATGACGCAGCGAGAACGATGGCAGGAACATTATTTACGTAACAAAGATTAAATCGGTGTTCGTAATAGTTCTAGGGGTCTCAATCGATCATCCCTGATAGCACTGACCCGAACTTGTCTCCGATTTCATCTTACTTCCGGTCAGATCGAGTCGAGCAGTCTGATGATGCAGCGAGAACGATGGCAGGAACATTATTTACGTAACAAAGATGAAATCGGTAGTCGTAATAGTTCTAGGGGTCTCAATCGATCATCCCTAATAGCACTGACCCGAACTCGTCTCTGATTTCATCTTACTTCCAGTCAGATCGAGTCGAGAAGTCGGATGATGCAGCGAGAACGATGGCAGGAACATTATTTACGTAACAAAGATGAAATCGGTAGTCGTAATCGTTCTAGGGGTCTCGATCGATCATCCCTGATAGTACTCACCCGAACTCGTCTCTGATTTCATCGTACTTCCGGTCAGATCGAGTCGACAAGTTTGATGATGCAGCGAGAACGACGGCGAGAGAATTATTTACGTAAGAAACATGAAATCGGTGGTCTTAATGGTTCTAGGGGTCTCGATCGATCATCCCTGATAGTACCGACCCGAACTCGTCTTCGATTTCATCTTACATCCGGTCAGATCGAGTCGAGAAGTCTGATGGCGCAACGAGAACGATGGCAGGAACATTATTTGCGTAACAAAGATTAAATCGGTAGTCGTAATAGTTGTACGGGTCTCAATCGATCATCCCTGATAGCACTGACCCGAACTCGTCTCCGATTTCATCTTACTTCCGTTCAGATCGAGTCGAGAAGTCTGATGATGCGGCGAGAACGATGGCAGGAACATTATTTACGTAACAACGATGAAATCGGTAGTCGTAATAGTTCTAGGGGTCTCAATCAATCATCCCTGATAGCACTCACCCGAACTCGTCTCCGATGGCATCTTACTTCCAGTCAGATCGAGTCGAGAAGTCTGATGATGCAGCGAGAACGATGGAAGGAACATTATTTACGTGACAAAGATGAAATCGGTAGTCGTAATAGTTCTAGGGGTCTCGATCGATCATCCCTGATAGCACTCAGCCGAACTCGTCTCTGATTTCATCGTACTTCCGGTCAGATCGAGTCGAGAAGTTTGATGATGCAGCGAGAACGACGGTGAGAGAATTATTTACGTAAGAAAGATGAAATCGGTGGTCTTAATGGTTCTAGGGGTCTCGATCGATCATCGCTGATAGCACTGACCCGAACTCGTCTCCGATTTCATCTTACATCCGGTCAGATCGAGTCGAGAACTCTGATGACGCAGCGAGAACGATGGCAGGAACATTATTTACGTAACAAAGATTAAATCGGTAGTCGTAATAGTTGTAGGGGTCTCAATCGATCATCCCTGATAGCACTCACCCGAACTCGTCTCCGATGGCATCTTACTTCCAGTCAGATCGAGTCGAGAAGTCTGATGATGCAGCGAGAACGATGGAAGGAACATTATTTACGTGACAAAGATGAAATCGGTAGTCGTAATAGTTCTAGGGGTCTCGATCGATCATCCCTGATAGCACTCAGCCGAACTCGTCTCTGATTTCATCGTACTTCCGGTCAGATCGAGTCGAGAAGTTTGATGATGCAGCGAGAACGACGGTGAGAGAATTATTTACGTAAGAAAGATGAAATCGGTGGTCTTAATGGTTCTAGGGGTCTCGATCGATCATCGCTGATAGCACTGACCCGAACTCGTCTCCGATTTCATCTTACATCCGGTCAGATTGAGTCGAGAACTCTCATGACGCAGCGAGAAAGATGGCAGGAACATTATTTACGTAACAAAGATTAAATAAGTAGTCGTAATAGTTGTAGGGGTCTCAATCGATCATCCCTGATAGCACTGACCCGAACTCGTCTCCGATTTCATCTTACTTCCGGTCAGATCGAGTCGAGAAGTCTGATGATGCAGCGAGAACGATGGCAGGAACATTATTTACGTAACAAAGATGAAATCGGTAGTCGTAAAAGTTCTAGGGGTCTCAATCGATCATCCCTGATAGCACTCACCCGACCTCGTCTCCGATTTCATCTTACTTCCAGTCAGATCGAGTCGAGAAGTCTGATGATGCAGCGAGAACGATGGAAGGAACATTATTTACGTGACAAAGATGAAATCGGTAGTCGTAATAGTTCTAGGGTTGTCGATCGATCATCTCTGATAGCACTCACCCGAACGCGTCTCTGATTTCATCGTACTTCCGGTCAGATCGAGTCGAGTAGTTTGATGATGCAGCGAGAACGACGGCGAGAGAATTATTTACGTAAGAAACATGAATCCGGTCGTCTTAATGGTTCTAGGGGTCTCGATCGATCATCACTGATAGCACTGACCCGAACTCGTCTCCGATTTCATCTTACATCCGGTCAGATCGAGTCGAGAAGTCTGATGACGCAGCGAGAACGATGGCAGGAACATTATTTACGTAACAAAGATTAAATCGGTAGTCGTAATAGTTGTATCGGTCTCAATCGATCATCCCTGATAGCACTGACCCGAACTCGTCTCCGATTTCATCTTACTTCCGGGCAGATCGAGTCGAGAAGTCTGATGATGCAGCGAGAATGATGGGAGGAACATTATTTACGTAACAAAGATTAAATCGGTAGTCGTAATAGTTCTAGGTGTCTCAATCGATCATCCCTGATAGCACTGACCCGAACTCGTCTCCGATTTCATCTTACTTCCGGTCAGATCGAGTCGAGAAGTCTGATGATGCAGCGAGAACGATGGCAGGAACATTATTTACGTGACAAAGATGAAATCGGTAGTCGTAATAGTTCTAGGGGTCTCGATCGATCGTCCCTGATAGCACTCACCCGAACTCGTCTCTGATTTTATCGTACTTCCGGTCAGATCGATTCGAGAAGTTTGATGATACAGCGAGAACGACGGCGAGAGAATTATTTACGTAAGAAAGATGAAATCGGTGGTCTTAATGGTTCTAGGGGTCTCGATCGATCATCGCTGATAGCACTGACCCGAACTCGTCTCCGATTTCATCTTACATCCGGTCAGATCGAGTCGAGCAGTCTGATGACGCAGCGAGAACGATGGCAGGCACATTGTTTACGTAACAAAGATTAAATCGGTAGTCGTAATAGTTCTAGGGGTCTCAATCGATCATCCCTGATAGCACTGACCCGAACTCGTCTCCGATGTCATCTTACATCCGGTCAGATCGAGTCGCGAAGTCTGATGACGCAGCGAGAACGATGGCAGGAACATTATTTACGTAACAAAGATTAAATCGGTGTTCGTAATAGTTCTAGGGGTCTCAATCGATCATCCCTGATAGCACTGACCCGAACTTGTCTCCGATTTCATCTTACTTCCGGTCAGATCGAGTCGAGCAGTCTGATGATGCAGCGAGAACGATGGCAGGAACATTATTTACGTAACAAAGATGAAATCGGTAGTCGTAATAGTTCTAGGGGTCTCAATCGATCATCCCTAATAGCACTGACCCGAACTCGTCTCTGATTTCATCTTACTTCCAGTCAGATCGAGTCGAGAAGTCGGATGATGCAGCGAGAACGATGGCAGGAACATTATTTACGTAACAAAGATGAAATCGGTAGTCGTAATCGTTCTAGGGGTCTCGATCGATCATCCCTGATAGTACTCACCCGAACTCGTCTCTGATTTCATCGTACTTCCGGTCAGATCGAGTCGACAAGTTTGATGATGCAGCGAGAACGACGGCGAGAGAATTATTTACGTAAGAAACATGAAATCGGTGGTCTTAATGGTTCTAGGGGTCTCGATCGATCATCCCTGATAGTACCGACCCGAACTCGTCTTCGATTTCATCTTACATCCGGTCAGATCGAGTCGAGAAGTCTGATGGCGCAACGAGAACGATGGCAGGAACATTATTTGCGTAACAAAGATTAAATCGGTAGTCGTAATAGTTGTACGGGTCTCAATCGATCATCCCTGATAGCACTGACCCGAACTCGTCTCCGATTTCATCTTACTTCCGTTCAGATCGAGTCGAGAAGTCTGATGATGCGGCGAGAACGATGGCAGGAACATTATTTACGTAACAACGATGAAATCGGTAGTCGTAATAGTTCTAGGGGTCTCAATCAATCATCCCTGATAGCACTCACCCGAACTCGTCTCCGATGGCATCTTACTTCCAGTCAGATCGAGTCGAGAAGTCTGATGATGCAGCGAGAACGATGGAAGGAACATTATTTACGTGACAAAGATGAAATCGGTAGTCGTAATAGTTCTAGGGGTCTCGATCGATCATCCCTGATAGCACTCAGCCGAACTCGTCTCTGATTTCATCGTACTTCCGGTCAGATCGAGTCGAGAAGTTTGATGATGCAGCGAGAACGACGGTGAGAGAATTATTTACGTAAGAAAGATGAAATCGGTGGTCTTAATGGTTCTAGGGGTCTCGATCGATCATCGCTGATAGCACTGACCCGAACTCGTCTCCGATTTCATCTTACATCCGGTCAGATCGAGTCGAGAACTCTGATGACGCAGCGAGAACGATGGCAGGAACATTATTTACGTAACAAAGATTAAATCGGTAGTCGTAATAGTTGTAGGGGTCTCAATCGATCATCCCTGATAGCACTCACCCGAACTCGTCTCCGATGGCATCTTACTTCCAGTCAGATCGAGTCGAGAAGTCTGATGATGCAGCGAGAACGATGGAAGGAACATTATTTACGTGACAAAGATGAAATCGGTAGTCGTAATAGTTCTAGGGGTCTCGATCGATCATCCCTGATAGCACTCAGCCGAACTCGTCTCTGATTTCATCGTACTTCCGGTCAGATCGAGTCGAGAAGTTTGATGATGCAGCGAGAACGACGGTGAGAGAATTATTTACGTAAGAAAGATGAAATCGGTGGTCTTAATGGTTCTAGGGGTCTCGATCGATCATCGCTGATAGCACTGACCCGAACTCGTCTCCGATTTCATCTTACATCCGGTCAGATTGAGTCGAGAACTCTCATGACGCAGCGAGAAAGATGGCAGGAACATTATTTACGTAACAAAGATTAAATAAGTAGTCGTAATAGTTGTAGGGGTCTCAATCGATCATCCCTGATAGCACTGACCCGAACTCGTCTCCGATTTCATCTTACTTCCGGTCAGATCGAGTCGAGAAGTCTGATGATGCAGCGAGAACGATGGCAGGAACATTATTTACGTAACAAAGATGAAATCGGTAGTCGTAAAAGTTCTAGGGGTCTCAATCGATCATCCCTGATAGCACTCACCCGACCTCGTCTCCGATTTCATCTTACTTCCAGTCAGATCGAGTCGAGAAGTCTGATGATGCAGCGAGAACGATGGAAGGAACATTATTTACGTGACAAAGATGAAATCGGTAGTCGTAATAGTTCTAGGGTTGTCGATCGATCATCTCTGATAGCACTCACCCGAACGCGTCTCTGATTTCATCGTACTTCCGGTCAGATCGAGTCGAGTAGTTTGATGATGCAGCGAGAACGACGGCGAGAGAATTATTTACGTAAGAAACATGAATCCGGTCGTCTTAATGGTTCTAGGGGTCTCGATCGATCATCACTGATAGCACTGACCCGAACTCGTCTCCGATTTCATCTTACATCCGGTCAGATCGAGTCGAGAAGTCTGATGACGCAGCGAGAACGATGGCAGGAACATTATTTACGTAACAAAGATTAAATCGGTAGTCGTAATAGTTGTATCGGTCTCAATCGATCATCCCTGATAGCACTGACCCGAACTCGTCTCCGATTTCATCTTACTTCCGGGCAGATCGAGTCGAGAAGTCTGATGATGCAGCGAGAATGATGGGAGGAACATTATTTACGTAACAAAGATTAAATCGGTAGTCGTAATAGTTCTAGGTGTCTCAATCGATCATCCCTGATAGCACTGACCCGAACTCGTCTCCGATTTCATCTTACTTCCGGTCAGATCGAGTCGAGAAGTCTGATGATGCAGCGAGAACGATGGCAGGAACATTATTTACGTAAGACAGATGAAATCGGTAGTCGTAATAGTTCTAGGGGTCTCAATCGATCATCCCTGATAGCACTCACCCGAACTCGTCTCTGATTTCATCGTAATTCCGGTCAGATCGCGTCGCGAAGTTTGATGATGCAGCGAGAACGACGGTGAGAGAATTATTTACGTAAGAAAGATGAAATCGGTAGTCTTAATGGTTCTACGGGTCTCGATCCATCATCCCTGATAGCACTGACCTGAACTCGTCTCCGATTTCATCTTACATCCGGTCAGATCGAGTCGAGAAGTCTGATGATGCAGCGAGAACGATGGCAGGAACATTATTTACGTAACAAAGATGAAATCGGTAGTCGTAATAGTTCTAGGTGTCTCAATCGATCATCCCTGATAGCACTGACCCGAACTCGTCTCTGATTTCATCGTACTTCCGGTCAGATCGAGTCGAGAAGTTTGATGATGCAGCGAGAACGACGGCGAGAGAATTATTTACGTAAGAAACATGAAATCGGTGGTCTTAATGGTTCTAGGGGTCTCGATCGATCATCCCTGATAGTACTGACCCGAACTCGTCTCCGATTTCATCTTACATCCGGTCAGATCGAGTCGAGAACTCTGATGACGCAGCGAGAACGATGGCAGGAACATTATTTACGTAACAAAGATTAAATCGGTAGTCGTAATAGTTGTAGGGGTCTCAATCGATCATCCCTGATAGCACTGACCCGAACTCGTCTCCGATTTCATCTTACTTCCGGTCAGATCGAGTCGAGAAGTCTGATGATGCAGCGAGAACGATGGCAGGAACATTATTTACGTAACAAAGATGAAATCGGTAGTCGTAATATTTCTAGGGGTCTCAATCGATCATCCCTGATAGCACTCACCCGAACTCGTCTCCGATTTCATCTTACTTCCAGTCAGATCGAGTCGAGAAGTCTGATGATGCAGCGAGAACGATGGAAGGAACATTATTTACGTGACAAAGATGAAATCGGTAGTCGTAATACTTCTAGGGTTGTCGATGGATCATCTCTGATAGCACTCACCCGAACGCGTCTCTGATTTCATCGTACTTCCGGTCAGATCGAGTCGAGTAGTTTGATGATGCAGCGAGAACGACGGCGAGAGAATTATTTACGTAAGAAACATGAAATCGGTCGTCTTAATGGTTCTAGGGGTCTCGATCGATCATCACTGATAGCACTGACCCGAACTCGTCTCCGATTTCATCTTACATCCGGTCAGATCGAGTCGAGAACTCTGATGACGCAGCGAGAACGATGGCAGGAACATTATTTACGTAACAAAGATTAAATCGGTAGTCGTAATAGTTGTAGGGGTCTCAATCGATCATCCCTGATAGCACTGACCCGAACTCGTCTCCGATTTCATCTTACTTCCGGTCAGATCGAGTCGAGAAGTCTGATGATGCAGCGAGAACGATGGCAGGAACATTATTTACGTAACAAAGATGAAATCGGTAGTCGTAATAGTTCTAGGGGTCTCAATCGATCATCCCTGATAGCACTCACCCGAACTCGTCTCCGATTTCATCTTACTTCCAGTCAGATCGAGTCGAGAAGTCTGATGATGCAGCGAGAACGATGGAAGGAACATTATTTACGTGACAAAGATGAAATCGGTAGTCGTAATAGTTCTAGGGTTGTCGATGGATCATCTCTGATAGCACTCACCCGAACGCGTCTCTGATTTCATCGTACTTCCGGTCAGATCGAGTCGAGTAGTTTGATGATGCAGCGAGAACGACGGCGAGAGAATTATTTACGTAAGAAACATGAAATCGGTCGTCTTAATGGTTCTAGGGGTCTCGATCGATCATCACTGATAGCACTGACCCGAACTCGTCTCCGATTTCATCTTACATCCGGTCAGATCGAGTCGAGAAGTCTGATGACGCAGCGAGAACGATGGCAGGAACATTATTTACGTAACAAAGATTAAATCGGTAGTCTTAATAGTTGTATCGGTCTCAATCGATCATCCCTGATAGCACTGACCCGAACTCGTCTCCGATTTCATCTTACTTCCGGGCAGATCGAGTCGAGAAGGCTGATGATGCAGCGAGAATGATGGGAGGAACATTATTTACGTAACAAAGATGAAATCGGTAGTCGTAATAGTTCTAGGGGTCTCAATCGGTCATCCCTGCTAGCACTCACCCGAACTCGTCTCCGATTTCATCGTACTTCCAGTCAGATCGAGTCGAGAAGTCTGATGATGCAGCGAGAACGATGGAAGGAACATTATTTACGTGACAAAGATGAAATCGGTAGTCGTAATAGTTCTAGGGGTCTCGATCGATCATCCCTGATAGCACTCACCCGAACTCGTCTCTGATTTTATCGTACTTCCGGTCAGATCGATTCGAGAAGTTTGATGATACAGCGAGAACGACGGCGAGAGAATTATTTACGTAAGAAAGATGAAATCGGTGGTCTTAATGGTTCTAGGGGTCTCGATCGATCATCGCTGATAGCACTGACCCGAACTCGTCTCCGATTTCATCTTACATCCGGTCAGATCGAGTCGAGCAGTCTGATGACGCAGCGAGAACGATGGCAGGCACATTGTTTACGTAACAAAGATTAAATCGGTAGTCGTAATAGTTCTAGGGGTCTCAATCGATCATCCCTGATAGCACTGACCCGAACTCGTCTCCGATTTCATCTTACATCCGGTCAGATCGAGTCGCGAAGTCTGATGACGCAGCGAGAACGATGGCAGGAACATTATTTACGTAACAAAGATTAAATCGGTGTTCGTAATAGTTCTAGGGGTCTCAATCGATCATCCCTGATAGCACTCACCCGAACTCGTCTCTGATTTCATCGTACTTCCGGTCAGATCGAGTCGGGAAGTTTGATGATGCAGCGAGAACGACGGTGAGAGAATTATTTACGTAAGAAAGATGAAATCGGTGGTCTTAATTGTTCTAGGGGTTTCGATCGATCATCCCTGATAGCACTGACCCGAACTCGTCTCCGATTTCATCTTACATCCGGTCAGATCGAGTCGAGAAGTCTGATGATGCTGCGAGAACGATGGCAGGAACATGATTTACTCAACAAAGATTAAATCGGTGTTCGTAATAGTTCTAGGAGTCTCAATCGATTGTCCCTGATAGCACTGACCCGAACTTGTCTCCGATTTCATCTTACTTCCGGTCAGATCGAGTCGAGCAGTCTGATGATGCAGCGAGAACGATGGCAGGAACATTATTTACGTAACAAAGATGAAATCGGTAGTCGTAATAGTTCTAGGGGTCTCAATCGATCATCCCTAATAGCACTGACCCGAACTCGTCTCTGATTTCATCTTACTTCCAGTCAGATCGATTCGAGAAGTCGGATGATGCAGCGAGAACGATGGCAGGAACATTATTTACGTAACAAAGATGAAATCGGTAGTCGTAATAGTTCTAGGGGTCTCGATCGATCATCCCTGAAAGTACTCACCCGAACTCGTCTCTGATTTCATCGTACTTCCGGTCAGATCGAGTCGACAAGTTTGATGATGCAGCGAGAACGACGGCGAGAGAATTATTTACGTAAGAAACATGAAATCGGTGGTCTTAATGGTTCTAGGGGTCTCGATCGATCATCCCTGATAGTACCGACCCGAACTCGTCTCCGATTTCATCTTACATCCGGTCAGATCGAGTCGAGAAGTCTGATGGCGCAACGAGAACGATGGCAGGAACATTATTTGCGTAACAAAGATTAAATCGGTAGTCGTAATAGTTGTACGGGTCTCAATCGATCATCCCTGATAGCACTGACCCGAACTCGTCTCCGATTTCATCTTACTTCCGTTCAGATCGAGTCGAGAAGTCTGATGATGCAGCGAGAACGATGGCAGGAACATTATTTACGTAACAACGATGAAATCGGTAGTCGTAATAGTTCTAGGGGTCTCAATCAATCATCCCTGATAGCACTCACCCGAACTCGTCTCCGATGGCATCTTACTTCCAGTCAGATCGAGTCGAGAAGTCTGATGATGCAGCGAGAACGATGGAAGGAACATTATTTACGTGACAAAGATGAAATCGGTAGTCGTAATAGTTCTAGGGGTCTCGATCGATCATCCCTGATAGCACTCAGCCGAACTCGTCTCTGATTTCATCGTACTTCCGGTCAGATCGAGTCGAGAAGTTTGATGATGCAGCGAGAACGACGGTGAGAGAATTATTTACGTAAGAAAGATGAAATCGGTGGTCTTAATGGTTCTAGGGGTCTCGATCGATCATCGCTGATAGCACTGACCCGAACTCGTCTCCGATTTCATCTTACATCCGGTCAGATCGAGTCGAGAACTCTGATGACGCAGCGAGAACGATGGCAGGAACATTATTTACGTAACAAAGATTAAATCGGTAGTCGTAATAGTTGTAGGAGTCTCAATCGATCATCCCTGATAGCACTCACCCGAACTCGTCTCCGATGGCATCTTACTTCCAGTCAGATCGAGTCGAGAAGTCTGATGGTGCAGCGAGAACGATGGAAGGAACATTATTTACGTGACAAAGATGAAATCGGTAGTCGTAATAGTTCTAGGGGTCTCGATCGATCATCCCTGATAGCACTCAGCCGAACTCGTCTCTGATTTCATCGTACTTCCGGTCAGATCGAGTCGAGAAGTTTGATGATGCAGCGAGAACGACGGTGAGAGAATTATTTACGTAAGAAAGATGAAATCGGTGGTCTTAATGGTTCTAGGAGTCTCGATCGATCATCGCTGATAGCACTGACCCGAACTCGTCTCCGATTTCATCTTACATCCGGTCAGATTGAGTCGAGAACTCTCATGACGCAGCGAGAAAGATGGCAGGAACATTATTTACGTAACGAAGATTAAATCGGTAGTCGTAATAGTTGTAGGGGTCTCAATCGATCATCCCTGATAGCACTGACCCGAACTCGTCTCCGATTTCATCTTACTTCCGGTCAGATCGAGTCGAGAAGTCTGATGATGCAGCGAGAACGATGGCAGGAACATTATTTACGTAACAAAGATGAAATCGGTAGTCGTAAAAGTTCTAGGGGTCTCAATCGATCATCCCTGATAGCACTCACCCGACCTCGTCTCCGATTTCATCTTACTTCCAGTCAGATCGAGTCGAGAAGTCTGATGATGCAGCGAGAACGATGGAAGGAACATTATTTACGTGACAAAGATGAAATCGGTAGTCGTAATAGTTCTAGGGTTGTCGATCGATCATCTCTGATAGCACTCACCCGAACGCGTCTCTGATTTCATCGTACTTCCGGTCAGATCGAGTCGAGTAGTTTGATGATGCAGCGAGAACGACGGCGAGAGAATTATTTACGTAAGAAACATGAAATCGGTCGTCTTAATGGTTCTAGGGGTCTCGATCGATCATCACTGATAGCACTGACCCGAACTCGTCTCCGATTTCATCTTACATCCGGTCAGATCGAGTCGAGAAGTCTGATGACGCAGCGAGAACGATGGCAGGAACATTATTTACGTAACAAAGATTAAATCGGTAGTCGTAATAGTTGTATCGGTCTCAAGCGATCATCCCTGATAGCACTGACCCGAACTCGTCTCCGATTTCATCTTACGTCCGGGCAGATCGAGTCGAGAAGTCTGATGATGCAGCGAGAATGATGGGAGGAACATTATTTACGTAACAAAGATGAAATCGGTAGTCGTAATAGTTCTAGGGGTCTCAATCGGTCATCCCTGCTAGCACTCACCCGAACTCGTCTCCGATTTCATCTTACTTCCAGTCAGATCGAGTCGAGAAGTCTGATGATGCAGCGAGAACGATGGAAGGAACATTATTTACGTGACAAAGATGAAATCGGTAGTCGTAATAGTTCTAGGGGTCTCGATCGATCATCCCTGATAGCACTCACCCGAACTCGTCTCTGATTTTATCGTACTTCCGGTCAGATCGATTCGAGAAGTTTGATGATGCAGCGAGAACGACGGCGAGAGAATTATTTACGTAAGAAAGATGAAATCGGTGGTCTTAATGGTTCTAGGGGTCTCGATCGATCATCGCTGATAGCACTGACCCGAACTCGTCTCCGATTTCATCTTACATCCGGTCAGATCGAGTCGAGAAGTCTGATGACGCAGCGAGAACGATGGCAGGCACATTGTTTACGTAACAAAGATTAAATCGGTAGTCGTAATAGTTCTAGGGGTCTCAATCGATCATCCCTGATAGCACTGACCCGAACTCGTCTCCGATTTCATCTTACGTCCGGTCAGATCGAGTTGAGAAGTCTGATGATACAGCGAGAACGATGGCCGGAACATTATTTACGTAACAAAGATGAAATCGGTAGTCGTAATAGTTCTAGGGGTCTCGATCGATCATCCCTGATAGTACTCACCCGAACTCGTCTCTGATTTCATCGTACTTCCGGTCAGATCGAGTCGAGAAGTTTGAGGATGCACCGAGAACGACGGCGAGAGAATTATTTACGTAAGAAACATGAAATCGGTGCTCTTAATGGTTCTAGGGGTCTCAATCGATCATCACTGATAGCACTGACTCGAACTCGTCTCCGATTTCATCTTACATCCGGTGAGATCGAGTCGAGAAGTCTGATGACGCAGCGAGAACGATGGCAGGAACATTATTTACGTAACAAAGATTAAATCGGTAGTCGTAATAGTTGTAGGGGTCTCAATCGATCATCCCTGATAGCACTGACCCGAACTCGTCTCCGATTTCACCTTACTTCCGGTCAGATCGAGTCGAGAAGTCTGATGATGCAGCGAGTACGATGGCAGGAACATTATTTACGTAACAAACATGAAATCGGTAGTCGTAATAGTTCTAGGGGTCTCGATCGATCATCCCTGATAGCACTCACCCGAACTCGTCTCTGATTTTATCGTACTTCCGGTCAGATCGATTCGAGAAGTTTGATGATACAGCGAGAACGACGGCGAGAGAATTATTTACGTAAGAAAGATGAAATCGGTGGTCTTAATGGTTCTAGGGGTCTCGATCGATCATCGCTGATAGCACTGACCCGAACTCGTCTCCGATTTCATCTTACATCCGGTCAGATCGAGTCGAGCAGTCTGATGACGCAGCGAGAACGATGGCAGGCACATTGTTTACGTAACAAAGATTAAATCGGTAGTCGTAATAGTTCTAGGGGTCTCAATCGATCATCCCTGATAGCACTGACCCGAACTCGTCTCCGATTTCATCTTACATCCGGTCAGATCGAGTCGCGAAGTCTGATGACGCAGCGAGAACGATGGCAGGAACATTATTTACGTAACAAAGATTAAATCGGTAGTCGTAATAGTTCTAGGTGTCTCAATCGATCATCCCTGATAGCACTGACCCGAACTCGTCTTCGATTTCATCTTACGTCCGGTCAGATCGAGTTGAGAAGTCTGATGATACAGCGAGAACGATGGCCGGAACATTATTTACGTAACAAAGATGAAATCGGTAGTCGTAATAGTTCTAGGGGTCTCGATCGATCATCCCTGATAGTACTCACCCGAACTCGTCTCTGATTTCATCGTACTTCCGGTCAGATCGAGTCGAGAAGTTTGAGGATGCACCGAGAACGACGGCGAGAGAATTATTTACGTAAGAAACATGAAATCGGTGCTCTTAATGGTTCTAGGGGTCTCAATCGATCATCACTGATAGCACTGACTCGAACTCGTCTCCGATTTCATCTTACATCCGGTGAGATCGAGTCGAGAAGTCTGATGACGCAGCGAGAACGATGGCAGGAACATTATTTACGTAACAAAGATTAAATCGGTAGTCGTAATAGTTGTAGGGGTCTCAATCGATCATCCCTGATAGCACTGACCCGAACTCGTCTCCGATTTCACCTTACTTCCGGTCAGATCGAGTCGAGAAGTCTGATGATGCAGCGAGTACGATGGCAGGAACATTATTTACGTAACAAACATGAAATCGGTAGTCGTAATAGTTCTAGGGGTCTCGATCGATCATCCCTGATAGCACTCACCCGAACTCGTCTCTGATTTTATCGTACTTCCGGTCAGATCGATTCGAGAAGTTTGATGATACAGCGAGAACGACGGCGAGAGAATTATTTACGTAAGAAAGATGAAATCGGTGGTCTTAATGGTTCTAGGGGTCTCGATCGATCATCGCTGATAGCACTGACCCGAACTCGTCTCCGATTTCGTCTTACATCCGGTCAGATCGAGTCGAGCAGTCTGATGACGCAGCGAGAACGATGGCAGGCACATTGTTTACGTAACAAAGATTAAATCGGTAGTCGTAATAGTTCTAGGGGTCTCAATCGATCATCCCTGATAGCACTGACCCGAACTCGTCTCCGATTTCATCTTACATCCGGTCAGATCGAGTCGCGAAGTCTGATGACGCAGCGAGAACGATGGCAGGAACATTATTTACGTAACAAAGATTAAATCGGTGTTCGTAATAGTTCTAGGGGTCTCAATCGATCATCCCTGATAGCACTCACCCGAACTCGTCTCTGATTTCATCGTACTTCCGGTCAGATCGAGTCGGGAAGTTTGATGATGCAGCGAGAACGACGGTGAGAGAATTATTTACGTAAGAAAGATGAAATCGGTGGTCTTAATTGTTCTAGGGGTTTCGATCGATCATCCCTGATAGCACTGACCCGAACTCGTCTCCGATTTCATCTTACATCCGGTCAGATCGAGTCGAGAAGTCTGATGATGCTGCGAGAACGATGGCAGGAACATGATTTACTCAACAAAGATTAAATCGGTGTTCGTAATAGTTCTAGGAGTCTCAATCGATTGTCCCTGATAGCACTGACCCGAACTTGTCTCCGATTTCATCTTACTTCCGATCAGATCGAGTCGAGCAGTCTGATGATGCAGCGAGAACGATGGCAGGAACATTATTTACGTAACAAAGATGAAATCGGTAGTCGTAATAGTTCTAGGGGTCTCAATCGATCATCCCTAATAGCACTGACCCGAACTCGTCTCTGATTTCATCTTACTTCCAGTCAGATCGAGTCGAGAAGTCGGATGATGCAGCGAGAACGATGGCAGGAACATTATTTACGTAACAAAGATGAAATCGGTAGTCGTAATAGTTCTAGGGGTCTCGATCGATCATCCCTTATAGTACTCACCCGAACTCGTCTCTGATTTCATCGTACTTCCGGTCAGATCGAGTCGACAAGTTTGATGATGCAGCGAGAACGACGGCGAGAGAATTATTTACGTAAGAAACATGAAATCGGTGGTCTTAATGGTTCTAGGGGTCTCGATCGATCATCCCTGATAGTACCGACCCGAACTCGTCTCCGATTTCATCTTACATCCGGTCAGATCGAGTCGAGAAGTCTAATGGTGCAACGAGAACGATGGCAGGAACATTATTTGCGTAACAAAGATTAAATCGGTAGTCGTAATAGTTGTACGGGTCTCAATCGATCATCCCTGATAGCACTGACCCGAACTCGTCTCCGATTTCATCTTACTTCCGTTCAGATCGAGTCGAGAAGTCTGATGATGCAGCGAGAACGATGGCAGGAACATTATTTACGTAACAACGATGAAATCGGTAGTCGTAATAGTTCTAGGGGTCTCAATCAATCATCCCTGATAGCACTCACCCGAACTCGTCTCCGATGGCATCTTACTTCCAGTCAGATCGAGTCGAGAAGTCTGATGATGCAGCGAGAACGATGGAAGGAACATTATTTACGTGACAAAGATGAAATCGGTAGTCGTAATAGTTCTAGGGGTCTCGATCGATCATCCCTGATAGCACTCAGCCGAACTCGTCTCTGATTTCATCGTACTTCCGGTCAGATCGACTCGAGAACTTTGATGATGCAGCGAGAACGACGGTGAGACAATTATTTACGTAAGAAAGATGAAATCGGTGGTCTTAATGGTTCTAGGGCTCTCGATCGATCATCGCTGATAGCACTGACCCGAACTCGTCTCCGATTTCATCTTACATCCGGTCAGATCGAGTCGAGAACTCTGATGACGCAGCGAGAACGATGGCAGGAACATTATTTACGTAACAAAGATTAAATCGGTAGTCGTAATAGTTGTAGGGGTCTCAATCGATCATCCCTGATAGCACTCACCCGAACTCGTCTCCGATGGCATCTTACTTCCAGTCAGATCGAGTCGAGAAGTCTGATGATGCAGCGAGAACGATGGAAGGAACATTATTTACGTGACAAAGATGAAATCGGTAGTCGTAATAGTTCTAGGGGTCTCGATCGATCATCCCTGATAGCACTCAGCCGAACTCGTCTCTGATTTCATCGTACTTCCGGTCAGATCGAGTCGAGAAGTTTGATGATGCAGCGAGAACGACGGTGAGAGAATTATTTACGTAAGAAAGATGAAATCGGTGGTCTTAATGGTTCTAGGGGTCTCGATCGATCATCGCTGATAGCACTGACCCGAACTCGTCTCCGATTTCATCTTACATCCGGTCAGATTGAGTCGACAACTCTGATGACGCAGCGAGAAAGATGGCAGGAACATTATTTACGTAACAAAGATTAAATCGGTAGTCGTAATAGTTATAGGGGTCTCAATCGATCATCCCTGATAGCACTGACCCGAACTCGTCTCCGATTTCATCTTACTTCCGGTCAGATCGAGTCGAGAAGTCTGATGATGCAGCGAGAACGATGGCAGGAACATTATTTACGTAACAAAGATGAAATCGGTAGTCGTAAAAGTTCTAGGGGTCTCAATCGATCATCCCTGATAGCACTCACCCGACCTCGTCTCCGATTTCATCTTACTTCCAGTCAGATCGAGTCGAGAAGTCTGATGATGCAGCGAGAACGATGGAAGGAACATTATTTACGTGACAAAGATGAAATCGGTAGTCGTAATAGTTCTAGGGGTCTCGATCGATCATCCCTGATAGCACTCACCCGAACTCGTCTCTGATTTTATCGTACTTCCGGTCAGATCGATTCGAGAAGTTTGATGATGCAGCGAGAACGACGGCGAGAGAATTATTTACGTAAGAAAGATGAAATCGGTGGTCTTAATGGTTCTAGGGGTCTCGATCGATCATCGCTGATAGCACTGACCCGAACTCGTCTCCGATTTCATCTTACATCCGGTCAGATCGAGTCGAGAAGTCTGATGACGCAGCGAGAACGATGGCAGGCACATTGTTTACGTAACAAAGATTAAATCGGTAGTCGTAATAGTTCTAGGGGTCTCAATCGATCATCCCTGATAGCACTGACCCGAACTCGTCTCCGATTTCATCTTACATCCGGTCAGATCGAGTCGAGAAGTCTGATGACGCAGCGAGAACGATGACAGGAACATTATTTACGTAACAAAGATTAAATCGGTAGTCGTAATAGTTCTAGGTGTCTCAATCGATCATCCCTGATAGCACTGACCCGAACTCGTCTTCGATTTCATCTTACGTCCGGTCAGATCGAGTTGAGAAGTCTGATGATGCAGCGAGAACGATGGCCGGAACATTATTTACGTAACAAAGATGAAATCGGTAGTCGTAATAGTTCTAGGGGTCTCGATCGATCATCCCTGATAGTACTCACCCGAACTCGTCTCTGATTTCATCGTACTTCCGGTCAGATCGAGTCGAGAAGTTTGAGGATGCACCGAGAACGACGGCGAGAGAATTATTTACGTAAGAAACATGAAATCGGTGCTCTTAATGGTTCTAGGTGTCTCAATCGATCATCCCTGATAGCACTGACCCGAACTCGTCTCCGATTTCACCTTACTTCCGGTCAGATCGAGTCGAGAAGTCTGATGATGCAGCGAGTACGATGGCAGGAACATTATTTACGTAACAAAGATGAAATCGGTAGTCGTAATAGTTCTAGGGGTCTCAATCGATCATCCCTGATAGCACTCACCCGAACTCGTCTCCGATTTCATCTTACTTCCAGTCAGATCGAGGCGAGAAGTCTGATGACGCAGCGAGAACGATGGAAGGAACATTATTTACGTAACAAAGATGAAATCGGTAGTCGTAATCATTCTAGGGGTCACGATCGATAATCCCTGATAGCACTCACCCGAACTCGTCTCTGATTTCATCGTACTTCCGGTCAGATCGAGTCAAGAAGTTTGACGATGCAGCGAGAACGACGGTGAGAGAATTATTTACGTAAGAAAGATGAAATCGGTAGTCTTAATGGTTCTAGTGGTCTCGATCGATCATCCCTGAAAGCACTGACCCGAACTCGTCTCCGATTTCATCTTACATCCGGTCAGATCGAGTCGAGAAGTCTGATGACGCAGCGAGAACGATGGCAGGAACATTATTTACGTAACAAAGATTAAATCGGTAGTCGTAATAGTTCTAGGGGTCTCAATCGATCATCCCCGATAGCACTGACCCGAACTCGTCTTCGATTTCATCTTACTTCCGGTCAGATCGAGTTGAGAAGTCTGATGATGCAGCGAGAACGATGGCAGGAACATTATTTACGTAACAAAGATGAAATCGGTAGTCGTAATAGTTGTAGGGGTCTCGATCGATCATCCCTGATAGCACTGATCTGAACTCGTCTCCGATTTCATCTTACATCCGGTCAGATCGAGTCGAGAAGTCTGATGACGCAGCGAGAACGATCGCAGGAACAATATTTACGTAACAAAGATTAAATCGCTAGTCGTAATAGTTCTAGGTGTCTCAATCGATCATCCCTGATAGCACTGACCCGAACTCGTCTCCGATTTCATCTTACTTCCGGTCAGATCGAGTCGAGAAGTCTGATGATGCAGCGAGAACGATGGCAGGAACATTATTTACGTAACAAAGATGAAATCGGTAGTCGTAATAGTTCTAGGGGTCTCAATCGATCATCCCTGATAGCACTCACCCGAACTCGTCTCTGATTTCATCGTAATTCCGGTCAGATCGAGCCGCGAAGTTTGATGATGCAGCGAGAACGACGGTGAGAGAATTATTTACGTAAGAAAGATGAAATCGGTAGTCTTAATGGTTCGAGGGGTCTCGATCGATCATCCCTGATAGCACTGACCCGAACTCGTCTCCGATTTCATCTTACATCCGATCAGATCGAGTCGAGAAGTCTGATGACGCAGCGAGAACGATGGCAGGAACATTATTTACGTAACAAAGATTAATTCGGTAGTCGTAATAGTTCTAGGGGTCTCAATCGATCATCCCTGATAGCACTGACCCGAACTCGTCTTCGATTTCATCTTACTTCCGGTCAGATCGAGTTGAGAAGTCTGATGATGCAGCGGGAACGATGGCAGGAACATTATTTACGTAACAAAGATGAAATCGGTAGTCGTAATAGTTCTAGGGGTCTCGATCGATCATCCCTGATAGCACTGACCCGAACTCGTCTCCGATTTCATCTTACATCCGGTCAGATCGAGTCGAGAAGTCTGATGACGCAGCGAGAACGATGGCAGGAACATTATTTACGTAACAAAGATTAAATCGGTAGTCGTAATAGTTCTAGGTGTCTCAATCGATCATCCCTGATAGCACTGACCCGAACTCGTCTCCGATTTCATCTTACTTCCGGTCAGATCGAGTCGAGAAGTCTGATGATGCAGCGAGAACGATGGCAGGAACATTATTTACGTAAGAAAGATGAAATCGGTAGTCGTAATAGTTCTAGGGGTCTCAATCGATCATCCCTGATAGCACTCACCCGAACTCGTCTCTGATTTCATCGTAATTCCGGTCAGATCGCGTCGCGAAGTTTGATGATGCAGCGAGAACGACGGTGAGAGAATTATTTACGTAAGAAAGATGAAATCGGTAGTCTTAATGGTTCTACGGGTCTCGATCCATCATCCCTGATAGCACTGACCTGAACTCGTCTCCGATTTCATCTTACATCCGGTCAGATCGAGTCGAGAAGTCTGATGATGCAGCGAGAACGATGGCAGGAACATTATTTACGTAACAAAGATGAAATCGGTAGTCGTAATAGTTCTAGGTGTCTCAATCGATCATCCCTGATAGCACTGACCCGAACTCGTCTTCGATTTCATCTTACTTCCGGTCAGATCGAGTTGAGAAGTCTGATGATGCAGCGAGAACGATGGCAGGAACATTATTTACGTAACAAAGATGAAATCGGTAGTCGTAACAGTTCTAGGGGTCTCGATCGATCATCCCTGAAAGTACTCACCCGAACTCGTCTCTGATTTCATCGTACTTCCGGTCAGATCGAGTCGAGAAGTTTGCTGATGCACCGAGAACGACGGCGAGAGAATTATTTACGTAAGAAACATAAAATCGGTGGTCTTAATGGTTCTAGGGGTCTCGATCGATCATCACTGCTAGCACTGACCCGAACTCGTCTCCGATTTCATCTTACATCCGGTCAGATCGAGTCGAGCAGTCTGATGACGCAGCGAGAACGATGGCAGGAACATTATTTACGTAACAAAGATTAAATCGATAGTCGTAATAGTTGTAGGGGTCTCAATCGATCATTCCTGATAGCACTGACCCGAACTCGTCTCCGATTTCATCTTACTTCCAGTCAGATCGAGTCGAGAAGTCTGATGATGCGGCGAGAACGATGGAAGGAACATTATTTACGCAACAAAGATGAAATCGGTAGTCGTAATAGTTCTAGGGGTCTCGATCGATCATCCCTGATAGCCCTCACCCGAACTCGTCTCTGATTTCATCGTACTTCCGGTCAGATCGAGTCAAGAAGTTTGATGATGCAGCGAGAACGACGGTGAGAGAATTATTTATTTAAGAAACATGAAATCGGTGGTCTTAATGGTTCTAGGGGTCTCGATCGATCATCGCTGATAGCACTGACCCGAACTCGTCTCTTATTTCATCTTACATCCGGTCAGATCGAGTCGAGAAGTCTGATGACGCAGCGAGAACGATGGCAGGAACATTATTTACGTAACAAAGATTAAATCGGTAGTCGTAATACTTCTAGGGGTCTCTATCGATCATCCCTGATAGCACTGACCCGAACTCGTCTTCGATTTCATCTTACGTCCGGTCAGATCGAGTTGAGAAGTCTGATGATGCAGCGAGAACGATGGCCGGAACATTATTTACGTAACAAAGATGAAATCGATAGTCGTAATAGTTCTAGGGGTCTCGATCGATCATCCCTGATAGTATTCACCCGAACTCGTCTCTGATTTTATCGTACTTCCGGTCAGATCGAGTCGAGAAGTTTGAGGATGCACCGAGAATGACGGCGAAAGAATTATTTACGTAAGAACCATGAAATCGGTGGTCTTAATGGTTCTAGGGGTCTCGATCGATCATCACTGATAGCACTGACCCGAACACGTCTCCGATTTCATCTTACATCCGGTCAGATCGAATCGAGAAGTCTGATGACGCAGCGAGAACGATGGCAGGAACATTATTTACGTAACAAAGATTAAATCGGTAGTCGTAATAGTTGTAGGGGTCTCAATCGATCATCCCTTATAGCACTGACTCGAACTCGTCTCCGATTTCATCTTACTTCCGGTCAGATCGAGTCGAGAAGTCTGATGATGCAGCGAGTACGATGGCAGGAACATTATTTACGTAACAAAGATGAAATCGGTAGTCGTAATAGTTCTAGGGGTCTCAATCGATCATCCCTGATAGCACTCACCCGAACTCGTCTCCGATTTACTCTTACTTCCAGTCAGATCGAGGCGAGAAGTCTGATGATGCAGCGAGAACGATGGAAGGAACATTATTTACGTAACAAAGATGAAATCGGTAGTCGTAATCGTTCTAGGGGTCACGATCGATCATCCCTGATAGCACTCACCCGAACTCGTCTCTGATTTCATCGTACTTCCGGTCAGATCGAGTCGCGAAGTTTGATGATGCAGCGAGAACGACGGTGAGAGAATTATTTACGTAAGAAAGATGAAATCGGTAGTCTTAATGGTTCTAGGGGTCTCGATCGATCATCCCTGATAGCACTGACCCGAACTCGTCTCCGATTTCATCTTACATCCGGTCAGGTCGAGTCGAGAAGTCTGATGACGCAGCGAGAACGATGGCAGGAACATTATTTACGTAACAAAGATTAAATCGGTAGTCGTAATAGTTCTAGGGGTCTCAATCGATCATCCCTGATAGCACTGACCCGAACTCGTCTCCGATTTCATCTTACATCCGGTCAGATCGAGTCGAGAAGTCTGATGACGCAGCGAGAACGATGGCAGGAACATTATTTACGTAACAAAGACGAAATCGGTAGTCTTAATGGTTCTAGGGGTCTCGATCGATCATCCCTGATAGCACTGACCCGAACTCGTCTCCCATTTCATCTTACATCCGGTCAGGTCGAGTCGAGAACTCTGATGACGCAGCGAGAACGATGGCAGGAACATTATTTACGTAACAAAGATTAAATCGGTAGTCGTAATAGTTCTAGGGCTCTCAATCGATCATGCCTGATAGCACTGACCCGAACTCGTCTTCGATTTCATCTTACTTCCAGTCAGATCGAGTTGAGAAGTCTGATGATGCAGCGAGAACGATGGCAGGAACATTATTTACGTAACAAAGATGAAATCGGTAGTCGTAATAGTTCTAGGGTTCTCGATCGATCATCGCTGATAGCACTGACCCGAACTCGTCTCCTATTTCATCTTACATCCGGTCAGATCGAGTCGAGAAGTCTGATGACGCAGCGAGAACGATGGCAGGAATATTATTTACGTAACAAAGATTAAATCGGTAGTCGTAATAGTTCTACGGGTCTCAATCGATCATCCCTGATAGCACTGGCCCGAACTCGTCTCCGATTTCATCTTACTTCCGGTCAGATCGAGTCGAGAAGTCTGATGATGCAGCGAGAACGATGGCAGGAACGTTATTTGCGTAACAAAGATGAAATGGTTAGTCGTAATAGTTCTAGGGGTCTCAATCGATCATCCCTGATAGCACTCACCCGAACTCGTCTCTGATTTCATCGTAATTCCTGTCAGATCGAGTCGCGAAGTTTGATGATGCAGCGAGAACGACGGTGAGAGAATTATTTACGTAAGAAAGATGGAATCGGTAGTCTTAATGGTTCGAGGGGTCTCGATCGATCATCCCTGATAGCACTGACCCGAACTCGTCTCCGATTTCATCTTACATCCGGTCAGATCGAGTCGAGAAGTCTGATGACGCAGCGAGAACGAAGGCAGGAACATTATTTACGTAACAAAGATTAAATCGGTAGTCGTAATAGTTCTAGATGTCTCAATCGATCATCCCTGATAGCACTGACCCGAACTCGTCTTCGATTTCATCTTACGTCCGGTCAGATCGAGTTGAGAAGTCTGATGATGCAGCGAGAACGATGGCCGGAACATTATTTACGTAACAAAGATGAAATCGGTAGTCGTAATAGTTCTAGGGGTCTCGATCGATCATCCCTGATAGTTCTCACCCGAACTCGTCTCTGATTTCATCGTACTTCCGGTCAGATCGAGTCGAGAAGTTTAAGGATGCACCGAGAACGACGGCGAGAGAATTATTTACGTAAGAAACATGAAATCGGTGGTCTTAATGGTTCTAGGGGTCTCGATCGATCATCACTGATAGCACTGACCCGAACTCGTCTCCGATTTCATCTTACATCCGGTCAGATCGAGTCGAGAAGTCTGATGACGCAGCGAGAACGATGGCAGGAACATTATTTACGTAACAAAGATTAAATCGGTAGTCGTAATAGTTGTAGGGGTCTCAATCGATCATCCCTGATAGCACTGACCCGAACTCGACTCCAATTTCATCTTACTTCCGGTCAGATCGAGTCGCGAATTCTGATGATGCAGCGAGTACGATGGCAGGAACATTATTTACGTAACAAAGATGAAATCGGTAGTCGTAATAGTTTTAGGGGTCTCAATCGATCATCCCTGATAGCACTCACCCGAACTCGTCTCCGATTTCATCTTACTTCCAGTCAGATCGAGGCGAGAAGTCTCATGACGCAGCGAGAACGATGGAAGGAACATTATTTACGTAACAAAGATGAAATCGGTAGTCGTAATCGTTCTAGGGGTCACGATCGATCATCCCTGATAGCACTCACCCGAACTCGTCTCTGATTTCATCGTACTTCCGGTCAGATCGAGTCAAGAAGTTTGATGATGCAGCGAGAACGACGGTGAGAGAATTATTTACGTAAGAAAGATGAAATCGGTAGTCTTATTGGTTCTAGGGGTCTCGATCGATCATCCCTGAAAGCACTGACCCGAACTCGTCTCCGATTTCATCTTACATCCGGTCAGATCGACTCGAGAAGTCTGATGACGCAGCGAGAACGATGGCAGGAATATTATTTACGTAACAAAGATTAAATCGGTAGTCGTAATAGTTCTAGGGGTCACAATCGATCATCCCTGATAGCACTGACCCAAACTCGTCTTCGATTTCATCATACTTCCGGTCAGATCGAGTTAAGAATTCTGATGACGCAGCGAGAACGATGGCAGGAACATTATTTACGTAACAAAGATGAAACCGGTAGTCGTAATAGTTGTAGGGGTCTCGATCGATCATCCCTGATAGCACTGATCTGAACTCGTCTCCGATTTCATCTTACATCCGGTCAGATCGAGTCGAGAAGTCTGATGGCGTAGCGAGAACGATGGCAGGAACATTATTTACGTAACAAAGATTAAATCGGTAGACGTAATAGTTCTAGGTGTCTCAATCGATCATCCCTGATAGCACTGACCCGAACTCGTCTCCGATTTCATCTTACATCCGGTCAGATCGAGTCGAGAAGTCTGATGACGCAGCGAGAACGATGGCAGGAACATTATTTACGTAACAAAGATTAAATTGGTAGTCGTAATAGTTCTAGGTGTCTCAATCGATCATCCCTGATAGCACTGACCCGAACTCGTCTCTGATTTCATCGTACTTCTGGTCAGATCGAGTCGAGAAGTTTGATGATGCAGCGAGAACGACGGTGAGAGAATTATTTACGTAAGAAAGATGAAATCGGTAGTCTTAATGGTTCTAGGGGTCTCGATCGATCATCGCTGATAGCACTGACCCGAACTCGTGTCCGATTTCATCTTACATCCGGTCAGATCGAGTCGAGAAGTCTGATGACGCAGCGAGAACGATGGCAGGAACATTATTTACGTAACAAAGATTAAATCGGTAGTCGTAATAGTTCTAGCGGTCTCAATCGATCATCCCTGATAGCACTGGCCCGAACTCGTCTCCGATTTCATCTTACTTCCGGTCAGATCGAGTCGAGAAGTCTGATGATGCAGCGAAAACGATGGCAGGAACATTATTTACGTAACAAAGATGAAATCGGTAGTCGTAATAGTTCTAGGGGTCTCAATCGATCATCCCTGATAGCACTCACCCGAACTCGTCTCCGATTTCATCTTACTTCCAGTCAGATCGAGTCGAGAAGTCTGATAATGCAGCGAGAACGATGGAAGGAACATTATTTACGTAACAAAGATGAAATCGGTAGTCGTAATCGTTATAGGGATCTCGATCGATCATCCCTGATAGCACTCACCCGAACTCGTCTCTGATTTCATCGTACTTCCGGTCAGATCGAGTCAAGAAGTTTGATGATGCAGCGAGAACGACGGGGAGAGAATTATTTACGTAAGAAACATGAAATCGGTGGTCTGAATGGTTCTAGGCGTCTCGATCGATCATCGCTGATAGCACTGACCCGAACTCGTCTCCTATTTCATCTTACATCCGGTCAGATCGAGTCGAGAAGTCTGATGACGCAGCGAGAACGATGGCAGGAACCTTATTTACGTAACAAAGATTAAATCGGTAGTCGTAATAGTTCTAGGGGTCTCAATCGATCATCCCTGATAGCACTGACCCGAACTCGTCTTCGATTTCATCTTACGTCCGGTCAGATCGAGTTGAGAAGTCTGATGATGCAGCGAGAACGATGGCCGGAACATTATTTACGTAACAAAGATGAAATCGATAGTCGTAATAGTTCTAGGGGTCTCGAACGATCATCCCTGATAGTATTCACCCGAACTCGTCTCTGATTTCATCGTACTTCCGGTCAGATCGAGTCGAGAAGTTTGAGGATGCACCGAGAACGACGGCGAAAGAATTATTTACGTAAGAACCATGAAATCGGTGGTCTTAATGGTTCTAGGGGTCTCGATCGATCATCACTGATGGCACTGACCCGAACTCGTCTCCGATTTCATCTTACATCCGGTCTGATCGAGTCGAGAAGTCTGATGACGCAGCGAGAACGATGGCAGGAACATTATTTACGTAACAAAGATTAAATCGGTAGTCGTAATAGTTGTAGGGGTCTCAATCGATCATCCCTGATAGCACTCACCCGAACTCGTCTCCGATTTCATCTTACTTCCAGTCAGATCGAGGCGAGAAGTCTGATGATGCAGCGAGAACGATGGAAGGAACATTATTTACGTAACAAAGATGAAATCGGTAGTCGTAATCGTTCTAGGGGTCACGATCGATCATCGATGATAGCACTCACCCGAACTCGTCTCTGATTTCATCGTACTTCCGGTCAGATCGAGTCAAGAAGTTTGATGATGCAGCGAGAACGACGGTGAGAGAATTATTTACGTAAGAAAGATGAAATCGGTGGTCTTAATGGTTCTAAGGGTCTCGATCGAACATCGCTGATAACACTGACCCGAACTCGTCTCCGATTTCACCTTACATCCGGTCAGATCGAGTCGAGAAGTCTGGTGACGCAGCGAGAACTATGGCAGGAACATTATTTACGTAACAAAGATTAAATCGGTAGTCGTAATAGTTCTGCGCCTCTCAATCGATCATCCCTGATAGCACTGACCCGAACTCGTCTCCGATTTCATCTTACTTCCGGTCAAATCGAGTCGAGAAGTTTGATGATGCAGCGACAACGACGGTGAGAGAATTATTTACGTAAGAAAGATGAAATCGGTGGTCTTAATGGTTCTAGGGGTCTCGATCGATCATCGCTGATAGCACTGACCAGAACTCGTCTCCGATTTCATCTTACATCCGGTCAGATCGAGTCGAGAAGTCTGATGACGCAGCGAGAACGATGGCAGGAACATTATTTACGTAACAAAGATTAAATCGGCAGTCGTAATAGTTCTAGGGGTCTCAATCGATCATCCCTGATAGCACTGCACCGAACTCGTCTCCGATTTCATCTTACTTCCGGTCAGATCGAGTCGAGAAGTCTGATGATGCAGCGAGAACGATGGCCGGAACATTATTTACGTAACAAAGATGAAATCGGTAGTCGTAATAGTTCTAGGGGTCTCAATCGATCATCCCTGATAGCAATCACCCGAACTCGTCTCTGATTTCATCGTAATTCCGGTCAGATCGAGTCGCGAAGTTTGATGATGCAGCGAGAACGACGGTGAGAGAATTATTTACGTAAGAAAGATGAAATCGGTAGTCTTAATGGTTCTAGGGGTCTCGATCGATCATCCCTGATAGCACTGACCCGAACTCGTCTCCGATTTCATCTTACATCCGGGCAGGTCGAGTCGAGAAGTCTGATGACGCAGCGAGAACGATGGCAGGAACATTATTTACGTATCAAAGATGAAATCAGTAGTCGTAATAGTTCTAGGGGTTTCGATCGATCATCGCTGATAGCACTGACCCGAACTCGTCTCCTATTTCATCTTACATCCGGTCAGATCGAGTCGACAAGTCTGATGACGCAGCGAGAACGATGGCAGGAACATTATTTACGTAACAAAGATTAAATCGGTAGTCGTAATAGTGCTAGGTGTCTCAATCGATCATCCCTGATAGCACTGACCCGAACTCGTCTTCGATTTCATCTTACGTCCGGTCAGATCGAGTTGAGAAGTCTGATGATGCAGCGAGAACGATGGCCGGAACATTATTTACGTAACAAAGATGAAAACGGTAGTCGTAATAGTTCTAGGGGTCTCGATCGATCATCCCTGATAGTACTCACCCGAACTCGTCTCTGATTTCATCGTACTTCCGGTCAGTTCGAGTCGAGAAGTTTGAGGATGCACCGAGAACGACGGCGAGAGAATTATTTACGTAAGAAACATGAAATCGGTGGTCTTAATGGTTCTAGGGTTCTCGATCGATCATCACTGATAGCACTGACCCGAACTCGTCTCCGATTTCATCTTACATCCGGTCAGATCGAGTCGAGAAGTCTGATGACGCAGCGAGAACGATGGCAGGAACATTATTTACGTAACAAAGATTAAATCGGTAGTCGTAATAGTTGTAGGGGTCTCAATCGATCATCCCTGATAGCACTGACCCGAACTCGTCTCCGATTTCATCTTACTTCCGTTTAGATCGGGTCGAGAAGTCTGATGATGCAGCGAGTACGATGGCAGGAACATTATTTACGTAACAAAGATGAAATCGGTAGTCGTAATAGTTCTAGGGGTCTCAATCGATCATCCCTGATAGCACTCACCCGAACTCGTCTCCGATTTCATCTTACTTCCAGTCATATCGATGCGAGAAGTCTGATGACGCAGCGAGAACGATGGAAGGAACATTATTTACGTAAGAAAGATGAAATCGGTAGTCGTAATCGTTCTAGGGGTCACGATCGATCATCCCTTATAGCACTCACCCGAACTCGTCTCTGATTTCATCGCAATTCCGGTCAGATCGAGTCGCGAAGTTTGATGATGCAGCGAGAACGACGGTGAGAGAATTATTTACGTAAGAAAGATGAAATCGGTAGTCTTAATGGTTCGAGGGGTCTCGATCGATCATCCCTGATAGCACTGACCCGAACTCGTCTCCGATTTCATCTTACATCCGGTCAGATCGAGTCGAGAAGTCTGATGACGCAGCGAGAACGATGGCAGGAACATTATTTACGTAACAAAGATTAAATCGGTAGTCGTAATAGTTCTAGGCGTCTCAATCGATCATCCCTGATAGCACTGACCCGAACTCGTCTTCGATTTCATCTTACTTCCGGTCAGATCGAGTTGAGAATTCTGATGATGCAGCGAGAACGATGGCAGGAACATTAATTACGTAACAAAGATGAAATCGGTAGTCGTAATAGTTCTAGGGGTCTCGATCGATCATTCCTGATAGCACTGACCCGAACTCGTCTCCGATTTCATCTTACATCCGGTCAGATCGAGTCGAGAAGTCTGATGACGCAGCCAGAACGATGGCAGGAACATTATTTACGTAACAAAGATTAAATCGGTAGTCGTAATAGTTCTAGGTGTCTCAATCGATCATCCCTGATAGCACTGACCCGAACTCGTCTTCGATTTCATCTTACGTCCGGTCAGATCAAGTTGAGAAGTCTGATGATGCAGCGAGAACGATGGCCGGAACATTATTTACGTAACAAAGATGAAATCGGTAGTCGTAATATTTCTAGGGGTCTCGATCGATCATCCCTGATAGTACTCACCCGAACTCGTCTCTGATTTCATCGTACTTCCGGTCAGATCGAGTCGATTAGTTTGAGGATGCACCGAGAACGACGGCGAGAGAATTATTTACGTAAGACACATGAAATCGGTGGTCTTAATGGTTCTAGGGGTCTCGATCGATCATCACTGATAGCACTGACCCGAACTCGTCTCCGATTTCATCTTACATCCGGTCAGATCGAGTCGAGACGTCTGATGACGCAGCGAGAACGATGGCAGGAACATTATTTACGTAACAAAGATTAAATCGGTAGTCGTAATAGTTGTAGGGGTCTCAATCGATCATCCCTGATAGCACTGACCCGAACTCGTCTCCGATTTCATTTTACTTCCGGTGAGATCGTGCACTGACCCGAACTCGTCTTCGATTTCATCTTACTTCCGGTCAGATCGAGTTGAGAAGTCTGATGATGCAGCGAGAACGATGGCAGGAACATTATTTACGTAACAAAGATGAAATCGGTAGTCGTAATAGTTATAGGGGTCTCGATCGATCATCCCTGATAGCACTGACCCGAACTCGTCTCCGATTTCATCTTACATCCGGTCAGATCGAGTCGAGAAGTCTGATGACGCAGCGAGAACGATGGCAGGTACATTATTTACGTAACAAAGATTAAATCGGTAGTCGTAATAGTTCTCGGTGTCTCAATCGATCATCCCTGATAGCACTGACCCGAACTCGTCTCTGATTTCATCGTACTTCCGGTCAGATCGAGTCGAGAAGTTTGATGATGCAGCGAGAACGACGGTGAGAGAATTATTTACGTAAGAAAGATGAAATCGGTAGTCTTAATGGTTCTAGGGGTCTCGATCGATCATCGCTGATAGCACTGGCCCGAACTCGTGTCCGATTTCATCTTACATCCGGTCAGATCGAGTCGAGAAGTCTGATGACGCAGCGAGAACGATGGCAGGAACATTATTTACGTAACAAAGATTAAATCGGTAGTCGTAATAGTTCTAGCGGTCTTAATCGATCATCCCTGATAGCACTGGCCCGAACTCGTCTCCGATTTCATCTTACTTCCGGTCAGATCGAGTCGAGAAGTCTGATGATGCAGCGAGAACGATGGGAGGAACATTATTTCCGTAACAAAGATGAAATCGGTAGTCGTAATAGTTCTAGGGGTCTCAATAGATCATCCCTGATAGCACTCACCCGAACTCGTCTCCGATTTCATCTTACTTCCAGTCAGATCGAGTCGAGAAGTCTGATGATGCAGCGAGAACGATGGAAGGAACATTATTTACGTAACAAAGATGAAATCGGTAGTCGTAATCGTTCTAGGGATCTCGATCGATCATCCCTGATAGCACTCACCCGAACTCGTCTCTGATTTCATCGTACTTCCGGTCAGATCGTGTCAAGAAGTTTGATGATGCAGCGAGAACGACGGTGAGAGAATTATTTACGTAAGAAACATGAAATCGGTGGTCTTAATGGTTCTAGGGGTCTCGATCGATCACCGCTGATAGCACTGACCCGAACTCGTCTCCTATTTCATCTTACATCCGGTCAGATCGAGTCGAGAAGTCTGATGACGCAGCGAGAACGATGGCAGGAACATTATTTACGTAACAAAGATTAAATCGGTAGTCGTAATAGTTCTACGGGTCTCAATCGATCATCCCTGATAGCACTGACCCGAACTCGTCTTCGATTTCATCTTACTTCCGGTCAGATCGAGTTGAGAAGTCTGATGATCTAGCGAGAACGATGGCAGGAACATTATTTACGTAACAAAGATGAAGTCGGTAGTCGTAATAGTTCTAGGGGTCTCGATCGATCATCGCTGATAGCACTGACCCGAACTCGTCTCCTATTTCATCTTTCATCCGGTCAGATCGAGTCGAGAAGTCTGATGACGCAGCGAGAACGATGGCAGGAACATTATTTACGTAACAAAGATGAATCCGGTAGTCGTAATAGTTCTAGGGGTCTCAATCGATCATCCCTGATAACACTCACCCGAACTCGTCTCCGATTTCATCTTACTTCCAGTCAGATCGAGTCGAGAAGTCTGACGATGCGGCGAGAATGATGGAAGGAACATTAGTTACGCAACAAAGATGAAATCGGTAGTCGTAATAGTTCTAGGGGTCTCGATCGATCATCCCTGATAGCCCTCACCCGAACTCGTCTCTGATTTCATCGTACTTCCGGTCAGATCGAGTCAAGAAGTTTGATGATGCAGCGAGAACGACGGTGAGAGAATTATTCACGTAAGATACATGAAATCGGTGGTCTTAATGGTTCTAGGAGTCTCGATCGATCATCGCTGATAGCACTGACCCGAACTCGTCTCCTATTTCATCTTACATCCGGTCAGATCGAGTCGAGAAGTCTGATGACGCCGCGAGAACGATGGCAGGAACATTATTTACGTAACAAAGATTAAATCGGTAGTCGTAATAGTTCTAGGGGTCTCAATCGATCATCCCTGATAGCACTGACCGGAACTCGTCTTCGATTTCATCTTACGTCCGGTCAGATCGAGTTGAGAAGTCTGATGATGCAGCGAGAACGATGGCCGGAACATTATTTACGTAACAAAGATGAAATCGATAGTCGTAATAGTTCTAGGGGTCTCGAACGATCATCCCTGATAGTATTCACCCGAACTCGTCTCTGATTTCATCGTACTTCCGGTCAGATCGAGTCGAGAAGTTTGAGGATGCACCGAGAACGACGGCGAAAGAATTATTTACGTAAGAACCATGAAATCGGTGGTCTTAATGGTTCTAGGGGTCTCGATCGATCATCACTGATAGCACTGACCCGAACTCGTCTCCGATTTCATCTTACATCCGGTCTGATCGAGTCGAGAAGTCTGATGACGCAGCGAGAACGATGGCAGGAACATTATTTACGTAACAACGATTAAATCGGTAGTCGTAATAGTTGTAGGGGTCTCAATCGATCATCCCTGATAGCACTCACCCGAACTCGTCTCCGATTTCATCTTACTTCCAGTCAGATCGAGGCGAGAAGTCTGATGATGCAGCGAGAACGATGGAAGGAACATTATTTACGTAACAAAGATGAAATCGGTAGTCGTAATCGTTCTAGGGGTCACGATCGATCATCCCTGATAGCACTCACCCGAACTCGTCTCTGATTTCATCGTACTTCCGGTCAGATCGAGTCAAGAAGTTTGATGATGCAGCGAGAACGACGGTGAGAGAATTATTTACGTAAGAAAGATGAAATCGGTGGTCTTAATGGTTCTAAGGGTCTCGATCGAACATCGCTGATAACACTGACCCGAACTCGTCTCCGATTTCACCTTACATCCGGTCGGATCGAGTCGAGAAGTCTGATGACGCAGCGAGAACGATGGCAGGAACATTATTTACGTAACAAAGATTAAATCGGTAGTCGTAATAGTTCTGCGCCTCTCAATCGATCATCCCTGATAGCACTGACCCGAACTCGTCTCCGATTTCATCTTACTTCCGGTCAGATCGAGTCGAGAAGTTTGATGATGCAGCGACAACGACGGTGAGAGAATTATTTACGTAAGAAAGATGAAATCGGTGGTCTTAATGGTTCTAGGGGTCTCGATCGATCATCGCTGATAGCACTGACCAGAACTCGTCTCCGATTTCATCTTACATCCGGTCAGATCGAGTCGAGAAGTCTGATGACGCAGCGAGAACGATGGCAGGAACATTATTTACGTAACAAAGATTAAAACGGCAGTCGTAATAGTTTTAGGGGTCTCAATCGATCATCCCTGATAGCACTGCACCGAACTAGTCTCCGATTTCATCTTACTTCCGGTCAGATCGAGTCGAGAAGTCTGATGATGCAGCGAGAACGATGGCAGGAAAATTATTTACGTAACAAAGATGAAATCGGTAGTCGTAATAGTTCTAGGGGTCTCAATCGATCATCCCTGATAGCAATCACCCGAACTCGTCTCTGATTTCATCGTAATTCCGGTCAGATCGAGTCGCGAAGTTTGATGATGCAGCGAGAACGACGGTGAGAGAATTATTTACGTAAGAAAGATGAAATCGGTAGTCTTAATGGTTCTAGGGGTCTCGATCGATCATCCCTGATAGCACTGACCCGAACTCGTCTCCGATTTCATCTTACATCCGGTCAGGTCGAGTCGAGAAGTCTGATGACGCAGCGAGAACGATGGCAGGAACATTATTTACGTATCAAAGATGAAATCAGTAGTCGTAATAGTTCTAGGGGTTTCGATCGATCATCGCTGATCGCACTGACCCGAACTCGTCTCCTATTTCATCTTACATCCGGTCAGATCGAGTCGACAATTCTGATGACGCAGCGAGAACGATGGCAGGAACATTATTTACGTAACAAAGATTAAATCGGTAGTCGTAATAGTGCTAGGTGTCTCAATCGATCATCCCTGATAGCACTGACCCGAACTCGTCTTCGATTTCATCTTACGTCCGGTCAGATCGAGTTGAGAAGTCTGATGATGCAGCGAGAACGATGGCCGGAACATTATTTACATAACAAAGATGAAATCGGTAGTCGTAATAGTTCTAGGGGTCTCGATCGATCATCCCTGATAGTACTCACCCGAACTCGTCTCTGATTTCATCGTACTTCCGGTCAGATCGAGTCGAGAAGTTTGAGGATGCACCGAGAACGACGGCGAAAGAATTATTTACGTAAGAACCATGAAATCGGTGGTCTTAATGGTTCTAGGGGTCTCGATCGATCATCACTGATAGCACTGACCCGAACTCGTCTCCGATTTCATCTTACATCCGGTCTGATCGAGTCGAGAAGTCTGATGACGCAGCGAGAACGATGGCAGGAACATTATTTACGTAACAAAGATTAAATCGGTAGTCGTAATAGTTGTAGGGGTCTCAATCGATCATCCCTGATAGCACTCACCCGAACTCGTCTCCGATTTCATCTTACTTCCAGTCAGATCGAGGCGAGAAGTCTGATGATGCAGCGAGAACGATGGAAGGAACATTATTTACGTAACAAAGATGAAATCGGTAGTCGTAATCGTTCTAGGGGTCACGATCGATCATCCCTGATAGCACTCACCCGAACTCGTCTCTGATTTCATCGTACTTCCGGTCAGATCTAGTCAAGAAGTTTGATGATGCAGCGAGAACGACGGTGAGAGAATTATTTACGTAAGACAGATGAAATCGGTGGTCTTAATGGTTCTAAGGGTCTCGATCGATCATCGCTGATAACACTGACCCGAACTCGTCTCCGATTTCACCTTACATCCGGTCAGATCGAGTCGAGAAGTCTGATGACGCAGCGAGAACGATGGCAGGAACATTATTTACGTAACAAAGATTAAGTCGGTAGTCGTAATAGTTCTGCGCCTCTCAATCGATCATCCCTGATAGCACTGACCCGAACTCGTCTCCGATTTCATCTTACTTCCGGTCAGTTCGAGACGGGAAGTTTGATGATGCAGCGAGAACGACGGTGAGAGAATTATTTACGTAAGAAAGATGAAATCGGTGGTCTTAATGGTTCTAGGGGTCTCGATCGATCATCGCTGATAGCACTGACCAGAACTCGTCTCCGATTTCATCTTACATCCGGTCAGATCGAGTCGAGAAGTCTGATGACGCAGCGAGAACGATGGCAGGAACATTATTTACGTAACAAAGATTAAATCGGCAGTCGTAATAGTTCTAGGGGTCTCAATCGATCATCCCTGATAGCACTGCACCGAACTCGTCTCCGATTTCATCTTACTTCCGGTCAGATCGAGTCGAGAAGTCTGATGATGCAGCGAGAACGATGGCAGGAACATTATTTACGTAACAAAGATGAAATCGGTAGTCGTAGTAGTTCTAGGGGTCTCAATCGATCATCCCTGATAGCAATCACCCGAACTCGTCTCTGATTTCATCGTAATTCCGGTCAGATCGAGTCGCGAAGTTTGATGACGCAGCGAGAACGACGGTGAGAGAATTATTTACGTAAGAAAGATGAAATCGGTAGTCTTAATGGTTCTAGGGGTCTCGATCGATCATCCCTGATAGCACTGACCCGAACTCGTCTCCGATTTCATCTTACATCCGGTCAGGTCGAGTCGAGAAGTCTGATGACGCAGCGAGAACGATGGCAGGAACATTATTTACGTAACAAAGATTGAATCGGTAGTCGTAATAGTTGTAGGGGTCTCAATCGATCATCCCTGATAGCAATGACCCGAACTAGTCTCCGATTTCATCTTACTTCCGGTCAGATCGGGTCGAGAAGTCTGATGATGCAGCGAGTACGATGGCAGGAACATTATTTACGTAACAAAGATGAAATCGGTAGTCGTAATAGTTCTAGGGGTCTCAATCGATCATCCCTGATAGCACTCACCCGAACTCGTCTCCGATTTCATCTTACTTCCAGTCAGATCGAGGCGAGAAGTCTGATGACGCAGCGAGTACGATGGAAGGAACATTATTTACGTAACAAAGATGAAATCGGTAGTCGTAATCGTTCTAGGGGTCACGATCGATCAGCCCTGATAGCACTCACCCGAACTCGTCTCTGATTTCATCGTACTTCCGGTCAGATCGAGTCAAGAAGTTTGATGATGCAGCGAGAACGACGGTGAGAGAATTATTTACGTAAGAAAGATGAAATCGCTAGTCTTAATGGTTCTAGGGGTCTCGATCGATCATCCCTGAAAGCACTGACCCGAACTCGTCTCCGATTTCATCTTACATCCGATCAGATCGAGCCGAGTAGTCTGATGACGCAGCGAGAACGATGGCAGCAACATTATTTACGTAACAAAGATTAAATCGGTCGTCGTAATAGTTCTAGGGGTCTCAATCGATCATCCCTGATAACACTGACCCGAACTCGTCTCCGATTTCATCTTACATCCGGTCTGATCGAGTCGAGAAGTCTGATGACGCAGCGAGAACGATGGCAGGAACATTATTTACGTAACAAAGATTAAATCGGTAGTCGTAATAGTTGTAGGGGTCTCAATCGATCATCCCTGATAGCACTCACCCGAACTCGTCTCCGATTTCATCTTACTTCCAGTCAGATCGAGGCGAGAAGTCTGATGATGCAGCGAGAACGATGGAAGGAACATTATTTACGTAAAAAGATGAAATCGGTAGTCGTAATTGTTCTAGGGGTCACGATCGATCATCCCTGATAGCACTCACCCGAACTCGTCTCTGATTTCATCGTACTTCCGGTCAGATCGAGTCAAGAAGTTTGATGATGCAGCGAGAACGACGGTGAGAGAATTATTTACGTAAGAAAGATGAAATCGGTGGTCTTAATGGTTCTAAGGGTCTCGATCGATCATCGCTGATAACACTGACCCGAACTCGTCTCCGATTTCACCTTACATCCGGTCAGATCGAGTCGAGAAGTCTGATGACGCAGCGAGAACGATGGCAGGAACATTATTTACGTAACAAAGATTAAATCGGTAGTCGTAGTAGTTCTGCGCCTCTCAATCGATCATCCCTGATAGCACTGACCCGAACTCGTCTCCGATTTCATCTTACTTCCGGTCACATCGAGTCGAGAAGTTTGATGATGCAGCGGGAACGACGGTGAGAGAATTATTTACGTAAGAAAGATGAAATCGGTGGTCTTAATGGTTCTAGGGGTCTCGATCGATCATCACTGATAGCACTGACCCGAACTCGTCTCCGATTTCATCGTACTTCCGGTCAGATCGAGTCGAGAAATTTGAGGATGCACCGAGAATGACGGCGAAAGAATTATTTACGTAAGAACCATGAAATCGGTGGTCTTAATGGTTCTAGGGGTCTCGATCGATCATCACTGATAGCACTGACCCGAACTCGTCTCCGATTTCATCTTACATCCGGTCTGATCGAGTCGAGAAGTCTGATGACGCAGCGAGAACGATGGCAGGAACATTATTTACGTAACAAAGATTAAATCGGTAGTCGTAATAGTTGTAGGGGTCTCAATCGATCATCCCTGATAGCACTCACATGAACTCGTCTCCGCTTTCATCTTACTTCCAGTCAGATCGAGGCGAGAAGTCTGATGATGCAGCGAGAACGATGGAAGGAACATTATTTACGTAAAAAGATGAAATCGGTAGTCGTAATCGTTCTAGGGGTCACGATCGATCATCCCTGATAGCACTCACCCGAACTCGTCTCTGATTTCATCGTACTTCCAGTCAGATCGAGTCAAGAAGTTTGATGATGCAGCGAGAACGACGGTGAGAGAATTATTTACGTAAGAAAGATGAAATCGGTGGTCTTAATGGTTCTAAGGGTCTCGATCGATCATCGCTGATAACACTGACCCGAACTCGTCTCCGATTTCACCTTACATCCGGTCAGATCGAGTCGAGAAGTCTGATGACGCAGCGAGAACGATGGCAGGAACATTATTTACGTAACAAAGATTAAATCGGCAGTCGTAATAGTTCTAGGGGTCTCGATCGATCATCGCTGATAACACTGACCCGAACTCGTCTCCGATTTCACCTTACATCCGGTCAGATCGAGTCGAGAAGTCTGATAATGCAGCGAGAACGATGGCAGGAACATTATTTACGTAACAAAGATGAAATCGGTAGTCGTAATAGTTCTAGGGGTCTCAATCGATCATCCCTGATAGCAATCACCCGAACTCGTCTCTGATTTCATCGTAATTCCGGTCAGATCGAGTCGCGAAGTTTGATGATGCAGCGAGAACGACGGTGAGAGAATTATTTACGTAAGAAAGATGAAATCGGTAGTCTTAATGGTTCTAGGGGTCTCGATCGATCATCCCTGATAGCACTGACCCGAACTCGTCTCCGATTTCATCTTACATAGGGTCAGGTCGAGTCGAGAAGTCTGATGACGCAGCGAGAACGATGGCAGGAACATTATTTACGTAACAAAGATGAAATCGGTAGTCGTAATAGTTCTAGGGGTTTCGATCGATCATCGCTGATAGCACTGACACGAACGCGTCTCCTATTTCATCTTACATCCGGTCAGATCGAGTCGACAAGTCTGATGACGCAGCGAGAACGATGGCAGGAACATTATTTACGTAACAAAGATTAAATCGGTAGTCGTAATAGTGCTAGGTGTCTCAATCGATCATCCCTGATAGCACTGACCCGAACTCGTCTTCGATTTCATCTTGCGTCCGGTCAGATCGAGTTGAGAAGTCTGATGATGCAGCGAGAACGATGGCCGGAACATTATTTACGTAACAAAGATGAAATCGGTAGTCGTAATAGATCTAGGGGTCTCGATCGATCATCACTGATAGTACTCACCCGAACTCGTCTCTGATTTCATCGTACTTCCGGTCAGATCGAGTCGAGAACTTTGAGGATGCACCGAGAACGACGGCGAGAGAATTATTTACGTAAGAAACATGAAATCGGTGGTCTTAATGGTTCTAGGGTTCTCGATCGATCATCACTGATAGCACTGACCCGAACTCGTCTCCGATTTCATCTTACATCCGGTCAGATCGAGTCGAGAAGTCTGATGACGCAGCGAGAACGATGGCAGGAACATTATTTACGTAACAAAGATTAAATCGGTAGTCGTAATAGTTGTAGGGGTCTCAATCGATCATCCCTGATAGCACTGACCCGAATTCGTCTCCGATTTCATCTTACTTCCGGTCAGATCGGGTCGAGAAGTCTGATGATGCAGCGAGTACGATGGCAGGAACATTATTTACGTAACAAAGATGAAATCGGTAGTCGTAATAGTTCTAGGGGTCTCAATCGATCATCCCTGATAGCACTCACCCGAACTCGTCTCCGATTTCATCTTACTTCCAGTCAGATCGAGGCGAGAACTCTGATGACGCAGCGAGAACGATGGAAGGAACATTATTTACGTAACAAAGATGAAATCGGTAGTCGTAATCGTTCTAGGGGTCACGATCGATCAGCCCTGATAGCACTCACCCGAACTCGTCTCTGATTTCATCGTACTTCCGGTCAGATCGAGTCAAGAAGTTTGATGATGCAGCGAGAACGACGGTGAGAGAATTATTTACGTAAGAAAGATGAAATCGGTAGTCTTAATGGTTCTAGGGGTCTCGATCGATCATCCCTGAAAGCACTGACTCGAACTCGTCTCCGATTTCATCTTACATCCGGTCAGATCGAGTCGAGAAGTCTGATGACGCAGCGAGAACGATGGCAGGAACATTATTTACGTAACAAAGATTAAATCGGTCGTCGTAATAGTTCTAGGGGTCTCAATCGATCATCCCTGATAACACTGACCCGAACTCGTCTTCGATTTCATCTTACTTCCGGTCAGATCGAGTTGAGAAGTCTGTTGATGCAGCGAGAACGATGGCAGGAACATTAGTTACGTAACAAAGATGAAATCGGTAGTCGTAATAGTTGTAGGGGTCTCGATCGATCATCCCTGATAGCACTGATCCGAAATCGTCTCCGATTTCATCTTACATCCGGTCAGATCGAGTCGAGAATTCTGATGACGCAGCGAGAACGATGGCAGGAACATTATTTACGTAACAAAGATTAAATCGGTAGTCGTAATAGTTCTAGGTGTCTCAATCGATCATCCCTGATAGCACTGACCCGAACTCGTCTCCGATTTCATCTTACTTCCGGTCAGATCGAGTCGAGAAGTCTGATGATGCAGCGAGAACGATGGCAGGAACATTATTTACGTAACAAAGATGAAATCGGTAGTCGTAATAGTTCTAGGGGTCTCAATCGATCATCCCTGATAGCACTCACCCGAACTCGTCTCTGATTTCATCGCAATTCCGGTCAGATCGATTCGCGAAGTTTGATGATGCAGCGAGAACGACGGTGAGAGAATTATTTACGTAAGAAAGATGAAATCGGTAGTCTTAATGGTTCGAGGGGTCTCGATCGATCATCCCTGATAGCACTGACCCGAACTCGTCTCCGCTTTCATCTTACATCCGGTCAGATCGAGTCGAAAAGTCTGATGACGCAGCGAGAACGATGGCAGGAACATTATTTACGTAACAAAGATTAAATCCGTAGTCGTAATAGTTCTAGGGGTCTCAATCGATCATCCCTGATAGCACTGACCCGAACTCGTCTTCCATTTGATCTTACTTCCGGTCAGATCGAGTTGAGAATTCTGATGATGCAGCGAGAACGATGGCAGGAACATTAATTACGTAACAAAGATGAAATCGGTAGTCGTAATAGTTCTAGGGGTCTCCATCGATCATCCCTGATAGCACTGACCCGAACTCGTCTCCGATTTCATCTTACATCCTGTCAGATCGAGTCGAGAAGTCTGATGACGCAGCGAGAACGATGGCAGGAACATTATTTACGTAACAAAGATTAAATCGGTAGTCGAAATAGTTCTAGGTGTCTCAATCGATCATCCCTGATAGCACTGACCCGAACTCGTCTTCGATTTCATCTTACGTCCGGTCAGATCGAGTTGAGAAGTCTGATGATGCTGCGAGAACGATGGCCGGAACATTATTTACGTAACAAAGATGAAATCGGTAGTCGTAATAGTTCTAGGGGTCTCGATCGATCATCCCTGATAGTACTCACCCGAACTCGTCTCTGATTTCATCGTACTTCCGGTCAGATCGAGTCGAGAAGTTTGAGGATGCACCGAGAACGACGGTGAGAGAATTATTTACGTAAGAAGGATGAAATCGGTAGTCTTAATGGTTCGAGGGGTCTCGATCGATCATCCCTGATAGCACTGACCCGAACTCGTCTCCGATTTCATCTTACATCCGGTCAGATCGAGTCGAGAAGTCTGATGACGCAGCGAGAACGATGGCAGGAACATTATTTACGTAACAAAGATTAAATCCGTAGTCGTAATAGTTCTAGGGGTCTCAATCGATCATCCCTGATAGCACTGACCCAAACTCGTCTTCCATTTCATCTTACTTCCGGTCAGATCGAGTTGAGAATTCTGATGATGCAGCGAGAACGATGGCAGGAACATTAATTACGTAACAAAGATGAAATCGGTAGTCGTAATAGTTCTAGGGGTCTCCATCGATCATCCCTGATAGCACTGACCCGAACTCGTCTCCGATTTCATCTTACATCCTGTCAGATCGAGTCGAGAAGTCTGATGACGCAGCGAGAACGATGGCAGGAACATTATTTACGTAACAAAGATTAAATCGGTAGTCGAAATAGTTCTAGGTGTCTCAATCGATCATCCCTGATAGCACTGACCCGAACTCGTCTTCGATTTCATCTTACGTCCGGTCAGATCGAGTTGAGAAGTCTGATGATGCTGCGAGAACGATGACCGGAACATTATTTACGTAACAAAGATGAAATCGGTAGTCGTAATAGTTCTAGGGGTCTCGATCGATCATCCCTGATAATACTCACCCGAACTCGTCTCTGATTTCATCGTACTTCCGGTCAGATCGAGTCGAGAAGTTTGAGGATGCACCGAGAACGACGGCGAGAGAATTATTTACGTAAGAAACATGAAATCGGTGGTCTTAATGGTTCTAGGGGTCTCGATCGATCATCACTGATAGCACTGACCCGAACTCGTCTCCGATTTCATCTTACATCCGGTCAGATCGAGTCGAGAAGTCTGATGACGCAGCGAGAACGATGGCAGGAACATTATTTACGTAACAAAGATTAAATCGGTAGTCGTAATAGTTGTAGGGGTCTCAATCGATCATCCCTGATAGCACTGACCCGAACTCGTCTCCGATTTCATCTTACTTCCGGTGAGATCGAGTCGAGAAGTCTGATGATGCAGCGAGTACGATGGCTGGAACATTATTTACGTAACAAAGATGAAATCGATAGTCGTAATAGTTCTAGGGATCTCAATCGATCATCCCTGATAGCACTCACCCGAAGTCGTCTCCGATTTCATCTTACTTCCAGTCAGATCGAGGCGAGAAGTCTGATGACGCAGCGAGAACGATGGAAGGAACATTATTTACGTAACAAAGATGAAATCGGTAGTCGTAATCGTTCTAGGGGACACGATCGATCATCCCTGATAGCACTCACCCGAACTCGTCTCTGATTTCATCGTACTTCCGGTCAGATCGAGTCAAGAATTTTGATGATGCAGCGAAAAACGACGGTGAGAGAATTATTTACGTAAGAAAGATGAAATCGGTAGTCTTAATGGTTCTAGGGGTCTCGATCGATCATCCCTGAAAGCACTGACCCGAACTCGTCTCCGATTTCATCTTACATCCGGCCAGATCGAGTCGAGAAGTCTGATGACGCAGCGAGAACGATGGCAGGAACATTATTTACGTAACAAAGATTAAATCGGTAGTCGTAATAGTTCTAGGGGTCTCAATCGATCATCCCTGATAGCACTGACCCGAACTCGTCTTCGATTTCATCTTACTTCCGGTCAGATCGAGTGGAGAAGTCTGATGATGCAGCGAGAACGATGGCCGGAACATTATTTACGTAACAAAGATGAAATCGGTAGTCGTAATAGATCTAGGGGTCTCGATCGATCATCCCTGATAGTACTCACCCGAACTCGTCTCTGATTTCATCGTACTTCCGGTCAGATCGAGTCGAGAAGTTTGAGGATGCACCGAGAACGACGGCGAGAGAATTATTTACGTAAGAAACATGAAATCGGTGGTCTTAATGGTTCTAGGGTTCTCGATCGATCATCACTGATAGCACTGACCCGAACTCGTCTCCGATTTCATCTTACATCCGGTCAGATCGAGTCGAGAAGTCTGATGATGCAGCGAGAACGATGGCAGGAACATTATTTACGTAACAAAGATTAAATCGGTAGTCGTAATAGTTCTAGGGGTCTCGATCGATCATCCCTGATAGCACTGACCCGAACTCGTCTCCGATTTCATCTTACATCCGGTCAGGTCGAGTCGAGAAGTCTGATGACGCAGCGAGAACGATGGCAGGAACATTATTTACGTAACAAAGATGAAATCGGTAGTCGTAATAGTTCTAGGGGTTTCGATCGATCATCGCTGATAGCACTGACCCGAACGCGTCTCCTATTTCATCTTACATCCGGTCAGATCGAGTCGACAAGTCTGATGACGCAGCGAGAACGATGGCAGGAACATTATTTACGTAACGAAGATTAAATCGGTAGTCGTAATAGTGCTAGGTGACTCAATCGATCATCCCTGATAGCACTGACCCGAACTCGTCTTCGATTTCATCTTGCGTCCGGTCAGATCGAGTTGAGAAGTTTGATGATGCAGCGAGAACGATGGCCGGAACATTATTTACGTAACAAAGATGAAATCGGTAGTCGTAATAGATCTAGGGGTGTCGATCGATCATCCCTGATAGTACTCACCCGAACTCGTCTCTGATTTCATCGTACTTCCGGTCAGATCGAGTCGAGAAGTTTGAGGATGCACCGAGAACGACGGCGAGAGAATTATTTACGTAAGAAACATGAAATCGGTGGTCTTAATGGTTCTAGGGTTCTCGATCGATCATCACTGATAGCACTGACCCGAACTCGTCTCCGATTTCATCTTACATCCGGTCAGATCGAGTCGAGAAGTCTGATGACGCAGCGAGAACGATGGCAGTAACATTATTTACGTAACAAAGATTAAATCGGTAGTCGTAATAGTTGTAGGGGTCTCAATCGATCATCCCTGATAGCACTGACCCGAACTCGTCTCCGATTTCATCTTACTTCCGGTCAGATCGGGTCGAGAAGTCTGATGATGCAGCGAGTACGATGGCAGGAACATTATTTACGTAACAAAGATGAAATCGGTAGTCGTAATAGTTCTAGGGGTCTCAATCGATCATCCCTGATAGCACTCACCCGAACTCGTCTCCGATTTCATCTTACTTCCAGTCAGATCGAGGCGAGAAGTCTGATGACGCAGCGAGAACGATGGAAGGAACATTATTTACGTAACAAAGATGAAATCGGTAGTCGTAATCGTTCTAGGGGTCACGATCGATCAGCCCTGATAGCACTCACCCGAACTCGTCTCTGATTTCATCGTACTTCCGGTCAGATCGAGTCAAGAAGTTTGATGATGCAGCGAGAACGACGGTGAGAGAATTATTTACGTAAGAAAGATGAAATCGGTAGTCTTAATGGTTCTAGGGGTCTCGATCGATCATCCCTGAAAGCACTGACCCGAACTCGTCTCCGATTTCATCTTACATCCGGTCAGATCGAGTCGAGAATTCTGATGACGCAGCGAGAACGATGGCAGGAACATTAATTACGTAACAAAGATGAAATCCGTAGTCGTAATAGTTCTAGGGGTCTCGATCGATCATCCCTGATAGCACTGACCCGAACTCGTCTCCGATTTCATCTTACATCCGGTCAGATCGAGTCGAGAAGTCTGATGACGCAGCGAGAACGATGGCAGGAACATTATTTACGTAACAAAGATTAAATCGGTAGTCGTAATAGTTCTAGGTGTCTCAATCGATCATCCCTGATAGCACTGACCCGAACTCGTCTTCGATTTCATCTTACGTCCGGTCAGATCGAGTTGAGAAGTCTGATGATGCTGCGAGAACGATGGCCGGAACATTATTTACGTAACAAAGATGAAATCGGTAGTCCTAATAGTTCTAGGGGTCTCGATCGATCATCCCTGATAGTACTCACCCGAACTCGTCTCTGATTTCATCGTACTTCCGGTCAGATCGAGTCGAGAAGTTTGAGGATGCACCGAGAACGACGGCGAGAGAATTATTTACGTAAGAAACATGAAATCGGTGGTCTTAATGGTTCTAGGGGTCTCGATCGATCATCACTGATAGCACTGACCCGAACTCGTCTCCGATTTCATCTTACATCCGGTCAGATCGAGTCGAGAAGTCTGATGACGCAGCGAGAACGATGGCAGGAACATTATTTACGTAACAAAGATGAAATCGGTAGTCGTAATAGTTGTAGGGGTCTCAATCGATCATCCCTGATAGCACTGACCCGAACTCCTCTCCGATTTCATCTTACTTCCGGTGAGATCGAGTCGAGAAGTCTGATGATGCAGCGAGTACGATGGCAGGAACATTATTTACGTAACAAAGATGAAATCGATAGTCGTAATAGTTCTAGGGATCTCAATCGATCATCCCTGATAGCACTCACCCGAACTCGTCTCCGATTTCATCTTACTTCCAGTCAGATCGAGGCGAGAAGTCTGATGACGCAGCGAGAACGATGGAAGGAACATTATTCACGTAACAAAGATGAAATCGGTAGTCGTAATCGTTCTAGGGGTCACGATCGATCATCCCTGATAGCACTCACCCGAACTCGTCTCTGATTTCATCGTACTTCCGGTCAGATCGAGTCAAGAAGTTTGATGATGCAGCGAGAACGACGGTGAGAGAATTATTTACGTAAGACAGATGAAATCGGTAGTCTTAATGGTTCTAGGGGTCTCGATCGATCATCCCTGAAAGCACTGACCCGAACTCGTCTCCGATTTCATCTTACATCCGGTCAGATCGAGTCGAGAAGTCTGATGACGCAGCGAGAACGATGGCAGGAACATTATTTACGTAACAGAGATTAAATCGGTAGTCGTCATAGTTCTAGGGGTCTCAATCGATCATCCCTGATAGCACTGACCCGAACTCGTCTTCGATTTCATCTTACTTCCGGTCAGATCGAGTTGAGAAGTCTGATGATGCAGCGAGAACGATGGCCGGAACATTATTTACGCAACAAAGATGAAATCGGTAGTCGTAATAGATCTAGGGGTCTCGATCGATCATCCCTGATAGTACTCACCCGAACTCGTCTCTGATTTCATCGTACTTCCGGTCAGATCGAGTCGAGAAGTTTGAGGATGCACCGAGAACGACGGCGAGAGAATTATTTACGTAAGAAACATGAAATCGGTGGTCTTAATGGTTCTAGGGTTCTCGATCGATCAGCACTGATAGCACTGACCCGAACTCGTCTCCGATTTCATCTTACATCCGGTCAGATCGAGTCGAGAAGTCTGATGACGCAGCGAGAACGATGGCAGGAACATTAATTACGTAACAAAGATGAAATCGGTAGTCGTAATAGTTCTAGGGGTCTCGATCGATCATCCCTGATAGCACTGACCCGAACTCGTCTCCGATTTCATCTTACATCCGGTCAGATCGAGTCGAGAAGTCTGATGACGCAGCGAGAACGATGGCAGGAACATTATTTACGTAACAAAGATTAAATCGGTAGTCGTAATAGTTCTAGGTGTCTCAATCGATCATCCCTGATAGCACTGACCCGAACTCGTCTTCGATTTCATCTTACTTCCGGTCAGATCGAGTTGAGAAGTCTGATGATGCAGCGAGAACGATGGCCGGAACATTATTTACGCAACAAAGATGAAATCGGTAGTCGTAATAGATCTAGGGGTCTCGATCGATCATCCCTGATAGCACTCACCCGAACTCGTCTCTGATTTCATCGTACTTCCGGTCAGATCGAGTCAAGAAGTTTGATGATGCAGCGAGAACGACGGTGAGAGAATTATTTACGTAAGAAAGATGAAATCGGTAGTCTTAATGGTTCTAGGGGTCTCGATCGATCATCCCTGAAAGCACTGACCCGAACTCGTCTCCGATTTCATCTTACATCCGGTCAGATCGAGTCGAGAATTCTGATGACGCAGCGAGAACGATGGCAGGAACATTAATTACGTAACAAAGATGAAATCGGTAGTCGTAATAGTTCTAGGGGTCTCGATCGATCATCCCTGATAGCACTGACCCGAACTCGTCTCCGATTTCATCTTACATCCGGTCAGATCGAGTCGAGAAGTCTGATGACGCAGCGAGAACGATGGCAGGAACATTATTTACGTAACAAAGATTAAATCGGTAGTCGTAATAGTTCTAGGTGTCTCAATCGATCATCCCTGATAGCACTGACCCGAACTCGTCTTCGATTTCATCTTACGTCCGGTCAGATCGAGTTGAGAAGTCTGATGATGCTGCGAGAACGATGGCCGGAACATTATTTACGTAACAAAGATGAAATCGGTAGTCCTAATAGTTCTAGGGGTCTCGATCGATCATCCCTGATAGTACTCACCCGAACTCGTCTCTGATTTCATCGTACTTCCGGTCAGATCGAGTCGAGAAGTTTGAGGATGCACCGAGAACGACGGCGAGAGAATTATTTACGTAAGAAACATGAAATCGGTGGTCTTAATGGTTCTAGGGGTCTCGATCGATCATCACTGATAGCACTGACCCGAACTCGTCTCCGATTTCATCTTACATCCGGTCAGATCGAGTCGAGAAGTCTGATGACGCAGCGAGAACGATGGCAGGAACATTATTTACGTAACAAAGATGAAATCGGTAGTCGTAATAGTTGTAGGGGTCTCAATCGATCATCCCTGATAGCACTGACCCGAACTCCTCTCCGATTTCATCTTACTTCCGGTGAGATCGAGTCGAGAAGTCTGATGATGCAGCGAGTACGATGGCAGGAACATTATTTACGTAACAAAGATGAAATCGATAGTCGTAATAGTTCTAGGGATCTCAATCGATCATCCCTGATAGCACTCACCCGAACTCGTCTCCGATTTCATCTTACTTCCAGTCAGATCGAGGCGAGAAGTCTGATGACGCAGCGAGAACGATGGAAGGAACATTATTCACGTAACAAAGATGAAATCGGTAGTCGTAATCGTTCTAGGGGTCACGATCGATCATCCCTGATAGCACTCACCCGAACTCGTCTCTGATTTCATCGTACTTCCGGTCAGATCGAGTCAAGAAGTTTGATGATGCAGCGAGAACGACGGTGAGAGAATTATTTACGTAAGACAGATGAAATCGGTAGTCTTAATGGTTCTAGGGGTCTCGATCGATCATCCCTGAAAGCACTGACCCGAACTCGTCTCCGATTTCATCTTACATCCGGTCAGATCGAGTCGAGAAGTCTGATGACGCAGCGAGAACGATGGCAGGAACATTATTTACGTAACAGAGATTAAATCGGTAGTCGTAATAGTTCTAGGGGTCTCAATCGATCATCCCTGATAGCACTGACCCGAACTCGTCTTCGATTTCATCTTACTTCCGGTCAGATCGAGTTGAGAAGTCTGATGATGCAGCGAGAACGATGGCCGGAACATTATTTACGCAACAAAGATGAAATCGGTAGTCGTAATAGATCTAGGGGTCTCGATCGATCATCCCTGATAGTACTCACCCGAACTCGTCTCTGATTTCATCGTACTTCCGGTCAGATCGAGTCGAGAAGTTTGAGGATGCACCGAGAACGACGGCGAGAGAATTATTTACGTAAGAAACATGAAATCGGTGGTCTTAATGGTTCTAGGGTTCTCGATCGATCAGCACTGATAGCACTGACCCGAACTCGTCTCCGATTTCATCTTACATCCGGTCAGATCGAGTCGAGAAGTCTGATGACGCAGCGAGAACGATGGCAGGAACATTAATTACGTAACAAAGATGAAATCGGTAGTCGTAATAGTTCTAGGGGTCTCGATCGATCATCCCTGATAGCACTGACCCGAACTCGTCTCCGATTTCATCTTACATCCGGTCAGATCGAGTCGAGAAGTCTGATGACGCAGCGAGAACGATGGCAGGAACATTATTTACGTAACAAAGATTAAATCGGTAGTCGTAATAGTTCTAGGTGTCTCAATCGATCATCCCTGATAGCACTGACCCGAACTCGTCTTCGATTTCATCTTACTTCCGGTCAGATCGAGTTGAGAAGTCTGATGATGCAGCGAGAACGATGGCCGGAACATTATTTACGCAACAAAGATGAAATCGGTAGTCGTAATAGATCTAGGGGTCTCGATCGATCATCCCTGATAGCACTCACCCGAACTCGTCTCTGATTTCATCGTACTTCCGGTCAGATCGAGTCAAGAAGTTTGATGATGCAGCGAGAACGACGGTGAGAGAATTATTTACGTAAGAAAGATGAAATCGGTAGTCTTAATGGTTCTAGGGGTCTCGATCGATCATCCCTGAAAGCACTGACCCGAACTCGTCTCCGATTTCATCTTACATCCGGTCAGATCGAGTCGAGAATTCTGATGACGCAGCGAGAACGATGGCAGGAACATTAATTACGTAACAAAGATGAAATCGGTAGTCGTAATAGTTCTAGGGGTCTCGATCGATCATCCCTGATAGCACTGACCCGAACTCGTCTCCGATTTCATCTTACATCCGGTCAGATCGAGTCGAGAAGTCTGATGACGCAGCGAGAACGATGGCAGGAACATTATTTACGTAACAAAGATTAAATCGGTAGTCGTAATAGTTCTAGGTGTCTCAATCGATCATCCCTGATAGCACTGACCCGAACTCGTCTTCGATTTCATCTTACGTCCGGTCAGATCGAGTTGAGAAGTCTGATGATGCTGCGAGAACGATGGCCGGAACATTATTTACGTAACAAAGATGAAATCGGTAGTCCTAATAGTTCTAGGGGTCTCGATCGATCATCCCTGATAGTACTCACCCGAACTCGTCTCTGATTTCATCGTACTTCCGGTCAGATCGAGTCGAGAAGTTTGAGGATGCACCGAGAACGACGGCGAGAGAATTATTTACGTAAGAAACATGAAATCGGTGGTCTTAATGGTTCTAGGGGTCTCGATCGATCATCACTGATAGCACTGACCCGAACTCGTCTCCGATTTCATCTTACATCCGGTCAGATCGAGTCGAGAAGTCTGATGACGCAGCGAGAACGATGGCAGGAACATTATTTACGTAACAAAGATGAAATCGGTAGTCGTAATAGTTGTAGGGGTCTCAATCGATCATCCCTGATAGCACTGACCCGAACTCCTCTCCGATTTCATCTTACTTCCGGTGAGATCGAGTCGAGAAGTCTGATGATGCAGCGAGTACGATGGCAGGAACATTATTTACGTAACAAAGATGATATCGATAGTCGTAATAGTTCTAGGGATCTCAATCGATCATCCCTGATAGCACTCACCCGAACTCGTCTCCGATTTCATCTTACTTCCAGTCAGATCGAGGCGAGAAGTCTGATGACGCAGCGAGAACGATGGAAGGAAAATTATTCACGTAACAAAGATGAAATCGGTAGTCGTAATCGTTCTAGGGGTCACGATCGATCATCCCTGATAGCACTCACCCGAACTCGTCTCTGATTTCATCGTACTTCCGGTCAGATCGAGTCAAGAAGTTTGATGATGCAGCGAGAACGACGGTGAGAGAATTATTTACGTAAGACAGATGAAATCGGTAGTCTTAATGGTTCTAGGGGTCTCGATCGATCATCCCTGAAAGCACTGACCCGAACTCGTCTCCGATTTCATCTTACATCCGGTCAGATCGAGTCGAGAAGTCTGATGACGCAGCGAGAACGATGGCAGGAACATTATTTACGTAACAGAGATTAAATCGGTAGTCGTAATAGTTCTAGGGGTCTCAATCGATCATCCCTGATAGCACTGACCCGAACTCGTCTTCGATTTCATCTTACTTCCGGTCAGATCGAGTTGAGAAGTCTGATGATGCAGCGAGAACGATGGCCGGAACATTATTTACGCAACAAAGATGAAATCGGTAGTCGTAATAGATCTAGGGGTCTCGATCGATCATCCCTGATAGTACTCACCCGAACTCGTCTCTGATTTCATCGTACTTCCGGTCAGATCGAGTCGAGAAGTTTGAGGATGCACCGAGAACGACGGCGAGAGAATTATTTACGTAAGAAACATGAAATCGGTGGTCTTAATGGTTCTAGGGTTCTCGATCGATCATCACTGATAGCACTGACCCGAACTCGTCTCCGATTTCATCTTACATCCGGTCAGATCGAGTCGAGAAGTCTGATGACGCAGCGAGAACGATGGCAGGAACATTATTTACGTAACAAAGATGAAATCGGTAGTCGTAATAGTTGTAGGGGTCTCAATCGATCATCCCTGATAGCACTGACCCGAACTCCTCTCCGATTTCATCTTACTTCCGGTGAGATCGAGTCGAGAAGTCTGATGATGCAGCGAGTACGATGGCAGGAACATTATTTACGTAACAAAGATGAAATCGATAGTCGTAATAGTTCTAGGGATCTCAATCGATCATCCCTGATAGCACTCACCCGAACTCGTCTCCGATTTCATCTTACTTCCAGTCAGATCGAGGCGAGAAGTCTGATGACGCAGCGAGAACGATGGAAGGAACATTATTCACGTAACAAAGATGAAATCGGTAGTCGTAATCGTTCTAGGGGTCACGATCGATCATCCCTGATAGTACTCACCCGAACTCGTCTCTGATTTCATCGTACTTCCGGTCAGATCGAGTCAAGAAGTTTGATGATGCAGCGAGAACGACGGTGAGAGAATTATTTACGTAAGACAGATGAAATCGGTAGTCTTAATGGTTCTAGGGGTCTCGATCGATCATCCCTGAAAGCACTGACCCGAACTCGTCTCCGATTTCATCTTACATCCGGTCAGATCGAGTCGAGAAGTCTGATGACGCAGCGAGAACGATGGCAGGAACATTATTTACGTAACAGAGATTAAATCGGTAGTCGTAATAGTTCTAGGGGTCTCAATCGATCATCCCTGATAGCACTGACCCGAACTCGTCTTCGATTTCATCTTACTTCCGGTCAGATCGAGTTGAGAAGTCTGATGATGCAGTGAGAACGATGGTTGGAACATTATTTACGTAACAAAGATGAAATCGGTAGTCGTAATAGTTCTAGGGGTCTCGATCGATCATCCCTGATAGCACTCACCCGAACTCGTCTCTGATTTCATCGTACTTCCGGTCAGATCGAGTCGAGAAGTTTGATGATGCAGCGAGAACGACGGTGAGAGAATGATTTACGTAAGAAAGGTGAAATCGGTGGTCTTAATGGTTCTGGGGGTCTCGATCGATCATCGCTGATAGCACTGACCCGAACTCGTCTCCGATTTCATCTTACATCCGGTCAGATCGAGTCGAGAAGTCTGATGACGCAGCGAGAACGATGGCAGGAACATTATTTACGTAACAAAGATTAAATCGGTAGTCGTAATAGTTCTACAGGTCTCAATCGATCATCCCTGATAGCACTGACCCGAACTCGTCTCCGATTTCATCTTACTTCCTGTCAGATCGAGTTGAGAAGTCTGATGATGCAGCGAGAATGATGGCAGGAACATTATTTACGTAAGAAAGATGAAATCGGTAGTCGTAATAGTTCTAGGGGTCTCGATCGATCATCCCTGATAGCACTGACCCGAACTCGTCTCCGATTTCAGCTTACATCCGGTCAGATCGAGTCGAGAAGTCTGATGACGCAGCGAGAACGATGGCAGGAACATTATTTACGTAACAAAGATTAAATCGGTAGTCGTAATAGTTCTAGGTGTCTCAATCGATCATCCCTGATAGCACTGACCCGAACTCGTCTTCGATTTCATCTTACTTCCGTTCAGATCGCGTTGAGAAGTCTGATGATGCACCGAGAACGATGGCAGGAACATTATTTACGTAAGAAAGATGAAAACGGTAGTCGTACTAGTTATAGGGGTCTCGATCGATCATCCCTGATAGCACTGACCCCAACTCGTCTCCGATTTCATCTTACATCCGGTCAGATCGAGTCGAGAAGTTTGATGACGCAGCGAGAACGATGGCAGGAACATTATTTACGTAACAAAGATTAAATCGGTAGTCGTAATAGTTCTAGATATCTGAATCGATCATCCCTGATAGCACTGACCCGAACTCGTCTTCGATTTCATCTTACTTCTGGTCAGATCGAGTTGAGAAGTCCGATGATGCAGCGAGAACGATGGCCGGAACATTATTTACGTAACAAAGATGAAAGCGGTAGTCGTAACAGTTCTAGGGGTCTCGATCGATCATCCCTGATAGTACTCACCCGAACTCGTCTCTGATTTCATCTTACTTTCGGTCAGATCGAGTCGAGAAGTTTGACGATGCACCGAGAACGACGGCGAGAGAATTATTTATGTAAGAAACATGAGATCGGTGGTCTTAATGGTTCTAGGGGTCTCGATCGATCATCACTGATAGCACTGACCCGAACTCGTCTCCGATTTCATCTTACATCCGGTCAGATCGAGTCGAGCAGTCTGATGACGCAGTGAGAACGATGGCAGGAAATTTATTTACGTAACAAAGATTAAATCGGTAGTCGTAATAGTTGTAGGGGTCTCAATCGATCATCCCTGATATCACTGACCCGAACTCGTCGTCGATTTCATCTTACTTCCGGTCAGATCGAGTTGAGAATTCTGATGATGCAGCGAGAACGATGGAGGGAACATTATTTACGTGACAAAGATGAAATCGGTAGTCGTAATAGTTCTAGGGGTCTCGATCGATCATCCCTGATAGCACTCACCCGAACTCGTCTCTGATTTCATCGTACTTCCGGTCAGATCGATTCGAGAAGTTTGATGATGCAGCGAGAACGACGGTGAGAGAATTATTTACGTAAGAAAGATGAAATCGGTGGTCTTAATGGTTCTAGGGGTCCCGATCGATCATCGCTGATAGCACTGACCCGAACTCGTCTCCGATTTCATCTTACATCCGGTCAGATCGAGTCGAGAAGTCTGATGACGCAGCGAGAGCGATGGCAGGAACATTATTTACGTAACAAAGATTAAATCGGTAGTCGTAATAGTTCTAGGGGTCTCAATCGATCATCCCTGATAGCACTGACCCGAACTCGTCTCCGATTTCATCTTACTTCCGGTCAGATCGAGTCGTCAAGTCTGATGATGCAGTGAGAACGATGTCTGGAACATTATTTACGTAACAAAGATGAAATCGGTAGTCGCAATAGTTCTAGGGGTCTCGATCGATCATCCCTGATAGCACTCACCCGAACTCGTCTCTGATTTCATCGTACTTCCGGTCAGATCGAGTCGAGAAGTTTGATGATGCAGCGAGAACGACGGTGAGAGAATTATTTACGTAAGAAAGGTGAAATCGGTGGTCTTAATGGTTCTAGGGGTCTCGATCGATCATCGCTGATAGCACTGACCCGAACTCGTCTCCGATTTCATCTTACATCCGGTCAGATCGAGTCGAGAAGTCTGATGACGCAGCGAGAACGATGGCAGGAACATTATTCACGTAACAAAGATTAAATCGGTAGTCGTAATAGTTCTACGGGTCTCAATCGATCATCCCTGATAGCACTGACCCGAACTCGTCTCCGATTTCATCTTACTTCCGGTCAGATCGAGTCGAGAAGTCTGATGATGCAGCGAGAACGATGGCAGGAACATTATTTACGTAAGAAAGATGAAATCGGCAGTCGTAATAGTTCTAGGGGTCTCAATCGATCATCCCTGATAGCACTCACCCGAACTCGTCTCCGATTTCATCTTACTTCCGGTCAGATCGAGTCGAGAAGTCTGATGATGCAGCGAGAACGATGGGAGGAACATTATTTACGTAACAAAGATGAAATCGGTAGTCGTAATAGTTCTAGGCGTCTCAATCGGTCATCCCTGCTGGCACTCACCCGAACTCGTCTCCGATTTCATCTTACTTCCAGTCAGATCGAGTCGAGAAGTCTGATGATGCAGCGAGAACGACGGTGAGAGAATTATTTACGTAAGAAAGATGAAATCTGTGGTCTTAATGGTTCTAGGGGTCTCGATCGATCATCGCTGATAGCACTGACCCGAACTCGTCTCCGATTTCATCTTAAATCCGGTCAGATCGAGTCGAGAAGTCTGATGACGCAGCGAGAACGATGGCAGGAAAATTATTTACGTAACAAAGATTAAATCGGTAGTCGTAATAGTTCTAGGGGTCTCATTCGATCATCCCTGATAGCACTGACCCGAACTCGTCTCCGATTTCATCTTACTTCCGGTCAGATCGAGTCGAGAAGTCTGAAGATGCAGTGAGAACGATGGCTGGAACATTATTTACGTAACAAAGATGAAATCGGTAGTCGTAATAGTTCTAGGGGTCTCAATCGATCATCCCTGATAGCACTCACCCGAACTCGTCTCCGATTTCATCTTACTTCCAGTCAGATCGAGTCGAAAAGTCTGATGATGCAGCGAGAACGATGGAAGGAAAATTATTTACGTAACAAAGATGAAATCGGTAGTCGTAATAGTTCTAGGGGTCTCGATCGATCATCCGTGATAGCACTCACCCGAAGTCGTCTCTGATTTCATCGTACTTCCGGTCAGATCGAGTCGAGAAGTTTGATGATGCAGCGAGAACGACGGTGAGAGAATTATTTACGTAAGAAAGATGAAATCGGTGGTCTTAATGGTTCTAGGGGTCTCGATCGATCATCGCTGATAGCACTGACCCGAACTCGTCTCCGATTTCATCTTACATCCGGTCAGATCGAGTCGAGAAGTCTGATGACGCAGCGAGAACGATGGCAGGAACATTATTTACGTAACAAAGTTTAAATCGGGAGTCGTAATAGTTCTACGGGTCTCAGTCGATCATCCCTGATAGCACTGACCCGAACTCGTCTCCGATTTCATCGTACTTCCGGTCAGATCGAGTCGAGAAGTCTGATGATGCAGCGAGAACGATGGCAGGAACATTATTTACGTAAGAAAGATGAAATCGGTAGTCGTCATAGTTCTAGGGGTCTCAATCGATCATCCCTGATAGCACTCACCCGAACTCGTCTCTGATTTCAGCGTAATTCCGGTCAGATCGAGTCGCGAAGTTTGATGATGCAGCGAGAACGACGGTGAGAGAATTATTTACGTAAGAAAGATGAAATCCGTAGTCTTAATGGTTCTACGGTTCTCGATCGATCATCCCTGATAGCACTGACCCGAATTCGTCTCCGATTTCATCTTACATCCGGTCAGATCGAGTCGAGAAGTCTGATGACGCAGCGAGAACGATGGCAGGAACATTATTTACGTAACAAAGATTAAATCGGTAGTCGTAATAGTTCTAGGTGTCTCAATCGATCATCCCTGATAGCACTGACCCGAACTCGTCTTCGATTTCATCTTACTTCCGGTCAGATCGAGTTGAGAAGTCTGATGATGCAGCGAGAACGATGGCAGGAACATTATTTACGTAACAAAGATGAAATCGGTAGTCCTAATACTTCTAGGGGTCTCGATCGATCATCCCTGATAGCACTGACCCCAACTCGTCTCCGATTTCATTTTACATCCGGTCAGATCGAGTCGAGAAGTCCGATGACGCAGCGAGAACGATGGCAGGAACATTATTTACGTAACAAAGATTAAATCGGTAGTCGTAATAGTTCCAGGTGTCTCAATCGATCATCCCTGATATCACTGACCCGAACTCGTCTTCGATTTCATCTTACTTCCCGTCAGATCGAGTTGAGAAGTCTGATGATGCAGCGAGAACGATGGCCGGAACATTATTTACGTAACAAAGATGAAATCGGTAGTCGTAACAATTCTAGGGGTCTCGATCGATCATCCCTGATAGTACCCACCCGAACTCGTCTCTGATTTCATCTTACTTTCGGTCAGATCGAGTCGAGAAGTTTGATGATGCACCGAGAACGACGGCGAGAGAATTATTTACGTAAGAAAGATGAAATCGGTGGTCTTAATGGTTCTAAGGGTCTCGATCGAACATCGCTGATAACACTGACCCGAACTCGTCTCCGATTTCACCTTACATCCGGTCGGATCGAGTCGAGAAGTCTGATGACGCAGCGAGAACGATGGCAGGAACATTATTTACGTAACAAAGATTAAATCGGTAGTCGTAATAGTTCTGCGCCTCTCAATCGATCATCCCTGATAGCACTGACCCGAACTCGTCTCCGATTTCATCTTACTTCCGGTCAGATCGAGTCGAGAAGTTTGATGATGCAGCGACAACGACGGTGAGAGAATTATTTACGTAAGAAAGATGAAATCGGTGGTCTTAATGGTTCTAGGGGTCTCGATCGATCATCGCTGATAGCACTGACCAGAACTCGTCTCCGATTTCATCTTACATCCGGTCAGATCGAGTCGAGAAGTCTGATGACGCAGCGAGAACGATGGCAGGAACATTATTTACGTAACAAAGATTAAAACGGCAGTCGTAATAGTTTTAGGGGTCTCAATCGATCATCCCTGATAGCACTGCACCGAACTAGTCTCCGATTTCATCTTACTTCCGGTCAGATCGAGTCGAGAAGTCTGATGATGCAGCGAGAACGATGGCAGGAAAATTATTTACGTAACAAAGATGAAATCGGTAGTCGTAATAGTTCTAGGGGTCTCAATCGATCATCCCTGATAGCAATCACCCGAACTCGTCTCTGATTTCATCGTAATTCCGGTCAGATCGAGTCGCGAAGTTTGATGATGCAGCGAGAACGACGGTGAGAGAATTATTTACGTAAGAAAGATGAAATCGGTAGTCTTAATGGTTCTAGGGGTCTCGATCGATCATCCCTGATAGCACTGACCCGAACTCGTCTCCGATTTCATCTTACATCCGGTCAGGTCGAGTCGAGAAGTCTGATGACGCAGCGAGAACGATGGCAGGAACATTATTTACGTATCAAAGATGAAATCAGTAGTCGTAATAGTTCTAGGGGTTTCGATCGATCATCGCTGATCGCACTGACCCGAACTCGTCTCCTATTTCATCTTACATCCGGTCAGATCGAGTCGACAATTCTGATGACGCAGCGAGAACGATGGCAGGAACATTATTTACGTAACAAAGATTAAATCGGTAGTCGTAATAGTGCTAGGTGTCTCAATCGATCATCCCTGATAGCACTGACCCGAACTCGTCTTCGATTTCATCTTACGTCCGGTCAGATCGAGTTGAGAAGTCTGATGATGCAGCGAGAACGATGGCCGGAACATTATTTACATAACAAAGATGAAATCGGTAGTCGTAATAGTTCTAGGGGTCTCGATCGATCATCCCTGATAGTACTCACCCGAACTCGTCTCTGATTTCATCGTACTTCCGGTCAGATCGAGTCGAGAAGTTTGAGGATGCACCGAGAACGACGGCGAAAGAATTATTTACGTAAGAACCATGAAATCGGTGGTCTTAATGGTTCTAGGGGTCTCGATCGATCATCACTGATAGCACTGACCCGAACTCGTCTCCGATTTCATCTTACATCCGGTCTGATCGAGTCGAGAAGTCTGATGACGCAGCGAGAACGATGGCAGGAACATTATTTACGTAACAAAGATTAAATCGGTAGTCGTAATAGTTGTAGGGGTCTCAATCGATCATCCCTGATAGCACTCACCCGAACTCGTCTCCGATTTCATCTTACTTCCAGTCAGATCGAGGCGAGAAGTCTGATGATGCAGCGAGAACGATGGAAGGAACATTATTTACGTAACAAAGATGAAATCGGTAGTCGTAATCGTTCTAGGGGTCACGATCGATCATCCCTGATAGCACTCACCCGAACTCGTCTCTGATTTCATCGTACTTCCGGTCAGATCTAGTCAAGAAGTTTGATGATGCAGCGAGAACGACGGTGAGAGAATTATTTACGTAAGACAGATGAAATCGGTGGTCTTAATGGTTCTAAGGGTCTCGATCGATCATCGCTGATAACACTGACCCGAACTCGTCTCCGATTTCACCTTACATCCGGTCAGATCGAGTCGAGAAGTCTGATGACGCAGCGAGAACGATGGCAGGAACATTATTTACGTAACAAAGATTAAGTCGGTAGTCGTAATAGTTCTGCGCCTCTCAATCGATCATCCCTGATAGCACTGACCCGAACTCGTCTCCGATTTCATCTTACTTCCGGTCAGTTCGAGACGGGAAGTTTGATGATGCAGCGAGAACGACGGTGAGAGAATTATTTACGTAAGAAAGATGAAATCGGTGGTCTTAATGGTTCTAGGGGTCTCGATCGATCATCGCTGATAGCACTGACCAGAACTCGTCTCCGATTTCATCTTACATCCGGTCAGATCGAGTCGAGAAGTCTGATGATGCAGCGAGAACGATGGCAGGAACATTATTTACGTAACAAAGATGAAATCGGTAGTCGTAGTAGTTCTAGGGGTCTCAATCGATCATCCCTGATAGCAATCACCCGAACTCGTCTCTGATTTCATCGTAATTCCGGTCAGATCGAGTCGCGAAGTTTGATGACGCAGCGAGAACGACGGTGAGAGAATTATTTACGTAAGAAAGATGAAATCGGTAGTCTTAATGGTTCTAGGGGTCTCGATCGATCATCCCTGATAGCACTGACCCGAACTCGTCTCCGATTTCATCTTACATCCGGTCAGGTCGAGTCGAGAAGTCTGATGACGCAGCGAGAACGATGGCAGGAACATTATTTACGTAACAAAGATTGAATCGGTAGTCGTAATAGTTGTAGGGGTCTCAATCGATCATCCCTGATAGCAATGACCCGAACTAGTCTCCGATTTCATCTTACTTCCGGTCAGATCGGGTCGAGAAGTCTGATGATGCAGCGAGTACGATGGCAGGAACATTATTTACGTAACAAAGATGAAATCGGTAGTCGTAATAGTTCTAGGGGTCTCAATCGATCATCCCTGATAGCACTCACCCGAACTCGTCTCCGATTTCATCTTACTTCCAGTCAGATCGAGGCGAGAAGTCTGATGACGCAGCGAGTACGATGGAAGGAACATTATTTACGTAACAAAGATGAAATCGGTAGTCGTAATCGTTCTAGGGGTCACGATCGATCAGCCCTGATAGCACTCACCCGAACTCGTCTCTGATTTCATCGTACTTCCGGTCAGATCGAGTCAAGAAGTTTGATGATGCAGCGAGAACGACGGTGAGAGAATTATTTACGTAAGAAAGATGAAATCGCTAGTCTTAATGGTTCTAGGGGTCTCGATCGATCATCCCTGAAAGCACTGACCCGAACTCGTCTCCGATTTCATCTTACATCCGATCAGATCGAGCCGAGTAGTCTGATGACGCAGCGAGAACGATGGCAGCAACATTATTTACGTAACAAAGATTAAATCGGTCGTCGTAATAGTTCTAGGGGTCTCAATCGATCATCCCTGATAACACTGACCCGAACTCGTCTCCGATTTCATCTTACATCCGGTCTGATCGAGTCGAGAAGTCTGATGACGCAGCGAGAACGATGGCAGGAACATTATTTACGTAACAAAGATTAAATCGGTAGTCGTAATAGTTGTAGGGGTCTCAATCGATCATCCCTGATAGCACTCACCCGAACTCGTCTCCGATTTCATCTTACTTCCAGTCAGATCGAGGCGAGAAGTCTGATGATGCAGCGAGAACGATGGAAGGAACATTATTTACGTAAAAAGATGAAATCGGTAGTCGTAATTGTTCTAGGGGTCACGATCGATCATCCCTGATAGCACTCACCCGAACTCGTCTCTGATTTCATCGTACTTCCGGTCAGATCGAGTCAAGAAGTTTGATGATGCAGCGAGAACGACGGTGAGAGAATTATTTACGTAAGAAAGATGAAATCGGTGGTCTTAATGGTTCTAAGGGTCTCGATCGATCATCGCTGATAACACTGACCCGAACTCGTCTCCGATTTCACCTTACATCCGGTCAGATCGAGTCGAGAAGTCTGATGACGCAGCGAGAACGATGGCAGGAACATTATTTACGTAACAAAGATTAAATCGGTAGTCGTAGTAGTTCTGCGCCTCTCAATCGATCATCCCTGATAGCACTGACCCGAACTCGTCTCCGATTTCATCTTACTTCCGGTCACATCGAGTCGAGAAGTTTGATGATGCAGCGGGAACGACGGTGAGAGAATTATTTACGTAAGAAAGATGAAATCGGTGGTCTTAATGGTTCTAGGGGTCTCGATCGATCATCACTGATAGCACTGACCCGAACTCGTCTCCGATTTCATCGTACTTCCGGTCAGATCGAGTCGAGAAATTTGAGGATGCACCGAGAATGACGGCGAAAGAATTATTTACGTAAGAACCATGAAATCGGTGGTCTTAATGGTTCTAGGGGTCTCGATCGATCATCACTGATAGCACTGACCCGAACTCGTCTCCGATTTCATCTTACATCCGGTCTGATCGAGTCGAGAAGTCTGATGACGCAGCGAGAACGATGGCAGGAACATTATTTACGTAACAAAGATTAAATCGGTAGTCGTAATAGTTGTAGGGGTCTCAATCGATCATCCCTGATAGCACTCACATGAACTCGTCTCCGCTTTCATCTTACTTCCAGTCAGATCGAGGCGAGAAGTCTGATGATGCAGCGAGAACGATGGAAGGAACATTATTTACGTAAAAAGATGAAATCGGTAGTCGTAATCGTTCTAGGGGTCACGATCGATCATCCCTGATAGCACTCACCCGAACTCGTCTCTGATTTCATCGTACTTCCAGTCAGATCGAGTCAAGAAGTTTGATGATGCAGCGAGAACGACGGTGAGAGAATTATTTACGTAAGAAAGATGAAATCGGTGGTCTTAATGGTTCTAAGGGTCTCGATCGATCATCGCTGATAACACTGACCCGAACTCGTCTCCGATTTCACCTTACATCCGGTCAGATCGAGTCGAGAAGTCTGATGACGCAGCGAGAACGATGGCAGGAACATTATTTACGTAACAAAGATTAAATCGGCAGTCGTAATAGTTCTAGGGGTCTCGATCGATCATCGCTGATAACACTGACCCGAACTCGTCTCCGATTTCACCTTACATCCGGTCAGATCGAGTCGAGAAGTCTGATAATGCAGCGAGAACGATGGCAGGAACATTATTTACGTAACAAAGATGAAATCGGTAGTCGTAATAGTTCTAGGGGTCTCAATCGATCATCCCTGATAGCAATCACCCGAACTCGTCTCTGATTTCATCGTAATTCCGGTCAGATCGAGTCGCGAAGTTTGATGATGCAGCGAGAACGACGGTGAGAGAATTATTTACGTAAGAAAGATGAAATCGGTAGTCTTAATGGTTCTAGGGGTCTCGATCGATCATCCCTGATAGCACTGACCCGAACTCGTCTCCGATTTCATCTTACATAGGGTCAGGTCGAGTCGAGAAGTCTGATGACGCAGCGAGAACGATGGCAGGAACATTATTTACGTAACAAAGATGAAATCGGTAGTCGTAATAGTTCTAGGGGTTTCGATCGATCATCGCTGATAGCACTGACACGAACGCGTCTCCTATTTCATCTTACATCCGGTCAGATCGAGTCGACAAGTCTGATGACGCAGCGAGAACGATGGCAGGAACATTATTTACGTAACAAAGATTAAATCGGTAGTCGTAATAGTGCTAGGTGTCTCAATCGATCATCCCTGATAGCACTGACCCGAACTCGTCTTCGATTTCATCTTGCGTCCGGTCAGATCGAGTTGAGAAGTCTGATGATGCAGCGAGAACGATGGCCGGAACATTATTTACGTAACAAAGATGAAATCGGTAGTCGTAATAGATCTAGGGGTCTCGATCGATCATCACTGATAGTACTCACCCGAACTCGTCTCTGATTTCATCGTACTTCCGGTCAGATCGAGTCGAGAACTTTGAGGATGCACCGAGAACGACGGCGAGAGAATTATTTACGTAAGAAACATGAAATCGGTGGTCTTAATGGTTCTAGGGTTCTCGATCGATCATCACTGATAGCACTGACCCGAACTCGTCTCCGATTTCATCTTACATCCGGTCAGATCGAGTCGAGAAGTCTGATGACGCAGCGAGAACGATGGCAGGAACATTATTTACGTAACAAAGATTAAATCGGTAGTCGTAATAGTTGTAGGGGTCTCAATCGATCATCCCTGATAGCACTGACCCGAATTCGTCTCCGATTTCATCTTACTTCCGGTCAGATCGGGTCGAGAAGTCTGATGATGCAGCGAGTACGATGGCAGGAACATTATTTACGTAACAAAGATGAAATCGGTAGTCGTAATAGTTCTAGGGGTCTCAATCGATCATCCCTGATAGCACTCACCCGAACTCGTCTCCGATTTCATCTTACTTCCAGTCAGATCGAGGCGAGAACTCTGATGACGCAGCGAGAACGATGGAAGGAACATTATTTACGTAACAAAGATGAAATCGGTAGTCGTAATCGTTCTAGGGGTCACGATCGATCAGCCCTGATAGCACTCACCCGAACTCGTCTCTGATTTCATCGTACTTCCGGTCAGATCGAGTCAAGAAGTTTGATGATGCAGCGAGAACGACGGTGAGAGAATTATTTACGTAAGAAAGATGAAATCGGTAGTCTTAATGGTTCTAGGGGTCTCGATCGATCATCCCTGAAAGCACTGACTCGAACTCGTCTCCGATTTCATCTTACATCCGGTCAGATCGAGTCGAGAAGTCTGATGACGCAGCGAGAACGATGGCAGGAACATTATTTACGTAACAAAGATTAAATCGGTCGTCGTAATAGTTCTAGGGGTCTCAATCGATCATCCCTGATAACACTGACCCGAACTCGTCTTCGATTTCATCTTACTTCCGGTCAGATCGAGTTGAGAAGTCTGTTGATGCAGCGAGAACGATGGCAGGAACATTAGTTACGTAACAAAGATGAAATCGGTAGTCGTAATAGTTGTAGGGGTCTCGATCGATCATCCCTGATAGCACTGATCCGAAATCGTCTCCGATTTCATCTTACATCCGGTCAGATCGAGTCGAGAATTCTGATGACGCAGCGAGAACGATGGCAGGAACATTATTTACGTAACAAAGATTAAATCGGTAGTCGTAATAGTTCTAGGTGTCTCAATCGATCATCCCTGATAGCACTGACCCGAACTCGTCTCCGATTTCATCTTACTTCCGGTCAGATCGAGTCGAGAAGTCTGATGATGCAGCGAGAACGATGGCAGGAACATTATTTACGTAACAAAGATGAAATCGGTAGTCGTAATAGTTCTAGGGGTCTCAATCGATCATCCCTGATAGCACTCACCCGAACTCGTCTCTGATTTCATCGCAATTCCGGTCAGATCGATTCGCGAAGTTTGATGATGCAGCGAGAACGACGGTGAGAGAATTATTTACGTAAGAAAGATGAAATCGGTAGTCTTAATGGTTCGAGGGGTCTCGATCGATCATCCCTGATAGCACTGACCCGAACTCGTCTCCGCTTTCATCTTACATCCGGTCAGATCGAGTCGAAAAGTCTGATGACGCAGCGAGAACGATGGCAGGAACATTATTTACGTAACAAAGATTAAATCCGTAGTCGTAATAGTTCTAGGGGTCTCAATCGATCATCCCTGATAGCACTGACCCGAACTCGTCTTCCATTTGATCTTACTTCCGGTCAGATCGAGTTGAGAATTCTGATGATGCAGCGAGAACGATGGCAGGAACATTAATTACGTAACAAAGATGAAATCGGTAGTCGTAATAGTTCTAGGGGTCTCCATCGATCATCCCTGATAGCACTGACCCGAACTCGTCTCCGATTTCATCTTACATCCTGTCAGATCGAGTCGAGAAGTCTGATGACGCAGCGAGAACGATGGCAGGAACATTATTTACGTAACAAAGATTAAATCGGTAGTCGAAATAGTTCTAGGTGTCTCAATCGATCATCCCTGATAGCACTGACCCGAACTCGTCTTCGATTTCATCTTACGTCCGGTCAGATCGAGTTGAGAAGTCTGATGATGCTGCGAGAACGATGGCCGGAACATTATTTACGTAACAAAGATGAAATCGGTAGTCGTAATAGTTCTAGGGGTCTCGATCGATCATCCCTGATAGTACTCACCCGAACTCGTCTCTGATTTCATCGTACTTCCGGTCAGATCGAGTCGAGAAGTTTGAGGATGCACCGAGAACGACGGTGAGAGAATTATTTACGTAAGAAGGATGAAATCGGTAGTCTTAATGGTTCGAGGGGTCTCGATCGATCATCCCTGATAGCACTGACCCGAACTCGTCTCCGATTTCATCTTACATCCGGTCAGATCGAGTCGAGAAGTCTGATGACGCAGCGAGAACGATGGCAGGAACATTATTTACGTAACAAAGATTAAATCCGTAGTCGTAATAGTTCTAGGGGTCTCAATCGATCATCCCTGATAGCACTGACCCAAACTCGTCTTCCATTTCATCTTACTTCCGGTCAGATCGAGTTGAGAATTCTGATGATGCAGCGAGAACGATGGCAGGAACATTAATTACGTAACAAAGATGAAATCGGTAGTCGTAATAGTTCTAGGGGTCTCCATCGATCATCCCTGATAGCACTGACCCGAACTCGTCTCCGATTTCATCTTACATCCTGTCAGATCGAGTCGAGAAGTCTGATGACGCAGCGAGAACGATGGCAGGAACATTATTTACGTAACAAAGATTAAATCGGTAGTCGAAATAGTTCTAGGTGTCTCAATCGATCATCCCTGATAGCACTGACCCGAACTCGTCTTCGATTTCATCTTACGTCCGGTCAGATCGAGTTGAGAAGTCTGATGATGCTGCGAGAACGATGACCGGAACATTATTTACGTAACAAAGATGAAATCGGTAGTCGTAATAGTTCTAGGGGTCTCGATCGATCATCCCTGATAATACTCACCCGAACTCGTCTCTGATTTCATCGTACTTCCGGTCAGATCGAGTCGAGAAGTTTGAGGATGCACCGAGAACGACGGCGAGAGAATTATTTACGTAAGAAACATGAAATCGGTGGTCTTAATGGTTCTAGGGGTCTCGATCGATCATCACTGATAGCACTGACCCGAACTCGTCTCCGATTTCATCTTACATCCGGTCAGATCGAGTCGAGAAGTCTGATGACGCAGCGAGAACGATGGCAGGAACATTATTTACGTAACAAAGATTAAATCGGTAGTCGTAATAGTTGTAGGGGTCTCAATCGATCATCCCTGATAGCACTGACCCGAACTCGTCTCCGATTTCATCTTACTTCCGGTGAGATCGAGTCGAGAAGTCTGATGATGCAGCGAGTACGATGGCTGGAACATTATTTACGTAACAAAGATGAAATCGATAGTCGTAATAGTTCTAGGGATCTCAATCGATCATCCCTGATAGCACTCACCCGAAGTCGTCTCCGATTTCATCTTACTTCCAGTCAGATCGAGGCGAGAAGTCTGATGACGCAGCGAGAACGATGGAAGGAACATTATTTACGTAACAAAGATGAAATCGGTAGTCGTAATCGTTCTAGGGGACACGATCGATCATCCCTGATAGCACTCACCCGAACTCGTCTCTGATTTCATCGTACTTCCGGTCAGATCGAGTCAAGAATTTTGATGATGCAGCGAAAAACGACGGTGAGAGAATTATTTACGTAAGAAAGATGAAATCGGTAGTCTTAATGGTTCTAGGGGTCTCGATCGATCATCCCTGAAAGCACTGACCCGAACTCGTCTCCGATTTCATCTTACATCCGGCCAGATCGAGTCGAGAAGTCTGATGACGCAGCGAGAACGATGGCAGGAACATTATTTACGTAACAAAGATTAAATCGGTAGTCGTAATAGTTCTAGGGGTCTCAATCGATCATCCCTGATAGCACTGACCCGAACTCGTCTTCGATTTCATCTTACTTCCGGTCAGATCGAGTGGAGAAGTCTGATGATGCAGCGAGAACGATGGCCGGAACATTATTTACGTAACAAAGATGAAATCGGTAGTCGTAATAGATCTAGGGGTCTCGATCGATCATCCCTGATAGTACTCACCCGAACTCGTCTCTGATTTCATCGTACTTCCGGTCAGATCGAGTCGAGAAGTTTGAGGATGCACCGAGAACGACGGCGAGAGAATTATTTACGTAAGAAACATGAAATCGGTGGTCTTAATGGTTCTAGGGTTCTCGATCGATCATCACTGATAGCACTGACCCGAACTCGTCTCCGATTTCATCTTACATCCGGTCAGATCGAGTCGAGAAGTCTGATGATGCAGCGAGAACGATGGCAGGAACATTATTTACGTAACAAAGATTAAATCGGTAGTCGTAATAGTTCTAGGGGTCTCGATCGATCATCCCTGATAGCACTGACCCGAACTCGTCTCCGATTTCATCTTACATCCGGTCAGGTCGAGTCGAGAAGTCTGATGACGCAGCGAGAACGATGGCAGGAACATTATTTACGTAACAAAGATGAAATCGGTAGTCGTAATAGTTCTAGGGGTTTCGATCGATCATCGCTGATAGCACTGACCCGAACGCGTCTCCTATTTCATCTTACATCCGGTCAGATCGAGTCGACAAGTCTGATGACGCAGCGAGAACGATGGCAGGAACATTATTTACGTAACGAAGATTAAATCGGTAGTCGTAATAGTGCTAGGTGACTCAATCGATCATCCCTGATAGCACTGACCCGAACTCGTCTTCGATTTCATCTTGCGTCCGGTCAGATCGAGTTGAGAAGTTTGATGATGCAGCGAGAACGATGGCCGGAACATTATTTACGTAACAAAGATGAAATCGGTAGTCGTAATAGATCTAGGGGTGTCGATCGATCATCCCTGATAGTACTCACCCGAACTCGTCTCTGATTTCATCGTACTTCCGGTCAGATCGAGTCGAGAAGTTTGAGGATGCACCGAGAACGACGGCGAGAGAATTATTTACGTAAGAAACATGAAATCGGTGGTCTTAATGGTTCTAGGGTTCTCGATCGATCATCACTGATAGCACTGACCCGAACTCGTCTCCGATTTCATCTTACATCCGGTCAGATCGAGTCGAGAAGTCTGATGACGCAGCGAGAACGATGGCAGTAACATTATTTACGTAACAAAGATTAAATCGGTAGTCGTAATAGTTGTAGGGGTCTCAATCGATCATCCCTGATAGCACTGACCCGAACTCGTCTCCGATTTCATCTTACTTCCGGTCAGATCGGGTCGAGAAGTCTGATGATGCAGCGAGTACGATGGCAGGAACATTATTTACGTAACAAAGATGAAATCGGTAGTCGTAATAGTTCTAGGGGTCTCAATCGATCATCCCTGATAGCACTCACCCGAACTCGTCTCCGATTTCATCTTACTTCCAGTCAGATCGAGGCGAGAAGTCTGATGACGCAGCGAGAACGATGGAAGGAACATTATTTACGTAACAAAGATGAAATCGGTAGTCGTAATCGTTCTAGGGGTCACGATCGATCAGCCCTGATAGCACTCACCCGAACTCGTCTCTGATTTCATCGTACTTCCGGTCAGATCGAGTCAAGAAGTTTGATGATGCAGCGAGAACGACGGTGAGAGAATTATTTACGTAAGAAAGATGAAATCGGTAGTCTTAATGGTTCTAGGGGTCTCGATCGATCATCCCTGAAAGCACTGACCCGAACTCGTCTCCGATTTCATCTTACATCCGGTCAGATCGAGTCGAGAATTCTGATGACGCAGCGAGAACGATGGCAGGAACATTAATTACGTAACAAAGATGAAATCCGTAGTCGTAATAGTTCTAGGGGTCTCGATCGATCATCCCTGATAGCACTGACCCGAACTCGTCTCCGATTTCATCTTACATCCGGTCAGATCGAGTCGAGAAGTCTGATGACGCAGCGAGAACGATGGCAGGAACATTATTTACGTAACAAAGATTAAATCGGTAGTCGTAATAGTTCTAGGTGTCTCAATCGATCATCCCTGATAGCACTGACCCGAACTCGTCTTCGATTTCATCTTACGTCCGGTCAGATCGAGTTGAGAAGTCTGATGATGCTGCGAGAACGATGGCCGGAACATTATTTACGTAACAAAGATGAAATCGGTAGTCCTAATAGTTCTAGGGGTCTCGATCGATCATCCCTGATAGTACTCACCCGAACTCGTCTCTGATTTCATCGTACTTCCGGTCAGATCGAGTCGAGAAGTTTGAGGATGCACCGAGAACGACGGCGAGAGAATTATTTACGTAAGAAACATGAAATCGGTGGTCTTAATGGTTCTAGGGGTCTCGATCGATCATCACTGATAGCACTGACCCGAACTCGTCTCCGATTTCATCTTACATCCGGTCAGATCGAGTCGAGAAGTCTGATGACGCAGCGAGAACGATGGCAGGAACATTATTTACGTAACAAAGATGAAATCGGTAGTCGTAATAGTTGTAGGGGTCTCAATCGATCATCCCTGATAGCACTGACCCGAACTCCTCTCCGATTTCATCTTACTTCCGGTGAGATCGAGTCGAGAAGTCTGATGATGCAGCGAGTACGATGGCAGGAACATTATTTACGTAACAAAGATGAAATCGATAGTCGTAATAGTTCTAGGGATCTCAATCGATCATCCCTGATAGCACTCACCCGAACTCGTCTCCGATTTCATCTTACTTCCAGTCAGATCGAGGCGAGAAGTCTGATGACGCAGCGAGAACGATGGAAGGAACATTATTCACGTAACAAAGATGAAATCGGTAGTCGTAATCGTTCTAGGGGTCACGATCGATCATCCCTGATAGCACTCACCCGAACTCGTCTCTGATTTCATCGTACTTCCGGTCAGATCGAGTCAAGAAGTTTGATGATGCAGCGAGAACGACGGTGAGAGAATTATTTACGTAAGACAGATGAAATCGGTAGTCTTAATGGTTCTAGGGGTCTCGATCGATCATCCCTGAAAGCACTGACCCGAACTCGTCTCCGATTTCATCTTACATCCGGTCAGATCGAGTCGAGAAGTCTGATGACGCAGCGAGAACGATGGCAGGAACATTATTTACGTAACAGAGATTAAATCGGTAGTCGTCATAGTTCTAGGGGTCTCAATCGATCATCCCTGATAGCACTGACCCGAACTCGTCTTCGATTTCATCTTACTTCCGGTCAGATCGAGTTGAGAAGTCTGATGATGCAGCGAGAACGATGGCCGGAACATTATTTACGCAACAAAGATGAAATCGGTAGTCGTAATAGATCTAGGGGTCTCGATCGATCATCCCTGATAGTACTCACCCGAACTCGTCTCTGATTTCATCGTACTTCCGGTCAGATCGAGTCGAGAAGTTTGAGGATGCACCGAGAACGACGGCGAGAGAATTATTTACGTAAGAAACATGAAATCGGTGGTCTTAATGGTTCTAGGGTTCTCGATCGATCAGCACTGATAGCACTGACCCGAACTCGTCTCCGATTTCATCTTACATCCGGTCAGATCGAGTCGAGAAGTCTGATGACGCAGCGAGAACGATGGCAGGAACATTAATTACGTAACAAAGATGAAATCGGTAGTCGTAATAGTTCTAGGGGTCTCGATCGATCATCCCTGATAGCACTGACCCGAACTCGTCTCCGATTTCATCTTACATCCGGTCAGATCGAGTCGAGAAGTCTGATGACGCAGCGAGAACGATGGCAGGAACATTATTTACGTAACAAAGATTAAATCGGTAGTCGTAATAGTTCTAGGTGTCTCAATCGATCATCCCTGATAGCACTGACCCGAACTCGTCTTCGATTTCATCTTACTTCCGGTCAGATCGAGTTGAGAAGTCTGATGATGCAGCGAGAACGATGGCCGGAACATTATTTACGCAACAAAGATGAAATCGGTAGTCGTAATAGATCTAGGGGTCTCGATCGATCATCCCTGATAGCACTCACCCGAACTCGTCTCTGATTTCATCGTACTTCCGGTCAGATCGAGTCAAGAAGTTTGATGATGCAGCGAGAACGACGGTGAGAGAATTATTTACGTAAGAAAGATGAAATCGGTAGTCTTAATGGTTCTAGGGGTCTCGATCGATCATCCCTGAAAGCACTGACCCGAACTCGTCTCCGATTTCATCTTACATCCGGTCAGATCGAGTCGAGAATTCTGATGACGCAGCGAGAACGATGGCAGGAACATTAATTACGTAACAAAGATGAAATCGGTAGTCGTAATAGTTCTAGGGGTCTCGATCGATCATCCCTGATAGCACTGACCCGAACTCGTCTCCGATTTCATCTTACATCCGGTCAGATCGAGTCGAGAAGTCTGATGACGCAGCGAGAACGATGGCAGGAACATTATTTACGTAACAAAGATTAAATCGGTAGTCGTAATAGTTCTAGGTGTCTCAATCGATCATCCCTGATAGCACTGACCCGAACTCGTCTTCGATTTCATCTTACGTCCGGTCAGATCGAGTTGAGAAGTCTGATGATGCTGCGAGAACGATGGCCGGAACATTATTTACGTAACAAAGATGAAATCGGTAGTCCTAATAGTTCTAGGGGTCTCGATCGATCATCCCTGATAGTACTCACCCGAACTCGTCTCTGATTTCATCGTACTTCCGGTCAGATCGAGTCGAGAAGTTTGAGGATGCACCGAGAACGACGGCGAGAGAATTATTTACGTAAGAAACATGAAATCGGTGGTCTTAATGGTTCTAGGGGTCTCGATCGATCATCACTGATAGCACTGACCCGAACTCGTCTCCGATTTCATCTTACATCCGGTCAGATCGAGTCGAGAAGTCTGATGACGCAGCGAGAACGATGGCAGGAACATTATTTACGTAACAAAGATGAAATCGGTAGTCGTAATAGTTGTAGGGGTCTCAATCGATCATCCCTGATAGCACTGACCCGAACTCCTCTCCGATTTCATCTTACTTCCGGTGAGATCGAGTCGAGAAGTCTGATGATGCAGCGAGTACGATGGCAGGAACATTATTTACGTAACAAAGATGAAATCGATAGTCGTAATAGTTCTAGGGATCTCAATCGATCATCCCTGATAGCACTCACCCGAACTCGTCTCCGATTTCATCTTACTTCCAGTCAGATCGAGGCGAGAAGTCTGATGACGCAGCGAGAACGATGGAAGGAACATTATTCACGTAACAAAGATGAAATCGGTAGTCGTAATCGTTCTAGGGGTCACGATCGATCATCCCTGATAGCACTCACCCGAACTCGTCTCTGATTTCATCGTACTTCCGGTCAGATCGAGTCAAGAAGTTTGATGATGCAGCGAGAACGACGGTGAGAGAATTATTTACGTAAGACAGATGAAATCGGTAGTCTTAATGGTTCTAGGGGTCTCGATCGATCATCCCTGAAAGCACTGACCCGAACTCGTCTCCGATTTCATCTTACATCCGGTCAGATCGAGTCGAGAAGTCTGATGACGCAGCGAGAACGATGGCAGGAACATTATTTACGTAACAGAGATTAAATCGGTAGTCGTAATAGTTCTAGGGGTCTCAATCGATCATCCCTGATAGCACTGACCCGAACTCGTCTTCGATTTCATCTTACTTCCGGTCAGATCGAGTTGAGAAGTCTGATGATGCAGCGAGAACGATGGCCGGAACATTATTTACGCAACAAAGATGAAATCGGTAGTCGTAATAGATCTAGGGGTCTCGATCGATCATCCCTGATAGTACTCACCCGAACTCGTCTCTGATTTCATCGTACTTCCGGTCAGATCGAGTCGAGAAGTTTGAGGATGCACCGAGAACGACGGCGAGAGAATTATTTACGTAAGAAACATGAAATCGGTGGTCTTAATGGTTCTAGGGTTCTCGATCGATCAGCACTGATAGCACTGACCCGAACTCGTCTCCGATTTCATCTTACATCCGGTCAGATCGAGTCGAGAAGTCTGATGACGCAGCGAGAACGATGGCAGGAACATTAATTACGTAACAAAGATGAAATCGGTAGTCGTAATAGTTCTAGGGGTCTCGATCGATCATCCCTGATAGCACTGACCCGAACTCGTCTCCGATTTCATCTTACATCCGGTCAGATCGAGTCGAGAAGTCTGATGACGCAGCGAGAACGATGGCAGGAACATTATTTACGTAACAAAGATTAAATCGGTAGTCGTAATAGTTCTAGGTGTCTCAATCGATCATCCCTGATAGCACTGACCCGAACTCGTCTTCGATTTCATCTTACTTCCGGTCAGATCGAGTTGAGAAGTCTGATGATGCAGCGAGAACGATGGCCGGAACATTATTTACGCAACAAAGATGAAATCGGTAGTCGTAATAGATCTAGGGGTCTCGATCGATCATCCCTGATAGCACTCACCCGAACTCGTCTCTGATTTCATCGTACTTCCGGTCAGATCGAGTCAAGAAGTTTGATGATGCAGCGAGAACGACGGTGAGAGAATTATTTACGTAAGAAAGATGAAATCGGTAGTCTTAATGGTTCTAGGGGTCTCGATCGATCATCCCTGAAAGCACTGACCCGAACTCGTCTCCGATTTCATCTTACATCCGGTCAGATCGAGTCGAGAATTCTGATGACGCAGCGAGAACGATGGCAGGAACATTAATTACGTAACAAAGATGAAATCGGTAGTCGTAATAGTTCTAGGGGTCTCGATCGATCATCCCTGATAGCACTGACCCGAACTCGTCTCCGATTTCATCTTACATCCGGTCAGATCGAGTCGAGAAGTCTGATGACGCAGCGAGAACGATGGCAGGAACATTATTTACGTAACAAAGATTAAATCGGTAGTCGTAATAGTTCTAGGTGTCTCAATCGATCATCCCTGATAGCACTGACCCGAACTCGTCTTCGATTTCATCTTACGTCCGGTCAGATCGAGTTGAGAAGTCTGATGATGCTGCGAGAACGATGGCCGGAACATTATTTACGTAACAAAGATGAAATCGGTAGTCCTAATAGTTCTAGGGGTCTCGATCGATCATCCCTGATAGTACTCACCCGAACTCGTCTCTGATTTCATCGTACTTCCGGTCAGATCGAGTCGAGAAGTTTGAGGATGCACCGAGAACGACGGCGAGAGAATTATTTACGTAAGAAACATGAAATCGGTGGTCTTAATGGTTCTAGGGGTCTCGATCGATCATCACTGATAGCACTGACCCGAACTCGTCTCCGATTTCATCTTACATCCGGTCAGATCGAGTCGAGAAGTCTGATGACGCAGCGAGAACGATGGCAGGAACATTATTTACGTAACAAAGATGAAATCGGTAGTCGTAATAGTTGTAGGGGTCTCAATCGATCATCCCTGATAGCACTGACCCGAACTCCTCTCCGATTTCATCTTACTTCCGGTGAGATCGAGTCGAGAAGTCTGATGATGCAGCGAGTACGATGGCAGGAACATTATTTACGTAACAAAGATGATATCGATAGTCGTAATAGTTCTAGGGATCTCAATCGATCATCCCTGATAGCACTCACCCGAACTCGTCTCCGATTTCATCTTACTTCCAGTCAGATCGAGGCGAGAAGTCTGATGACGCAGCGAGAACGATGGAAGGAAAATTATTCACGTAACAAAGATGAAATCGGTAGTCGTAATCGTTCTAGGGGTCACGATCGATCATCCCTGATAGCACTCACCCGAACTCGTCTCTGATTTCATCGTACTTCCGGTCAGATCGAGTCAAGAAGTTTGATGATGCAGCGAGAACGACGGTGAGAGAATTATTTACGTAAGACAGATGAAATCGGTAGTCTTAATGGTTCTAGGGGTCTCGATCGATCATCCCTGAAAGCACTGACCCGAACTCGTCTCCGATTTCATCTTACATCCGGTCAGATCGAGTCGAGAAGTCTGATGACGCAGCGAGAACGATGGCAGGAACATTATTTACGTAACAGAGATTAAATCGGTAGTCGTAATAGTTCTAGGGGTCTCAATCGATCATCCCTGATAGCACTGACCCGAACTCGTCTTCGATTTCATCTTACTTCCGGTCAGATCGAGTTGAGAAGTCTGATGATGCAGCGAGAACGATGGCCGGAACATTATTTACGCAACAAAGATGAAATCGGTAGTCGTAATAGATCTAGGGGTCTCGATCGATCATCCCTGATAGTACTCACCCGAACTCGTCTCTGATTTCATCGTACTTCCGGTCAGATCGAGTCGAGAAGTTTGAGGATGCACCGAGAACGACGGCGAGAGAATTATTTACGTAAGAAACATGAAATCGGTGGTCTTAATGGTTCTAGGGTTCTCGATCGATCATCACTGATAGCACTGACCCGAACTCGTCTCCGATTTCATCTTACATCCGGTCAGATCGAGTCGAGAAGTCTGATGACGCAGCGAGAACGATGGCAGGAACATTATTTACGTAACAAAGATGAAATCGGTAGTCGTAATAGTTGTAGGGGTCTCAATCGATCATCCCTGATAGCACTGACCCGAACTCCTCTCCGATTTCATCTTACTTCCGGTGAGATCGAGTCGAGAAGTCTGATGATGCAGCGAGTACGATGGCAGGAACATTATTTACGTAACAAAGATGAAATCGATAGTCGTAATAGTTCTAGGGATCTCAATCGATCATCCCTGATAGCACTCACCCGAACTCGTCTCCGATTTCATCTTACTTCCAGTCAGATCGAGGCGAGAAGTCTGATGACGCAGCGAGAACGATGGAAGGAACATTATTCACGTAACAAAGATGAAATCGGTAGTCGTAATCGTTCTAGGGGTCACGATCGATCATCCCTGATAGTACTCACCCGAACTCGTCTCTGATTTCATCGTACTTCCGGTCAGATCGAGTCAAGAAGTTTGATGATGCAGCGAGAACGACGGTGAGAGAATTATTTACGTAAGACAGATGAAATCGGTAGTCTTAATGGTTCTAGGGGTCTCGATCGATCATCCCTGAAAGCACTGACCCGAACTCGTCTCCGATTTCATCTTACATCCGGTCAGATCGAGTCGAGAAGTCTGATGACGCAGCGAGAACGATGGCAGGAACATTATTTACGTAACAGAGATTAAATCGGTAGTCGTAATAGTTCTAGGGGTCTCAATCGATCATCCCTGATAGCACTGACCCGAACTCGTCTTCGATTTCATCTTACTTCCGGTCAGATCGAGTTGAGAAGTCTGATGATGCAGTGAGAACGATGGTTGGAACATTATTTACGTAACAAAGATGAAATCGGTAGTCGTAATAGTTCTAGGGGTCTCGATCGATCATCCCTGATAGCACTCACCCGAACTCGTCTCTGATTTCATCGTACTTCCGGTCAGATCGAGTCGAGAAGTTTGATGATGCAGCGAGAACGACGGTGAGAGAATGATTTACGTAAGAAAGGTGAAATCGGTGGTCTTAATGGTTCTGGGGGTCTCGATCGATCATCGCTGATAGCACTGACCCGAACTCGTCTCCGATTTCATCTTACATCCGGTCAGATCGAGTCGAGAAGTCTGATGACGCAGCGAGAACGATGGCAGGAACATTATTTACGTAACAAAGATTAAATCGGTAGTCGTAATAGTTCTACAGGTCTCAATCGATCATCCCTGATAGCACTGACCCGAACTCGTCTCCGATTTCATCTTACTTCCTGTCAGATCGAGTTGAGAAGTCTGATGATGCAGCGAGAATGATGGCAGGAACATTATTTACGTAAGAAAGATGAAATCGGTAGTCGTAATAGTTCTAGGGGTCTCGATCGATCATCCCTGATAGCACTGACCCGAACTCGTCTCCGATTTCAGCTTACATCCGGTCAGATCGAGTCGAGAAGTCTGATGACGCAGCGAGAACGATGGCAGGAACATTATTTACGTAACAAAGATTAAATCGGTAGTCGTAATAGTTCTAGGTGTCTCAATCGATCATCCCTGATAGCACTGACCCGAACTCGTCTTCGATTTCATCTTACTTCCGTTCAGATCGCGTTGAGAAGTCTGATGATGCACCGAGAACGATGGCAGGAACATTATTTACGTAAGAAAGATGAAAACGGTAGTCGTACTAGTTATAGGGGTCTCGATCGATCATCCCTGATAGCACTGACCCCAACTCGTCTCCGATTTCATCTTACATCCGGTCAGATCGAGTCGAGAAGTTTGATGACGCAGCGAGAACGATGGCAGGAACATTATTTACGTAACAAAGATTAAATCGGTAGTCGTAATAGTTCTAGATATCTGAATCGATCATCCCTGATAGCACTGACCCGAACTCGTCTTCGATTTCATCTTACTTCTGGTCAGATCGAGTTGAGAAGTCCGATGATGCAGCGAGAACGATGGCCGGAACATTATTTACGTAACAAAGATGAAAGCGGTAGTCGTAACAGTTCTAGGGGTCTCGATCGATCATCCCTGATAGTACTCACCCGAACTCGTCTCTGATTTCATCTTACTTTCGGTCAGATCGAGTCGAGAAGTTTGACGATGCACCGAGAACGACGGCGAGAGAATTATTTATGTAAGAAACATGAGATCGGTGGTCTTAATGGTTCTAGGGGTCTCGATCGATCATCACTGATAGCACTGACCCGAACTCGTCTCCGATTTCATCTTACATCCGGTCAGATCGAGTCGAGCAGTCTGATGACGCAGTGAGAACGATGGCAGGAAATTTATTTACGTAACAAAGATTAAATCGGTAGTCGTAATAGTTGTAGGGGTCTCAATCGATCATCCCTGATATCACTGACCCGAACTCGTCTCCGATTTCATCTTACTTCCGGTCAGATCGAGTCGAGAAGTCTGATGATGCAGCGAGAACGATGGGAGGAACATTATTTACGTAACAAAGATGAAATCGGTAGTCGTAATAGTTCTAGGGGTCTCAATCGGTCATCCCTGCTGGCACTCACCCGAACTCGTCTCCGATTTCATCTTACTTCCAGTCAGATCGAGTCGAGAAGTCTGACGATGCAGCGAGAACGATGGAAGGAACATTATTTAAGTGACAAAGATGAAATCGGTAGTCGTAATAGTTCTACGGGTCTCGATCGATCATCCCTGATAGCACTCTCCCGAACTCGTCTCTGATTTCACCGTACTTCCGGTCAGATCGAGTCGAGAAGTTTGATGATGCAGCGAGAACGACGGTGAGAGAATTATTTACGTAAGAAAGATGAAATCGGTGGTCTTAATGGTTCTAGGGGTCTCGATCGATCATCGCTGATAGCACTGACCCGAACTCGTCTCCGATTTCATCTTACATCCGGTCAGATCGAGTCGAGAAGTCTGATGACGCAGCGAGAACGATGGCAGGAACATTATTTACGTAACAAAGATTAAAACGGTAGTCGTAATAGTTCTAGGGGTCTCAATCGATCATACCTGATAGCACTGACCCGAACTCGTCTCCGATTTCACCTTACTTCCGGTCAGATCGAGTCGAGAAGTCTGATGATGCAGCGAGAACGATGGAAGGAACATTATTTACGTAACAAAGATGAAATCGGTAGTCGTAATAGTTCTAGGGGTCTCGATCGATCATCCGTGATATCACTGACCCGAACTCGTCTTCGATTTCATCTTACTTCCGGTCAGATCGAGTTGAGAAGTCTGATGATGCAGCGAGAACGATGGCCGGAACATTATTTACGTAACAAAGATGAAATCGGTAGTCGTAACAGTTCTAGGGGTCTCGATCGATCATCCCTGATAGTACTCACCCGAACTCGTCTCTGATTTCATCTTACTTTCGGTCAGATCGAGTCGAGAAGTTTGATGATGCACCGAGAACGACGGCGAGAGAATTATTTACGTAAGAAACATGAAATCGGTGGTCTTAATGGTTCTAGGGGTCTCGATCGATCATCACTGATAGCACTGACCCGAACTCGTCTCCGATTTCATCTTACATCCGGTCAGATCGAGTCAAGCAGTCTGATGACGCAGCGAGAACGATGGCAGGAAATTTATTTACGTAACAAAGATTAAATCGGTAGTCGTAATAGTTGTAGGGGTCTCAATCGATCATCCCTGATAGCACTGACCCGAACTCCTCTCCGATTTCATCTTACTTCCGGTGAGATCGAGTCGAGAAGTCTGATGATGCAGCGAGTACGATGGCAGGAACATTATTTACGTAACAAAGATGAAATCGATAGTCGTAATAGTTCTAGGGATCTCAATCGATCATCCCTGATAGCACTCACCCGAACTCGTCTCCGATTTCATCTTACTTCCAGTCAGATCGAGGCGAGAAGTCTGATGACGCAGCGAGAACGATGGAAGGAACATTATTCACGTAACAAAGATGAAATCGGTAGTCGTAATCGTTCTAGGGGTCACGATCGATCATCCCTGATAGCACTCACCCGAACTCGTCTCTGATTTCATCGTACTTCCGGTCAGATCGAGTCAAGAAGTTTGATGATGCAGCGAGAACGACGGTGAGAGAATTATTTACGTAAGACAGATGAAATCGGTAGTCTTAATGGTTCTAGGGGTCTCGATCGATCATCCCTGAAAGCACTGACCCGAACTCGTCTCCGATTTCATCTTACATCCGGTCAGATCGAGTCGAGAAGTCTGATGACGCAGCGAGAACGATGGCAGGAACATTATTTACGTAACAGAGATTAAATCGGTAGTCGTAATAGTTCTAGGGGTCTCAATCGATCATCCCTGATAGCACTGACCCGAACTCGTCTTCGATTTCATCTTACTTCCGGTCAGATCGAGTTGAGAAGTCTGATGATGCAGTGAGAACGATGGTTGGAACATTATTTACGTAACAAAGATGAAATCGGTAGTCGTAATAGTTCTAGGGGTCTCGATCGATCATCCCTGATAGCACTCACCCGAACTCGTCTCTGATTTCATCGTACTTCCGGTCAGATCGAGTCGAGAAGTTTGATGATGCAGCGAGAACGACGGTGAGAGAATGATTTACGTAAGAAAGGTGAAATCGGTGGTCTTAATGGTTCTGGGGGTCTCGATCGATCATCGCTGATAGCACTGACCCGAACTCGTCTCCGATTTCATCTTACATCCGGTCAGATCGAGTCGAGAAGTCTGATGACGCAGCGAGAACGATGGCAGGAACATTATTTACGTAACAAAGATTAAATCGGTAGTCGTAATAGTTCTACAGGTCTCAATCGATCATCCCTGATAGCACTGACCCGAACTCGTCTCCGATTTCATCTTACTTCCTGTCAGATCGAGTTGAGAAGTCTGATGATGCAGCGAGAATGATGGCAGGAACATTATTTACGTAAGAAAGATGAAATCGGTAGTCGTAATAGTTCTAGGGGTCTCGATCGATCATCCCTGATAGCACTGACCCGAACTCGTCTCCGATTTCAGCTTACATCCGGTCAGATCGAGTCGAGAAGTCTGATGACGCAGCGAGAACGATGGCAGGAACATTATTTACGTAACAAAGATTAAATCGGTAGTCGTAATAGTTCTAGGTGTCTCAATCGATCATCCCTGATAGCACTGACCCGAACTCGTCTTCGATTTCATCTTACTTCCGTTCAGATCGCGTTGAGAAGTCTGATGATGCACCGAGAACGATGGCAGGAACATTATTTACGTAAGAAAGATGAAAACGGTAGTCGTACTAGTTATAGGGGTCTCGATCGATCATCCCTGATAGCACTGACCCCAACTCGTCTCCGATTTCATCTTACATCCGGTCAGATCGAGTCGAGAAGTTTGATGACGCAGCGAGAACGATGGCAGGAACATTATTTACGTAACAAAGATTAAATCGGTAGTCGTAATAGTTCTAGATATCTGAATCGATCATCCCTGATAGCACTGACCCGAACTCGTCTTCGATTTCATCTTACTTCTGGTCAGATCGAGTTGAGAAGTCCGATGATGCAGCGAGAACGATGGCCGGAACATTATTTACGTAACAAAGATGAAAGCGGTAGTCGTAACAGTTCTAGGGGTCTCGATCGATCATCCCTGATAGTACTCACCCGAACTCGTCTCTGATTTCATCTTACTTTCGGTCAGATCGAGTCGAGAAGTTTGACGATGCACCGAGAACGACGGCGAGAGAATTATTTATGTAAGAAACATGAGATCGGTGGTCTTAATGGTTCTAGGGGTCTCGATCGATCATCACTGATAGCACTGACCCGAACTCGTCTCCGATTTCATCTTACATCCGGTCAGATCGAGTCGAGCAGTCTGATGACGCAGTGAGAACGATGGCAGGAAATTTATTTACGTAACAAAGATTAAATCGGTAGTCGTAATAGTTGTAGGGGTCTCAATCGATCATCCCTGATATCACTGACCCGAACTCGTCTCCGATTTCATCTTACTTCCGGTCAGATCGAGTCGAGAAGTCTGATGATGCAGCGAGAACGATGGGAGGAACATTATTTACGTAACAAAGATGAAATCGGTAGTCGTAATAGTTCTAGGGGTCTCAATCGGTCATCCCTGCTGGCACTCACCCGAACTCGTCTCCGATTTCATCTTACTTCCAGTCAGATCGAGTCGAGAAGTCTGACGATGCAGCGAGAACGATGGAAGGAACATTATTTAAGTGACAAAGATGAAATCGGTAGTCGTAATAGTTCTACGGGTCTCGATCGATCATCCCTGATAGCACTCTCCCGAACTCGTCTCTGATTTCACCGTACTTCCGGTCAGATCGAGTCGAGAAGTTTGATGATGCAGCGAGAACGACGGTGAGAGAATTATTTACGTAAGAAAGATGAAATCGGTGGTCTTAATGGTTCTAGGGGTCTCGATCGATCATCGCTGATAGCACTGACCCGAACTCGTCTCCGATTTCATCTTACATCCGGTCAGATCGAGTCGAGAAGTCTGATGACGCAGCGAGAACGATGGCAGGAACATTATTTACGTAACAAAGATTAAAACGGTAGTCGTAATAGTTCTAGGGGTCTCAATCGATCATACCTGATAGCACTGACCCGAACTCGTCTCCGATTTCACCTTACTTCCGGTCAGATCGAGTCGAGAAGTCTGATGATGCAGCGAGAACGATGGAAGGAACATTATTTACGTAACAAAGATGAAATCGGTAGTCGTAATAGTTCTAGGGGTCTCGATCGATCATCCGTGATATCACTGACCCGAACTCGTCTTCGATTTCATCTTACTTCCGGTCAGATCGAGTTGAGAAGTCTGATGATGCAGCGAGAACGATGGCCGGAACATTATTTACGTAACAAAGATGAAATCGGTAGTCGTAACAGTTCTAGGGGTCTCGATCGATCATCCCTGATAGTACTCACCCGAACTCGTCTCTGATTTCATCTTACTTTCGGTCAGATCGAGTCGAGAAGTTTGATGATGCACCGAGAACGACGGCGAGAGAATTATTTACGTAAGAAACATGAAATCGGTGGTCTTAATGGTTCTAGGGGTCTCGATCGATCATCACTGATAGCACTGACCCGAACTCGTCTCCGATTTCATCTTACATCCGGTCAGATCGAGTCAAGCAGTCTGATGACGCAGCGAGAACGATGGCAGGAAATTTATTTACGTAACAAAGATTAAATCGGTAGTCGTAATAGTTGTAGGGGTCTCAATCGATCATCCCTGATAGCACTGACCCGAACTCCTCTCCGATTTCATCTTACTTCCGGTGAGATCGAGTCGAGAAGTCTGATGATGCAGCGAGTACGATGGCAGGAACATTATTTACGTAACAAAGATGAAATCGATAGTCGTAATAGTTCTAGGGATCTCAATCGATCATCCCTGATAGCACTCACCCGAACTCGTCTCCGATTTCATCTTACTTCCAGTCAGATCGAGGCGAGAAGTCTGATGACGCAGCGAGAACGATGGAAGGAACATTATTCACGTAACAAAGATGAAATCGGTAGTCGTAATCGTTCTAGGGGTCACGATCGATCATCCCTGATAGCACTCACCCGAACTCGTCTCTGATTTCATCGTACTTCCGGTCAGATCGAGTCAAGAAGTTTGATGATGCAGCGAGAACGACGGTGAGAGAATTATTTACGTAAGACAGATGAAATCGGTAGTCTTAATGGTTCTAGGGGTCTCGATCGATCATCCCTGAAAGCACTGACCCGAACTCGTCTCCGATTTCATCTTACATCCGGTCAGATCGAGTCGAGAAGTCTGATGACGCAGCGAGAACGATGGCAGGAACATTATTTACGTAACAGAGATTAAATCGGTAGTCGTAATAGTTCTAGGGGTCTCAATCGATCATCCCTGATAGCACTGACCCGAACTCGTCTTCGATTTCATCTTACTTCCGGTCAGATCGAGTTGAGAAGTCTGATGATGCAGTGAGAACGATGGTTGGAACATTATTTACGTAACAAAGATGAAATCGGTAGTCGTAATAGTTCTAGGGGTCTCGATCGATCATCCCTGATAGCACTCACCCGAACTCGTCTCTGATTTCATCGTACTTCCGGTCAGATCGAGTCGAGAAGTTTGATGATGCAGCGAGAACGACGGTGAGAGAATGATTTACGTAAGAAAGGTGAAATCGGTGGTCTTAATGGTTCTGGGGGTCTCGATCGATCATCGCTGATAGCACTGACCCGAACTCGTCTCCGATTTCATCTTACATCCGGTCAGATCGAGTCGAGAAGTCTGATGACGCAGCGAGAACGATGGCAGGAACATTATTTACGTAACAAAGATTAAATCGGTAGTCGTAATAGTTCTACAGGTCTCAATCGATCATCCCTGATAGCACTGACCCGAACTCGTCTCCGATTTCATCTTACTTCCTGTCAGATCGAGTTGAGAAGTCTGATGATGCAGCGAGAATGATGGCAGGAACATTATTTACGTAAGAAAGATGAAATCGGTAGTCGTAATAGTTCTAGGGGTCTCGATCGATCATCCCTGATAGCACTGACCCGAACTCGTCTCCGATTTCAGCTTACATCCGGTCAGATCGAGTCGAGAAGTCTGATGACGCAGCGAGAACGATGGCAGGAACATTATTTACGTAACAAAGATTAAATCGGTAGTCGTAATAGTTCTAGGTGTCTCAATCGATCATCCCTGATAGCACTGACCCGAACTCGTCTTCGATTTCATCTTACTTCCGTTCAGATCGCGTTGAGAAGTCTGATGATGCACCGAGAACGATGGCAGGAACATTATTTACGTAAGAAAGATGAAAACGGTAGTCGTACTAGTTATAGGGGTCTCGATCGATCATCCCTGATAGCACTGACCCCAACTCGTCTCCGATTTCATCTTACATCCGGTCAGATCGAGTCGAGAAGTTTGATGACGCAGCGAGAACGATGGCAGGAACATTATTTACGTAACAAAGATTAAATCGGTAGTCGTAATAGTTCTAGATATCTGAATCGATCATCCCTGATAGCACTGACCCGAACTCGTCTTCGATTTCATCTTACTTCTGGTCAGATCGAGTTGAGAAGTCCGATGATGCAGCGAGAACGATGGCCGGAACATTATTTACGTAACAAAGATGAAAGCGGTAGTCGTAACAGTTCTAGGGGTCTCGATCGATCATCCCTGATAGTACTCACCCGAACTCGTCTCTGATTTCATCTTACTTTCGGTCAGATCGAGTCGAGAAGTTTGACGATGCACCGAGAACGACGGCGAGAGAATTATTTATGTAAGAAACATGAGATCGGTGGTCTTAATGGTTCTAGGGGTCTCGATCGATCATCACTGATAGCACTGACCCGAACTCGTCTCCGATTTCATCTTACATCCGGTCAGATCGAGTCGAGCAGTCTGATGACGCAGTGAGAACGATGGCAGGAAATTTATTTACGTAACAAAGATTAAATCGGTAGTCGTAATAGTTGTAGGGGTCTCAATCGATCATCCCTGATATCACTGACCCGAACTCGTCTCCGATTTCATCTTACTTCCGGTCAGATCGAGTCGAGAAGTCTGATGATGCAGCGAGAACGATGGGAGGAACATTATTTACGTAACAAAGATGAAATCGGTAGTCGTAATAGTTCTAGGGGTCTCAATCGGTCATCCCTGCTGGCACTCACCCGAACTCGTCTCCGATTTCATCTTACTTCCAGTCAGATCGAGTCGAGAAGTCTGACGATGCAGCGAGAACGATGGAAGGAACATTATTTAAGTGACAAAGATGAAATCGGTAGTCGTAATAGTTCTACGGGTCTCGATCGATCATCCCTGATAGCACTCTCCCGAACTCGTCTCTGATTTCACCGTACTTCCGGTCAGATCGAGTCGAGAAGTTTGATGATGCAGCGAGAACGACGGTGAGAGAATTATTTACGTAAGAAAGATGAAATCGGTGGTCTTAATGGTTCTAGGGGTCTCGATCGATCATCGCTGATAGCACTGACCCGAACTCGTCTCCGATTTCATCTTACATCCGGTCAGATCGAGTCGAGAAGTCTGATGACGCAGCGAGAACGATGGCAGGAACATTATTTACGTAACAAAGATTAAAACGGTAGTCGTAATAGTTCTAGGGGTCTCAATCGATCATACCTGATAGCACTGACCCGAACTCGTCTCCGATTTCACCTTACTTCCGGTCAGATCGAGTCGAGAAGTCTGATGATGCAGCGAGAACGATGGAAGGAACATTATTTACGTAACAAAGATGAAATCGGTAGTCGTAATAGTTCTAGGGGTCTCGATCGATCATCCGTGATATCACTGACCCGAACTCGTCTTCGATTTCATCTTACTTCCGGTCAGATCGAGTTGAGAAGTCTGATGATGCAGCGAGAACGATGGCCGGAACATTATTTACGTAACAAAGATGAAATCGGTAGTCGTAACAGTTCTAGGGGTCTCGATCGATCATCCCTGATAGTACTCACCCGAACTCGTCTCTGATTTCATCTTACTTTCGGTCAGATCGAGTCGAGAAGTTTGATGATGCACCGAGAACGACGGCGAGAGAATTATTTACGTAAGAAACATGAAATCGGTGGTCTTAATGGTTCTAGGGGTCTCGATCGATCATCACTGATAGCACTGACCCGAACTCGTCTCCGATTTCATCTTACATCCGGTCAGATCGAGTCAAGCAGTCTGATGACGCAGCGAGAACGATGGCAGGAAATTTATTTACGTAACAAAGATTAAATCGGTAGTCGTAATAGTTGTAGGGGTCTCAATCGATCATCCCTGATAGCACTGACCCGAACTCCTCTCCGATTTCATCTTACTTCCGGTGAGATCGAGTCGAGAAGTCTGATGATGCAGCGAGTACGATGGCAGGAACATTATTTACGTAACAAAGATGAAATCGATAGTCGTAATAGTTCTAGGGATCTCAATCGATCATCCCTGATAGCACTCACCCGAACTCGTCTCCGATTTCATCTTACTTCCAGTCAGATCGAGGCGAGAAGTCTGATGACGCAGCGAGAACGATGGAAGGAACATTATTCACGTAACAAAGATGAAATCGGTAGTCGTAATCGTTCTAGGGGTCACGATCGATCATCCCTGATAGCACTCACCCGAACTCGTCTCTGATTTCATCGTACTTCCGGTCAGATCGAGTCAAGAAGTTTGATGATGCAGCGAGAACGACGGTGAGAGAATTATTTACGTAAGACAGATGAAATCGGTAGTCTTAATGGTTCTAGGGGTCTCGATCGATCATCCCTGAAAGCACTGACCCGAACTCGTCTCCGATTTCATCTTACATCCGGTCAGATCGAGTCGAGAAGTCTGATGACGCAGCGAGAACGATGGCAGGAACATTATTTACGTAACAGAGATTAAATCGGTAGTCGTAATAGTTCTAGGGGTCTCAATCGATCATCCCTGATAGCACTGACCCGAACTCGTCTTCGATTTCATCTTACTTCCGGTCAGATCGAGTTGAGAAGTCTGATGATGCAGTGAGAACGATGGTTGGAACATTATTTACGTAACAAAGATGAAATCGGTAGTCGTAATAGTTCTAGGGGTCTCGATCGATCATCCCTGATAGCACTCACCCGAACTCGTCTCTGATTTCATCGTACTTCCGGTCAGATCGAGTCGAGAAGTTTGATGATGCAGCGAGAACGACGGTGAGAGAATGATTTACGTAAGAAAGGTGAAATCGGTGGTCTTAATGGTTCTGGGGGTCTCGATCGATCATCGCTGATAGCACTGACCCGAACTCGTCTCCGATTTCATCTTACATCCGGTCAGATCGAGTCGAGAAGTCTGATGACGCAGCGAGAACGATGGCAGGAACATTATTTACGTAACAAAGATTAAATCGGTAGTCGTAATAGTTCTACAGGTCTCAATCGATCATCCCTGATAGCACTGACCCGAACTCGTCTCCGATTTCATCTTACTTCCTGTCAGATCGAGTTGAGAAGTCTGATGATGCAGCGAGAATGATGGCAGGAACATTATTTACGTAAGAAAGATGAAATCGGTAGTCGTAATAGTTCTAGGGGTCTCGATCGATCATCCCTGATAGCACTGACCCGAACTCGTCTCCGATTTCAGCTTACATCCGGTCAGATCGAGTCGAGAAGTCTGATGACGCAGCGAGAACGATGGCAGGAACATTATTTACGTAACAAAGATTAAATCGGTAGTCGTAATAGTTCTAGGTGTCTCAATCGATCATCCCTGATAGCACTGACCCGAACTCGTCTTCGATTTCATCTTACTTCCGTTCAGATCGCGTTGAGAAGTCTGATGATGCAGCGAGAACGATGGCAGGAACATTATTTACGTAAGAAAGATGAAAACGGTAGTCGTACTAGTTATAGGGGTCTCGATCGATCATCCCTGATAGCACTGACCCCAACTCGTCTCCGATTTCATCTTACATCCGGTCAGATCGAGTCGAGAAGTTTGATGACGCAGCGAGAACGATGGCAGGAACATTATTTACGTAACAAAGATTAAATCGGTAGTCGTAATAGTTCTAGATGTCTGAATCGATCATCCCTGATAGCACTGACCCGAACTCGTCTTCGATTTCATCTTACTTCTGGTCAGATCGAGTTGAGAAGTCCGATGATGCAGCGAGAACGATGGCCGGAACATTATTTACGTAACAAAGATGAAAGCGGTAGTCGTAACAGTTCTAGGGGTCTCGATCGATCATCCCTGATAGTACTCACCCGAACTCGTCTCTGATTTCATCTTACTTTCGGTCAGATCGAGTCGAGAAGTTTGACGATGCACCGAGAACGACGGCGAGAGAATTATTTATGTAAGAAACATGAGATCGGTGGTCTTAATGGTTCTAGGGGTCTCGATCGATCATCACTGATAGCACTGACCCGAACTCGTCTCCGATTTCATCTTACATCCGGTCAGATCGAGTCGAGCAGTCTGATGACGCAGTGAGAACGATGGCAGGAAATTTATTTACGTAACAAAGATTAAATCGGTAGTCGTAATAGTTGTAGGGGTCTCAATCGATCATCCCTGATATCACTGACCCGAACTCGTCTCCGATTTCATCTTACTTCCGGTCAGATCGAGTCGAGAAGTCTGATGATGCAGCGAGAACGATGGGAGGAACATTATTTACGTAACAAAGATGAAATCGGTAGTCGTAATAGTTCTAGGGGTCTCAATCGGTCATCCCTGCTGGCACTCACCCGAACTCGTCTCCGATTTCATCTTACTTCCAGTCAGATCGAGTCGAGAAGTCTGACGATGCAGCGAGAACGATGGAAGGAACATTATTTAAGTGACAAAGATGAAATCGGTAGTCGTAATAGTTCTACGGGTCTCGATCGATCATCCCTGATAGCACTCTCCCGAACTCGTCTCTGATTTCACCGTACTTCCGGTCAGATCGAGTCGAGAAGTTTGATGATGCAGCGAGAACGACGGTGAGAGAATTATTTACGTAAGAAAGATGAAATCGGTGGTCTTAATGGTTCTAGGGGTCTCGATCGATCATCGCTGATAGCACTGACCCGAACTCGTCTCCGATTTCATCTTACATCCGGTCAGATCGAGTCGAGAAGTCTGATGACGCAGCGAGAACGATGGCAGGAACATTATTTACGTAACAAAGATTAAAACGGTAGTCGTAATAGTTCTAGGGGTCTCAATCGATCATACCTGATAGCACTGACCCGAACTCGTCTCCGATTTCACCTTACTTCCGGTCAGATCGAGTCGAGAAGTCTGATGATGCAGCGAGAACGATGGAAGGAACATTATTTACGTAACAAAGATAAAATCTGTAGTCGTAATAGTTCTAGGGGTCTCGATCGATCATCCGTGATATCACTGACCCGAACTCGTCTTCGATTTCATCTTACTTCCGGTCAGATCGAGTTGAGAAGTCTGATGATGCAGCGATAACGATGGCCGGAACATTATTTACGTAACAAAGATGAAATCGGTAGTCGTAACAGTTCTAGGGGTCTCGATCGATCATCCCTGATAGTACTCACCCGAACTCGTCTCTGATTTCATCTTACTTTCGGTCAGATCGAGTCGAGAAGTTTGATGATGCACCGAGAACGACGGCGAGAGAATTATTTACGTAAGAAACATGAAATCGGTGGTCTTAATGGTTCTAGGGGTCTCGATCGATCATCACTGATAGCACTGACCCGAACTCGTCTCCGATTTCATCTTACATCCGGTCAGATCGAGTCGAGCAGTCTGATGACGCAGCGAGAACGATGGCAGGAAATTTATTTACGTAACAAAGATTAAATCGGTAGTCGTAATAGTTGTAGGGGTCTCAATCGGTCATCCCTGCTGGCACTCACCCGAACTCGTCTCCGATTTCATCTTACTTCCAGTCAGATCGAGTCGAAAAGTCTGATGATGCAGCGAGAACGATGGAAGGAACATTATTTACGTAACAAAGATGAAATCGGTAGTCGTAATAGTTCTAGGGGTCTCGATCGATCATCCGTGATAGCACTCACCCGAAGTCGTCTCTGATTTCATCGTACTTCCGGTCAGATCGAGTCGAGAAGTTTGATGATGCAGCGAGAACGACGGTGAGAGATTTATTTACGTAAGAAAGATGAAATCGGTGGTCTTAATGGTTCTAGGGGTCTCGATCGATCATCGCTGATAGCACTGACCCGAACTCGTCTCCGATTTCATCTTACATCCGGTCAGATCGAGTCGAGAAGTCTGATGACCCAGCGAGAACGATGGCAGGAACATTATTTACGTAACAAAGATTAAATCGGTAGTCGTAATAGTTCTACGGGTCTCAATCGATCATCCCTGATAGCACTGACCCGAACTCGTCTCCGATTTCATCTTACCTCCGGTCAGATCGAGTCGAGAAGTCTGATGATGCAGCGAGAACGATGGCAGGAACATTATTTACGTAAGAAAGATGAAATCGGTAGTCGTAATAGTTCTAGGGGTCTCGATCGATCATCCCTGATAGCACTGACCCGAACTCGTCTCCGATTTCAGCTTACATCCGGTCAGATCGAGTCGAGAAGTCTGATGACGCAGCGAGAACGATGGGAGGAACATTATTTACGTAACAAAGATTAAATCGGTAGTCGTAATAGTTCTAGGTGTCTCAATCGATCATCCCTGATAGCACTGACCCGAACTCGTCTTCGATTTCATCTTACTTCCGTTCAGATCGAGTTGAGAAGTCTGATGATGCAGCGAGAACGATGGCAGGAACATTATTTACGTAAGAAAGATGAAATCGGTAGTCGTAATAGTTCTAGGGGTCTCGATCGATCATCCCTGATAGCACTGACCCCAACTCGTCTCCGATTTCATCTTACATCCGGTCAGATCGAGTCGAGAAGTCTGATGACGCAGCGAGAACGATGGCAGGAACATTATTTACGTAACAAAGATTAAATCGGTAGTCGTAATAGTTCTAGGTGTCTCAATCGATCATCCCTGATAGCACTGACCCGAACTCGTCTTCGATTTCATCTTACTTCCGGTCAGATCGAGTCGAGAAGTCTGATGACGCAGCGAGAACGATGGCAGGAACATTATTTACGTAACAAAGATTAAATCGGTAGTCGTAATAGTTTTAGGTGTCTCAATCGATCATCCCTGGTAGCACTGACCCGAACTCGTCTTCGATTTCATCTTACTTCCGGTCAGATCGAGTTGAGAAGTCTGATGATGCAGCGAGAACGATGGCCGGAACATTATTTACGTAACAAAGATGAAATCGGTAGTCGTAACAGTTCTAGGGGTCTCGATCGATCATCCCTGATAGTACTCACCCGAACTCGTCTCTGATTTCATCTTACTTTCGGTCAGATCGAGTCGAGAAGTTTGATGATGCACCGAGAACGACGGCGAGAGAATTATTTACGTAAGAAACATGAAATCGGTGGTCTTAATGGTTCTAGGGGTCTCGATCGATCATCACTGATAGCACTGACCCGAACTCGTCTCCGATTTCATCTTACATCCGGTCAGATCGAGTCGAGCAGTCTGATGACGCAGCGAGAACGATGGCAGGAAATTTATTTACGTAACAAAGATTAAATCGGTAGTCGTAATAGTTCTGGGGGTCTCAATCGATCATCCCTGATAGCACTGACCCGAACTCGTCTCCGATTTCATCTTACTTCCGGTCAGATCGAGTCGAGAAGTCTGATGATGCAGCGAGAACGATGGGAGGAACATTATTTACGTAACAAAGATGAAATCGGTAGTCGTAATAGTTCTAGGGGTCTCAATCGGTCATCCCTGCTGGCACTCACCCGAACTCGTCTCCGATTTCATCTTACTTCCAGTCAGATCGAGTCGAGAAGTCTGATGATGCAGCGAGAACGATGGAAGGAACATTATTTACGTGACAAAGATGAAATCGGCAGTCGTAATAGTTCTAGGGGTCTTAATCGGTCATCCCTGCTGGCACTCACCCGAACTCGTCTCCGATTTCATCTTACTTCCAGTCAGATCGAGTCGAAAAGTCTGATGATGCAGCGAGAACGATGGAAGGAACATTATTTACGTAACAAAGATGAAATCGGTAGTCGTAATAGTTCTAGGGGTCTCGATCGATCATCCGTGATAGCACTCACCCGAAGTCGTCTCTGATTTCATCTTACTTCCGGTCAGATCGAGTCGAGAAGTCTGATGATGCAGCGAGAACGATGGCAGGAACATTATTTACGTAAGAAAGATGAAATCGGTAGTCGTAATAGTTCTAGGGGTCTCGATCGATCATCCCTGATAGCACTGACCCGAACCCGTCTCCGATTTCAGCTTACATCCGGTCAGATCGAGTCGAGAAGTCTGATGACGCAGCGAGAACGATGGGAGGAACATTATTTACGTAACAAAGATTAAATCGGTAGTCGTAATAGTTCTAGGTGTCTCAATCGATCATCCCTGATAGCACTGACCCGAACTCGTCTTCGATTTCATATTACTTCCGTTCAGATCGAGTTGAGAAGTCTGATGATGCAGCGAGAACGATGGCAGGAACATTATTTACGTAACAAAGATGAAATCGGTAGTCGTAATAGTTCTAGGGGTCTCGATCGATCATCCCTGATAGCACTGACCCCAACTCGTCTCCGATTTCATCTTACATCCGGTCAGATCGAGTCGAGAAGTCTGATGACGCAGCGAGAACGATGGCAGGAACATTATTTACGTAACAAAGATTAAATCGGTAGTCGTAATAGTTCTAGGTGTCTCAATCGATCATCCCTGATAGCACTGACCCGAACTCGTCTTCGATTTCATCTTACTTCCGGTCAGATCGAGTCGAGAAGTCTGATGACGCAGCGAGAACGATGGCAGGAACATTATTTACGTAACAAAGATTAAATCGGTAGTCGTAATAGTTCTAGGTGTCTCAATCGATCATCCCTGATATCACTGACCCGAACTCGTCGTCGATGTCATCTTACTTCCGGTCAGATCGAGTTGAGAAGTCTGATGATGCAGCGAGAACGATGGCCGGAACATTATTTACGCAACAAAGATGAAATCGGTAGTCGTAACAGTTCTAGGGGTCTCGATCGATCATCCCTGATAGTACTCACCCGAACTCGTCTCTGATTTCATCTTACTTTCGGTCAGATCGAGTCGAGAAGTTTGATGATGCACCGAGAACGACGGCGAGAGAATTATTTACGTAAGAAACATGAAATCGGTGGTCTTAATGGTTCTAGGGGTCTCGATCGATCATCACTGATAGCACTGACCCGAACTCGTCTCCGATTTCATCTTACATCCGGTCAGATCGAGTCGAGCAGTCTGATGACGCAGCGAGAACGATGGCAGGAAATTTATTTACGTAACAAAGATTAAATCGGTAGTCGTAATAGTTGTAGGGGTCTCAATCGATCATCCCTGATAGCACTGACCCGAACTCGTCTCCGATTTCATCTTACTTCTGGTCAGATCGAGTCGAGAAGTCTGATGATGCAGCGAGAACGATGGGAGGAACATTATTTACGTAACAAAGATGAAATCGGTAGTCGTAATAGTTCTAGGGGTCTCAATCGGTCATCCCTGCTGGCACTCACCCGAACTCGTCTCCGATTTCATCTTACTTCCAGTCAGATCGAGTCGAGAAGTCTGATGATGCAGCAAGAACGATAGAAGGAACATTATTTACGTGGCAAAGATGAAATCGGTAGTCGTAATAGTTCTAGGGGTCTCAATCGGTCATCCCTGCTGGCACTCACCCGAACTCGTCTCCGATTTCATCTTACTTCCAGTCAGATCGAGTCGAGAAGTCTGATGATGCAGCGAGAACGATGGAAGGAACATTATTTACGTGACAAAGATGAAATCGGTAGTCGTAATAGTTCTACGGGTCTCGATCGGTCATCCCTGATAGCACTCTCCCGAACTCGTCTCTGATTTCATCGTACTTCCGGTCAGATCGAGTCGAGAAGTTTGATGATGCAGCGAGAACGACGGTGAGAGTATTATTTACGTAAGAAAGATGAAATCTGTGGTCTTAATGGTTCTAGGGGTCTCGATCGATCATCGCTGATAGCACTGACCCGAACTCGTCTCCGATTTCATCTTACATCCGGTCAGATCGAGTCGAGAAGTCTGATGACGCAGCGAGAACGATGGCAGGAACATTATTTACGTAACAAAGATTAAATCGGTAGTCGTAATAGTTCTAGGGGTCTCATTCGATCATCCCTGATAGCACTGATCCGAACTCCTCTCCGATTTCATCTTACTTCCGGTCAGATCGAGTCGAGAAGTTTGATGATGCAGCGAGAACGACGGTGAGAGAATTATTTACGTAAGAAAGATGAAATCGGTGGTCTTAATGGTTCTAGGGGTCTCGATCGATCATCGCTGATAGCACTGACCCGAACTCGTCTCCGATTTCATCTTACATCCGGTCAGATCGAGTCGAGAAGTCTGATGACGCAGCGAGAACGATGGCAGGAACATTATTTACGTAACAAAGATTAAATCGGTAGTCGTAATAGTTCTACGGGTCTCAATCGATCATCCCTGATAGCACTGACCCGAACTCGTCTCCGCTTTCATCTTACTTCCGGTCAGATCGAGTCGAGAAGTCTGATGATGCAGCGAGAACGATGGCAGGAACATTATTTACGTAAGAAAGATGAAATCGGTAGTCGTAATAGTTCTAGGGGTCTCAATCGATCATCCCTGATAGCACTCACCCGAACTCGTCTCCGATTTCATCTTACTTCCGGTCAGATCGAGTCGAGAAGTCTGATGATGCAGCGAGAACGATGGGAGGAACATTATTTACGTAACAAAGATGAAATCAGTAGTCGTAATAGTTCTAGGGGTCTCAGTCGATCATCCCTGATAGCACTCACCCGAACTCGTCTCCGATTTCATCTTACTTCCAGTCAGATCGAGTCGAGAAGTCTGATGATGCAGCGAGAACGATAGAAGGAACATTATTTACGTGACAAAGATGAAATCGGTAGTCGTAATAGTTCTAGGGGTCTCAATCGGTCATCCCTGCTGGCACTCACCCGAACTCGTCTCCGGTTTCATCTTACTTCCATTCAGATCGAGTCGAGAAGTCTGATGATGCAGCGAGAACGATGGAAGGAACATTATTTACGTGACAAAGATGAAATCGGTAGTCGTAATAGTTCTACGGGTCTCGATCGATCATCCCTGATAGCACTCTCCCGAACTCGTCTCTGATTTCATCGTACTTCCGGTCAGATCGAGTCGAAAAGTCTGATGATGCAGCGAGAACGATGGAAGGAACATTATTTACGTAACAAAGATGAAATCGGTAGTCGTAATAGTTCTAGGGGTCTCGATCGATCATCCGTGATAGCACTCACCCGAAGTCGTCTCTGATTTCATCGTACTTCCGGTCAGATCGAGTCGAGAAGTTTGATGATGCAGCGAGAACGACGGTGAGAGAATTATTTACGTAAGAAAGATGAAATCGGTGGTCTTAATGGTTCTAGGGGTCTTGATCGATCATCGCTGATAGCACTGACCCGAACTCGTCTCCGATTTCATCTTACATCCGTTCAGATCGAGTCGAGGAGTCTGATGACGCAGCGAGAACGATGGCAGGAACATTATTTACGTAACAAAGATTAAATCGGTTGTCGTAATAGTTCTACGGGTCTCAATCGATCATCCCTGATAGCACTGACCCGAACTCGTCTCCGATTTCATCTTACTTCCGGTCAGATCGAGTCGAGAAGTCTGATGATGCAGCGAGAACGATGGCAGGAACATTATTTACGTAAGAAAGATGAAATCGGTAGTCGTAATAGTTCTAGGGGTCTCAATCGATCATCCCTGATAGCACTCACCCGAACTCGTCTCTGATTTCATCGTAATTCCGGTCAGATCGAGTCGCGAAGTTTGATGATGCAGCGAGAACGACGGTGAGAGAATTATTTACGTAAGAAAGATGAAATCGGTAGTGTTAATGGTTCTACGGTTCTCGATCGATCATCCATGATAGCACTGACCCGAACTCGTCTCCGATTTCATCTTACTTCCGGTCAGATCGAGTCGAGAGGTCTGATGACGCAGCGAGAACGATGGCAGGAACATTATTTACGTAACAAAGATTAAACCGGTAGTCATAAGAGTTCTAGGTGTCTCAATCGATCATCCCTGATAGCACTGACCCGAACTCGTCTTCGATTTCATCTTACTTCCGGTGAGATCGAGTTGAGAAGTCTGATGATGCAGCGAGAACGATGGCAGGAACATTATTTACGTAACAAAGATGAAATCGGTAGTCGTAATAGTTCTAGGGGTCTCGATCGATCATCCCTGATAGCACTGACCCCAACTCGTCTCCGATTTCATCTTACATCCGGTCAGATCGAGTCGAGAAGTCTGATGACGCAGCGAGAACGATGGCAGGAACATTATTTACGTAACAAAGATTAAATCGGTAGTCGTAATAGTTCTAGGTGTCTCAATCGATCATCCCTGATATCACTGACCCGAACTCGTCGTCGATTTCATCTTACTTCCGGTCAGATCGAGTTGAGAAGTCGGATGATGCAGCGAGAACGATGGCCGGAACATTATTTACGTAACAAAGATGAAATCGGTAGTCGTAACAGGTCTAGGGGTCTCGATCGATCATCCCTGATAGTACTCACCCGAACTCGTCTCTGATTTCATCTTACTTTCGGTCAGATCGAGTCGAGAAGTTTGATGATGCACCGAGAACGACGGCGAGAGAATTATTTACGTAAGAAACATGAAATCGGTGGTCTTAATGGTTCTAGGGGTCTCGATCGATCATCACTGATAGCACTGACCCGAACTCGTCTCCGATTTCATCTTACATCCGGTCAGATCGAGTCGAGCAGTCTGATGACGCAGCGAGAACGATGGCAGGAAATTTATTTACGTAACAAAGATTAAATCGGTAGTCGTAATAGTTGTAGGGGTCTCAATCGATCATCCCTGATAGCACTGACCCGAACTCGTCTCCGATTTCATCTTACTTCCGGTCAGATCGAGTCGAGAAGTCTGATGATGCAGCGAGAACGATGGGAGGAACATTATTTACGTAACAAAGATGGAATCGGTAGTCGTAATAGTTCTAGGGGTCTCAATCGGTCATTCCTGCTGGCACTCACCCGAACTCGTCTCCGATTTCATCTTACTTCCAGTCAGATCGAGTCGAGAAGTCTGATGATGCAGCGAGAACGATGGAAGGAACATTATTTACGTGACAACGATGAAATCGGTAGTCGTAATAGTTCTACGGGGCTCGATCGATCATCCCTGCTAGCACTCTCCTGAACTCGTCTCTGATTTCATCGTACTTCCGGTCAGATCGAGTCGAGAAGTTTGATGATGCAGCGAGAACGACGGTGAGAGAATTATTTACGTAAGAAAGAAGAAATCGGTGGTCTTAATCGTTCTAGGGGTCTCGATCGATCATCGCTGATAGCACTGACCCGAACTCGTCTCCGATTTCATCTTACATCCGGTCAGATCGAGTCGAGAAGTCTGATGACGCAGCGAGAACGATGGCAGGAACATTATTTACGTAACAAAGATTAAATCGGTAGTCGTAATAGTTCTAGGGGTCTCAATCGATCATCCCTGATAGCACTGACCCGAACTCGTCTCCGATTTCATCTTACTTCCGGTCAGATCGAGTCGAGAAGTCTGATGATGCAGTGAGAACGATGGCTGGAACATTATTTACGTAACAAAGATGAAATCGGTAGTCGTAATAGTTCTAGGGGTCTCAATCGATCATCCCTGATAGCACTCACCCGAACTCGTCTCCGATTTCATCTTACTTCCAGTCAGATCGAGTCGAAAAGTCTGATGATGCAGCGAGAACGATGGAAGGAACATTAATTACGTAACAAAGATGAAATCGGTAGTCGTAATAGTTCTAGGGGTCTCGATCGATCATCCGTGATAGCACTCACCCGAAGTCGTCTCTGATTTCATCGTACTTCCGGTCAGATCGAGTCGAGAAGTTTGACGATGCAGCGAGAACGACGGTGAGAGAATTATTTACGTAAGAAAGATGAAATCGGTGGTCTTAATGGTTCTAGGGGTCTCGATTGATCATCGCTGATAGCACTGACCCGAACGCGTCTCCGATTTCATCTTACATCAGGTCAGATCGAGTCGAGAAGTCTGATGACGCAGCGAGAACGATGGCAGGAACATTATTTACATAACAAAGATTAAATCGGTAGTCGTAATAGTTCTACGGGTCTCAATCGATCATCCCTGATAGCACTGACCCGAACTCGTCTCCGATTTCATCTTACTTCCGGTCAGATCGAGTCGAGAAGTCTGATGATGCAGCGAGAACGATGGCAGGAACATTATTTACGTAAGAAAGATGAAATCGGTAGTCGTAATAGTTCTAGGGGTCTCAATCGATCATCCCTGATAGCACTCACCCGAACTCGTCTCTGATTTCATCGTAATTCCGGTCAGATCGAGTCGCGAAGTTTGATGATGCAGCGAGAACGACGGTGAGAGAATTATTTACGTAAGAAAGATGAAATCGGTAGTCTTAATGGTTCTACGGTTCTCGATCGATCATCCCTGATAGCACTGACCCGAATTCGTCTCCGATTTCATCTTACATCCGGTCAGATCGAGTCGAGAAGTCTGATGACGCAGCGAGAACGATGGCAGGAACATTATTTACGTAACAAAGATTAAATCGGTAGTCGTAATAGTTCTAGGTGTCTCAATCGATCATCCCTGATATCACTGACCCGAACTCGTCTTCGATTTCATCTTACTTCCGGTCAGATCGAGTTGAGAAGTCGGATGATGCAGCGAGAACGATGGCCGGAACATTATTTACGTAACAAAGATGAAATCGGTAGTCGTAACAGGTCTAGGGGTCTCGATCGATCATCCCTGATAGTACTCACCCGAACTCGTCTCTGATTTCATCTTACTTTCGGTCAGATCGAGTCGAGAAGTTTGATGATGCACCGAGAACGACGGCGAGAGAATTATTTACGTAAGAAACATGAAATCGGTGGTCTTAATGGTTCTAGGGGTCTCGATCGATCATCACTGATAGCACTGACCCGAACTCGTCTCCGATTTCATCTTACATCCGGTCAGATCGAGTCGAGCAGTCTGATGACGCAGCGAGAACGATGGCAGGAAATTTATTTACGTAACAAAGATTAAATCGGTAGTCGTAATAGTTGTAGGGGTCTCAATCGATCATCCCTGATAGCACTGACCCGAACTCGTCTCCGATTTCATCTTACTTCCGGTCAGATCGAGTCGAGAAGTCTGATGATGCAGCGAGAACGATGGGAGGAACATTATTTACGTAACAAAGATGGAATCGGTAGTCGTAATAGTTCTAGGGGTCTCAATCGGTCATTCCTGCTGGCACTCACCCGAACTCGTCTCCGATTTCATCTTACTTCCAGTCAGATCGAGTCGAGAAGTCTGATGATGCAGCGAGAACGATGGAAGGAACATTATTTACGTGACAACGATGAAATCGGTAGTCGTAATAGTTCTACGGGTCTCGATCGATCATCCCTGCTAGCACTCTCCTGAACTCGTCTCTGATTTCATCGTACTTCCGGTCAGATCGAGTCGAGAAGTTTGATGATGCAGCGAGAACGACGGTGAGAGAATTATTTGAGTAAGAAAGAAGAAATCGGTGGTCTTAATCGTTCTAGGGGTCTCGATCGATCATCGCTGATAGCACTGACCCGAACTCGTCTCCGATTTCATCTTACATCCGGTCAGATCGAGTCGAGAAGTCTGATGACGCAGCGAGAACGATGGCAGGAACATTATTTACGTAACAAAGATTAAATCGGTAGTCGTAATAGTTCTAGGGGTCTCAATCGATCATCCCTGATAGCACTGACCCGAACTCGTCTCCTATTTCATCTTACTTCCGGTCAGATCGAGTCGAGAAGTCTGATGATGCAGTGAGAACGATGGCTGGAACATTATTTACGTAACAAAGATGAAATCGGTAGTCGTAATAGTTCTAGGGGTCTCAATCGATCATCCCTGATAGCACTCACCCGAACTCGTCTCCGATTTCATCTTACTTCCAGTCAGATCGAGTCGAAAAGTCTGATGATGCAGCGAGAACGATGGAAGGAACATTATTTACGTAACAAAGATGAAATCGGTAGTCGTAATAGTTCTAGGGGTCTCGATCGATCATCCGTGATAGCACTCACCCGAAGTCGTCTCTGATTTCATCGTACTTCCGGTCAGATCGAGTCGAGAAGTTTGATGATGCAGCGAGAACGACGGTGAGAGAATTATTTACGTAAGAAAGATGAAATCGGTGGTCGTAATGGTTCTAGGGGTCTCGATCGATCATCGCTGATAGCACTGACCCGAACTCGTCTCCGATTTCATCTTACATCCGGTCAGATCGAGTCGAGAAGTCTGATGACGCAGCGAGAACGATGGCAGGAACATTATTTACGTAACAAAGATTAAATCGGTAGTCGTAATAGTTCTACGGGTCTCAATCGATCATCCCTGATAGCACTGACCCGAACTCGTCTCCCATTTCATCTTACTTCCGGTCAGATCGAGTCGAGAAGTCTGATGATGCAGCGAGAACGATGGCAGGAACATTATTTACGTAAGAAAGATGAAATCGGTAGTCGTAATAGTTCTAGGGGTCTCAATCGATCATCCCTGATAGCACTCACCCGAACTCGTCTCTGATTTCATCGTAATTCCGGTCAGATCGAGTCGCGAAGTTTGATGATGCAGCGAGAACGACGGTGAGAGAATTATTTACGTAAGAAAGATGAAATCGGTAGTGTTAATGGTTCTACGGTTCTCGATCGATAATCCCTGATAGCACTGACCCGAACTCGTCTCCGATTTCATCTTACTTCCGGTCAGATCGAGTCGAGAAGTCTGATGACGCAGCGAGAACGATCGCAGGAACATTATTTACGTAACAAAGATTAAACCGGTAGTCGTAATAGTTCTAGGTGTCTCAATCGATCATCCCTGATAGCACTGACACGAACTCGTCTTCGATTTCATCTTACTTCCGGTCAGATCGAGTTGAGAAGTCTGATGATGCAGCGAGAACGATGGCAGGAACATTATTTACGTAACAAAGATGAAATCGGTAGTCGTAAAAGTTCTAGGGGTCTCGATCGATCATCCCTGATAGCACTGACCCCAACTCGTCTCCGATTTCATCTTACATCCGGTCAGATCGAGTCGAGAAGTGTGATGACGCAGCGAGAACGATGGCAGGAACATTATTTACGTAACAAAGATTAAATCGGTAGTCGTAATAGTTCTAGGTGTCTCAATCGATCATCCCTGATATCACTGACCCGAACTCGTCGTCGATTTCATCTTACTTCCGGTCAGATCGAGTTGAGAAGTCTGATGATGCATCGAGAACGATGGCCGGAACATTATTTACGTAACAAAGATGAAATCGGTAGTCGTAACAGTTCTAGGGGTCTCGATCGCTCATCCCTGATAGTACTCACCCGAACTCGTCTCTGATTTCATCTTACTTTCGGTCACATCGAGTCGAGAAGTTTGATGATGCACCGAGAACGACGGCGAGAGAATTATTTACGTAAGAAACATGAAATCGGTGGTCTTAATGGTTCTAGGGGTCTCGATCGATCATCACTGATAGCACTGACCCGAACTCGTCTCCGATTTCATCTTACATCCGGTCAGATCGAGTCGAGCAGTCTGATGACGCAGCGAGAACGATGGCAGGAAATTTATTTACGTAACAAAGATTAAATCGGTAGTCGTAATAGTTGGAGGGGTCTCAATCGATCATCCCTGATAGCACTGACCCGAACTCGTCTCCGATTTCATCTTACTTCCGGTCAGATCGAGTCGAGAAGTCTGATGATGCAGCGAGAACGATGGGAGGAACATTATTTACGTAACAAAGATGGAATCGGTAGTCGTAATAGTTCTAGGGGTCTCAATCGGTCATTCCTGCTGGCACTCACCCGAACTCGTCTCCGATTTCATCTTACTTCCAGTCAGATCGAGTCGAGAAGTCTGATGATGCAGCGAGAACGATGGAAGGAACATTATTTACGTGACAAAGATGAAATCGGTAGTCGTAATAGTTCTACGGGTCTCGATCGATCATCCCTGATAGCACTCTCCTGAACTCGTCTCTGATTTCATCGTACTTCCGGTCAGATCGAGTCGAGAAGTTTGATGATGCAGCGAGAACGACGGTGAGAGAATTATTTACGTAAGAATAAGAAATCGGTGGTCTTAATCGTTCTAGGGGTCTCGATCGATCATCGCTGATAGCACTGACCCGAACTCGTCTCCGATTTCATCTTACATCCGGTCAGATCGAGTCGAGAAGTCTGATGACGCAGCGAGAACGATGGCAGGAACATTAATTACGTAACAAAGATTAAATCGGTAGTCGTAATAGTTCTAGGGGTCTCAATCGATCATCCCTGATAGCACTGACCCGAACTCGTCTCCGATTTCATCATACTTGCGGTCAGATCGAGTCGAGAAGTCTGATGATGCAGTGAGAACGATGGCTGGAACATTATTTACGTAACAAAGATGAAATCGGTAGTCGTAATAGTTCTAGGGGTCTCAATCGATCATCCCTGATAGCACTCACCCGAACTCGTCTCCGATTCCATCTTACTTCCAGTCAGATCGAGTCGAAAAGTCTGATGATGCAGCGAGAACGATGGAAGGAACATTATTTACGTAACAAAGATAAAATCGGTAGTCGTAATAGTTCTAGGGGTCTCGATCGATCATCCGTGATAGCACTCACCCGAAGTCGTCTCTGATTTCATCGTACTTCCGGTCAGATCGAGTCGAGAAGTTTGATGATGCAGCGAGAACGACGGTGAGAGAATTATTTACGTAAGAAAGATGAAATCGGTGGTCTTAATGGTTCTAGGGGTCTCGATCGATCATCGCTGATAGCACTGACCCGAACTCGTCTCCGATTTCATCTTACATCAGGTCAGATCGAGTCGAGAAGTCTGATGACGCAGCGAGAACGATGGCAGGAACATTATTTACATAACAAAGATTAAATCGGTAGTCGTAATAGTTCTACGGGTCTCAATCGATCATCCCTGATAGCACTGACCCGAACTCGTCTCCGATTTCATCTTACTTCCGGTCAGATCGAGTCGAGAAGTCTGATGATGCAGCGAGAACGATGGCAGGAACATTATTTACGTAAGAAAGATGAAATCGGTAGTCGTAATAGTTCTAGGGGTCTCAATCGATCATCCCTGATAGCACTCACCCGAACTCGTCTCTGATTTCATCGCAATTCCGGTCAGATCGAGTCGCGAAGTTTGATGATGCAGCGAGAACGACGGTGAGAGAATTATTTACGTAAGAACAATGAAATCGGTAGTCTTAATGGTTCTACGGTTCTCGATCGATCATCCCTGATAGCACTGACCCGAACTCGTCTCCGATTTCATCTTACATCCGGTCAGATCGAGTCGAGAACTCTGATGACGCAGCGAGAACGATGGCAGGAACATTATTTACGTAACAAAGATTAAATCGGTAGTCGTAATAGTTCTAGGTGTCTCAATCGATCATCCCTGATAGCACTGACCCGAACTCGTCGTCGATTTCATCTTACTTCCGGTCAGATCGAGTTGAGAATTCTGATGATGCAGCGAGAACGATGGCAGGAACATTATTTACGTAACAAAGATGAAATCGGTAGTCGTAATAGTTCTAGGGGTCTCGATCGATCATCCCTGATAGCACTGACCCCAACTCGTCTCCGATTTCATCTTACATCCGGTCAGATCGAGTCGAGAAGTCTGATGACGCAGCGAGAACGATGGCAGGAACATTATTTACGTAACAAAGATTAAATCGGTAGTCGTAATAGTTCTACGGGTCTCAATCGATCATCCCTGATAGCACTGACCCGAACTCGTCTCCGATTTCATCTTACTTCCAGTCAGATCGAGTCGAAAAGTCTGATGATGCAGCGAGAACGATGGAAGGAACATTATTTACGTAACAAAGATAAAATCGGTAGTCGTAATAGTTCTAGGGGTCTCGATCGATCATCCGTGATAGCACTCACCCGAAGTCGTCTCTGATTTCATCGTACTTCCGGTCAGATCGAGTCGAGAAGTTTGATGATGCAGCGAGAACGACGGTGAGAGAATTATTTACGTAAGAAAGATGAAATCGGTGGTCTTAATGGTTCTAGGGGTCTCGATCGATCATCGCTGATAGCACTGACCCGAACTCGTCTCCGATTTCATCTTACATCAGGTCAGATCGAGTCGAGAAGTCTGATGACGCAGCGAGAACGATGGCAGGAACATTATTTACATAACAAAGATTAAATCGGTAGTCGTAATAGTTCTACGGGTCTCAATCGATCATCCCTGATAGCACTGACCCGAACTCGTCTCCGATTTCATCTTACTTCCGGTCAGATCGAGTCGAGAAGTCTGATGATGCAGCGAGAACGATGGCAGGAACATTATTTACGTAAGAAAGATGAAATCGGTAGTCGTAATAGTTCTAGGGGTCTCAATCGATCATCCCTGATAGCACTCACCCGAACTCGTCTCTGATTTCATCGCAATTCCGGTCAGATCGAGTCGCGAAGTTTGATGATGCAGCGAGAACGACGGTGAGAGAATTATTTACGTAAGAACAATGAAATCGGTAGTCTTAATGGTTCTACGGTTCTCGATCGATCATCCCTGATAGCACTGACCCGAACTCGTCTCCGATTTCATCTTACATCCGGTCAGATCGAGTCGAGAACTCTGATGACGCAGCGAGAACGATGGCAGGAACATTATTTACGTAACAAAGATTAAATCGGTAGTCGTAATAGTTCTAGGTGTCTCAATCGATCATCCCTGATAGCACTGACCCGAACTCGTCGTCGATTTCATCTTACTTCCGGTCAGATCGAGTTGAGAATTCTGATGATGCAGCGAGAACGATGGCAGGAACATTATTTACGTAACAAAGATGAAATCGGTAGTCGTAATAGTTCTAGGGGTCTCGATCGATCATCCCTGATAGCACTGACCCCAACCCGTCTCCGATTTCATCTTACATCCGGTCAGATCGAGTCGAGAAGTCTGATGACGCAGCGAGAACGATGGCAGGAACATTATTTAGGTAACAAAGATTAAATCGGTAGTCGTAATAGTTCTACGGGTCTCAATCGATCATCCCTGATAGCACTGACCCGAACTCGTCTCCGATTTCATCTTACTTCCGGTCAGATCGAGTCGAGAAGTCTGATGATGCAGCGAGAACGATGGCAGGAACATTATTTACGTAAGAAAGATGAAATCGGTAGTCGTAATAGTTCTAGGGGTCTCAATCGGTCATCCCTGATAGCACTCACCCGAACTCGTCTCTGATTTCAGCGTAATTCCGGTCAGATCGAGTCGCGAAGTTTGATGATGCAGCGAGAACGACGGTGAGAGAATTATTTACGTAAGAAAGATGAAATCCGTAGTCTTAATGGTTCTACGGTTCTCGATCGATCATCCCTGATAGCACTGACCCGAATTCGTCTCCGATGTCATCTTACATCCGGTCAGATCGAGTCGAGAAGTCTGATGACGCAGCGAGAACGATGGCAGGAACATTATTTACGTAACAAAGATTAAATCGGTAGTCGTAATAGTTCTAGGTGTCTCAATCGATCATCCCTGATAGCACTGACCCGAACTCGTCTTCGATTTCATCTTACTTCCGGTCAGATCGAGTTGAGAAGTCTGATGATGCAGCGAGAACGATGGCAGGAAAATTATTTACGTAACAAAGATGAAATCGGTAGTCGTAATAGTTCCAGGGGTCTCAATCGATCATTCCTGATAGCACTCACCCAAACTCGTCTCTGATTTCATCGTACTTCCGGTCAGATCGAGTCAAGAAGTTTGATGATGCAGCGAGAACGACGGTGAGAGAATTATTTACGTAAGAAAGATGAAATCGGTGGTCTTAATGGTTCTAAGGGTCTCGGTCGATCATCGCTGATAGCACTGACCTGAACTCGTCTCCAATTTCACCTTACATCCGGTCAGATCGAGTCGAGAAGTCTGATGACGCAGCGAGAACGATGGCAGGAACATTATTTACGTAACAATAATTAAATCGGTAGTCGTAACAGTTCTGCGCGTCTCAATCGATCATCCCTGATAGCACTGACCCGAACTCGTCTCCGATTTCATCTTACTTCCGGTCAGATCGAGTCGAGAAGTTTGATGATGCAACGAGAACGACGGTGAGAGAATTATTTACGTAAGAAAGATGAAATCGGTGGTCTTAATGGTTCTAGGGGTCTCGATCGATCATCGCTGATAGCACTGACCAGAACTCGTCTCCGATTTCATCTTACATCCGGTCAGATCGAGTCGGGAAGTCTGATGACGCAGCGAGAACGATGGCAGGAACATTATTTACGTAACAAAGATTAAATCGGCAGTCGTCATAGTTCTAGGGGTCTCAATCGATCATCCCTGATAGCACTGGACCGAACTCGTCTCCGATTTCATCTTACTTCCGGTCAGATCGAGTCGAGAAGTCTGATGATGCAGCGAGAACTATGGCAGGAACATTATTTACGTAAGAAAGATGAAATCGGTAGTCGTAATAGTTCTAGGGGTCTCGATCGAACATCCCGGATAGCACTCATCCGAACTCGTCTCTGATTTCATCGTACTTCCGGTCAGATCGAGTCGAGAAGTTTGATGATGCAGCGAGAACGACCGTGAGAGAATTATTTACGTAAGAAAGATGAAATCGGTGGTCTTAATGGTTCTAGGGGTCTCGATCGATTATCCCTAATAGCACTGACCCGAACTCGTCTCTGATTTCATCGTACTTCCGGTCAGATCGAGTCGAGAAGTTTGATGATGCTGCGAGAACGATGGTGAGAGAATTATTTACGTAAGAAAGATGAAATCGGTGGTCTTAATGGTTCTAGGGGTCCCGATCGATCATCGCTGATAGCACTGACCCGAACTCGTCTCCGATTTCATCTTACATACGGTCAGATCGAGTCGAGAACTCTGATGACGCAGCGAGAATGATGGCAGGAACATTATTTACGTAACAAAGATTAAATCCGTAGACGTAATAGTTCTAGGGGTCTAAATCGATCATCCCTGATAGCACTGACCCGAACTCGTCTCCGATTTCATCTTACTTCCCGTCAGATCGAGTCGAGAAGTCTGATGATGCAGCGAGAACGATGGCAGGAACATTATTTACGTAACAAAGATGAAATCGGTAGTCGTAATAGTTCTAGGGGTCTCAATCGATCATCCCTTATATCACTCACCCGAACTCGTCTCTGATTTCATCGTACTTCCGGTCCGATCGAGTCGAGAAGTTTGATGATGCAGCGAGAACGACGGTGAGAGAATTATTTACGTAAGAAAGATGAAATCGGTGGTCTTAATGGTTCTAGGGGTCTCAATCGATCATCGCTGATAGCACTGACCCGAACTCGTCTCCGATTTCATCTTACATCCGGTCAGATCGAGTCGAGAAGTCTGATGACGCAGCGAGAACGATGGCAGGAACATTATTTACGTAACAAAGATTAAATCGGTAGTCGTAATAGTTGTAGGGGTCTCAATCGATCATCCCTGATAGCACTGACCCGAACTCGTCTCCGATTTCATCTTACTTCCGGGCAGATCGAGTCGAGAAGTCTGATGATGCAGCGAGAACCATGGGAGGAACATTATTTACGTAACAAAGATGAAATCGGTAGTCGTAATAGTTCTAGGGGTCTCAATCGGTCATCCCTGCTAGCACTCACCCGAACTCGTCTCCGATTTCATCTTACTTCCAGTCAGATCGTGTCGAGAAGTCTGATGATGCAGCGAGAACGATGGAGGAAACATTATTTACGTGACAAAGATGAAATCGGTAGTCGTAATAGTTCTAGGGGTCTCGATCGATCATCCCTGATAGCACTCACCCGAACTCGTCTCTGATTTCATCGTACTTCCGGTCAGATCGATTCGAGAAGTTTGATGATGCAGCGAGAACGACGGTGAGAGAATTATTTACGTAAGAAAGATGAAATCGGTGGTCTTAATGGTTCTAGGGGTCCCGATCGATCATTGCTGATAGCACTGACCCGAACTCGTCTCCGATTTCATCTTACATCCGGTCAGATCGAGTCGAGAAGTCTGATGACGCAGCGAGAGCGATGGCAGGAACATTATTTACGTAACAAAGATGAAATCGGTAGTCGCAATAGTTCTAGGGGTCTCGATCGATCATCCCTGATAGCACTCACCCAAACTCGTCTCTGATTTCATCGTACTTCCGGTCAGATCGAGTCGAGAAGTTTGATGATGCAGCGAGAACGACGGTGAGAGAATTATTTACGTAAGAAAGGTGAAATCGGTGGTCTTAATGGTTCTAGGGGTCTCGATCGATCATCGCTGATAGCACTGACCCGAACTCGTCTCCGATTTCATCTTACATCCGGTCAGATCGAGTCGAGAAGTCTGATGACGCAGCGAGAACGATGGCAGGAACATTATTCACGTAACAAAGATTAAATCGGTAGTCGTAATAGTTCTACGGGTCTCAATCGATCATCCCTGATAGCACTGACCCGAACTCGTCTCCGATTTCATCTTACTTCCGGTCAGATCGAGTCGAGAAGTCTGATGATGCAGCGAGAACGATGGCAGGAACATTATTTACGTAAGAAAGATGAAATCGGTAGTCGTAATAGTTCTAGGGGTCTCAATCGATCATCCCTGATAGCACTCACCCGAACTCGTCTCCGATTTCATCTTACTTTCGGTCAGATCGAGTCGAGAAGTCTGATGATGCAGCGAGAACGATGGGAGGAACATTATTTACGTAACAAAGATGAAATCGGTAGTCGTAATAGTTCTAGGGGTCTCAATCGGTCATCCCTGCTGGCACTCACCCGAACTCGTCTCCGATTTCATCTTACTTCCAGTCAGATCGAGTCGAGAAGTCTGATGATGCAGCGAGAACGATGGAAGGAACATTATTTACGTGACAAAGATGAAATCGGTAGTCGTAATAGTTCTACCGGTCTCGATCGATCATCCCTGATAGCACTCTCCCGAACTCGTCTCTGATTTCATCGTACTTCCGGTCAGATCGAGTCGAGAAGTTTGATGATGCAGCGAGAACGACGGTGAGAGAATTATTTACGTAAGAAAGATGAAATCTGTGGTCTTAATGGTTCTAGGGGTCTCGATCGATCATCGCTGATAGCACTGACCCGAACTCGTCTCCGATTTCATCTTACATCCGGTCAGATCGAGTCGAGAAGTCTGATGACGCAGCGAGAACGATGGCAGGAACATTATTTACGTAACAAAGATTAAATCGGTAGTCGTAATAGTTCTAGGGGTCTCATTCGATCATCCCTGATAGCACTGACCCGAACTCGTCTCCGATTTCATCTTACTTCCGGTCAGATCGAGTCGAGAAGTCTGAAGATGCAGTGAGAACGATGGCTGGAACATTATTTACGTAACAAAGATGAAATCGGTAGTCGTAATAGTTCTAGCGGTCTCAATCGATCATCCCTGATAGCACTCACCCGAACTCGTCTCCGATTTCATCTTACTTCCAGTCAGATCGAGTCGAAAAGTCTGATGATGCAGCGAGAACGATGGAAGGAACATTATTTACGTAACAAAGATGAAATCGGTAGTCGTAATAGTTCTAGGGGTCTCGATCGATCATCCGTGATAGCACTCACCCGAAGTCGTCTCTGATTTCATCGTACTTCCGGTCAGATCGAGTCGAGAAGTTTGATGATGCAGCGAGAACGACGGTGAGAGAATTATTTACGTAAGAAAGATGAAATCGGTGGTCTTAATGGTTCTAGGGGTCTCGATCGATCATCGCTGATAGCACTGACCCGAACTCGTCTCCGATTTCATCTTACATCCTGTCAGATCGAGTCGAGAAGTCTGATGACGCAGCGAGAACGATGGCAGGAACATTATTTACGTAACAAAGATTAAATCGGTAGTCGTAATAGTTCTACGGGTCTCAATCGATCATCCCTGATAGCACTCACCCGAACTCGTCTCTGATTTCAGCGTAATTCCGGTCAGATCGAGTCGCGAAGTTTGATGATGCAGCGAGAACGACGGTGAGAGAATTATTTACGTAAGAAAGATGAAATCCGTAGTCTTAATGGTTCTACGGTTCTCGATCGATCATCCCTGATAGCACTGACCCGAATTCGTCTCCGATGTCACCTTACATCCGGTCAGATCGAGTCGAGAAGTCTGATGATGCAGCGAGAACGATGGGAGGAACATTATTTACGTAACAAAGATGAAATCGGTAGTCGTAATAGTTCTAGGGGTCTCCATCGATCATCCCTGATAGCACTCACCCGAACTCGTCTCCGATTTCATCTTACTTCCGGTCAGATCGAGTCGAGAAGTCTGATGATGCAGCGAGAACGATGGCAGGAACATTATTTACGTAAGAAAGATGAAATCGGTAGTCGTAATAGTTCTAGGGGTCTCAATCGATCATCCCTGATAGCACTCACCCTAACTCGTCTCTGATTTCATCGTAATTCCGGTCAGATCGAGTCGCGAAGTTTAAAGATGCAGCGAGAACGACGGTGAGAGAATTATTTACGTAAGAAAGATGAAATCGGTAGTCTTAATGGTTCTACGGTTCTCGATCGATCATCCCTGATAGCACTGACCCGAATTCGTCTCCGATTTCATCTTACATCCGGTCAGATCGAGTCGAGAAGTCTGATGACGCAGCGAGAACGATGGCAGGAACGTTATTTACGTAACAAAGATTAAATCGGTAGGCGTAATAGTTCTAGGGGTCTCGATCGATCATCCCTGATAGCACTGACCCCAACTCGTCTCCGATTTCATCTTACATCCGGTCAGATCGAGTCGAGAAGTCCGATGACGCAGCGAGAACGATGGCAGGAACATTATTTACGTAACAAAGATTAAATCGGTAGTCGTAATTGTTCTAGGAGTCTCAATCGATCATCCCTGATAGCACTGACTCGAACTCGTCTCCGATTTCATCTTACTTCCGGTCAGATCGAGTCGAGAAGTCTGATGATGCAGCGAGAACGATGGCAGGAACATTATCTACGTAAGAAAGATGAAATCGGTAGTCGTAATAGTTCTAGGGGTCTCAATCGATCATCCCTGATAGCACTCACCCGAACTCGTCTGTGATTTCATCGTACTTCCGGTCAGATAGCGTCGAGAAGTTTGATGATGCAGCGAGAACGACGGCGAGAGAATTATTTACGTAAGAAACATGAAATCGGTCGTCTTAATGGTTCTAGGGGTCTCGATCGATCATCACTGATAGCACTGACCCGAACTCGTCTCCGATTTCATCTTACATCCGGTCAGATCGAGTCGAGAAGTCTGATGACGCAGCGAGAACGATGGCAGGAACATTATTTACGTAACAAAGATTAAATCGGTAGTCGTAATAGTTGTAGGGGTCTCAATCGATCATCCCTGATAGCACTGACCCGAACTCGTCTCCGATTTCATCTTACTTCCGGGCAGATCGAGTCGAGAAGTCTGATGATGCAGCGAGAACCATGGGAGGAACACTATTTTCGTAACAAAGATGAAATCGGTAGTCGTAATAGTTCTAGGGGTCTCAATCGGTCATCCCTGCTAGCACTCACCCGAACTCGTCTCCGATTTCATCTTACTTCTAGTCAGATCGTGTCGAGAAGTCTGATGATGCAGCGAGAACGATGGAGGGAACATTATTTACGTGACAAAGATGAAATCGGTAGTCGTAATAGTTCTAGGGGTCTCGATCGATCATCCCTGATAGCACTCACCCGAACTCGTCTCTGATTTCATCGTACTTCCGGTCAGATCGATTCGAGAAGTTTGATGATGCAGCGAGAACGACGGTGAGAGAATTATTTACGTAAGAAAGATGAAATCGGTGGTCTTAATGGTTCTAGGGGTCCCGATCGATCATCGCTGATAGCACTGACCCGAACTCGTCTCCGATTTCATCTTACATCCGGTCAGATCGAGTCGAGAAGTCTGATGACGCAGCGAGAGCGATGGCAGGAACATTATTTACGTAACAAAGATTAAATCGGTAGTCGTAATAGTTCTAGGGGTCTCAATCGATCATCCCTGATAGCACTGACCCGAACTCGTCTCCGATTTCATCTTACTTCCGGTCAGATCGAGTCGTCAAGTCTGATGATGCAGTGAGAACGATGTCTGGAACATTATTTACGTAACAAAGATGAAATCGGTAGTCGCAATAGTTCTAGGGGTCTCGATCGATCATCCCTGATAGCACTCACCCGAACTCGTCTCTGATTTCATCGTACTTCCGGTCAGATCGAGTCGAGAAGTTTGATGATGCAGCGAGAACGACGGTGAGAGAATTATTTACGTAAGAAAGGTGAAATCGGTGGTCTTAATGGTTCTAGGGGTCTCGATCGATCATCGCTGATAGCACTGACCCGAACTCGTCTCCGATTTCATCTTACATCCGGTCAGATCGAGTCGAGAAGTCTGATGACGCAGCGAGAACGATGGCAGGAACATTATTCACGTAACAAAGATTAAATCGGTAGTCGTAATAGTTCTACGGGTCTCAATCGATCATCCCTGATAGCACTGACCCGAACTCGTCTCCGATTTCATCTTACTTCCGGTCAGATCGAGTCGAGAAGTCTGATGATGCAGCGAGAACGATGGCAGGAACATTATTTACGTAAGAAAGATGAAATCGGCAGTCGTAATAGTTCTAGGGGTCTCAATCGATCATCCCTGATAGCACTCACCCGAACTCGTCTCCGATTTCATCTTACTTCCGGTCAGATCGAGTCGAGAAGTCTGATGATGCAGCGAGAACGATGGGAGGAACATTATTTACGTAACAAAGATGAAATCGGTAGTCGTAATAGTTCTAGGCGTCTCAATCGGTCATCCCTGCTGGCACTCACCCGAACTCGTCTCCGATTTCATCTTACTTCCAGTCAGATCGAGTCGAGAAGTCTGATGATGCAGCGAGAACGACGGTGAGAGAATTATTTACGTAAGAAAGATGAAATCTGTGGTCTTAATGGTTCTAGGGGTCTCGATCGATCATCGCTGATAGCACTGACCCGAACTCGTCTCCGATTTCATCTTAAATCCGGTCAGATCGAGTCGAGAAGTCTGATGACGCAGCGAGAACGATGGCAGGAAAATTATTTACGTAACAAAGATTAAATCGGTAGTCGTAATAGTTCTAGGGGTCTCATTCGATCATCCCTGATAGCACTGACCCGAACTCGTCTCCGATTTCATCTTACTTCCGGTCAGATCGAGTCGAGAAGTCTGAAGATGCAGTGAGAACGATGGCTGGAACATTATTTACGTAACAAAGATGAAATCGGTAGTCGTAATAGTTCTAGGGGTCTCAATCGATCATCCCTGATAGCACTCACCCGAACTCGTCTCCGATTTCATCTTACTTCCAGTCAGATCGAGTCGAAAAGTCTGATGATGCAGCGAGAACGATGGAAGGAAAATTATTTACGTAACAAAGATGAAATCGGTAGTCGTAATAGTTCTAGGGGTCTCGATCGATCATCCGTGATAGCACTCACCCGAAGTCGTCTCTGATTTCATCGTACTTCCGGTCAGATCGAGTCGAGAAGTTTGATGATGCAGCGAGAACGACGGTGAGAGAATTATTTACGTAAGAAAGATGAAATCGGTGGTCTTAATGGTTCTAGGGGTCTCGATCGATCATCGCTGATAGCACTGACCCGAACTCGTCTCCGATTTCATCTTACATCCGGTCAGATCGAGTCGAGAAGTCTGATGACGCAGCGAGAACGATGGCAGGAACATTATTTACGTAACAAAGTTTAAATCGGGAGTCGTAATAGTTCTACGGGTCTCAGTCGATCATCCCTGATAGCACTGACCCGAACTCGTCTCCGATTTCATCGTACTTCCGGTCAGATCGAGTCGAGAAGTCTGATGATGCAGCGAGAACGATGGCAGGAACATTATTTACGTAAGAAAGATGAAATCGGTAGTCGTCATAGTTCTAGGGGTCTCAATCGATCATCCCTGATAGCACTCACCCGAACTCGTCTCTGATTTCAGCGTAATTCCGGTCAGATCGAGTCGCGAAGTTTGATGATGCAGCGAGAACGACGGTGAGAGAATTATTTACGTAAGAAAGATGAAATCCGTAGTCTTAATGGTTCTACGGTTCTCGATCGATCATCCCTGATAGCACTGACCCGAATTCGTCTCCGATTTCATCTTACATCCGGTCAGATCGAGTCGAGAAGTCTGATGACGCAGCGAGAACGATGGCAGGAACATTATTTACGTAACAAAGATTAAATCGGTAGTCGTAATAGTTCTAGGTGTCTCAATCGATCATCCCTGATAGCACTGACCCGAACTCGTCTTCGATTTCATCTTACTTCCGGTCAGATCGAGTTGAGAAGTCTGATGATGCAGCGAGAACGATGGCAGGAACATTATTTACGTAACAAAGATGAAATCGGTAGTCCTAATACTTCTAGGGGTCTCGATCGATCATCCCTGATAGCACTGACCCCAACTCGTCTCCGATTTCATTTTACATCCGGTCAGATCGAGTCGAGAAGTCCGATGACGCAGCGAGAACGATGGCAGGAACATTATTTACGTAACAAAGATTAAATCGGTAGTCGTAATAGTTCCAGGTGTCTCAATCGATCATCCCTGATATCACTGACCCGAACTCGTCTTCGATTTCATCTTACTTCCCGTCAGATCGAGTTGAGAAGTCTGATGATGCAGCGAGAACGATGGCCGGAACATTATTTACGTAACAAAGATGAAATCGGTAGTCGTAACAATTCTAGGGGTCTCGATCGATCATCCCTGATAGTACCCACCCGAACTCGTCTCTGATTTCATCTTACTTTCGGTCAGATCGAGTCGAGAAGTTTGATGATGCACCGAGAACGACGGCGAGAGAATTATTTACGTAAGAAACATGAAATCGGTGGTCTTAATGGTTCTAGGGGTCTCGATCGATCATCACTGATAGCACTGACCCGAACTCGTCTCCGATTTCATCTTACATCCGGTCAGATCGAGTCGAGCAGTCTGATGACGCAGCGAGAACGATGGCAGGAAATTTATTTACGTAACAAAGATTAAATCGGTAGTCGTAATAGTTGTAGGGTTCTCAATCGATCATCCCTGATAGCACTGACCCGAACTCGTCTCCGATTTCATCTTACTTCCGGTCAGATCGAGTCGAGAAGTCTGATGATGCAGCGAGAACGATGGGAGGAACATTATTTACGTAACAAAGATGAAATCGGTAGTCGTAATAGTTGTAGGGGTCTCATTCGGTCATCCGTGCTGGCACTCACCCGAACTCGTCTCCGATTTCATCTTACTTCCAGTCAGATCGAGTCGAGAAGTCTGATGATGCAGCGAGAACGATGGAAGGAACATTATTTACGTGACAAAGATGAAATCGGCAGTCGTAATAGTTCTAGGGGTCTCAATCGGTCATCCCTGCTGGCACTCACCCGAACTCGTCTCCGATTTCATCTTACTTCCAGTCAGATCGAGTCGAGAAGTCTGATGATGCAGCGAGAACGATGGAAGGAACATTATTTACGTGACAAAGATGAAATCGGTAGTCGTAATAGTTCTACGGGTCTCGATCGATCATCCCCGATAGCACTCTCCCGAACTCGTCTCTGATTTCATCGTACTTCCGGTCAGATCGAGTCGAGAAGTTTGATGATGCAGCGAGAACGACGGTGAGAGAATTATTTACGTAAGAAAGATGAAATCGGTGGTCTTAATGGTTCTAGGGGTGTCGATCGATCATCGCTGATAGCACTGACCCGAACTCGTCTCCGATTTCATCTTACATCCGGTCAGATCGAGTCGAGAAGTCTGATGACGCAGCGAGAACGATGGCAGGAACATTATTTACGTAACAAAGATTAAATCGGTAGTCGTAATAGTTCTAGGGGTCTCAATCGATCATCCCTGATAGCACTGACCCGAACTCGTCTCCGATTTCATCTTACTTCCGGTCAGATCGAGTCGAGAAGTCTGATGATGCAGTGAGAACGATGGCTGGAACATTATTTACGTAACAAAGATGAAATCGGTAGTCGTAATAGTTCTAGGGGTCTCAATCGATCATCCCTGATAGCACTCACCCGAACTCGTCTCCGATTTCATCTTACTTCCAGTCAGATCGAGTCGAAAAGTCTGATGATGCAGCGAGAACGATGGAAGGAACATTATTTACGTAACAAAGATGAAATCGGTAGTCGTAAAAGTTTTAGGGGTCTCGATCGATCATCCGTGATAGCACTCACCCGAAGTCGTCTCTGATTTCATCGTACTTCCGGTCAGATCGCGTCGAGAAGTTTGATGATGCAGCGAGAACGACGGTGAGAGAATTATTTACGTAAGAAAGATGAAATCGGTGGTCTTAATGGTTCTAGGGGTCTCGATCGATCATCGCTGATAGCACTGACCCGAACTCGTCTCCGATTTCATCTTACATCCGGTCAGATCGAGTCGAGAAGTCTGATGACGCAGCGAGAACGATGGCAGGAACATTATTTACGTAACAAAGATTAAATCGGTAGTCGTAATAGTTCTACGGGTCTCAATCGATCATCGCTGATAGCACTGACCCGAACTCGTCTCCGATTTCATCTTACTTCCGGTCAGATCGAGTCGAGAAGTCTGATGATGCAGCGAGAACGATGGCAGGAACATTATTTACGTAAGAAAGATGAAATCGGTAGTCGTAATAGTTCTAGGGGTCTCAATCGATCATCCCTGATAGCACTCACCCGAACTCGTCTCCGATTTCATCTTACTTCCGGTCAGATCGAGTCGAGAAGTCTGATGATGCAGCGAGAACGATGGGAGGAACATTATTTACGTAACAAAGATGAAATCGGTAGTCGTAATAGTTCTAGGGGTCTCCATCGATCATCCCTGATAGCACTCACCCGAACTCGTCTCCGATTTCATCTTACTTCCGGTCAGATCGAGTCGAGAAGTCTGATGATGCAGCGAGAACGATGGCAGGAACATTATTTACGTAAGAAAGATGAAGTCGGTAGTCGTCATAGTTCTAGGGGTCTCAATCGATCATCCCTGATAGCACTCACCCGAACTCGTCTCTGATTTCATCGTAATTCCGGTCAGATCGAGTCGCGAAGTTTAAAGATGCAGCGAGAACGACGGTGAGAGAATTATTTACGTAAGAAAGATGAAATCGGTAGTCTTAATGGTTCTACGGTTCTCGATCGATCATCCCTGATAGCACTGACCCGAATTCGTCTCCGATTTCATCTTACATCCGGTCAGATCGAGTCGAGAAGTCTGATGACGCAGCGAGAACGATGGCAGGAACATTATTTACGTAACAAAGATTAAATCGGTAGTCGTAATAGTTCTAGGTGTCTCAATCGATCATCCCTGATAGCACTGACCCGAACTCGTCTTCGATTTCATCTTACTTCCGGTCAGATCGAGTTGAGAAGTCTGATGATGCAGCGAGAACGATGGCAGGAACATTATTTCCGTAACAAAGATGAAATCGGTAGTCGTAATAGTTCTAGGGGTCTCGATCGATCATCCCTGATAGCACTGACCCCAACTCGTCTCCGATTTCATCTTACATCCGGTCAGATCGAGTCGAGAAGTCCGATGACGCAGCGAGAACGATGGCAGGGACATTATTTACGTAACAAAGATTAAATCGGTAGTCGTAATAGTTCTAGGAGTCTCAATCGATCATCCCTGATAGCACTGACTCGAACTCGTCTCCGATTTCATCTTACTTCCGGTCAGATCGAGTCGAGAAGTCTGATGATGCAGCGAGAACGATGGCAGGAACATTATCTACGTAAGAAAGATGAAATCGGTAGTCGTAATAGTTCTAGGGGTCTCAATCGATCATCCCTGATAGCACTCACCCGAACTCGTCTCTGATTTCATCGTACTTCCGGTCAGATAGCGTCGAGAGGTTTGATGAAGCAGCGAGAACGACGGCGAGAGAATTATTTACGTAAGAAACATGAAATCGGTCGTCTTAATGGTTCTAGGGGTCTCGATCGATCATCACTGATAGCACTGACCAGAACTCGTCTCCGATTTCATCTTACATCCGGTCAGATCGAGTCGAGAAGTCTGATGACGCAGCGAGAACGATGGCAGGAACATTATTTACGTAACAAAGATTAAATCGGTAGTCGTAATAGTTGTAGGGGTCTCAATCGATCATCCCTGATAGCACTGACCCGAACTCGTCTCCGATTTCATCTTACTTCCGGGCAGATCGAGTCGAGACGTCTGATGATGCAGCGAGAACCATGGGAGGAACATTATTTACGTAACAAAGATGAAATCGGTAGTCGTAATAGTTCTAGGGGTCTCAATCGGTCATCCCTGCTAGCACTCACCCGAACTCCCCTCCGATTTCATCTTACTTCCAGTCAGATCGTGTCGAGAAGTCTGATGATGCAGCGCGAACGATGGAGGGAACATTATTTACGTGACAAAGATGAAATCGGTCGTCGTAATAGTTCTAGGGGTCTCGATCGATCATCCCTGATAGCATTCACCCGAACTCGTCTCTGATTTCATCGTACTTCCGGTCAGATCGATTCGAGAAGTTTGATGATGCAGCGAGAACGACGGTGAGAGAATTATTTACGTAAGAAAGATGAAATCGGTGGTCTTAATGGTTCTAGGGGTCCCGATCGATCATCGCTGATAGCACTGACCCGAACTCGTCTCCGATTTCATCTTACATCCGGTCAGATCGAGTCAAGAAGTCTGATGACGCAGCGAGAGCGATGGCAGGAACATTATTTACGTAACAAAGATTAAATCGGTAGTCGTAATAGTTCTAGGGGTCTCAATCGATCATCCCTGATAGCACTGACCCGAACTCGTCTCCGATTTCATCTTACTTCCGGTCAGATCGAGTCGAGAAGTCTGATGATGCAGCGAGAACGATGGGAGGAACATTATTTACGTAACAAAGATGAAATCGGTAGTCGTAATAGTTCTAGGGGTCTCCATCGATCATCCCTGATAGCACTCACCCGAACTCGTCTCCGATTTCATCTTACTTCCGGTCAGATCGAGTCGAGAAGTCTGATGATGCAGCGAGAACGATGGCAGGAACATTATTTACGTAAGAAAGATGAAATCGGTAGTCGTAATAGTTCTAGGGGTCTCAATCGATCATCCCTGATAGCACTCACCCGAACTCGTCTCCGATTTCATCTTACTTTCGGTCAGATCGAGTCGAGAAGTCTGATGATGCAGCGAGAACGATGGGAGGAACATTATTTACGTAACAAAGATGAAATCGGTAGTCGTAATAGTTCTAGGGGTCTCAATCGGTCATCCCTGCTGGCACTCACCCGAACTCGTCTCCGATTTCATCTTACTTCCAGTCAGATCGAGTCGAGAAGTCTGATGATGCAGCGAGAACGATGGAAGGAACATTATTTACGTGACAAAGATGAAATCGGTAGTCGTAATAGTTCTACCGGTCTCGATCGATCATCCCTGATAGCACTCTCCCGAACTCGTCTCTGATTTCATCGTACTTCCGGTCAGATCGAGTCGAGAAGTTTGATGATGCAGCGAGAACGACGGTGAAAGAATTATTTACGTAAGAAAGATGAAATCTGTGGTCTTAATGGTTCTAGGGGTCTCGATCGATCATCGCTGATAGCACTGACCCGAACTCGTCTCCGATTTCATCTTACATCCGGTCAGATCGAGTCGAGAAGTCTGATGACGCAGCGAGAACGATGGCAGGAACATTATTTACGTAACAAAGATTAAATCGGTAGTCGTAATAGTTCTAGGGGTCTCATTCGATCATCCCTGATAGCACTGACCCGAACTCGTCTCCGATTTCATCTTACTTCCGGTCAGATCGAGTCGAGAAGTCTGAAGATGCAGTGAGAACGATGGCTGGAACATTATTTACGTAACAAAGATGAAATCGGTAGTCGTAATAGTTCTAGCGGTCTCAATCGATCATCCCTGATAGCACTCACCCGAACTCGTCTCCGATTTCATCTTACTTCCAGTCAGATCGAGTCGAAAAGTCTGATGATGCAGCGAGAACGATGGAAGGAACATTATTTACGTAACAAAGATGAAATCGGTAGTCGTAATAGTTCTAGGGGTCTCGATCGATCATCCGTGATAGCACTCACCCGAAGTCGTCTCTGATTTCATCGTACTTCCGGTCAGATCGAGTCGAGAAGTTTGATGATGCAGCGAGAACGACGGTGAGAGAATTATTTACGTAAGAAAGATGAAATCGGTGGTCTTAATGGTTCTAGGGGTCTCGATCGATCATCGCTGATAGCACTGACCCGAACTCGTCTCCGATTTCATCTTACATCCTGTCAGATCGAGTCGAGAAGTCTGATGACGCAGCGAGAACGATGGCAGGAACATTATTTACGTAACAAAGATTAAATCGGTAGTCGTAATAGTTCTACGGGTCTCAATCGATCATCCCTGATAGCACTCACCCGAACTCGTCTCTGATTTCAGCGTAATTCCGGTCAGATCGAGTCGCGAAGTTTGATGATGCAGCGAGAACGACGGTGAGAGAATTATTTACGTAAGAAAGATGAAATCCGTAGTCTTAATGGTTCTACGGTTCTCGATCGATCATCCCTGATAGCACTGACCCGAATTCGTCTCCGATGTCATCTTACATCCGGTCAGATCGAGTCGAGAAGTCTGATGACGCAGCGAGAACGATGGCAGGAACATTATTTACGTAACAAAGATTAAATCGGTAGTCGTAATAGTTCTAGGTGTCTCAATCGATCATCCCTGATAGCACTGACCCGAACTCGTCTTCGATTTCATCTTACTTCCGGTCAGATCGAGTCGAGAAGTCTGATGATGCAGCGAGAACGATGGCAGGAACATTATTTACGTAAGAAAGATGAAATCGGTAGTCGTAATAGTTCTAGGGGTCTCAATCGATCATCCCTGATAGCACTCACCCGAACTCGTCTCCGATTTCATCTTACTTCCGGTCAGATCGAGTCGAGAAGTCTGATGATGCAGCGAGAACGATGGGAGGAACATTATTTACGTAACAAAGATGAAATCGGTAGTCGTAATAGTTCTAGGGGTCTCCATCGATCATCCCTGATAGCACTCACCCGAACTCGTCTCCGATTTCATCTTACTTCCGGTCAGATCGAGTCGAGAAGTCTGATGATGCAGCGAGAACGATGGCAGGAACATTATTTACGTAAGAAAGATGAAATCGGTAGTCGTAATAGTTCTAGGGGTCTCAATCGATCATCCCTGATAGCACTCACCCTAACTCGTCTCTGATTTCATCGTAATTCCGGTCAGATCGAGTCGCGAAGTTTAAAGATGCAGCGAGAACGACGGTGAGAGAATTATTTACGTAAGAAAGATGAAATCGGTAGTCTTAATGGTTCTACGGTTCTCGATCGATCATCCCTGATAGCACTGACCCGAATTCGTCTCCGATTTCATCTTACATCCGGTCAGATCGAGTCGAGAAGTCTGATGACGCAGCGAGAACGATGGCAGGAACATTATTTACGTAACAAAGATTAAATCGGTAGTCGTAATAGTTCTAGGGGTCTCGATCGATCATCCCTGATAGCACTGACCCCAAATCGTCTCCGATTTCATCTTACATCCGGTCAGATCGAGTCGAGAAGTCCGATGACGCAGCGAGAACGATGGCAGGAACATTATTTACGTAACAAAGATTAAATCGGTAGTCGTAATTGTTCTAGGAGTCTCAATCGATCATCCCTGATAGCACTGACTCGAACTCGTCTCCGATTTCATCTTACTTCCGGTCAGATCGAGTCGAGAAGTCTGATGATGCAGCGAGAACGATGGCAGGAACATTATCTACGTAAGAAAGATGAAATCGGTAGTCGTAATAGTTCTAGGGGTCTCAATCGATCATCCCTGATAGCACTCACCCGAACTCGTCTGTGATTTCATCGTACTTCCGGTCAGATAGCGTCGAGAAGTTTGATGATGCAGCGAGAACGACGGCGAGAGAATTATTTACGTAAGAAACAAGAAATCGGTCGTCTTAATGGTCCTAGGGGTCTCGATCGATCATCACTGATAGCACTGACCCGAACTCGTCTCCGATTTCATCTTACATCCGGTCAGATCGAGTCGAGAAGTCTGATGACGCAGCGAGAACGATGGCAGGAACATTATTTACGTAACAAAGATTAAATCGGTAGTCGTAATAGTTGTAGGGGCCTCAATCGATCATCCCTGATAGCACTGACCCGAACTCGTCTCCGATTTCATCTTACTTCCGGGCAGATCGAGTCGAGAAGTCTGATGATGCAGCGAGAACCATGGGAGGAACACTATTTACGTAACAAAGATGAAATCGGTAGTCGTAATAGTTCTAGGGGTCTCAATCGGTCATCCCTGCTAGCACTCACCCGAACTCGTCTCCGATTTCATCTTACATCCGGTCAGATCGAGTCGAGAAGTCTGATGACGCAGCGAGAACGATGGCAGGAACATTATTTACGTAACAAAGATTAAATCGGTAGTCGTAATAGTTCTACGGGTCTCAATCGATCATCCCTGATAGCACTGACCCGAACTCGTCTCCGATTTCATCTTACTTCCGGTCAGATCGAGTCGAGAAGTCTGATGATGCAGCGAGAACGATGGCAGGAACATTACTTACGTAAGAAAGATGAAATCGGTAGTCGTAATAGTTCTAGGGGTCTCAATCGATCATCCCTGATAGCACTCACCCGAACTCGTCTCCGATTTCATCTTACTTCCGGTCAGATCGAGTCGAGAAGTCTGATGATGCAGCGAGAACGATGGGAGGAACATTATTTACGTAACAAAGATGAAATCGGTAGTCGTAATAGTTCTAGGGGTCTCCATCGATCATCCCTGATAGCACTCACCCGAACTCGTCTCCGATTTCATCTTACTTCCGGTCAGATCGAGTCGAGAAGTCTGATGATGCAGCGAGAACGATGGCAGAAACATTATTTACGTAAGAAAGATGAAATCGGTAGTCGTAATAGTTCTAGGGGTCTCAATCGATCATCCCTGATAGCACTCACCCGAACTCGTCTCTGATTTCATCGTAATTCCGGTCAGATCGAGTCGCGAAGTTTAAAGATGCAGCGAGATCGACGGTGAGAGAATTATTTACGTAAGAAAGATGAAATCGGTAGTCTTAATGGTTCTACGGTTCTCGATCGATCATCCCTGATAGCACTGACCCGAATTCGTCTCCGATTTCATCTTACATCCGGTCAGATCGAGTCGAGAAGTCTGATGACGCAGCGAGAACGATGGCAGGAACATTATTTACGTAACAAAGATTAAATCGGTAGTCGTAATAGTTCTAGGTGTCTCAATCGATCATCCCTGATAGCACTGACCCGAACTCGTCTTCGATTTCATCTTACTTCCGGTCAGATCGAGTTGAGAAGTCTGATGATGCAGCGAGAACGATGGCAGGAACATTATTTCCGTAACAAAGATGAAATCGGTAGTCGTAATAGTTCTAGGGGTCTCGATCGGCCATCCCTGATAGCACTGACCCCAACTCGTCTCCGATTTCATCTTACATCCGGTCAGATCGAGTCGAGAAGTCCGATGACGCAGCGAGAACGATGGCAGGGACATTATTTACGTAACAAAGATTAAATCGGTAGTCGTAATAGTTCTAGGAGTCTCAATCGATCATCCCTGATAGCACTGACTCGAACTCGTCTCCGATTTCATCTTACTTCCGGTCAGATCGAGTCGAGAAGTCTGATGATGCAGCGAGAACGATGGCAGGAACATTATCTACGTAAGAAAGATGAAATCGGTAGTCGTAATAGTTCTAGGGGTCTCAATCGATCATCCCTGATAGCACTCACCCGAACTCGTCTCTGATTTCATCGTACTTCCGGTCAGATAGCGTCGAGAGGTTTGATGAAGCAGCGAGAACGACGGCGAGAGAATTATTTACGTAAGAAACATGAAATCGGTCGTCTTAATGGTTCTAGGGGTCTCGATCGATCATCACTGATAGCACTGACCCGAACTCGTCTCCGATTTCATCTTACATCCGGTCAGATCGAGTCGAGAAGTCTGATGACGCAGCGAGAACGATGGCAGGAACATTATTTACGTACCAAAGATTAAATCGGTAGTCGTAATAGTTGTAGGGGTCTCAATCGATCATCCCTGATAGCACTGACCCGAACTCGTCTCCGATTTCATCTTACTTCCGGGCAGATCGAGTCGAGAAGTCTGATGATGCAGCGAGAACCATGGGAGGAACATTATTTACGTAACAAAGATGAAATCGGTAGTCGTAATAGTTCTAGGGGTCTCAATCGGTCATCCCTGCTAGCACTCACCCGAACTCGTCTCCGATTTCATCTTACTTCCAGTCAGATCGTGTCGAGAAGTCTGATGATGCAGCGCGAACGATGGAGGGAACATTATTTACGTGACAAAGATGAAATCGGTCGTCGTAATAGTTCTAGGGGTCTCGATCGATCATCCCTGATAGCATTCACCCGAACTCGTCTCTGATTTCATCGTACTTCCGGTCAGATCGATTCGAGAAGTTTGATGATGCAGCGAGAACGACGGTGAGAGAATTATTTACGTAAGAAAGATGAAATCGGTGGTCTTAATGGTTCTAGGGGTCCCGATCGATCATCGCTGATAGCACTGACCCGAACTCGTCTCCGATTTCATCTTACATCCGGTCAGATCAAGTCGAGAAGTCTGATGACGCAGCGAGAGCGATGGCAGGAACGTTATTTACGTAACAAAGATTAAATCGGTAGTCGTAATAGTTCTAGGGGTCTCAATCGATCATCCCTGATAGCACTGACCCGAACTCGTCTCCGATTTCATCTTACTTCCGGTCAGATCGAGTCGAGAAGTCTGATGATGCAGTGAGAACGATGGCCGAACATTATTTACGTAGCAAAGATGAAATCGGTAGTCGCAATAGTTCTAGGGGTCTCGATCCATCATCCCTGATAGCACTCACCCGAACTCGTCTCTGATTTCATCGTACTTCCGGTCAGATCGAGTCGAGAAGTTTGATGATGCAGCGAGAACAACGGTGAGAGAATTATTTACGTAAGAAAGGTGAAATCGGTGGTCTTAATGGTTCTAGGGGTCTCTATCGATCATCGCTGATAGCACTGACCCGAACTCGTCTCCGATTTCATCTTACATCCGGTCAGATCGTGTCGAGAAGTCTGATGACGCAGCGAGAACGATGGCAGGAACATTATTCACGTAACAAAGATTAAATCGGTAGTCGTAATAGTTCTACGGGTCTCAATCGATCATCCCTGATAGCACTGACCCGAACTCGTCTCCGATTTCATCTTACTTCCGGTCAGATCGAGTCGAGAAGTCTGATGATGCAGCGAGAACGATGGCAGGAACATTATTTACGTAAGAAAGATGAAATCGGTAGTCGTAATAGTTCTAGGGGTCTCAATCGATCATCCCTGATAGCACTCACCCGAACTCGTCTCCGATTTCATCTTACTTCCGGTCAGATCGAGTCGAGAAGTCTGATGATGCAGCGAGAACGATGGGAGGAACATTATTTACGTAACAAAGATGAAATCGGTAGTCGTAATAGTTCTAGGGGTCTCAATCGGTCATCCCTGCTGGCACTCACCCGAAATCGTCTCCGATTTCATCTTACTTCCAGTCAGATCGAGTCGAGAAGTCTGATGATGCAGCGAGAACGATGGAAGGAACATTATTTACGTGACAAAGATGAAATCGGTAGTCGTAATAGTTCTACGGGTCTCGATCGATCATCCCTGATAGCACTCTCCCGAACTCGTCTCTGATTTCATCGTACTTCCGGTCAGATCGAGTCGAGAAGTTTGATGATGCAGCGAGAACGACGGTGAGAGAATTATTTACGTAAGAAAGATGAAATCTGTGGTCTTAATGGTTCTAGGGGTCTCGATCGATCATCGCTGATAGCACTGACCCGAACTCGTCTCCGATTTCATCTTACATCCGGTCAGATCGAGTCGAGAAGTCTGATGACGCAGCGAGAACGATGGCAGGAACATTATTTACGTAACAAAGATTAAATCGGTAGTCGTAATAGTTCTAGGGGTCTCATTCGATCATCCCTGATAGGACTGACCCGAACTCGTCTCCGATTTCATCTTACTTCCGGTCAGATCGAGTCGAGAAGTCTGAAGATGCAGTGAGAACGATGGCTGGAACATTATTTACGTAACAAAGATGAAATCGGTAGTCGTAATAGTTCTAGGGGTCTCAATCGATCATCCCTGATAGCACTCACCCGAACTCGTCTCCGATTTCATCTTACTTCCAGTCAGATCGAGTCGAAAAGTCTGATGATGCAGCGAGAACGATGGAAGGAACATTATTTACGTAACAAAGATGAAATCGGTAGTCGTAATAGTTCTAGGGGTCTCGATCGATCATCCGTGATAGCACTCACCCGAAGTCGTCTCTGATTTCATCGTACTTCCGGTCAGATCGAGTCGAGAAGTTTGATGATGCAGCGAGAACGACGGTGAGAGAATTATTTACGTAAGAAAGATGAAATCGGTGGTCTTAATGGTTCTAGGGGTCTCGATCGATCATCGCTGATAGCACTGACCCGAACTCGTCTCCGATTTCATCTTACATCCGGTCAGATCGAGTCGAGAAGTCTGATGACGCAGCGAGAACGATGGCAGGAACATTATTTACGTAACAAAGATTAAATCGGTAGTCGTAATAGTTCTACGGGTCTCAATCGATCATCCCTGAAAGCACTGACCCGAACTCGTCTCCGATTTCATCTTACTTCCGGTCAGATCGAGTCGAGAAGTCTGATGATGCAGCGAGAACGATGGCAGGAACATTATTTACGTAAGAAAGATGAAATCGGTAGTCGTAATAGTTCTAGGGGTCTCAATCGATCATCCCTGATAGCACTCACCCGAACTCGTCTCTGATTTCAGCGTAATTCCGGTCAGATCGAGTCGCGAAGTTTGATGATGCAGCGAGAACGACGGTGAGAGAATTATTTACGTAAGAAAGATGAAATCCGTAGTCTTAATGGTTCTACGGTTCTCGATCGATCATCCCTGATAGCACTGACCCGAATTCGTCTCCGATTTCATCTTACATCCGGTCAGATCGAGTCGAGAAGTCTGATGACGCAGCGAGAACGATGGCAGGAACATTATTTACGTAACAAAGATTAAATCGGTAGTCGTAATAGTTCTAGGTGTCTCAATCGATCATCCCTGATAGCACTGACCCGAACTCGTCTTCGATTCCATCTTACTTCCGGTCAGATCGAGTTGAGAAGTCTGATGATGCAGCGAGGACGATGGCAGGAACATTATTTACGTAACAAAGATGAAATCGGTAGTCGTAATAGTTCTAGGGGTCTCGATCGATCATCCCTGATAGCACTGACCCCAACTCGTCTCCGATTTCATCTTACATCCGGTCAGATCGAGTCGAGAAGTCCGATGACGCAGCGAGAACGATGGCAGGAACATTATTTACGTAACAAAGATTAAATCGGTAGTCGTAATAGTTCCAGGTGTCTCAATCGATCATCCCTGATATCACTGACCCGAACTCGTCTTCGATTTCATCTTACTTCCGGTCAGATCGAGTTGAGAAGTCTGATGATGCAGCGAGAACGATGGCCGGAACATTATTTACGTAACCAAGATGAAATCGGTAGTCGTAACAATTCTAGGGGTCTCGATCGATCATCCCTGATAGTACTCACCCGAACTCGTCTCTGATTTCATCTTACTTTCGGTCAGATCGAGTCGAGAAGTTTGATGATGCACCGAGAACGACGGCGAGAGAATTATTTACGTAAGAAACATGAAATCGGTGGTCTTAATGGTTCTAGGGGTCTCGATCGATCATCACTGATAGCACTGACCCGAACTCGTCTCCGATTTCATCTTACATCCGGTCAGATCGAGTCGAGCAGTCTGATGACGCAGCGAGAACGATGGCAGGAAATTTATTTACGTAACAAAGATTAAATCGGTAGTCGTAATAGTTGTAGGGGTCTCAATCGATCATCCCTGATAGCACTGACCCGAACTCGTCTCCGATTTCATCTTACTTCCGGTCAGATCGCGTCGAGAAGTCTGATGATGCAGCGAGAACGATGGGAGGAACATTATTTACGTAACAAAGATGAAATCGGTAGTCGTAATAGTTCTAGGGGTCTCAATCGGTCATCCCTGATAGCACTGACCCGAACTCGTCTCCGATTTCATCTTACTTCCGGTCAGATCGAGTCGAGAAGTCTGATGATGCAGCGAGAACGATGGCAGGATCATTATTTACGTAAGAAAGATGAAATCGGTAGTCGTAATAGTTCTAGGGGTCTCAATCGATCATCCCTGATAGCACTCACCCGAACTCGTCTCCGATTTCATCTTACTTCCGGTCAGATCGAGTCGAGAAGTCTGATGATGCAGCGAGAACGATGGGAGGAACATTATTTACGTAACAAAGATGAAATCGGTAGTCGTAATAGTTCTAGGGGTCTCCATCGATCATCCCTGATAGCACTCACCCGAACTCGTCTCCGATTTCATCTTACTTCCGGTCAGATCGAGTCGAGAAGTCTGATGATGCAGCGAGAACGATGGCAGGAACATTATTTACGTAAGAAAGATGAAATCGGTAGTCGTAATAGTTCTAGGGGTCTCAATCGATCATCCCTGATAGCACTCACCCGAACTCGTCTCTGATTTCATCGTAATTCCGGTCAGATCGAGTCGCGAAGTTTAAAGATGCAGCGAGAACGACGGTGAGAGAATTATTTACGTAAGAAAGATGAAATCGGTAGTCTTAATGGTTCTACGGTTCTCGATCGATCATCGCTGATAGCACTGACCCGAACTCGTCTCCGATTTCATCTTACATCCGGTCAGATCGAGTCGAGAAGTCTGATGACGCAGCGAGAACGATGGCAGGAACATTATTTACGTAACAAAGATTAAATCGGTAGTCGTAATAGTTCTACGGGTCTCAATCGATCATCCCTGAAAGCACTGACCCGAACTCGTCTCCGATTTCATCTTACTTCCGGTCAGATCGAGTCGAGAAGTCTGATGATGCAGCGAGAACGATGGCAGGAACATTATTTACGTAAGAAAGATGAAATCGGTAGTCGTAATAGTTCTAGGGGTCTCAATCGATCATCCCTGATAGCACTCACCCGAACTCGTCTCTGATTTCAGCGTAATTCCGGTCAGATCGAGTCGCGAAGTTTGATGATGCAGCGAGAACGACGGTGAGAGAATTATTTACGTAAGAAAGATGAAATCCGTAGTCTTAATGGTTCTACGGTTCTCGATCGATCATCCCTGATAGCACTGACCCGAATTCGTCTCCGATTTCATCTTACATCCGGTCAGATCGAGTCGAGAAGTCTGATGACGCAGCGAGAACGATGGCAGGAACATTATTTACGTAACAAAGATTAAATCGGTAGTCGTAATAGTTCTAGGTGTCTCAATCGATCATCCCTGATAGCACTGACCCGAACTCGTCTTCGATTCCATCTTACTTCCGGTCAGATCGAGTTGAGAAGTCTGATGATGCAGCGAGGACGATGGCAGGAACATTATTTACGTAACAAAGATGAAATCGGTAGTCGTAATAGTTCTAGGGGTCTCGATCGATCATCCCTGATAGCACTGACCCCAACTCGTCTCCGATTTCATCTTACATCCGGTCAGATCGAGTCGAGAAGTCCGATGACGCAGCGAGAACGATGGCAGGAACATTATTTACGTAACAAAGATTAAATCGGTAGTCGTAATAGTTCCAGGTGTCTCAATCGATCATCCCTGATATCACTGACCCGAACTCGTCTTCGATTTCATCTTACTTCCGGTCAGATCGAGTTGAGAAGTCTGATGATGCAGCGAGAACGATGGCCGGAACATTATTTACGTAACCAAGATGAAATCGGTAGTCGTAACAATTCTAGGGGTCTCGATCGATCATCCCTGATAGTACTCACCCGAACTCGTCTCTGATTTCATCTTACTTTCGGTCAGATCGAGTCGAGAAGTTTGATGATGCACCGAGAACGACGGCGAGAGAATTATTTACGTAAGAAACATGAAATCGGTGGTCTTAATGGTTCTAGGGGTCTCGATCGATCATCACTGATAGCACTGACCCGAACTCGTCTCCGATTTCATCTTACATCCGGTCAGATCGAGTCGAGCAGTCTGATGACGCAGCGAGAACGATGGCAGGAAATTTATTTACGTAACAAAGATTAAATCGGTAGTCGTAATAGTTGTAGGGGTCTCAATCGATCATCCCTGATAGCACTGACCCGAACTCGTCTCCGATTTCATCTTACTTCCGGTCAGATCGCGTCGAGAAGTCTGATGATGCAGCGAGAACGATGGGAGGAACATTATTTACGTAACAAAGATGAAATCGGTAGTCGTAATAGTTCTAGGGGTCTCAATCGGTCATCCCTGATAGCACTGACCCGAACTCGTCTCCGATTTCATCTTACTTCCGGTCAGATCGAGTCGAGAAGTCTGATGATGCAGCGAGAACGATGGCAGGATCATTATTTACGTAAGAAAGATGAAATCGGTAGTCGTAATAGTTCTAGGGGTCTCAATCGATCATCCCTGATAGCACTCACCCGAACTCGTCTCCGATTTCATCTTACTTCCGGTCAGATCGAGTCGAGAAGTCTGATGATGCAGCGAGAACGATGGGAGGAACATTATTTACGTAACAAAGATGAAATCGGTAGTCGTAATAGTTCTAGGGGTCTCCATCGATCATCCCTGATAGCACTCACCCGAACTCGTCTCCGATTTCATCTTACTTCCGGTCAGATCGAGTCGAGAAGTCTGATGATGCAGCGAGAACGATGGCAGGAACATTATTTACGTAAGAAAGATGAAATCGGTAGTCGTAATAGTTCTAGGGGTCTCAATCGATCATCCCTGATAGCACTCACCCGAACTCGTCTCTGATTTCATCGTAATTCCGGTCAGATCGAGTCGCGAAGTTTAAAGATGCAGCGAGAACGACGGTGAGAGAATTATTTACGTAAGAAAGATGAAATCGGTAGTCTTAATGGTTCTACGGTTCTCGATCGATCATCCCTGATAGCACTGACCCGAATTCGTCTCCGACTTCATCTTACATCCGGTCAGAGCGAGTCGAGAAGTCTGATGACGCAGCGAGAACGATGGCAGGAACATTATTTACGTAACAAAGATTAAATCGGTAGTCGTAATAGTTCTAGGTGTCTCAATCGATCTTCCCTGATAGCACTGACCCGAACTCGTCTTCGACTTCATCTTACTTCCGGTCAGATCGAGTTGAGAAGTCTGATGATGCAGCGAGAACGATGGCAGGAACATTATTTCCGTAACAAAGATGAAATCGGTAGTCGTAATAGTTCTAGGGGTCTCGATCGATCATCCCTGATAGCACTGACCCCAACTCGTCTCCGATTTCATCTTACATCCGGTCAGATCGAGTCGAGAAGTCCGATGACGCAGCGAGAACGATGGCAGGAACATTATTTACGTAACAAAGATTAAATCGGTAGTCGTAATAGTTCTAGGTGTCTCAATCGATCATCCCTGATATCACTGACCCGAACTCGTCTTCGATTTCATCTTACTTCCGGTCAGATCGAGTTGAGAAGTCTGGTGATGCAGCGAGAACGATGGCCGGAACATTATTTACGTAACAAAGATGAAATCGGTAGTCGTAATAGTTCTAGGGGTCTCGATCGATCATCCCTGATAGTACTCACCCGAACTCGTCTCTGATTTCATCTTACTTTCGGTCAGATCGAGTCGAGAAGTTTGATGATGCATCGAGAACGACGGCGAGAGAATTATTTACGTAAGAAACATGAAATCGGTGGTCTTAATGGTTCTAGGGGTCTCGATCGATCATCACTGATAGCACTGACCCGAACTCGTCTCCGATTTCATCTTACATCCGGTCAGATCGAGTCGAGCAGTCTGATGACGCAGCGAGAACGATGGCACGAAATTTATTTACGTAACAAAGATTAAATCGGTAGTCGTAATAGTTGTAGGGGTCTCAATCGATCATCCCTGATAGCACTGACCCGAACTCGTCTCCGATTTCATCTTACTTCCGGTCAGATCGAGTCGAGAAGTCTGATGATGCAGCGAGAACGATGGGAGGAACATTATTTACGTAACAAAGATGAAATCGGTAGTCGTAATAGTTCTAGGGGTCTCAATCGGTCATCCCTGCTGGCACTCACCCGAACTCGTCTCCGATTTCATCTTACTTCCAGTCAGATCGAGTCGAGAAGTCTGATGATGCAGCGAGAACGATGGAAGGAACATTATTTACGTGACAAAGATGAAATCGGTAGTCGTAATAGTTCTAGGGGTCTCAATCGGTCATCCCTGCTGGCACTCACCCGAACTCGTCTCCGATTTCATCTTACTTCCAGTCAGATCGAGTCGAGAAGTCTGATGATGCAGCGAGAACGTTGGAAGGAACATTATTTACGTGACAAAGATGAAATCGGTAGTCCTAATAGTTCTACGGGTCTCGATCGATCATCCCTGATAGCACTCTCCCGAACTCGTCTCTGATTTCATCGTACTTCCGGTCAGATCGAGTCGAGAAGTTTGATGATGCAGCGAGAACGACGGTGAGAGAATTATTTACGTAAGAAAGATGAAATCGGTGGTCTTAATGGTTCTAGGGGTCTCGATCGATCATCGCTGATAGCACTGACCCGAACTCGTCTCCGATTTCATCTTACATCCGGTCAGATCGAGTCGAGAAGTCTGATGACGCAGCGAGAACGATGGCAGGAACATTATTTACGTAACAAAGATTAAATCGGTAGCCGTAATAGTTCTAGGGGTCTCAATCGATCATCCCTGATAGCACTGACCCGAACTCGTCTCCTATTTCATCTTACTTCCGGTCAGATCGAGTCGAGAAGTCTGATGATGCAGTGAGAACGATGGCTGGAACATTATTTACGTAACAAAGATGAAATCGGTAGTCGTAATAGTTCTAGGGGTCTCAATCGATCATCCCTGATAGCACTCACCCGAGCTCGTCTCCGATTTCATCTTACTTCCAGTCAGATCGAGTCGAAAAGTCTGATGATGCAGCGAGAACGATGGAAGGAACATTATTTACGTAACAAAGATGAAATCGGTAGTCGTAATAGTTCTAGGGGTCTCGATCGATCATCCGTGATAGCACTCACCCGAAGTCGTCTCTGATTTCATCGTACTTCCGGTCAGATCGAGTCGAGAAGTTTGATGATGCAGCGAGAACGACGGTGAGAGAATTATTTACCTAAGAAAGATGAAATCGGTGGTCTTAATGGTTCTAGGGGTCTCGATCGATCATCGCTGATAGCACTGACCCGAACTCGTCTCCGATTTCATCTTACATCCGGTCAGATCGAGTCGAGAAGTCTGATGACGCAGCGAGAACGATGGCAGGAACATTATTTACGTAACAAAGATTAAATCGGTAGTCGTAATAGTTCTAGGTGTCTCAATCGATCATCCCTGATAGCACTGATCCGAACTCGTCTTCGATTTCATCTTACTTCCGGTCAGATCGAGTTGAGAAGTCTGATGATGCAGCGAGAACGATGGCAGGAACATTATTTACGTAACAAAGATGAAATCGGTAGTCGTAATAGTTCTAGGGGTCTCGATCGATCATCCCTGATAGCACTGACCCCAACTCGTCTCCGATTTCATCTTACATCCGGTCAGATCGAGTCGAGAAGTCTGATGACGCAGCGAGAACGATGGCAGGAACATTATTTCCGTAACAAAGATTAAATCGGTAGTCGTAATAGTTCTAGGTGTCTCAATCGATCATCCCTGATATCACTGACCCGAACTCGTCTTCGATTTCAGCTTACTTCCGGTCAGATCGAGTTGAGAAGTCTGATGATGCAGCGAGAACGATGGCCGGAACATTATTTACGTAACAAAGATGAAATCGGTAGTCGTAACAGTTCTAGGGGTCTCGATCGATCATCCCTGCTGGCACTCACCCGAACTCGTCTCCGATTTCATCTTACTTCCAGTCAGATCGAGTCGAGAAGTCTGATGATGCAGCGAGAACGATGGAAGGAACATTCTTTACGTGACAAAGATGAAATCGGTAGTCGTAATAGTTCTACGGGTCTCGATCGATCATCCCTGATAGCACTCTCCCGAACTCGTCTCTGATTTCATCGTACTTCCGGTCAGATCGAGTCGAGAAGTTTGATGATGCAGCGAGAACGACGGTGAGAGAATTATTTACGTAAGAAAGATGAAATCGGTGGTCTTAATGGTTCTAGGGGTCTCGATCGATCATCGCTGATAGCACTGACCCGAACTCGTCTCCGATTTCATCTTACATCCGGTCAGATCGAGTCGAGAAGTCTGATGACGCAGCGAGAACGATGGCAGGAACATTATTTACGTAACAAAGATTAAATCGGTAGTCGTAATAGTTCTAGGGGTCTCAATCGATTATCCCTGATAGCACTGACCCGAACTCGTCTCCTATTTCATCTTACTTCCGGTCAGATCGAGTCGAGAAGTCTGATGATGCAGTGAGAACGATGGCTGGAACATTATTTACGTAACAAAGATGAAATCGGTAGTCGTAATAGTTCTAGGGGTCTCAATCGATCATCCCTGATAGCACTCACCCGAACTCGTCTCCGATTTCATCTTACTTCCAGTCAGATCGAGTCGAAAAGTCTGATGATGCAGCGAGAACGATGGAAGGAACATTATTTACGTAAGAAAGATGAAATCGGTAGTCGTAATAGTTCTAGGGGTCTCAATCGATCATCCCTGATAGCACTCACCCGAACTCGTCTCTGATTTCATCGTAATTCCGGTCAGATCGAGTCGCGAAGTTTGATGATGCAGCGAGAACGACGGTGAGAGAATTATTTACGTAAGAAAGATGAAATCGGTAGTCTTAATGGTTCTACGGTTCTCGATCGATCATCCCTGATAGCACTGACCCGAACTCGTCTCCGATTTCATCTTACATCCGGTCAGATCGAGTCGAGAAGTCTGATGACGCAGCGAGAACGATGGCAGGAACATTATTTACGTAACAAAGATTAAATCGGTAGTCGTAATAGTTCTAGGTGTCTCAATCGATCATCCCTGATAGCACTGACCCGAACTCGTCGTCGATTTCATCTTACTTCCGGTCAGATCGAGTTGAGAAGTCTGATGATGCAGCGAGAACGATGGCAGGAACATTATTTACGAAACAAAGATGAAATCGGTAGTCGTAATAGTTCTAGGGGTCTCGATCGATCATCCCTGATAGCACTGACCCCAACTCGTCTCCGATTTCATCTTACGTCCGGTCAGATCGATTCGAGAAGTCTGATGACGCAGCGAGAACGATGGCAGGAACATTATTTACGTAACAAAGATTCAATCGGTAGTCGTAATAGTTCTAGGTGTCTCAATCGATCATCCCTGATATCACTGACCCGAACTCGTCTTCGATTTCATCTTACTTCCGGTCAGATCGAGTTGAGAAGTCTGATGATGCAGCGAGAACGATGGCCGGAACATTATTTACGTAACAAAGAGGAAATCGATAGTCGTAATAGTTCTAGGGGTCTCGATCGATCATCGCTGATAGCACTCATCCGAACTCGTCTCTGATTTCATCGTAATTCCGGTCAGATCGAGTCGCGAAGTTTGATGATGCAGCGAGAACGACGGTGAGAGAATTATTTACGTAAGAAAGATGAAATCGGTAGTCTTAATGGTTCTACGGTTCTCGATCGATCATCCCTGATAGCACTGACCCGAACTCGTCTCCGATTTCATCTTACATCCGGTCAGATCGAGTCGAGAAGTCTGATGACGCAGCGAGAACGATGGCAGGAACATTATTTACGTAACAAAGATTAAATCGGTAGTCGTAATAGTTCTAGGTGTCTCAATCGATCATCCCTGATAGCACTCACCCGAACTCGTCTCCGATTTCAACTTAATTCCAGTCAGATCGCGTCGAAAAGTCTGATGATGCAGCGAGAACGATGGAAGGAACATTATTTACGTAACAAAGATGAAATCGGTAGTCGTAATAGTTCTAGGCGTCTCGATCGATCATCCGTGATAGCACTCACCCGAAGTCGTCTCTGATTTCATCGTACTTCCGGTCAGATCGAGTCTAGAAGTTTGATGATGCAGCGAGAACGACGGTGAGAGAATTATTTACGTAAGAAAGATGAAATCGGTGGTCTTAATGGTTCTAGGGGTCTCGATCGATCATCGCTGATAGCACTGACCCGAACTCGTCTCCGATTTCATCTTACATCCGGTCAGATCGAGTCGAGAAGTCTGATGACGCAGCGAGAACGATGGCAGGAACATTATTTACGTAACAAAGATTAAATCGGTAGTCGTAATAGCTCTACGGGTCTCAATCGATCATCCCTGATAGCACTGACCCGAACTCGTCTCCGATTTCATCTTACTTCCGGTCAGATCGAGTCGAGAAGTCTGATGATGCAGCGAGAAAGATGGCAGGAACATTATTTACGTAAGAAAGATGAAATCGGTAGTCGTAATAGTTCTAGGGGTCTCAATCGATCATCCCTGATAGCACTCACCCGAACTCGTCTCTGATTTCATCGTAATTCCGGTCAGATCGAGTCGCGAAGTTTGACGATGCAGCGAGAACGACGGTGAGAGAATTATTTACGTAAGAAAGATGAAATCGGTAGTCTTAATGGTTCTACGGTTCTCGATCGATCATCCCTGATAGCACTGACCCGAACTCGTCTCCGATTTCATCTTACTTCCGGTCAGATCGAGTCGAGAAGTCTGATGACGCAGCGAGAACGATGGCAGGAACATTATTTACGTAACAAAGATTAAATCGGTAGTCGTAATAGTTCTAGGTGTCTCAATCGATCATCCCTGATAGCACTGACCCGAACTCGTCGTCGATTTCATCTTACTTCCGGTCAGATCGAGTTGAGAAGTCTGATGATGCAGCGAGAACGATGGCAGGAACATTATTTACGAAACAAAGATGAAATCGGTAGTCGTAATAGTTCTAGGGGTCTCGATCGATCATCCCTGATAGCACTGACCCCAACTCGTCTCCGATTTCATCTTACATCCGGTCAGATCGATTCGAGAAGTCTGATGACGCAGCGAGAACGATGGCAGGAACATTATTTACGTAACAAAGATTAAATCGGTAGTCGTAATAGTTCTAGGTGTCTCAATCGATCATCCCTGATATCACTGACCCGAACTCATCTTCGATTTCATCTTACTTCCGGTCAGATCGAGTTGAGAAGTCAGATGATGCAGCGAGAACGATGGCCGGAACATTATTTACATAACAAAGATGAAATCGGTAGTCGTAACAGTTCTAGGGGTCTCAATCGATAATCCCTGATAGCACTGACCCGAACTCGTCTCCGATTCCATCTTACTTCCGGTCAGATCGAGTCGAGAAGTCTGATGATGCAGTGAGAACGATGGCTGGAACATTATTTACGTAACAAAGATGAAATCGGTAGTCGTAATAGTTCTAGGGGTCTCAATCGATCATCCCTGATATCACTCACCCGAACTCGTCTCCGATTTCATCTCACTTCCAGTCAGATCGAGTCGAAAAGTCTGATGATGCAGCGAGATCGATGGAAGGAAAATTATTTACGTAACAAAGATGAAATCGGTAGTCGTAATAGTTCTAGGGGTCTCGATCGATCATCCGTGATAGCACTCACCCGAAGTCGTCTCTGATTTCATCGTACTTCCGGTCAGATCGAGTCGAGAAGTTTGATGATGCAGCGAGAACGACGGTGAGAGAATTATTTACGTAAGAAAGATGAAATCGGTGGTCTTAATGGTTCTAGGGGTCTCGATCGATCATCGCTGATAGCACTGACCCGAACTCGTCTCCGATTTCATCTTACATCCGGTCAGATCGAGTCGAGAAGTCTGATGACGCAGCGAGAACGATGGCAGGAACATTATTTACGTAACAAAGATTAAATCGGTAGTCGTAATAGTTCTACGGGTCTCAATCGATCATCCCTGATAGCACTGACCCGAACTCGTCTCCGATTTCATCTTACTTCGGGTCAGATCGAGTCGAGAAGTCTGATGATGCAGCGAGAACGATGGCAGGAACATTATTTACGTAAGAACGATGAAATCGGTAGTCGTAATAGTTCTAGGGGTCTCAATCGATCATCCCTGATAGCACTCACCCGAACTCGTCTCTGATTTCATCGTAATTCCGGTCAGATCGAGTCGCGAAGTTTGATGATGCAGCGAGAACGACGGTGAGAGAATTATTTACGTAAGAAAGATGAAATCGGTAGTCTTAATGGTTCTACGGTTCTCGATCGATCATCCCTGATAGCACTGACCCGAACTCGTCTCCGATTTCATCTTACATCCGGTCAGATCGAGTCGAGAACTCTGATGACGCAGCGAGAACGATGGCAGGAACATTATTTACGTAACAAAGATTAAATCGGTAGTCGTAATAGTTCTAGGTGTCTCAATCGATCATCCCTGATAGCACTGACCCGAACTCGTCGTCGATTTCATCTTACTTCCGGTCAGATCGAGTTGAGAAGTCTGATGATGCAGCGAGAACGATGGCAGGAACATTATTTACGAAACAAAGATGAAATCGGTAGTCGTAATAGTTCTAGGGGTCTCGATCGATCATCCCTGATAGCACTGACCCCAACTCGTCTCCGATTTCATCTTACATCCGGTCAGATCGATTCGAGAAGTCTGATGACGCAGCGAGAACGATGGCAGGAACATTATTTACGTAACAAAGATTAAATCGGTAGTCGTAATAGTTCTAGGTGTCTCAATCGATCATCCCTGATATCACTGACCCGAACTAGTCTTCGATTTCATCTTACTTCCGGTCAGATCCAGTTGAGAAGTCTGATGATGCAGCGAGAACGATGGCCGGAACATTATTTACGTAACAAAGAGGAAATCGATAGTCGTAATAGTTCTAGGGGACTCGATCGATCATCGCTGATAGCACTCATCCGAACTCGTCTCTGATTTCATCGTACTTCCGGTCAGATCGAGTCGAGAAGTTTGATGATGCAGCGAGAACGACCGTGAGAGAATCATTTACGTAAGAAAGATGAAATCGGTGGTCTTAATGGTTCTAGGGGTCTCGATCGATCATCCCTAATAGCACTGACCCGAACTCGTCTCTGATTTCATCGTACTTCCGGTCAGATCGAGTCGAGAAGTTTGATGATGCAGCGAGAACGACGGTGAGAGAATTATTTACGTAAGAAAGATGAAATCGGTGGTCTTAATGGTTCTAGGGGTCCCGATCGATCATCGCGGATAGCACTGACCCGAAATCGGCTCCGATTTCATCTTACATACGGTCAGATCGAGTCGAGAACTCTGATGACGCAGCGAGAATGATGGCAGGAACATTATTTACGTAACAAAGATTAAATCCGTAGACGTAATAGTTCTAGGGGTCTCAATCGATCATCCCTGATAGCACTGACCCGAACTCGTCTCCGATTTCATCTTACTTCCCGTCAGATCGAGTCGAGAAGTCTGATGATGTAGCGAGAACGATGGCAGGAACATTATTTACGTAACAAAGATGAAATCGGTAGTCGTAATAGTTCTAGGGGTCTCAATCGATCATCCCTTATAGCACTCACCCGAACTCGTCTCTGATTTCATCGTACTTCCGGTCCGATCGAGTCGAGAAGTTTGATGATGCAGCGACAACGACGGTGAGAGATTTATTTACGCAAGAAAGATGAAATCGGTGGTCTTAATGGTTCTAGGGGTCTCGATCGATCATCGCTGATAGCACTGACCCGAACTCGTCTCCGATTTCATCTTACATTCGCCCAGATCGAGTCGAGAAGTCTGATGACGCAGCGAGAACGATGGCAGGATCATTATTTACGTAACAAAGATTAAATCGGTAGTCGTAATAGTTCTAGGAGTCTCAATCGATCATCCCTGATAGCACTGACTCGAACTCGTCTCCGATTTCATCTTACATCCGGTCAGATCGAGTCGAGAAGTCTGATGATGCAGCGAGAACGATGGCAGGAACATTATTTACGTAAGAAAGATGAAATCGGTAGTCGCAATAGTTCTAGGGGTCTCGATCGATCATCCCTGATAGCACTCACCCGAACTCGTCTCTGATTTCATCGTACTTCCGGTCAGATCGAGTCGAGAAGTTTGATGATGCAGCGAGAACGACGGTGAGAGAATTATTTACGTAAGAAAGGTGAAATCGGTGGTCTTAATGGTTCTAGGGGTCTCGATCAATCATCGCTGATAGCACTGACCCGAACTCGTCTCCGATTTCATCTTACATGCGGTCAGATCGAGTCGAGAAGTCTGATGACGCAGCGAGAACGATGGCAGGAACATTATTTACGTAACACAGATTAAATCGGTAGTCGTAATAGTTCTACAGCTCTCAATCGATCATCCCTGATAGCACTGACCCGAACTCGTCTCCGATTTCATCTTACTTCCTGTCAGATCGAGTCGAGAAGTCTGATGATGCAGCGAGAACGATGGCAGGAACATTATTTACGTAAGAAAGATGAAATCGGTAGTCGTAATAGTTCTGGGGTCTCAATCGATCATCCCTGCTAGCACTGACCCCAACTCGTCTCCGATTTCATCTTACATCCGGTCAGATCGAGTCGAGAAGTCTGATGACGCAGCGAGAACGATGGCAGGAACATTATTTACGTAACAAAGATTAAATCTGTAGTCGTAATAGGTCTAGGTGTCTCAATCGATCATCCCTGATAGCACTGACCCGAACTCGTCTTCGATTTCATCTTACTTCCGGTCAGATCGAGTTGAGAAGTCTGATTATGCAGCGAGAACGATGGCCGGAACATTATTTACGTAACAAAGATGAAATCGGTAGTCGTAACAGTTCTAGGGGTCTCGATCGATCTTCCCTGATAGCACTGACCCGAACTCGTCTCCGATTTCATCTTACATCCGGTCAGATCGAGTCGAGCAGTCTGATGACGCAGCGAGAACGATGGCAGGAAATTTATTTACGTAACAAAGATTAAATCGGTAGTCGTAATAGTTGTAGGGATCTCAATCGATCATCCCTGATAGCACTGACCCGAACTCGTCTCCGATTTCATCTTCCTTCCGGTCAGATCGAGTCGAGAAGTCTGATGATGCAGCGAGAACGATGGGAGGAACATTATTTACGTAACAAAGATGAAATCGGTAGTCGTAATAGTTCTAGGGGTCTCAATCGGTCATCCCTGCTGGCACTCACCCGAACTCGTCTCCGATTTCATCTTACTTCCAGTCAGATCGAGTCGAGAAGTCTGATGATGCAGCGAGAACGATGGAAGGAACATTATTTACGTGACAAAGATGAAATCGGTAGTCGTAATAGATCTACGGGTCTCGATCGATCATCCCTTATAGCACTCTCCCGAACTCGTCTCTGATTTCATCGTACTTCCGGTCAGATCGAATCGAGAAGTTTGATGATGCAGCGAGAACGACGGTGAGACTATTATTTACGTAAGAAAGATGAAATCGGTGGTCTTAATGGTTCTAGGGGTCTCGATCGATCATCGCTGATAGCACTGACCCGAACTCGTCTCCGATTTCATCTTACATCCGGTCAGATCGAGTCGAGAAGTCTGATGACGCAGCGAGAACGATGGCAGGAACATTATTTACGTAACAAAGATTAAATCGGTAGTCGTAATAGTTCTAGGGGACTCAATCGATCATCCCTGATAGCACTGACCCGAACTCGTCTCCGATTTCGTCTTACTTCCGGTCAGATCGAGGCGAGAAGTCTGACGATGCAGTGAGAACGATGGCTGGAACATTATTTACGTAACAAAGATGAAATCGGTAGTCGTAATAGTTCTAGGGGTCTCAATCGATCATCCCTGATAGCACTCACCCGAACTCGTCTCCGATTTCATCTTACTTCCAGTCAGATCGAGTCGACAAGTCTGATGATGCAGAGAGAACGATGGAAGGAACATTATTTACGTAACAAAGATGAAATCGGTAGTCGTAATAGTTCTAGGGGTCTCGATCGATCATCCGTGATAGCACTCACCCGAAGTCGTCTCTGATTTCATCGTACTTCCGGTCAGATCGAGTCGAGAAGTTTGATGATGCATCGAGAACGACGGTGAGAGAATCATTTATGTAAGAAAGATGAAATCGGTGGTCTTAATGGTTCTAGGGGTCTCGATCGATCATCGCTGATAGCACTGACCCGAACTCGTCTCCGATTTCATCTTACATCCGGTCAGATCGAGTCGAGAAGTCTGATGACGCAGCGAGAACGATGGCAGGAACATTATTTACGTAACAATGATTAAATCGGTAGTCCTAATAGTTCTACGGGTCTCAATCGATCATCCCTGATAGCACTGACCCGAACTCGTCTCCGATTTCATCGTACTTCCGGTCAGATCGAGTCGAGAAGTTTGATGATGCAGCGAGAACGACGGTGAGAGAATTATTTACGTAAGAAAGATGAAATCGGTGGTCTTAATGGTTCTAGGGGTCTCGATCGATCATCGCTGATAGCACTGACCCGAACTCGTCTCCGATTTCATCTTACTTCCGGGCAGATCGAGTCGAGAAGTCTGATGATGCAGCGAGAACCATGGGAGGAACATTATTTACGTAACAAAGATGAAATCGGTAGTCGTAATAGTTCTAGGGGTCTCAATCGGTCATCCCTGCTAGCACTCACCCGAACTCGTCTCCGATTTCATCTTACTTCCAGTCAGATCGTGTCGAGAAGTCTGATGATGCAGCGAGAACGATGGAGGGAACATTATTTACGTGACAAAGATGAAATCCGTAGTCGTAATAGTTCTAGGGGTCTCGATCGATCATCCCTGATAGCACTCACCCGAACTCGTCTCTGATTTCATCGTACTTCCGGTCAGATCGATTCGAGAAGTTTGATGATGCAGCGAGAACGACGGTGAGAGAATTATTTACGTAAGAAAGATGAAATCGGTGGTCTTAATGGTTCTAGGGGTCTCGATCGGTCATCGCTGATAGCACTGACCCGAACTCGTCTTCGATTTCATCTTACTTCCGTTCAGATCGAGTTGAGAAGTCTGATGATGCAGCGAGAACGATGGCAGGAACATTATTTACGTAAGAAAGATGAAATCGGTAGTCGTAATAGTTCTAGGGGCCTCGATCGATCATCCCTGATAGCACTGACCCCAACTCGTCTCCGATTTCATCTTACATCCGGTCAGATCGAGTCGAGAAGTTTGATGATGCAGCGAGAACGACGGTGAGAGAATTATTTACGTAAGAAAGATGAAATCGGTGGTCTTAATGGTTCTAGGGGTCTCGATCGATCATCGCTGATAGCACTGACCCGAACTCGTCTCCGATTTCATCTTACATCCGGTCAGATCGAGTCGAGAAGTCTGATGCCGCAGCGAGAGCGATGGCAGGAACATTATTTACGTAACAAAGATTAAATCGGGAGTCGTAATAGTTCTAGGGGTCTCAATCGATCATCCCTGATAGCACTGACCCGAACTCGTCTCCGATTTCATCTTACTTCCGGTCAGATCGAGTCGAGAAGTCTGATGATGCAGTGAGAACGATGGCTGGAACATTATTTACGTAACAAAGATGAAATCGGTAGTCGTAATAGTTCTAGGGGTCTCGATCGATCATCCCTGATAGCACTCACCCGAACTCGTCTCTGATTTCATCGTACTTCCGGTCAGATCGAGTCGAGAAGTTTGATGATGGAGCGAGAATGACGGTGAGAGAATTATTTACGTAAGAAAGGTGAAATCGGTGGTCTTAATGGTTCTAGGGGTCTCGATCGATCATCGCTGATAGCACTGACCCGAACTCGTCTCCGATTTCATCTTACATCCGGTCAGATCGAGTCGAGAAGTCTGATGACGCAGCGAGAACGATGGCAGGAACATTATTTACGTAACAAAGATTAAATCGGTAGTCGTAATAGTTCTACAGGTCTCAATCGATCATCCCTGATAGCACTGACCCGAACTCGTCACCGATTTCATCTTACTTCCTGTCAGATCGAGTCGAGAAGTCTGATGATGCAGCGAGAACGATGGCAGGAACATTATTTACGTAAGAAAGATGAAATCGGTAGTCGTAATAGTTCTAGGGGTCTCGATCGATCATCCCTGATAGCACTGACCCGAACTCGTCTCCGATTTCACCTTACATCCGGTCAGATCGAGTCGAGAAGTCTGATGATGCAGCGAGAACGATGGCCGGAACATTATTTACGTAACAAAGATGAAATCGGTAGTCGTAACAGTTCTAGGGGTCTCGATCGATCATCCCTGATAGTACTCACCCGAACTCGTCTCTGATTTCATCTTACTTCCGGTCAGATCGAGTCGAGAAGTCTGATGATGAAGCGAGAACGATGGGAGGAACATTATTTACGTAACAAAGATGAAATCGGTAGTCGTAATAGTTCTAGGGGTCTCAATCGGTCATCCCTGCTGGCACTCACCCGAACTGGTCTCCGATTTCATCTTACTTCCAGTCAGATCGAGTCGAGAAGTCTGATGATGCAGCGAGAACGCTGGAAGGAACATTATTTACGTGACAAAGATGAAATCGGTAGTCGTAATAGTTCTACGGGTCTCGATCGATCATCCCTGATAGCACTCTCCCGAACTCGTCTCTGATTTCATCGTACTTCCGGTCAGATCGAGTCGAGAAGTTTGATGATGCAGCGAGAACGACGGTGAGAGAATTATTTACGTAAGAAAGATGAAATCGGTGGTCTTAATGGTTCTAGGGGTCTCGATCGAGCATCGCTGATAGCACTGACCCGAACTCGTCTCCGATTTCATCTTACATCCGGTCAGATCGAGTCGAGAAGTCTGATGACGCAGCGAGAACGATGGCTGGAACATTATTTACGTAACAAAGATGAAATCGGTAGTCGTAATAGTTCTAGGGGTCTCAATCGATCATCCCTGATAGCACTCACCCGAACTCGTCTCCGATTTCATCTTACTTCCAGTCAGATCGAGTCGAAAAGTCTGATGATGCAGCGAGAACGATGGAAGGAACATTATTTACGTAACAAAGATGAAATCGGTAGTCGTAATAGTTCTAGGGGTCTCGATCGATCATCCGTGATAGCACTCACCCGAAGTCGTGTCTGATTTCATCGTACTTCCGGTCAGATCGAGTCGAGAAGTTTGATGATGCAGCGAGAACGACGGTGAGAGAATTATTTACGTAAGAAAGATGAAATCGGTGGTCTTAATGGTTCTAGGGGTCTCGATCGATCATCGCTGATAGCACTGACCCGAACTCGTCTCCGATTTCATCCTACATCAGGTCAGATCGAGTCGAGAAGTCTGATGACGCAGCGAGAACGATGGCTGGAACATTATTTACGTAACAAAGATTACATCGGTAGTCGTAATAGTTCTACGGGTCTCAATCGATCATCCCTGATAGCACTGACCCGAACTCGTCTCCGATTTCATCTTACTTCCGGTCAGATCGAGTCGAGAAGTCTGATGATGCAGCGAGAACGATGGCAGGAACATTATTTACGTAAGAAAGATTAAATCGGTAGTTGTAATAGTTCTAGGGGTCTCAATCGATTATCCCTGATAGCACTCACCCGAACTCGTCTCTGATTTCATCGTAATTCCGGTCAGATCGAGTCGCGAAGTTTGATGATGCAGCGAGAACGACGGTGAGAGGATTATTTACGTAAGAAAGATGAAATCGGTAGTCTTAATGGTTCTACGGTTCTCGATCGATCATCCCTGATAGCACTGACCCGAATTCGTCTCCGATTTCATCTTACATCCGGTCAGATCGAGTCGAGAAGTCTGATGACGCAGCAAGAACGGTGGCAGGAACATTATTTACGTAACAAAGATTAAATCGGTAGTCGTAATAGTTCTAGGTGTCTCAATCGATCATCCCTGATAGCACTGACCCGAACTCGTCTTCGATTTCATCTTACTTCCGGTCAGATCGAGTTGAGAAGTCTGATGATCCAGCGAGAACGATGGCAGGAACATTATTTACGTAACAAAGATGAAATCGGTAGTCGTAATAGTTCTAAGGGTCTCGATCGATCATCCCTGATAGCACTGACCCCAACTCGTCTCCGATTTCATCTTACATCCGGTCAGATCGAGTCGAGAAGTCCGATGACGCAGCGAGAACGATGGCAGGAACATTATTTACGTAACAAAGATTAAATCGGTAGTCGTAATAGTTCTAGGCGTCTCAATCGATCATCCCTGATATCACTGACCCGAACTCGTCTTCGATTTCATCTTACTTCCGGTCAGATCGAGTTGAGAAGTCTGATGATGCAGCGAGAACGATGGCCGGAACATTATTTACGTAACAAAGATGAAATCGGTAGTCGTAACAGTTCTAGGGGTCTCGATCGATCATCCCTGATAGTACTCACCCGAACTCGTCTCTGATTTCATCTTACTTTCGGTCAGATCGAGTCGAGAAGTTTGATGATGCACCGAGAACGACGGCGAGAGAATTATTTACGTAAGAAACATGAAATCGGTGGTCTTAATGGTTCTAGGGGTCTCGATCGATCATCACTGATAGCACTGACCCGAACTCGTCTCCGATTTCATCTTACATCCGGTCAGATCGAGTCGAGCAGTCTGATGACGCAGCGAGAACGATGGCAGGAAATTTATTTACGTAACAAAGATTAAATCGGTAGTCGTAATAGTTGTAGGGGTCTCAATCGATCATCCCTGATAGCACTGACCCGAACTCGTCTCCGATTTCATCTTACTTCCGGTCAGATCGAGTCGAGAAGTCTGATGATGCAGCGAGAACGATGGGAGGAACATTATTTACGTAACAAAGATGAAATCGGTAGTCGTAATAGTTCTAGGGGTCTCAATCGGTCATCCCTGCTGGCACTCACCCGAACTCGTCTCCGATTTCATCTTACTTCCAGTCAGATCGAGTCGAGAAGTCTGATGATGCAGCGAGAACGATGGAAGGATCATTATTTACGTGACAAAGATGAAATCGGTAGTCGTAATAGTTCTAGGGGTCTCAATCGGTCATCCCTGCTGGCACTCACCCGAACTCGTCTCCGATTTCATCTTACTTCCAGTCCGATCGAGTCGAGAAGTCTGATGATGCAGCGAGAACGATGGAAGGAACATTATTTACGTGACAAAGATGAAATCGGTAGTCGTAATAGTTCTACGGGTCTCGATCGATCATCCCTGATAGCACTCTCCCGAACTCGTCTCTGATTTCATCGTACTTCCGGTCAGATCGAGTCGAGAAGTTTGATGATGCAGCGAGAACGACGGTGAGAGAATTATTTACGTAAGAAAGATGAAATCGGTGGTCTTAATGGTTCTAGGGGTCTCGATCGATCATCGCTGATAGCACTGACCCGAACTCGTCTCCGATTTCATCTTACATCCGGTCAGATCGAGTCGAGAAGTCTGATGACGCAGCGAGAACGATGGCAGGAACATTATTTACGTAACAAAGATTAAATCGGTAGTCGTAATAGTTCTAGGGTTCTCAATCGATCATCCCTGATAGCACTGACCCGAACTCGTCTCCGATTTCATCTTACTTCCTGTCAGATCGAGTCGAGAAGTCTGATGATGCAGTGAGAACGATGGCTGGAACATTATTTACGTAACAAAGATGAAATCGGTAGTCGTAATAGTTCTAGGGGTCTCAATCGATCATCCCTGATAGCACTCACCCGAACTCGTCTCCGATTTCATCTTACTTCCAGTGAGATCGAGTCGAAAAGTCTGATGATGCAGCGAGAACGATGGAAGGAACATTATTTACGTAACAAAGATGAAATCGGTAGTCGTAATAGTTCTAGGGGTCTCGATCGATCATCCGTGATAGCACTCACCCGAAGTCGTCTCTGATTTCATCGTACTTCCGGTCAGATCGAGTCGAGAATTTTGATGATGCAGCGAGAACGACGGTGAGAGAATTATTTACGTAAGAAAGATAAAATCGGTGGTCTTAATGGTTCTAGGGGTCTCGATCGATCATCGCTGATAGCACTGACCCGAACTCGTCTCCGATTTCATCTTACATCCGGTCAGATCGAGTCGAGAAGTCTGATGACGCAGCGAGAACGATGGCAGGAACATTATTTACGTAACAAAGATTAAATCGGTAGTCGTAATAGTTCTAGGGGTCTCAAACGATCATCCCTGATAGCACTCACCCGAACTCGTCTCTGATTTCATCGTAATTCCGGTCAGATCGAGTCGCGAAGTTTGATGATGCAGCGAGAACGACGGTGAGAGAATTATTTACGTAAGAAAGATGAAATCGGTAGTCTTAATGGTTCTACGGTTCTCGATCGATCATCCCTGATAGCACTGACCCGAATTCGTCTCCGATTTCATCTTACATCCGGTCAGATCGAGTCGAGAAGTCTGATGACGCAGCGAGAACGATGGCAGGAACATTATTTACGTAACAAAGATTAAATCGGTAGTCGTAATAGTTCTAGGTGTCTCAATCGATCATCCCTGATAGCACTGACCCGAACTCGTCTTCGATTTCATCTTACTTCCGGTCAGATCGAGTTGAGAAGTCTGATGATGCAGCGAGAACGATGGCAGGAACATTATTTACGTAACAAAGATTAAATCGGTAGTCGTAATAGTTCTAGGGTTCTCAATCGATCATCCCTGATAGCACTGACCCGAACTCGTCTCCGATTTCATCTTACTTCCTGTCAGATCGAGTCGAGAAGTCTGATGATGCAGTGAGAACGATGGCTGGAACATTATTTACGTAACAAAGATGAAATCGGTAGTCGTAATAGTTCTACGGGTCTCAATCGATCATCCCTGATAGCACTGACCCGAACTCGTCTCCGATTTCATCTTACTTCCAGTCAGATCGAGTCGAAAAGTCTGATGATGCAGCGAGAACGATGGAAGGAACATTATTTACGTAACAAAGATGAAATCGGTAGTCGTAGTAGTTCTAGGGGTCTCGATCGATCATCCGTGATAGCACTCACCCGAAGTCGTCTCTGATTTCATCGTACTCCCGGTCAGATCGAGTCGAGAAGTTTGATGATGCAGCGAGAACGACGGTGAGAGAATTATTTACGTAAGAAAGATGAAATCGGTGGTCTTAATGGTTCTAGGGGTCTCGATCGATCATCGCTGATAGCACTGACCCGAACTCGTCTCCGATTTCATCTTACATCCGGTCAGATCGAGTCGAGAAGTCGGTTGACGCAGCGAGAACGATGGCAGGAACATTATTTACGTAACAAAGATTAAATCGGTAGTCGTAATAGTTCTACGGGTCTCAATCGATCATCCCTGATAGCACTGACCCGAACTCGTCTCCGATTTCATCTTACTTCCGGTCAGATCGAGTCGAGAAGTCTGATGATGCAGCGAGAACGATGGCAGGAACATTATTTACGTAAGAAAGATGAAATCGGCAGTCGTAATAGTTCTAGGGGTCTCAATCGATCATCCCTGATAGCACTCACCCGAACTCGTCTCCGATTTCATCTTACTTCCGGTCAGATCGAGTCGAGAAGTCTGATGATGCAGCGAGAACGATGGGAGGAACATTATTTACGTAACAAAGAATAAATCGGTAGTCGTAATAGTTCTAGGGGTCTCAATCGGTCATCCCTGCTGGCACTCACCCGAACTCGTCTCCGATTTCATCTTACTTCGAGTCAGATCGAGTCGAGAAGTCTGATGATGCAGCGAGAACGATGGAAGGAACATTATTTACGTGACAAAGATGAAATCGGTAGTCGTAATAGTTCTACGGGTCTCGATCGACCTTCCCTGATAGCACTCTCCCGAACTCGTCTCTGATTTGATCGTACTTCCGGTCAGATCGAGTGGAGAAGTTAGATGATGCAGCGAGAACGACGGTGAGAGAATTATTTACGTAAGAAAGATGAAATCGGTGGTCTTAATGGTTCTAGGGGTCTCGATCGATCATCGCTGATAGCACTGACCCGAACTCGTCTCCGATTTCATCTTACATCCGGTCAGATCGAGTCGTGAAGTCTGATGACGCAGCGAGAACGATGGCAGGAACATTATTTACGTAACAAAGATTAAATCGGTAGTCGTAATAGTTCTAGGGGTCTCAATCGATCATCCCTGATAGCACTGACTCGAACTCGTCCCCGATTTCATCTTACTTCCGGTGAGATCGAGTCGAGAAGTCTGATGATGCAGTGTGAACGATGGCTGGAACATTATTTACGTAACAAAGATGAAATCGGTAGTCGTAATAGTTCTAGGGGTCTCAATCGATCATCCCTGATAGCACTCACCCGAACTCGTCTCCGATTTCATCTTACTTCCAGTCAGATCGAGTCGAAAAGTCTGATGACGCAGCGAGAACGATGGAAGGAACATTATTTACGTAACAAAGATGAAATCGGTAGTCGTAATAGTTCTAGGGGTCTCGATCGATCATCCGTGATAGCACTCACCCGATGTCGTCTCTGATTTCATCGTACTTCCGGTCAGATCGAGTCGAGAAGTTTGATGATGCAGCGAGAACGACGGTGAGAGAATTATTTACGTAAGAAAGATGAAATCGGTGGTCTTAATGGTTCTAGGGGTCTCGATCGATCATCGCTGATAGCACTGACCCGAACTCGTCTCCGATTTCATCTTACATCCGGTCAGATCGAGTCGAGAAGTCTGATGACGCAGCGAGAACGATGGCAGGAACATTATTTACGTAAGAAAGATGAAATCGGTAGTCGTAATAGTTCTAGGGGTCTCAAACGATCATCCCTGATAGCACTCACCCGAACTCGTCTCTGATTTCATCGTAATTCCGGTCAGATCGAGTCGCGAAGTTTGATGATGCAGCGAGAACGACGGTGAGAGAATTATTTACGTAAGAAAGATGAAATCGGTAGTCTTAATGGTTCTACGGTTCTCGATCGATCATCCCTGATAGCACTGACCCGAATTCGTCTCCGATTTCATCTTACATCCGGTCAGATCGAGTCGAGAAGTCTGATGACGCAGCGAGAACGATGGCAGGAACATTATTTACGTAACAAAGATTAAATCGGTAGTCGTAATAGTTCTAGGTGTCTCAATCGATCATCCCTGATAGCACTGACCCGAACTCGTCTTCGATTTCATCTTACTTCCGGTCAGATCGAGTTGAGAAGTCTGATGATGCAGCGAGAACGATGGCAGGAACATTATTTACGTAACAAAGATGAAATCGGTAGTCGTAACAGTTCTAGGGGTCTCGATCGATCATCCCTGATAGTACTCACCCGAACTCGGCTCTGATTTCATCTTACTTTCGGTCAGATCGAGTCGAGAAGATTGATGATGCACCGAGAACGACGGCGAGAGAATTATTTACGTAAGAAACATGAAATCGGTGGTCTTAATGGTTCTAGGGGTCTCGATCGATCATCACTGATAGCACTGACCCGAACTCGTCTCCGATTTCATCTTACATCCGGTCAGATCGTGTCGAGCAGTCTGATGACGCAGCGAGAACGATGGGTGGAAATTTATTTACGTAACTAAGATTAAATCGGTAGTCGTAATAGTTGTAAGGGTCTCAATCGATCATCCCTGATAGCACTGACCCGAACTCGTCTCCGATTTCATCTTACTTCCGGTCAGATCGAGTCGAGAAGTCTGATGATGCAGCGAGAACGATGGGAGGAACATTATTTACGTAACAAAGACTAAATCGGTAGTCGTAATAGTTCTAGGGGTCTCAATCGGTCATCCCTGCTGGCACTCACCCGAACTCGTCTCCGATTTCATCTTACTTCCAGTCAGATCGAGTCGAGAAGTCTGATGATGCCGCGAGAACGATGGAAGGAACATTATTTACGTGACAAAGATGAAATCGGTAGTCGTAATAGTTCTAGGGGTCTCAATCGGTCATCCCTGCTGGCACTCACCCGAACTCGTCTCCGATTTCATCTTACTTCCAGTCAGATCGAGTCGAGAAGTCTGATGATGCAGCGAGAACGATGGAAGGAACATTATTTACGTGACAAAGATGAAATCGGTAGTCGTAATAGTTCTACGGGTCTCGATCGATCATCCCTGATAGCACTCTCCCGAACTCATCTCTGATTTCATCGTACTTCCGGTCAGATCGAGTCGAGAAGTTTGATGATGCAGCGAGAACGACGGTGAGAGAATTATTTACGTAAGAAAGATGAAATCGGTGGTCTTAATGGTTCTAGGGGTCTCGATCGATCATCGCTGATAGCACTGACCCGAACTCGTCTCCGATTTCATCTTACATCCGGTCAGATCGAGTCGAGAAGTCTGATAACGCAGCGAGAACGATGGCAGGAACATTATTTACGTAACAAAGATTAAATCGGTAGTCGTAATAGTTCTAGGGGTCTCAATCGATCATCCCTGATAGCACTGACCCGAACTCGTCTCCGATGTCATCTTACTTCCGGTCAGATCGAGTCGAGAAGTCTGATGATGCAATGAGAACGATGGCTGGAACATTATTTACGTAACAAAGATGAAATCGGTAGTCGTAATAGTTCTAGGGGTCTCAATCGATCACCCCTGATAGCACTCACCCGAACTCGTCTCCGATTTCATCTTACTTCCAGTCAGATCGAGTCGAAAAGTCTGATGATGCAGCGAGAACGATGGAAGGAACATTATTTACGTAACAAAGATGAAATCGGTAGTCGTAGTAGTTCTAGGGGTCTCGATCGATCATCCGTGATAGCACTCACCCGAAGTCGTCTCTGATTTCATCGTACTCCCGGTCAGATCGAGTCGAGAAGTTTGATGATGCAGCGAGAACGACGGTGAGAGAATTATTTACGTAAGAAAGATGAAATCGGTGGTCTTAATGGTTCTAGGGGTCTCGATCGATCATCGCTGATAGCACTGACCCGAACTCGTCTCCGATTTCATCTTACATCCGGTCAGATCGAGTCGAGAAGTCGGTTGACGCAGCGAGAACGATGGCAGGAACATTATTTACGTAACAAAGATTAAATCGGTAGTCGTAATAGTTCTACGGGTCTCAATCGATCATCCCTGATAGCACTGACCCGAACTCGTCTCCGATTTCATCTTACTTCCAGTCAGATCGAGTCGAAAAGTCTGATGATGCAGCGAGAACGATGGAAGGAACATTATTTACGTAACAAAGATGAAATCGGTAGTCGTAGTAGTTCTAGGGGTCTCGATCGATTATCCGTGATAGCACTCACCCGAAGTCGTCTCTGATTTCATCGTACTCCCGGTCAGATCGAGTCGAGAAGTTTGATGATGCAGCGAGAACGACGGTGAGAGAATTATTTACGTAAGAAAGATGAAATCGGTGGTCTTAATGGTTCTAGGGGTCTCGATCGATCATCGCTGATAGCACTGACCCGAACTCGTCTCCGATTTCATCTTACATCCGGTCAGATCGTGTCGAGCAGTCTGATGACGCAGCGAGAACGATGGGAGGAAATTTATTTACGTAACTAAGATTAAATCGGTAGTCGTAATAGTTGTAGGGGTCTCAATCGATCATCCCTGATAGCACTGACCCGAACTCGTCTCCGATTTCATCTTACTTCCGTTCAGATCGAGTCAAGAAGTCTGATGATGCAGCGAGAACGATGGGAGGAACATTATTTACGTAACAAAGATGAAATCGGTAGTCGTAATAGTTCTAGGGGTCTCAATCGGTCATCCCTGCTGGCACTCACCCGAACTCGTCTCCGATTTCATCTTACTTCCAATCAGATCGAGTCGAGAAGTCTGATGATGCCGCGAGAACGATGGAAGGAACATTATTTACGTGACAAAGATGAAATCGGTAGTCGTAATAGTTCTAGGGGTCTCAATCGGTCATCCCTGCTGGCACTCACCCGAACTCGTCTCCGATTTCATCTTACTTCCAGTCAGATCGAGTCGAGAAGTCTGATGATGCAGCGAGAACGATGGAAGGAACATTATTTACGTGACAAAGATGAAATCGGTAGTCGTAATAGTTCTACGGGTCTCGATCGATCATCCCTGATAGCACTCTCCCGAACTCATCTCTGATTTCATCGTACTTCCGGTCAGATCGAGTCGAGAAGTTTGATGATGCAGCGAGAACGACGGTGAGAGAATTATTTACGTAAGAAAGATGAAATCGGTGGTCTTAATGGTTCTAGGGGTCTCGATCGATCATCGCTGATAGCACTGACCCGAACTCGTCTCCGATTTCATCTTACATCCGGTCAGATCGAGTCGAGAAGTCTGATAACGCAGCGAGAACGATGGCAGGAACATTATTTACGTAACAAAGATTAAATCGGTAGTCGTAATAGTTCTAGGGGTCTCAATCGATCATCCCTGATAGCACTGACCCGAACTCGTCTCCGATGTCATCTTACTTCCGGTCAGATCGAGTCGAGAAGTCTGATGATGCAATGAGAACGATGGCTGGAACATTATTTACGTAACAAAGATGAAATCGGTAGTCGTAATAGTTCTAGGGGTCTCAATCGATCATCCCTGATAGCACTCACCCGAACTCGTCTCCGATTTCATCTTACTTCCAGTCAGATCGAGTCGAAAAGTCTGATGATGCAGCGAGAACGATGAAAGGAACATTATTTACGTAACAAAGATGAAATCGGTAGTCGTAGTAGTTCTAGGGGTCTCGATCGATCATCCGTGATAGCACTCACCCGAAGTCGTCTCTGATTTCATCGTACTTCCGGTCAGATCGAGTCGAGAAGTTTGATGATGCAGCGAGAACGACGGTGAGAGAATTATTTACGTAAGAAAGATGAAATCGGTGGTCTTAATGGTTCTAGGGGTCTCGATCGATCATCGCTGATAGCACTGACCCGAACTCGTCTCCGATTTCATCTTACATCCGGTCAGATCGAGTCGAGAAGTCGGTTGACGCAGCGAGAACGATGGCAGGAACATTATTTACGTAACAAAGATTAAATCGGTAGTCGTAATAGTTCTACGGGTCTCAATCGATCATCCCTGATAGCACTGACCCGAACTCATCTCCGATTTCATCTTACTTCCGGTCAGATCGAGTCGAGAAGTCTGATGATGCAGCGGGAACGATGGCAGGAACATTATTTACGTAAGAAAGATGAAATCGGTAGTCGTAATAGTTCTAGGGGTCTCAATCGATCATCCCTGATAGCACTCACCCGAACTCGTCTCTGATTTCATCGTAATTCCGGTCAGATCGAGTCGCGGAGTTTGATGATGCAGCGAGAACGACGGTGAGAGAATTATTTACGTAAGAAAGATGAAATCGGTAGTCTTAATGGTTCTACGGTTCTCGATCGATCATCCCTGATAGCACTGACCCGAACTCGTCTCCGATTTCATCTTAGATCCGGTCAGATCGAGTCGAGAAGTCTGATGACGCAGCGAGAACGATGGCAGGAACATTATTTACGTAACAAAGATGAAATCGGTAGTCGTAATAGTTCTAGGGGTCTCGATCGATCATCCCTGATAGCACTGAACCCAACTCGTCTCCGATTTCATCTTACATCCGGTCGGATCGAGTCGAGAAGTCTGATGACGCAGCGAGAACGATGGCAGGAACATTATTTACGTAACAAAGATTAAATCGGCATTCGTAATAGTTCTAGGTGTCTCAATCGATCATCCCTGATATCACTGACCCGAACTCGTCTTCGATTTCATCTTACTTCCGGTCAGATCGAGTTGAGAAGTCTGATGATGCAGCGAGAACGATGGCCGGAACATTATTTACGTAACAAAGATGAAATCGGTAGTCGTAACAGTTCTAGGGGTCTCGATCGATCATCCCTGATAGTACTCACCCGAACTCGTCTCTGATTTCATCTTACTTTCGGTCAGATCGAGTCGAGAAGTTTGATGATGCACCGAGAACGACGGCGAGAGAATTATTTACGTAAGAAACATGAAATCGGTGATCTTAATGGTTCTAGGGGTCTCGATCGATCATCACTGATAGCACTGACCCGAAGTCGTCTCCGATTTCATCTTACATCCGGTCAGATCGAGTCGAGAAGTCTGATGACGCAGCGAGAACGATGGCAGGAACCTTATTTACGTAACAAAGATTAAATCGGTCGTCGTAATAGTTCTACGGGTCTCAATCGATCATCCCTGATAGCACTGACCCGAACTCGTCTCCGATTTCATCTTACTTCCGGTCAGATCGAGTCGAGAAGTCTGATGATGCAGCGAGAACGATGGCAGGAACATTATTTACGTAAGAAAGATGAAATCGGTAGTCGTAATAGTTCTAGGGGTCTCAATCGATCATCCCTGATAGCACTGACCCGAACTCGTCTCTGATTTCATCGTAATTCCGGTCAGATCGAGTCGCGAAGTTTGATGATGCAGCGAGAACGACGGTGAGAGAATTATTTACGTAAGAAAGATGAAATCGGTAGTCTTAATGGTTCTACGGTTCTCGATTGATCATCCCTGATAGCACTGACCCGAACTCGTCTCCGATTTCATCTTACATCCGGTCAGATCGAGTCGAGAAGTCTGATGACGCAGCGAGAACGATGGCAGGAACATTATTTACGTAACAAAGATTAAATCGGTAGTCGTAATAGTTCTAGGGGTCTCAATCGATCATCCCTGATAGCACTGACCCGAACTCGTCTCCGATTTCATCTTACTACCGGTCAGATCGAGTCGAGAAGTCTGATGATGCAGCGAGAACGATGGGAGGAACATTATTTACGTAACAAAGATGAAATCGGTAGTCGTAATAGTTCTAGGGGTCTCAATCGGTCATCCCTGCTGGCACTCACCCGAACTCGTCTCCGATTTCATCTTACTTCCACTCAGATCGAGTCGAGAAGTCTGATGATGCAGCGAGAACGATGGAAGGAACATTATTTACGTGACAAAGATGAAATCGGTAGTCGTAATAGTTCTACGGGTCTCGATCGATCATCCCTGATAGCACTCTCCCGAACTCGTCTCTGATTTCATCGTACTTCCGGTCAGATCGAGTCGAGAAGTTTGATGATGCAGCGAGAACGACGGTGAGAGAATTATTTACGTAAGAAAGATGAAATCGGTGGTCTTAATGGTTCTAGTGGTCTCGATCGATCATCGCTGATAGCACTGACCCGAACTCGTCTCCGATTTCATCTTACATCCGGTCAAATCGAGTCGAGAAGTCTGATGACGCAGCGAGAACGATGGCAGGAACATTATTTACGTAAGAAAGATGAAATCGGTGGTCTTAATGGTTCTACGGTTCTCGATCGATCATCCCTGATAGCACTGACCCGAATTCGTCTCCGATTTCATCTTACATCCGGTCAGATCGAGTCGAGAAGTCTGATGACGCAGCGAGAACGATGGCAGGAACATTATTTACGTAACAAAGATTAAATCGGTAGTCGTAATAGTTCTAGGTGTCTCAATCGATCATCCCTGATAGCACTGACCCGACCTCGTCTTCGATTTCATCTTACTTCCGGTCAGATCGAGTTGAGAAGTCTGATGATGCAGCGAGAACGATGGCAGGAACATTATTTACGTAACAAAGATGAAATCGGTAGTCGTAACAGTTCTAGGGGTCTCGATCGATCATCCCTGATAGTACTCACCCGAACTCGTCTCTGATTTCATCTTACTTTCGGTCAGATCGAGTCGAGAAGTTTGATGATGCACCGAGAACGACGGCGAGAGAATTATTTACGTAAGAAACATGAAATCGGTGGTCTTAATGGTTCTAGGGGTCTCGATCGATCATCACTGATAGCACTGACCCGAACTCGTCTCCGATTTCATCTTACATCCGGTCAGATCGAGTCGAGCAGTCTGATGACGCAGCGAGAACGATGGCAGGAAATTTATTTACGTAACAAAGATTAATTCGGTAGTCGTAATAGTCGTAGGGGTCTCAATCGATCATCCCTGATAGCACTGACCCGAACTCGTCTCCGATTTCATCTTACTTCCGGTCAGATCGAGTCAAGAAGTCTGACGATGCAGCGAGAACGATGGGAGGAACATTATTTACGTAACAAAGATGAAATCGGTAGTCGTAATAGTTCTAGGGGTCTCAATCGGTCATCCCTGCTGGCGCTCACCCGAACTCGTCTCCGATTTCATCTTACTTCCAGTCAGATCGAGTCGAGAAGTCTGATGATGCAGCGAGAACGATGGAAGGAACATTATTTACGTGACAAAGATGAAATCGGTAGTCGTAATAGTTCTAGGGGTCTCAATCGGTCATCCCTGATAGCACTCACCCGAACTCGTCTCCGATTTCATCTTACTTCCAGTCAGATCGAGTCGAAAAGTCTGATGATGCAGCGAGAACGATGGAAGGGACATTATTTACGTAACAAAGATGAAATCGGTAGTCGTAATAGTTCTAGGGGTCTCGATCGATCATCCCTGATAGCACTCTCCCGAACTCGTCTCTGATTTCATCGTACTTCCGGTCAGATCGAGTCGAGAAGTTTGATGATGCAGCGAGAACGACGGTGAGAGAATTATTTACGTAAGAAAGATGAAATCGGTGGTCTTAATGGTTCTAGGGGTCTCGATCGATCATCGCTGATAGCACTGGCCCGAACTCGTCTCCGATTTCATCTTACATCCGGTCAGATCGAGTCGAGAAGTCTGATGACGCAGCGAGAACGATGGCAGGAACATTATTTACGTAACAAAGATTAAATCGGTAGTCGTAATAGTTCTACGGGTCTCAATCGATCATCCCTGATAGCACTGACCCGAACTCGTCTCCGATTTCATCTTACTTCCGGTCAGATCGAGTCGAGAAGTCTGATGATGCAGCGAGAACGATGGCAGGAACATTATTTACGTAAGAAACATGAAATCGGTAGTCGTAATAGTTCTAGGGGTCTCAATCGATCATCCCTGATAGCACTCACCCGAACTCGTCTCTGATTTCATCGTAATTCCGATCAGATCGAGTCGCGATGTTTGATGATGCAGCGAGAACGACGGTGAGAGAATTATTTACGTAAGAAAGATGAAATCGGTAGTCTTAATGGTTCTACGGTTCTCGATCGATCATCCCTGATAGCACTGACCCGAATTCGTCTCCGACTTCATCTTACATCCGGTCAGATCGAGTTGAGAAGTCTGATGATGCAGCGAGAACGATGGCAGGAACATTATTTACGTAACAAAGATGAAATCGGTAGTCGTAACAGTTCTAGGGGTCTCGGTCGATCATCCCTGATAGTACTCACCCGAACTCGTCTCTGATTTCATCTTACTTTCGGTCAGATCGAGTCGAGAAGTTTGATGATGCACCGAGAACGACGGCGAGAGAATTATTTACGTAAGAAACATGAAATCGGTGGTCTTAATGGTGCTAGGGGTCTCGATCGATCATCACTGATAGCACTGACCCGAACTCGTCTCCGATTTCATCTTACATCCGGTCAGATCGAGTCGAGAAGTCCGATGACGCAGCGAGAACGATGGCAGGAACATTATTTACGTAACAAAGATTAAATCGCTAGTCGTAATAGTTCTAGGTGTATCAATCGATCATCCATGATATCACTGACCCGAACTCGTCTTCGATTTCATCTTACTTCCGGTCAGATCGAGTTGAGAAGTCTGATGATGCAGCGAGAACGATGGCCGGAACATTATTTACGTAACAAAGATGAAATCGGTAGTCGTAACAGTTCTAGGGGTCTCGATAGATCATCCCTGATAGTACTCACCCGAACTCGTCTTTGATTTCATCTTACTTTCGGTCAGATCGAGTCGAGAAGTTTGATGATGCACCGAGAACGACGGCGAGAGAATTATTTACGTAAGAAACATGAAATCGGTGGTCTTAATGGTTCTAGGGGTCTCGATCGATCATCACTGATAGCACTGACCCGAACTCGTCTCCGATTTCATCTTACATCCGGTCAGATCGAGTCGAGCAGTCTGATGACGCAGCGAGAACGATGGCAGGAAATTTATTTACGTAACAAAGATTAAATCGGTATTCGTAATAGTTGTAGGGGTCTCAATCGATCATCCCTGATAGCACTGACCCGAACTCGTCTCCGATTTCATCTTACTTCCGGTCAGATCGAGTCGAGAAGTCTGATGATGCAGCGAGAACGATGGGAGGAACATTATTTACGTAACAAAGATGAAATCGGTAGTCGTAATAGTTCTAGGGGTCTCAATCGGTCATCCCTGATAGCACTGACCCGAACTCGTCTCCGATTTCATCTTACTTCCGGTCAGATCGAGTCGAGAAGTCTGATGATGCAGCGAGAACGATGGCAGGAACATTATTTACGTAAGAAAGATGAAATCGGTAGTCGTAATAGTTCTAGGGGTCTCAATCGATCATCCCTGATAGCACTCACCCGAACTCGTCTCCGATTTCATCTTACTTCCGGTCAGATCGAGTCGAGAAGTCTGATGATGCAGCGAGAACGATGGGAGGAACATTATTTACGTAACAAAGATGAAATCGGTAGTCGTAATAGTTCTAGGGGTCTCCATCGATCATCCCTGATAGCACTCACCCGAACTCGTCTCTGATTTCATCGTACTTCCGGTCAGATCGATTCGAGAAGTTTGATGATGCAGCGAGAACGACGGTGAGAGAATTATTTACGTACGAAAGATGAAATCGGTGGTCTTAATGGTTCTAGGGGTCCCGATCGATCATCGCTGATAGCACTGACCCGAACTCGTCTCCGATTTCATCTTACATCCGGTTAGATCGAGTCGAGAAGTCTGATGACGCAGCGAGAGCGATGGCAGGAACATTATTTACGTAACAAAGATTAAATCGGTAGTCGTAATAGTTCTAGGGGTCTCAATCGATCATCCCTGATAGCACTGACCCGAACTCGTCTCCGATTTCATCTTACTTCCGGTCAGATCGAGTCGTCAAGTCTGATGATGCAGTGAGAACGATGTCTGGAACATTATTTACGTAACAAAGATGAAATCGGTAGTCGCAATAGTTCTAGGGGTCTCGATCGATCATCCCTGATAGCACTCACCCGAACTCGTCTCTGATTTCATCGTACTTCCGGTCAGATCGAGTCGAGAAGTTTGATGATGCAGCGAGAACGACGGTGAGAGAATTATTTACGTAAGAAAGGTGAAATCGGTGGTCTTAATGGTTCTAGGGGTCTCGATCGATCATCGCTGATAGCACTGACCCGAACTCGTCTCCGATTTCATCTTACATCCGGTCAGATCGAGTCGAGAAGTCTGATGACGCAGCGAGAACGATGGCAGGAACATTATTCACGTAACAAAGATTAAATCGGTAGCCGTAATAGTTCTACGGGTCTCAATCGATCATCCCTGATAGCACTGACCCGAACTCGTCTCCGATTTCATCTTACTTCCGGTCAGATCGAGTCGAGAAGTCTGATGATGCAGCGAGAACGATGGCAGGAACATTATTTACGTAATAAAGATGAAATCGGTAGTCGTAATAGTTCTAGGGGTCTCAATCGATCATCCCTGATAGCACTCACCCGAACTCGTCTCCGATTTCATCTTACTTCCGGTCAGATCGAGTCGAGAAGTCTGATGATGCAGCGAGAACGATGGGAGGAACATTATTTACGTAACAAAGATGAAATCGGTAGTCGTAATAGTTCTAGGGGTCTCAATCGGTCATCCCTGCTGGCACTCACCCGAACTCGTCTCCGATTTCATCTTACTTCCAGTCAGATCGAGTCGAGAAGTCTGATGATGCAGCGAGAACGATGGAAGGAACATTATTTACGTGACAAAGATGAAATCGGTAGTCGTAATAGTTCTACGGGTCTCGATCGATCATCCCTGATAGCACTCTCCCGAACTCCTCTCTGATTTCATCGTACTTCCGGTCAGATCGAGTCGAGAAGTTTGATGATGCAGCGAGAACGACGGTGAGAGAATTATTTACGTAAGAAAGATGAAATCTGTGGTCTTAATGGTTCTAGGGGTCTCGATCGATCATCGCTGATAGCACTGACCCGAACTCGTCTCCGATTTCATCTTAAATCCGGTCAGATCGAGTCGAGAAGTCTGATGACGCAGCGAGAACGATGGCAGGAAAATTATTTACGTAACAAAGATTAAATCGGTAGTCGTAATAGTTCTAGGGGTCTCATTCGATCATCCCTGATAGCACTGACCCGAACTCGTCTCCGATTTCATCTTACTTCCGGTCAGATCGAGTCGAGAAGTCTGAAGATGCAGTGAGAACGATGGCTGGAACATTATTTACGTAACAAAGATGAAATCGGTAGTCGTAATAGTTCTAGGGGTCTCAATCGATCATCCCTGATAGCACTCACCCGAACTCGTCTCCGATTTCATCTTACTTCCAGTCAGATCGAGTCGAAAAGTCTGATGATGCAGCGAGAACGATGGAAGGAACATTATTTACGTAACAAAGATGAAATCGGTAGTCGTAATAGTTCTAGGGGTCTCGATCGATCATCCGTGATAGCACTCACCCGAAGTCGTCTCTGATTTCATCGTACTTCCGGTCAGATCGAGTCGAGAAGTTTGATGATGCAGCGAGAACGACGGTGAGAGAATTATTTACGTAAGAAAGATGAAATCGGTGGTCTTAATGGTTCTAGGGGTCTCGATCGATCATCCCTGATAGCACTGACCCGAACTCGTCTCCGATTTCATCTTACATCCGGTCAGATCGAGTCGAGAAGTCTGATGACGCAGCGAGAACGATGGCAGGAACATTATTTACGTAACAAAGTTTAAATCGGGAGTCGTAATAGTTCTACGGGTCTCAGTCGATCATCCCTGATAGCACTGACCCGAACTCGTCTCCGATTTCATCGTACTTCCGGTCAGATCGAGTCGAGAAGTCTGATGATGCAGCGAGAACGATGGCAGGAACATTATTTACGTAAGAAAGATGAAATCGGTAGTCGTCATAGTTCTAGGGGTCTCAATCGATCATCCCTGATAGCACTCACCCGAACTCGTCTCTGATTTCAGCGTAATTCCGGTCAGATCGAGTCGCGAAGTTTGATGATGCAGCGAGAACGACGGTGAGAGAATTATTTACGTAAGAAAGATGAAATCCGTAGTCTTAATGGTTCTACGGTTCTCGATCGATCATCCCTGATAGCACTGACCCGAATTAGTCTCCGATTTCATCTTACATCCGGTCAGATCGAGTCGAGAAGTCTGATGACGCAGCGAGAACGATGGCAGGAACATTATTTACGTAACAAAGATTAAATCGGTAGTCGTAATAGTTCTAGGTGTCTCAATCGATCATCCCTGATAGCACTGACCCGAACTCGTCTTCGATTTCATCTTACTTCCGGTCAGATCGAGTTGAGAAGTCTGATGATGCAGCGAGAACGATGGCAGGAACATTATTTACGTAACAAAGATGAAATCGGTAGTCGTAATACTTCTAGGGGTCTCGATCGATCATCCCTGATAGCACTGACCCCAACTCGTCTCCGATTTCATCTTACATCCGGTCAGATCGAGTCGAGAAGTCCGATGACGCAGCGAGAACGATGGCAGGAACATTATTTACGTAACAAAGATTAAATCGGTAGCCGTAATAGTTCTACGGGTCTCAATCGATCATCCCTGATAGCACTGACCCGAACTCGTCTCCGATTTCATCTTACTTCCGGTCAGATCGAGTCGAGAAGTCTGATGATGCAGCGAGAACGATGGCAGGAACATTATTTACGTAATAAAGATGAAATCGGTAGTCGTAATAGTTCTAGGGGTCTCAATCGATCATCCCTGATAGCACTCACCCGAACTCGTCTCCGATTTCATCTTACTTCCGGTCAGATCGAGTCGAGAAGTCTGATGATGCAGCGAGAACGATGGGAGGAACATTATTTACGTAACAAAGATGAAATCGGTAGTCGTAATAGTTCTAGGGGTCTCAATCGGTCATCCCTGCTGGCACTCACCCGAACTCGTCTCCGATTTCATCTTACTTCCAGTCAGATCGAGTCGAGAAGTCTGATGATGCAGCGAGAACGATGGAAGGAACATTATTTACGTGACAAAGATGAAATCGGTAGTCGTAATAGTTCTACGGGTCTCGATCGATCATCCCTGATAGCACTCTCCCGAACTCCTCTCTGATTTCATCGTACTTCCGGTCAGATCGAGTCGAGAAGTTTGATGATGCAGCGAGAACGACGGTGAGAGAATTATTTACGTAAGAAAGATGAAATCTGTGGTCTTAATGGTTCTAGGGGTCTCGATCGATCATCGCTGATAGCACTGACCCGAACTCGTCTCCGATTTCATCTTAAATCCGGTCAGATCGAGTCGAGAAGTCTGATGACGCAGCGAGAACGATGGCAGGAAAATTATTTACGTAACAAAGATTAAATCGGTAGTCGTAATAGTTCTAGGGGTCTCATTCGATCATCCCTGATAGCACTGACCCGAACTCGTCTCCGATTTCATCTTACTTCCGGTCAGATCGAGTCGAGAAGTCTGAAGATGCACTGAGAACGATGGCTGGAACATTATTTACGTAACAAAGATGAAATCGGTAGTCGTAATAGTTCTAGGGGTCTCAATCGATCATCCCTGATAGCACTCACCCGAACTCGTCTCCGATTTCATCTTACTTCCAGTCAGATCGAGTCGAAAAGTCTGATGATGCAGCGAGAACGATGGAAGGAACATTATTTACGTAACAAAGATGAAATCGGTAGTCGTAATAGTTCTAGGGGTCTCGATCGATCATCCGTGATAGCACTCACCCGAAGTCGTCTCTGATTTCATCGTACTTCCGGTCAGATCGAGTCGAGAAGTTTGATGATGCAGCGAGAACGACGGTGAGAGAATTATTTACGTAAGAAAGATGAAATCGGTGGTCTTAATGGTTCTAGGGGTCTCGATCGATCATCGCTGATAGCACTGACCCGAACTCGTCTCCGATTTCATCTTACATCCGGTCAGATCGAGTCGAGAAGTCTGATGACGCAGCGAGAACGATGGCAGGAACATTATTTACGTAACAAAGTTTAAATCGGGAGTCGTAATAGTTCTACGGGTCTCAGTCGATCATCCCTGATAGCACTGACCCGAACTCGTCTCCGATTTCATCGTACTTCCGGTCAGATCGAGTCGAGAAGTCTGATGATGCAGCGAGAACGATGGCAGGAACATTATTTACGTAAGAAAGATGAAATCGGTAGTCGTCATAGTTCTAGGGGTCTCAATCGATCATCCCTGATAGCACTCACCCGAACTCGTCTCTGATTTCAGCGTAATTCCGGTCAGATCGAGTCGCGAAGTTTGATGATGCAGCGAGAACGACGGTGAGAGAATTATTTACGTAAGAAAGATGAAATCCGTAGTCTTAATGGTTCTACGGTTCTCGATCGATCATCCCTGATAGCACTGACCCGAATTCGTCTCCGATTTCATCTTACATCCGGTCAGATCGAGTCGAGAATTCTGATGACGCAGCGAGAACGATGGCAGGAACATTATTTACGTAACAAAGATTAAATCGGTAGTCGTAATAGTTCTAGGTGTCTCAATCGATCATCCCTGATAGCACTGACCCGAACTCGTCTTCGATTTCATCTTACTTCCGGTCAGATCGAGTTGAGAAGTCTGATGATGCAGCGAGAACGATGGCAGGAACATTATTTACGTAACAAAGATGAAATCGGTAGTCGTAATACTTCTAGGGGTCTCGATCGATCATCCCTGATAGCACTGACCCCAACTCGTCTCCGATTTCATCTTACATCCGGTCAGATCGAGTCGAGAAGTCCGATGACGCAGCGAGAACGATGGCAGGAACATTATTTACGTAACAAAGATTAAATCGGTAGTCGTAATAGTTCCAGGTGTCTCAATCGATCATCCCTGATATCACTGACCCGAACTCGTCTTCGATTTCATCTTACTTCCGGTCAGATCGAGTTGAGAAGTCTGATGATGCAGCGAGAACGATGGCCGGAACATTATTTACGTAACAAAGATGAAATCGGTAGTCGTAACAATTCTAGGGGTCTCGATCGATCATCCCTGATAGTACTCACCCGAACTCGTCTCTGATTTCATCTTACTTTCGGTCAGATCGAGTCGAGAAGTTTGATGATGCACCGAGAACGACGGCGAGAGAATTATTTACGTAAGAAACATGAAATCGGTGGTCTTAATGGTTCTAGGGGTCTCGATCGATCATCACTGATAGCACTGACCCGAACTCGTCTCCGATTTCATCTTACATCCGGTCAGATCGAGTCGAGCAGTCTGATGACGCAGCGAGAACGATGGCAGGAAATTTATTTACGTAACAAAGATTAAATCGGTAGTCGTAATAGTTGTAGGGTTCTCAATCGATCATCCCTGATAGCACTGACCCGAACTCGTCTCCGATTTCATCTTACTTCCGGTCAGATCGAGTCGAGAAGTCTGATGATGCAGCGAGAACGATGGGAGGAACATTATTTACGTAACAAAGATGAAATCGGTAGTCGTAATAGTTCTAGGGGTCTCAATCGGTCATCCCTGCTGGCACTCACCCGAACTCGTCTCCGATTTCATATTACTTCCAGTCAGATCGAGCCGAGAAGTCTGATGATGCAGCGAGAACGATGGAAGGAACATTATTTACGTGACAAAGATGAAATCGGTAGTCGTAATAGTTCTACGGGTCTCGATCGATCATCCCCGATAGCACTCTCCCGAACTCGTCTCTGATTTCATCGTACTTCCGGTCAGATCGAGTCGAGAAGTTTGATGATGCAGCGAGAACGACGGTGAGAGAATTATTTACGTAAGAAAGATGAAATCGGTGGTCTTAATGGTTCTAGGGGTGTCGATCGATCATCGCTGATAGCACTGACCCGAACTCGTCTCCGATTTCATCTTACATCCGGTCAGATCGAGTCGAGAAGTCTGATGACGCAGCGAGAACGATGGCAGGAACATTATTTACGTAACAAAGATTAAATCGGTAGTCGTAATAGTTCTAGGGGTCTCAATCGATCATCCCTGATAGCACTGACCCGAACTCGTCTCCGATTTCATCTTACTTCCGGTCAGATCGAGTCGAGAAGTCTGATGATGCAGTGAGAACGATGGCTGGAACATTATTTACGTAACAAAGATGAAATCGGTAGTCGTAATAGTTCTAGGGGTCTCAATCGATCATCCCTGATAGCACTCACCCGAACTCGTCTCCGATTTCATCTTACTTCCAGTCAGATCGAGTCGAAAAGTCTGATGATGCAGCGAGAACGATGGAAGGAACATTATTTACGTAACAAAGATGAAATCGGTAGTCGTAAAAGTTCTAGGGGTCTCGATCGATCATCCGTGATAGCACTCACCCGAAGTCGTCTCTGATTTCATCGTACTTCCGGTCAGATCGCGTCGAGAAGTTTGATGATGCAGCGAGAACGACGGTGAGAGAATTATTTACGTAAGAAAGATGAAATCGGTGGTCTTAATGGTTCTAGGGGTCTCGATCGATCATCGCTGATAGCACTGACCCGAACTCGTCTCCGATTTCATCTTACATCCGGTCAGATCGAGTCGAGAAGTCTGATGACGCAGCGAGAACGATGGCAGGAACATTATTTACGTAACAAAGATTAAATCGGTAGTCGTAATAGTTCTACGGGTCTCAATCGATCATCCCTGATAGCACTGACCCGAACTCGTCTCCGATTTCATCTTACTTCCGGTCAGATCGAGTCGAGAAGTCTGATGATGCAGCGAGAACGATGGCAGGAACATTATTTACGTAAGAAAGATGAAATCGGTAGTCGTAATAGTTCTAGGGGTCTCAATCGATCATCCCTGATAGCACTCACCCGAACTCGTCTCCGATTTCATCTTACTTCCGGTCAGATCGAGTCGAGAAGTCTGATGATGCAGCGAGAACGATGGGAGGAACATTATTTACGTAACAAAGATGAAATCGGTAGTCGTAATAGTTCTAGGGGTCTCCATCGATCATCCCTGATAGCACTCACCCGAACTCGTCTCCGATTTCATCTTACTTCCGGTCAGATCGAGTCGAGAAGTCTGATGATGCAGCGAGAACGATGGCAGGAACATTATTTACGTAAGAAAGATGAAATCGGTAGTCGTAATAGTTCTAGGGGTCTCAATCGATCATCCCTGATAGCACTCACCCGAACTCGTCTCTGATTTCATCGTAATTCCGGTCAGATCGAGTCGCGAAGTTTAAAGATGCAGCGAGAACGACGGTGAGAGAATTATTTACGTAAGAAAGATGAAATCGGTAGTCTTAATGGTTCTACGGTTCTCGATCGATCATCCCTGATAGCACTGACCCGAATTCGTCTCCGATTTCATCTTACATCCGGTCAGATCGAGTCGAGAAGTCTGATGACGCAGCGAGAACGATGGCAGGAACATTATTTACGTAACAAAGATTAAATCGGTAGTCGTAATAGTTCTAGGTGTCTCAATCGATCATCCCTGATAGCACTGACCCGAACTCGTCTTCGATTTCATCTTACTTCCGGTCAGATCGAGTTGAGAAGTCTGATGATGCAGCGAGAACGATGGCAGGAACATTATTTCCGTAACAAAGATGAAATCGGTAGTCGTAATAGTTCTAGGGGTCTCGATCGATCATCCCTGATAGCACTGACCCCAACTCGTCTCCGATTTCATCTTACATCCGGTCAGATCGAGTCGAGAAGTCCGATGACGCAGCGAGAACGATGGCAGGGACATTATTTACGTAACAAAGATTAAATCGGTAGTCGTAATAGTTCTAGGAGTCTCAATCGATCATCCCTGATAGCACTGACTCGAACTCGTCTCCGATTTCATCTTACTTCCGGTCAGATCGAGTCGAGAAGTCTGATGATGCAGCGAGAACGATGGCAGGAACATTATCTACGTAAGAAAGATGAAATCGGTAGTCGTAATAGTTCTAGGGGTCTCAATCGATCATCCCTGATAGCACTCACCCGAACTCGTCTCTGATTTCATCGTACTTCCGGTCAGATAGCGTCGAGAGGTTTGATGAAGCAGCGAGAACGACGGCGAGAGAATTATTTACGTAAGAAACATGAAATCGGTCGTCTTAATGGTTCTAGGGGTCTCGATCGATCATCACTGATAGCACTGACCCGAACTCGTCTCCGATTTCATCTTACATCCGGTCAGATCGAGTCGAGAAGTCTGATGACGCAGCGAGAACGATGGCAGGAACATTATTTACGTAACAAAGATTAAATCGGTAGTCGTAATAGTTGTAGGGGTCTCAATCGATCATCCCTGATAGCACTGACCCGAACTCGTCTCCGATTTCATCTTACTTCCGGGCAGATCGAGTCGAGAAGTCTGATGATGCAGCGAGAACCATGGGAGGAACATTATTTACGTAACAAAGATGAAATCGGTAGTCGTAATAGTTCTAGGGGTCTCAATCGGTCATCCCTGCTAGCACTCACCCGAACTCCCCTCCGATTTCATCTTACTTCCAGTCAGATCGTGTCGAGAAGTCTGATGATGCAGCGCGAACGATGGAGGGAACATTATTTACGTGACAAAGATGAAATCGGTCGTCGTAATAGTTCTAGGGGTCTCGATCGATCATCCCTGATAGCATTCACCCGAACTCGTCTCTGATTTCATCGTACTTCCGGTCAGATCGATTCGAGAAGTTTGATGATGCAGCGAGAACGACGGTGAGAGAATTATTTACGTAAGAAAGATGAAATCGGTGGTCTTAATGGTTCTAGGGGTCCCGATCGATCATCGCTGATAGCACTGACCCGAACTCGTCTCCGATTTCATCTTACATCCGGTCAGATCGAGTCGAGAAGTCTGATGACGCAGCGAGAGCGATGGCAGGAACATTATTTACGTAACAAAGATTAAATCGGTAGTCGTAATAGTTCTAGGGGTCTCAATCGATCATCCCTGATAGCACTGACCCGAACTCGTCTCCGATTTCATCTTACTTCCGGTCAGATCGAGTCGAGAAGTCTGATGATGCAGCGAGAACGATGGGAGGAACATTATTTACGTAACAAAGATGAAATCGGTAGTCGTAATAGTTCTAGGGGTCTCCACCGATCATCCCTGATAGCACTCACCCGAACTCGTCTCCGATTTCATCTTACTTCCGGTCAGATCGAGTCGAGAAGTCTGATGATGCAGCGAGAACGATGGCAGGAACATTATTTACGTAAGAAAGATGAAATCGGTAGTCGTAATAGTTCTAGGGGTCTCAATCGATCATCCCTGATAGCACTCACCCGAACTCGTCTCCGATTTCATCTTACTTTCGTTCAGATCGAGTCGAGAAGTCTGATGATGCAGCGAGAACGATGGGAGGAACATCATTTACGTAACAAAGATGAAATCGGTAGTCGTAATAGTTCTAGGGGTCTCAATCGGTCATCCCTGCTGGCACTCACCCGAACTCGTCTCCGATTTCATCTTACTTCCAGTCAGATCGAGTCGAGAAGTCTGATGATGCAGCGAGAACGATGGAAGGAACATTATTTACGTGACAAAGATGAAATCGGTAGTCGTAATAGTTCTACCGGTCTCGATCGATCATCCCTGATAGCACTCTCCCGAACTCGTCTCTGATTTCATCGTACTTCCGGTCAGATCGAGTCGAGAAGTTTGATGATGCAGCGAGAACGACGGTGAGAGAATTATTTACGTAAGAAAGATGAAATCTGTGGTCTTAATGGTTCTAGGGGTCTCGATCGATCATCGCTGATAGCACTGACACGAACTCGTCTCCGATTTCATCTTACATCCGGTCAGATCGAGTCGAGAAGTCTGATGACGCAGCGAGAACGATGGCAGGAACATTATTTACGTAACAAAGATTAAATCGGTAGTCGTAATAGTTCTACGGGTCTCATTCGATCATCCCTGATAGCACTGACCCGAACTCGTCTCCGATTTCATCTTACTTCCGGTCAGATCGAGTCGAGAAGTCTGAAGATGCAGTGAGAACGATGGCTGGAACATTATTTACGTAACAAAGATGAAATCGGTAGTCGTAATAGTTCTAGCGGTCTCAATCGATCATCCCTGATAGCACTCACCCGAACTCGTCTCCGATTTCATCTTACTTCCAGTCAGATCGAGTCGAAAAGTCTGATGATGCAGCGAGAACGATGGAAGGAACATTATTTACGTAACAAAGATGATATCGGTAGTCGTAATAGTTCTAGGGGTCTCGATCGATCATCCGTGATAGCACTCACCCGAAGTCGTCTCTGATTTCATCGTACTTCCGGTCAGATCGAGTCGAGAAGTTTGATGATGCAGCGAGAACGACGGTGAGAGAATTATTTACGTAAGAAAGATGAAATCGGTGGTCTTAATGGTTCTAGAGGTCTCGATCGATCATCGCTGATAGCACTGACCCGAACTCGTCTCCGATTTCATCTTACATCCTGTCAGATCGAGTCGAGAAGTCTGATGACGCAGCGAGAACGATGGCAGGAACATTATTTACGTAACAAAGATTAAATCGGTAGTCGTAATAGTTCTACGGGTCTCAATCGATCATCCCTGATAGCACTCACCCGAACTCGTCTCTGATTTCAGCGTAATTCCGGTCAGATCGAGTCGCGAAGTTTGATGATGCAGCGAGAACGACGGTGAGAGAATTATTTACGTAAGAAAGATGAAATCCGTAGTCTTAATGGTTCTACGGTTCTCGATCGATCATCCCTGATAGCACTGACCCGAATTCGTCTCCGATGTCATCTTACATCCGGTCAGATCGAGTCGAGAAGTCTGATGACGCAGCGAGAACGATGGCAGGAACATTATTTACGTAACAAAGATTAAATCGGTAGTCGTAATAGTTCTAGGTGTCTCAATCGATCATCCCTGATAGCACTGACCCGAACTCGTCTTCGATTTCATCTTACTTCCGGTCAGATCGAGTCGAGAAGTCTGATGATGCAGCGAGAACGATGGCAGGAACATTATTTACGTAAGAAAGATGAAATCGGTAGTCGTAATAGTTCTAGGGGTCTCAATCGATCATCCCTGATAGCACTCACCCGAACTCGTCTCCGATTTCATCTTACTTCCGGTCAGATCGAGTCGAGAAGTCTGATGATGCAGCGAGAACGATGGGAGGAACATTATTTACGTAACAAAGATGAAATCGGTAGTCGTAATAGTTCTAGGGGTCTCCATCGATCATCCTTGATAGCACTCACCCGAACTCGTCTCCGATTTCATCTTACTTCCGGTCAGATCGAGTCGAGAAGTCTGATGATGCAGCGAGAACGATGGCAGGAACATTATTTACGTAAGAAAGATGAAATCGGTAGTCGTAATAGTTCTAGGGGTCTCAATCGATCATCCCTGATAGCACTCACCCTAACTCGTCTCTGATTTCATCGTAATTCCGGTCAGATCGAGTCGCGAAGTTTAAAGATGCAGCGAGAACGACGGTGAGAGAATTATTTACGTAAGAAAGATGAAATCGGTAGTCTTAATGGTTCTACGGTTCTCGATCGATCATCCCTGATAGCACTGACCCGAATTCGTCTCCGATTTCATCTTACATCCGGTCAGATCGAGTCGAGAAGTCTGATGACGCAGCGAGAACGATGGCAGGAACATTATTTACGTAACAAAGATTAAATCGGTAGTCGTAATAGTTCTAGGGGTCTCGATCGATCATCCCTGATAGCACTGACCCCAACTCGTCTCCGATTTCATCTTACATCCGGTCAGATCGAGTCGAGAAGTCCGATGACGCAGCGAGAACGATGGCAGGAACATTATTTACGTAACAAAGATTAAATCGGTAGTCGTAATTGTTCTAGGAGTCTCAATCGATCATCCCTGATAGCACTGACTCGAACTCGTCTCCGATTTCATCTTACTTCCGGTCAGATCGAGTCGAGAAGTTTGATGATGCAGCGAGAACGATGGCAGGAACATTATCTACGTAAGAAAGATGAAATCGGTAGTCGTAATAGTTCTAGGGGTCTCAATCGATCGTCCCTGATAGCACTCACCCGAACTCGTCTGTGATTTCATCGTACTTCCGGTCAGATAGCGTCGAGAAGTTTGATGATGCAGCGAGAACGACGGCGAGAGAATTATTTACGTAAGAAACATGAAATCGGTCGTCTTAATGGTTCTAGGGGTCTCGATCGATCATCACTGATAGCACTGACCCGAACTCGTCTCCGATTTCATCTTACATCCGGTCAGATCGAGTCGAGAAGTCTGATGACGCAGCGAGAACGATGGCAGGAACATTATTTACGTAACAAAGATTAAATCGGTAGTCGTAATAGTTGTAGGGGTCTCAATCGATCATCCCTGATAGCACTGACCCGAACTCGTCTCCGATTTCATCTTACTTCCGGGCAGATCGAGTCGAGAAGTCTGATGATGCAGCGAGAACCATGGGAGGAACACTATTTACGTAACAAAGATGAAATCGGTAGTCGTAATAGTTCTAGGGGTCTCAATCGGTCATCCCTGCTAGCACTCACCCGAACTCGTCTCCGATTTCATCTTACTTCTAGTCAGATCGTGTCGAGAAGTCTGATGATGCAGCGAGAACGATGGAGGGAACATTATTTACGTGACAAAGATGAAATCGGTAGTCGTAATAGTTCTAGGGGTCTCGATCGATCATCCCTGATAGCACTCACCCGAACTCGTCTCTGATTTCATCGTACTTCCGGTCAGATCGAGTCGAGAAGTTTGATGATGCAGCGAGAACGACGGTGAGAGAATTATTTACGTAAGAAAGGTGAAATCGGTGGTCTTAATGGTTCTAGGGGTCTCGATCGATCATCGCTGATAGCACTGACCCGAACTCGTCTCCGATTTCATCTTACATCCGGTCAGATCGAGTCGAGAAGTCTGATGACGCAGCGAGAACGATGGCAGGAACATTATTCACGTAACAAAGATTAAATCGGTAGTCGTAATAGTTCTACGGGTCTCAATCGATCATCCCTGATAGCACTGACCCGAACTCGTCTCCGATTTCATCTTACTTCCGGTCAGATCGAGTCGAGAAGTCTGATGATGCAGCGAGAACGATGGCAGGAACATTATTTACGTAAGAAAGATGAAATCGGTAGTCGTAATAGTTCTAGGGGTCTCAATCGATCATCCCTGATAGCACTCACCCGAACTCGTCTCCGATTTCATCTTACTTCCGGTCAGATCGAGTCGAGAAGTCTGATGATGCAGCGAGAACGATGGGAGGAACATTATTTACGTAACAAAGATGAAATCGGTAGTCGTAATAGTTCTAGGGGTCTCAATCGGTCATCCCTGCTGGCACTCACCCGAACTCGTCTCCGATTTCATCTTACTTCCAGTCAGATCGAGTCGAGAAGTCTGATGATGCAGCGAGAACGATGGAAGGAACATTATTTACGTGACAAAGATGAAATCGGTAGTCGTAATAGTTCTACGGGTCTCGATCGATCATCCCTGATAGCACTCTCCCGAACTCGTCTCTGATTTCATCGTACTTCCGGTCAGATCGAGTCGAGAAGTTTGATGATGCAGCGAGAACGACGGTGAGAGAATTATTTACGTAAGAAAGATGAAATCTGTGGTCTTAATGGTTCTAGGGTTCTCGATCGATCATCGCTGATAGCACTGACCCGAACTCGTCTCCGATTTCATCTTACATTCGGTCAGATCGAGTCGAGAAGTCTGATGACGCAGCGAGAACGATGGCAGGAACATTATTTACGTAACAAAGATTAAATCGGTAGTCGTAATAGTTCTAGGGGTCTCATTCGATCATCCCTGATAGCACTGACCCGAACTCGTCTCCGATTTCATCTTACTTCCGGTCAGATCGAGTCGAGAAGTCTGAAGATGCAGTGAGAACGATGGCTGGAACATTATTTACGTAACAAAGATGAAATCGGTAGTCGTAATAGTTCTAGCGGTCTCAATCGATCATCCCTGATAGCACTCACCCGAACTCGTCTCCGATTTCATCTTACTTCCAGTCAGATCGAGTCGAAAAGTCTGATGATGCAGCGAGAACGATGGAAGGAACATTATTTACGTAACAAAGATGAAATCGGTAGTCGTAATAGTTCTAGGGGTCTCGATCGATCATCCGTGATAGCACTCACCCGAAGTCGTCTCTGATTTCATCGTACTTCCGGTCAGATCGAGTCGAGAAGTTTGATGATGCAGCGAGAACGACGGTGAGAGAATTATTTACGTAAGAAAGATGAAATCGGTGGTCGTAATGGTTCTAGGGGTCTCGATCGATCATCGCTGATAGCACTGACCCGAACTCGTCTCCGATTTCATCTTACATCCTGTCAGATCGAGTCGAGAAGTCTGATGACGCAGCGAGAACGATGGCAGGAACATTATTTACGTAACAAAGATTAAATCGGTAGTCGTAATAGTTCTACGGGTCTCAATCGATCATCCCTGATAGCACTCACCCGAACTCGTCTCTGATTTCAGCGTAATTCCGGTCAGATCGAGTCGCGAAGTTTGATGATGCAGCGAGAACGACGGTGAGAGAATTATTTACGTAAGAAAGATGAAATCCGTAGTCTTAATGGTTCTACGGTTCTCGATCGATCATCCCTGATAGCACTGACCCGAATTCGTCTCCGATGTCATCTTACATCCGGTCAGATCGAGTCGAGAAGTCTGATGACGCAGCGAGAACGATGGCAGGAACATTATTTACGTAACAAAGATTAAATCGGTAGTCGTAATAGTTCTAGGTGTCTCAATCGATCATCCCTGATAGCACTGACCCGAACTCGTCTTCGATTTCATCTTACTTCCGGTCAGATCGAGTCGAGAAGTCTGATGATGCAGCGAGAACGATGGCAGGAACATTATTTACGTAAGAAAGATAAAATCGGTAGTCGTAATAGTTCTAGGGGTCTCAATCGATCATCCCTGATAGCACTCACCCGAACTCGTCTCCGATTTCATCTTACTTCCGGTCAGATCGAGTCGAGAAGTCTGATGATGCAGCGAGAACGATGGGAGGAACATTATTTACGTAACAAAGATGAAATCGGTAGTCGTAATAGTTCTAGGGGTCTCCATCGATCATCCCTGATAGCACTCACCCGAACTCGTCTCCGATTTCATCTTACTTCCGGTCAGATCGAGTCGAGAAGTCTGATGATGCAGCGAGAACGATGGCAGGAACATTATTTACGTAAGAAAGATGAAATCGGTAGTCGTAATAGTTCTAGGGGTCTCAATCGATCATCCCTGATAGCACTCACCCTAACTCGTCTCTGATTTCATCGTAATTCCGGTCAGATCGAGTCGCGAAGTTTAAAGATGCAGCGAGAACGACGGTGAGAGAATTATTTACGTAAGAAAGATGAAATCGGTAGTCTTAATGGTTCTACGGTTCTCGATCGATCATCCCTGATAGCACTGACCCGAATTCGTCTCCGATTTCATCTTACATCCGGTCAGATCGAGTCGAGAAGTCTGATGACGCAGCGAGAACGATGGCAGGAACATTATTTACGTAACAAAGATTAAATCGGTAGTCGTAATAGTTCTAGGGGTCTCGATCGATCATCCCTGATAGCACTGACCCCAACTCGTCTCCGATTTCATCTTACATCCGGTCAGATCGAGTCGAGAAGTCCGATGACGCAGCGAGAACGATGGCAGGAACATTATTTACGTAACAAAGATTAAATCGGTAGTCGTAATTGTTCTAGGAGTCTCAATCGATCATCCCTGATAGCACTGACTCGAACTCGTCTCCGATTTCATCTTACTTCCGGTCAGATAGCGTCGAGAAGTTTGATGATGCAGCGAGAACGACGGCGAGAGAATTATTTACGTAAGAAACATGAAATCGGTCGTCTTAATGGTTCTAGGGGTCTCGATCGATCATCACTGATAGCACTGACCCGAACTCGTCTCCGATTTCATCTTACATCCGGTCAGATCGAGTCGAGAAGTCTGATGACGCAGCGAGAACGATGGCAGGAACATTATTTACGTAACAAAGATTGAATCGGTAGTCGTAATAGTTGTAGGGGTCTCAATCGATCATCCCTGATAGCACTGACCCGAACTCGTCTCCGATTTCATCTTACTTCCGGGCAGATCGAGTCGAGAAGTCTGATGATGCAGCGAGAACCATGGGAGGAACACTATTTACGTAACAAAGATGAAATCGGTAGTCGTAATAGTTCTAGGGGTCTCAATCGGTCATCCCTGCTAGCACTCACCCGAACTCGTCTCCGATTTCATCTTACTTCTAGTCAGATCGTGTCGAGAAGTCTGATGATGCAGCGAGAACGATGGAGGGAACATTATTTACGTGACAAAGATGAAATCGGTAGTCGTAATAGTTCTAGGGGTCTCGATCGATCATCCCTGATAGCACTCACCCGAACTCGTCTCTGATTTCATCGTACTTCCGGTCAGATCGAGTCGAGAAGTTTGATGATGCAGCGAGAACGACGGTGAGAGAATTATTTACGTAAGAAAGGTGAAATCGGTGGTCTTAATGGTTCTAGGGGTCTCGATCGATCATCGCTGATAGCACTGACCCGAACTCGTCTCCGATTTCATCTTACATCCGGTCAGATCGAGTCGAGAAGTCTGATGACGCAGCGAGAACGATGGCAGGAACATTATTCACGTAATAAAGATTAAATCGGTAGTCGTAATAGTTCTACGGGTCTCAATCGATCATCCCTGCTAGCACTGACCCGAACTCGTCTCCGATTTCATCTTACTTCCGGTCAGATCGAGTCGAGAAGTCTGATGATGCAGCGAGAACGATGGCAGGAACATTATTTACGTAAGAAAGATGAAATCGGTAGTCGTAATAGTTCTAGGGGTCTCAATCGATCATCCCTGATAGCACTCACCCGAACTCGTCTCCGATTTCATCTTACTTCCGGTCAGATCGAGTCGAGAAGTCTGATGATGCAGCGAGAACGATGGGAGGAACATTATTTACGTAACAAAGATGAAATCGGTAGTCGTAATAGTTCTAGGGGTCTCAATCGGTCATCCCTGCTGGCACTCACCCGAACTCGTCTCCGATTTCATCTTACTTCCAGTCAGATCGAGTCGAGAAGTCTGATGATGCAGCGAGAACGATGGAAGGAACATTATTTACGTGACAAAGATGAAATGGGTAGTCGTAATAGTTCTACGGGTCTCGATCGATCATCCCTGATAGCACTCTCCCGAACTCGTCTCTGATTTCATCGTACTTCCGGTCAGATCGAGTCGAGAAGTTTGATGATGCAGCGAGAACGACGGTGAGAGAATTATTTACGTAAGAAAGATGAAATCTGTGGTCTTAATGGTTCTAGGGGTCTCGAACGATCATCGCTGATAGCACTGACCCGAACTCGTCTCCGATTTCATCTTAAATCCGGTCAGATCGAGTCGAGAAGTCTGATGACGCAGCGAGAACGATGGCAGGAAAATTATTTACGTAACAAAGATTAAATCGGTAGTCGTAATAGTTCTAGGGGTCTCATTCGATCATCCCTGATAGCACTGACCCGAACTCGTCTCCGATTTCATCTTACTTCCGGTCAGATCGAGTCGAGAAGTCTGAAGATGCAGTGAGAACGATGGCTGGAACATTATTTACGTAACAAAGATGAAATCGGTAGTCGTAATAGTTCTAGGGGTCTCAATCGATCATCCCTGATAGCACTCACCCGAACTCGTCTCCGATTTCATCTTACTTCCAGTCAGATCGAGTCGAAAAGTCTGATGATGCAGCGAGAACGATGGAAGGAACATTATTTACGTAACAAAGATGAAATCGGTAGTCGTAATAGTTCTAGGGGTCTCGATCGATCATCCGTGATAGCACTCACCCGAAGTCGTCTCTGATTTCATCGTACTTCCGGTCAGATCGAGTCGAGAAGTTTGATGATGCAGCGAGAACGACGGTGAGAGAATTATTTACGTAAGAAAGATGAAATCGGTGGTCTTAATGGTTCTAGGGGTCTCGATCGATCATCGCTGATAGCACTGACCCGAACTCGTCTCCGATTTCATCTTACATCCGGTCAGATCGAGTCGAGAATTCTGATGACGCAGCGAGAACGATGGCAGGAACATTATTTACGTAACAAAGTTTAAATCGGGAGTCGTAATAGTTCTACGGGTCTCAGTCGATCATCCCTGATAGCACTGACCCGAACTCGTCTCCGATTTAATCGTACTTCCGGTCAGATCGAGTCGAGAAGTCTGATGATGCAGCGAGAACGATGGCAGGAACATTATTTACGTAAGAAAGATGAAATCGGTAGTCGTCATAGTTCTAGGGGTCTCAATCGATCATCCCTGATAGCACTCACCCGAACTCGTCTCTGATTTCAGCGTAATTCCGGTCAGATCGAGTCGCGAAGTTTGATGATGCAGCGAGAACGACGGTGAGAGAATTATTTACGTAAGAAAGATGAAATCCGTAGTCTTAATGGTTCTACGGTTCTCGATCGATCATCCCTGATAGCACTGACCCGAATTCGTCTCCGATTTCATCTTACATCCGGTCAGATCGAGTCGAGAAGTCTGATGACGCAGCGAGAACGATGGCAGGAACATTATTTACGTAACAAAGATTAAATCGGTAGTCGTAATAGTTCTAGGTGTCTCAATCGATCATCCCTGATAGCACTGACCCGAACTCGTCTTCGATTTCATCTTACTTCCGGTCAGATCGAGTTGAGAAGTCTGATGATGCAGCGAGAACGATGGCAGGAACATTATTTACGTAACAAAGATGAAATCGGTAGTCGTAATACTTCTAGGGGTCTCGATCGATCATCCCTGATAGCACTGACCCCAACTCGTCTCCGATTTCATCTTACATCCGGTCAGATCGAGTCGAGAAGTCCGATGACGCAGCGAGAACGATGGCAGGAACATTATTTACGTAACAAAGATTAAATCGGTAGTCGTAATAGTTCCAGGTGTCTCAATCGATCATCCCTGATATCACTGACCCGAACTCGTCTTCGATTTCATCTTACTTCCGGTCAGATCGAGTTGAGAAGTCTGATGATGCAGCGAGAACGATGGCCGGAACATTATTTACGTAACAAAGATGAAATCGGTAGTCGTAACAATTCTAGGGGTCTCGATCGATCATCCCTGATAGTACTCACCCGAACTCGTCTCTGATTTCATCTTACTTTCGGTCAGATAGAGTCGAGAAGTTTGATGATGCACCGAGAACGACGGCGAGAGAATTATTTACGTAAGAAACATGAAATCGGTGGTCTTAATGGTTCTAGGGGTCTCGATCGATCATCACTGATAGCACTGACCCGAACTCGTCTCTGATTTCATCTTACATCCGGTCAGATCGAGTCGAGCAGTCTGATGACGCAGCGAGAACGATGGCAGGAAATTTATTTACGTAACAAAGATTAAATCGGTAGTCGTAATAGTTGTAGGGTTCTCAATCGATCATCCCTGATAGCACTGACCCGAACTCGTCTCCGATTTCATCTTACTTCCGGTCAGATCGAGTCGAGAAGTCTGATGATGCAGCGAGAACGATGGGAGGAACATTATTTACGTAACAAAGATGAAATCGGTAGTCGTAATAGTTCTAGGGGTCTCAATCGGTCATCCGTGCTGGCACTCACCCGAACTCGTCTCCGATTTCATCTTACTTCCAGTCAGATCGAGTCGAGAAGTCTGATGATGCAGCGAGAACGATGGAAGGAACATTATTTACGTGACAAAGATGAAATCGGCAGTCGTAATAGTTCTAGGGGTCTCAATCGGTCATCCCTGCTGGCACTCACCCGAACTCGTCTCCGATTTCATCTTACTTCCAGTCAGATCGAGTCGAGAAGTCTGATGATGCAGCGAGAACGATGGAAGGAACATTATTTACGTGACAAAGATGAAATCGGTAGTCGTAATAGTTCTACGGGTCTCGATCGATCATCCCCGATAGCACTCTCCCGAACTCGTCTCTGATTTCATCGTACTTCCGGTCAGATCGAGTCGAGAAGTTTGATGATGCAGCGAGAACGACGGTGAGAGAATTATTTACGTAAGAAAGATGAAATCGGTGGTCTTAATGGTTCTAGGGGTGTCGATCGATCATCGCTGATAGCACTAACCCGAACTCGTCTCCGATTTCATCTTACATCCGGTCAGATCGAGTCGAGAAGTCTGATGACGCAGCGAGAACGATGGCAGGAACATTATTTACGTAACAAAGATTAAATCGGTAGTCGTAATAGTTCTAGGGGTCTCAATCGATCATCCCTGATAGCACTGACCCGAACTTGTCTCCGATTTCATCTTACTTCCGGTCAGATCGAGTCGAGAAGTCTGATGATGCAGTGAGAACGATGGCTGGAACATTATTTACGTAACAAAGATGAAATCGGTAGTCGTAATAGTTCTAGGGGTCTCAATCGATCATCCCTGATAGCACTCACCCGAACTCGTCTCCGATTTCATCTTACTTCCAGTCAGATCGAGTCGAAAAGTCTGATGATGCAGCGAGAACGATGGAAGGAACATTATTTACGTAACAAAGATGAAATCGGTAGTCGTAAAAGTTCTAGGGGTCTCGATCGATCATCCGTGATAGCACTCACCCGAAGTCGTCTCTGATTTCATCGTACTTCCGGTCAGATCGCGTCGAGAAGTTTCATGATGCAGCGAGAACGACGGTGAGAGAATTATTTACGTAAGAAAGATGAAATCGGTGGTCTTAATGGTTCTAGGGGTCTCGATCGATCATCGCTGATAGCACTGACCCGAACTCGTCTCCGATTTCATCTTACATCCGGTCAGATCGAGTCGAGAAGTCTGATGACGCAGCGAGAACGATGGCAGGAACATTATTTACGTAACAAAGATTAAATCGGTAGTCGTAATAGTTCTACGGGTCTCAATCGATCATCCCTGATAGCACTGACCCGAACTCGTCTCCGATTTCATCTTACTTCCGGTCAGATCGAGTCGAGAAGTCTGATGATGCAGCGAGAACGATGGCAGGAACATTATTTACGTAAGAAAGATGAAATCGGTAGTCGTAATAGTTCTAGGGGTCTCAATCGATCATCCCTGATAGCACTCACCCGAACTCGTCTCCGATTTCATCTTACTTCCGGTCAGATCGAGTCGAGAAGTCTGATGATGCAGCGAGAACGATGGGAGGAACATTATTTACGTAACAAAGATGAAATCGGTAGTCGTAATAGTTCTAGGGGTCTCCATCGATCATCCCTGATAGCACTCACCCGAACTCTTCTCCGATTTCATCTTACTTCCGGTCAGATCGAGTCGAGAAGTCTGATGATGCAGCGAGAACGATGGCAGGAACATTATTTACGTAAGAAAGATGAAATCGGTAGTCGTAATAGTTCTAGGGGTCTCAATCGATCATCCCTGATAGCACTCACCCGAACTCGTCTCTGATTTCATCGTAATTCCGGTCAGATCGAGTCGCGAAGTTTAAAGATGCAGCGAGATCGACGGTGAGAGAATTATTTACGTAAGAAAGATGAAATCGGTAGTCTTAATGGTTCTACGGTTCTCGATCGATCATCCCTGATAGCACTGACCCGAATTCGTCTCCGATTTCATCTTACATCCGGTCAGATCGAGTCGAGAAGTCTGATGACGCAGCGAGAACGATGGCAGGAACATTATTTCCGTAACAAAGATGAAATCGGTAGTCGTAATAGTTCTAGGGGTCTCGATCGATCATCCCTGATAGCACTGACCCCAACTCGTCTCCGATTTCATCTTACATCCGGTCAGATCGAGTCGAGAGGTCCGATGACGCAGCGAGAACGATGGCAGGGACATTATTTACGTAACAAAGATTAAATCGGTAGTCGTAATAGTTCTAGGAGTCTCAATCGATCATCCCTGATAGCACTGACTCGAACTCGTCTCCGATTTCATCTTACTTCCGGTCAGATCGAGTCGAGAAGTCTGATGATGCAGCGAGAACGATGGCAGGAACATTATCTACGTAAGAAAGATGAAATCGGTAGTCGTAATAGTTCTAGGGGTCTCAATCGATCATCCCTGATAGCACTCACCCGAACTCGTCTCTGATTTCATCGTACTTCCGGTCAGATAGCGTCGAGAGGTTTGATGAAGCAGCGAGAACGACGGCGAGAGAATTATTTACGTAAGAAACATGAAATCGGTCGTCTTAATGGTTCTAGGGGTCTCGATCGATCATCACTGATAGCACTGACCCGAACTCGTCTCCGATTTCATCTTACATCCGGTCAGATCGAGTCGAGAAGTCTGATGACGCAGCGAGAACGATGGCAGGAACATTATTTACGTAACAAAGATTAAATCGGTAGTCGTAATAGTTGTAGGGGTCTCAATCGATCATCCCTGATAGCACTGACCCGAACTCGTCTCCGATGTCATCTTACTTCCGGGCAGATCGAGTCGAGAAGTCTGATGATGCAGCGAGAACCATGGGAGGAACATTATTTACGTAACAAAGATGAAATCGGTAGTCGTAATAGTTCTAGGGGTCTCAATCGGTCATCCCTGCTAGCACTCACCCGAACTCGTCTCCGATTTCATCTTACTTCCAGTCAGATCGTGTCGAGAAGTCTGATGATGCAGCGCGAACGATGGAGGGAACATTATTTACGTGACAAAGATGAAATCGGTCGTCGTAATAGTTCTAGGGGTCTCGATCGATCATCCCTGATAGCATTCACCCGAACTCGTCTCTGATTTCATCGTACTTCCGGTCAGATCGATTCGAGAAGTTTGATGATGCAGCGAGAACGACGGTGAGAGAATTCTTTACGTAAGAAAGATGAAATCGGTGGTCTTAATGGTTCTAGGGGTCCCGATCGATCATCGCTGATAGCACTGACCCGAACTCGTCTCCGATTTCATCTTACATCCGGTCAGATCGAGTCGAGAAGTCTGATGACGCAGCGAGAGCGATGGCAGGAACATTATTTACGTAACAAAGATTAAATCGGTAGTCGTAATAGTTCTAGGGGTCTCAATCGATCATCCCTGATAGCACTGACCCGAACTCGTCTCCGATTTCATCTTACTTCCGGTCAGATCGAGTCGAGAAGTCTGATGATGCAGTGAGAACGATGGCCGAACATTATTTACGTAACAAAGATGAAATCGGTAGTCGCAATAGTTCTAGGGGTCTCGATCGATCATCCCTGATAGCACTCTCCCGAACTCGTCTCTGATTTCATCGTACTTCCGGTCAGATCGAGTCGAGAAGTTTGATGATGCAGCGAGAACGACGGTGAGAGAATTATTTACGTAAGAAAGATGAAATCGGTGGTCTTAATGGTTCTAGGGGTCTCTATCGATCATCGCTGATAGCACTGACCCGAACTCGTCTCCGATTTCATCTTACATCCGGTCAGATCGAGTCGAGAAGTCTGATGACGCAGCGAGAACGATGGCAGGAACATTATTCACGTAACAAAGATTAAATCGGTAGTCGTAATAGTTCTACGGGTCTCAATCGATCATCCCTGATAGCACTGACCCGAACTCGTCTCCGATTTCATCTTACTTCCGGTCAGATCGAGTCGAGAAGTCTGATGATGCAGCGAGAATGATGGCAGGAACATTATTTACGTAAGAAAGATGAAATCGGTAGTCGTAATAGTTCTAGGGGTCTCAATCGATCATCCCTGATTGCACTCACCCGAACTCGTCTCCGATTTCATCTTACTTCCGGTCAGATCGAGTCGAGAAGTCTGATGATGCAGCGAGAACGATGGGAGGAACATTATTTACGTAACAAAGATGAAATCGGTAGTCGTAATAGTTCTAGGGGTCTCAATCGGTCATCCCTGCTGGCACTCACCCGAAATCGTCTCCGATTTCATCTTACTTCCAGTCAGATCGAGTCGAGAAGTCTGATGATGCAGCGAGAACGATGGAAGGAACATTATTTACGTGACAAAGATGAAATCGGTAGTCGTAATAGTTCTACGGGTCTCGATCGATCATCCCTGATAGCACTCTCCCGAACTCGTCTCTGATTTCATCGTACTTCCGGTCAGATCGAGTCGAGAAGTTTGATGATGCAGCGAGAACGACGGTGAGAGAATTATTTACGTAAGAAAGATGAAATCCGTAGTCTTAATGGTTCTACGGTTCTCGATCGATCATCCCTGATAGCACTGACCCGAATTCGTCTCCGATTTCATCTTACATCCGGTCAGATCGAGTCGAGAAGTCTGATGACGCAGCGAGAACGATGGCAGGAACATTATTTACGTAACAAAGATTAAATCGGTAGTCGTAATAGTTCTAGGTGTCTCAATCGATCATCCCTGATAGCACTGACCCGAACTCGTCTTCGATTCCATCTTACTTCCGGTCATATCGAGTTGAGAAGTCTGATGATGCAGCGAGGACGATGGCAGGAACATTATTTACGTAACAAAGATGAAATCGGTAGTCGTAATAGTTCTAGGGGTCTCGATCGATCATCCCTGATAGCACTGACCCCAACTCGTCTCCGATTTCATCTTACATCCGGTCAGATCGAGTCGCGAAGTCCGATGACGCAGCGAGAACGATGGCAGGAACATTATTTACGTAACAAAGATTAAATCGGTAGTCGTAATAGTTCCAGGTGTCTCAATCGATCATCCCTGATATCACTGACCCGAACTCGTCTTCGATTTCATCTTACTTCCGGTCAGATCGAGTTGAGAAGTCTGATGATGCAGCGAGAACGATGGCCGGAACATTATTTACGTAACCAAGATGAAATCGGTAGTCGTAACAATTCTAGGGGTCTCGATCGATCATCCCTGATAGTACTCACCCGAACTCGTCTCTGATTTCATCTTACTTTCGGTCAGATCGAGTCGAGAAGTTTTATGATGCACCGAGAACGACGGCGAGAGAATTATTTACGTAAGAAACATGAAATCGGTGGTCTTAATGGTTCTAGGGGTCTCGATCGATCATCACTGATAGCACTGACCCGAACTCGTCTCCGATTTCATCTTACATCCGGTCAGATCGAGTCGAGAAGTCTGATGATGCAGCGAGAACGATGGGAGGAACATTATTTACGTAACAAAGATGAAATCGGTAGTCGTAATAGTTCTAGGGGTCTCCATCGATCATCCCTGATAGCACTCACCCGAACTCGTCTCCGATTTCATCTTACTTCCGGTCAGATCGAGTCGAGAAGTCTGATGATGCAGCGAGAACGATGGCAGGAACATTATTTACGTAAGAAAGATGAAATCGGTAGTCGTAATAGTTCTAGGGGTCTCAATCGATCATCCCTGATAGCACTCACCCGAACTCGTCTCTGATTTCATCGTAATTCCGGTCAGATCGAGTCGCGAAGTTTAAAGATGCAGCGAGAACGACGGTGAGAGAATTATTTACGTAAGAAAGATGAAATCGGTAGTCTTAATGGTTCTACGGTTCTCGATCGATCATCCCTGATAGCACTGACCCGAATTCGTCTCCGACTTCATCTTACATCCGGTCAGATCGAGTCGAGAAGTCTGATGACGCAGCGAGAACGATGGCAGGAACATTATTTACGTAACAAAGATTAAATCGGTAGTCGTAATAGTTCTAGGTGTCTAAATCGATCTTCCCTGATAGCACTGACCCGAACTCGTCTTCGATTTCATCTTACTTCCGGTCAGATCGAGTTGAGAAGTCTGATGATGCAGCGAGAACGATGGCAGGAACATTATTTCCGTAACAAAGATAAAATCGGTAGTCGTAATAGTTCTAGGGGTCTCGATCGATCATCCCTGATAGCACTGACCCCAACTCGTCTCCGATTTCATCTTACATCCGGTCAGATCGAGTCGAGAAGTCCGATGACGCAGCGAGAACGATGGCAGGAACATTATTTACGTAACAAAGATTAAATCGGTAGTCGTAATAGTTCTAGGTGTCTCAATCGATCATCCCTGATATCACTGACCCGAACTCGTCTTCGATTTCATCTTACTTCCGGTCAGATCGAGTTGAGAAGTCTGATGATGCAGCGAGAACGATGGCCGGAACATTATTTACGTAACAAAGATGAAATCGGTAGTCGTAATAGTTCTAGGGGTCTCGATCGATCATCCCTGATAGTACTTACCCGAACTCGTCTCTGATTTCATCTTACTTTCGGTCAGATCGAGTCGAGAAGTTTGATGATGCATCGAGCACGACGGCGAGAGAATTATTTACGTAAGAAACATGAAATCGGTGGTCTTAATGGTTATAGGGGTCTCGATCGATCATCACTGATAGCACTGACCCGAACTCGTCTCCGATTTCATCTTACATCCGGTCAGATCGAGTCGAGCAGTCTGATGACGCAGCGAGAACGATGGCACGAAATTTATTTACGTAACAAAGATCAAATCGGTAGTCGTAATAGTTGTAGGGGTCTCAATCGATCATCCCTGATAGCACTGACCCGAACTCGTCTCCGATTTCATCTTATTTCCGGTCAGATCGAGTCGAGAAGTCTGATGATGCAGCGAGAACGATGGGAGGAACATTATTTACGTAACAAAGATGAAATCGGTAGTCGTAATAGTTCTAGGGGTCTCAATCGGTCATCCCTGCTGGCACTCACCCGAACTCGTCTCCGATTTCATCTTACTTCCAGTCAGATCGAGTCGAGAAGTCTGATGATGCAGCGAGAACGATGGAAGGAACATTATTTACGTGACAAAGATGAAATCGGTAGTCGTAATAGTTCTAGGGGTCTCAATCGGTCTTCCCTGCTGGCACTCACCCGAACTCGTCTCCGATTTCATCTTACTTCCAGTCAGATCGAGTCGAGAAGTCTGATGATGCAGCGAGAACGTTGGAAGGAACATTATTTACGTGACAAAGATGAAATCGGTAGTCGTAGTAGTTCTACGGGTCTCGATCGATCATCCCTGATAGCACTCTCCCGAACTCGTCTCTGATTTCATCGTACTTCCGGTCAGATCGAGTCGAGAAGTTTGATGATGCAGCGAGAACGACGGTGAGAGAATTATTTACGTAAGAAAGATGAAATCGGTGGTCTTAATGGTTCTAGGGGTCTCGATCGATCATCGCTGATAGCACTGACCCGAACTCGTCTCCGATTTCATCTTACATCCGGTCAGATCGAGTCGAGAAGTCTGATGACGCAGCGAGAACGATGGCAGGAACATTATTTACGTAACAAAGATTAAATCGGTAGTCGTAATAGTTCTAGGGGTCTCAATCGATCATCCCTGATAGCACTGACCCGAACTCGTCTCCTATTTCATCTTACTTCCGGTCAGATCGAGTCGAGAAGTCTGATGATGCAGTGAGAACGATGGCTGGAACATTATTTACGTAACAAAGATGAAATCGGTAGTCGTAATAGTTCTAGGGGTCTCAATCGATCATCCCTGATAGCACTCACCCGAACTCGTCTCCGATTTCATCTTACTTCCAGTCAGATCGAGTCGAAAAGTCTGATGATGCAGCGAGAACGATGGAAGGAACATTATTTACGTAACAAAGATGAAATCGCTAGTCGTAATAGTTCTAGGGGTCTCGATCGATCATCCGTGATAGCACTCACCCGAAGTCGTCTCTGATTTCATCGTACTTCCGGTCAGATCGAGTCGAGAAGTTTGATGATGCAGCGAGAACGACGGTGAGAGAATTATTTACCTAAGAAAGATGAAATCGGTGGTCTTAATGGTTCTAGGGGTCTCGATCGATCATCGCTGATAGCACTGACCCGAACTCGTCTCCGATTTCATCTTACATCCGGTCAGATCGAGTCGAGAAGTCTGATGACGCAGCGAGAACGATGGCAGGAACATTATTTACGTAACAAAGATTAAATCGGTAGTCGTAATAGTTCTAGATGTCTCAATCGATCATCCCTGATAGCACTGACCCGAACTCGTCTTCGATTTCATCTTACTTCCGGTCAGATCGAGTTGAGAAGTCTGATGATGCAGCGAGAACGATGGCAGGAACATTATTTACGTAACAAAGATGAAATCGGTAGTCGTAATAGTTCTAGGGGTCTCGATCGATCATCCCTGATAGCACTGACCCCAACTCGTCTCCGATTTCATCTTACATCCGGTCAGATCGAGTCGAGAAGTCCGATGACGCAGCGAGAACGATGGCAGGAACATTATTTACGTAACAAAGATTAAATCGGTAGTCGTAATAGTTCCAGGTGTCTCAATCGATCATCCCTGATATCACTGACCCGAACTCGTCTTCGATTTCATCTTACTTCCGGTCAGATCGAGTTGAGAAGTCTGATGATGCAGCGAGAACGATGGCCGGAACATTATTTACGTAACAAAGATGAAATCGGTAGTCGTAACAATTCTAGGGGTCTCGATCGATCATCCCTGATAGTACTCACCCGAACTCGTCTCTGATTTCATCTTACTTTCGGTCAGATCGAGTCGAGAAGTTTGATGATGCACCGAGAACGACGGCGAGAGAATTATTTACGTAAGAAACATGAAATCGGTGGTCTTAATGGTTCTAGGGGTCTCGATCGATCATCACTGATAGCACTGACCCGAACTCGTCTCCGATTTCATCTTACATCCGGTCAGATCGAGTCGAGCAGTCTGATGACGCAGCGAGAACGATGGCAGGAAATTTATTTACGTAACAAAGATTAAATCGGTAGTCGTAATAGTTGTAGGGTTCTCAATCGATCATCCCTGATAGCACTGACCCGAACTCGTCTCCGATTTCATCTTACTTCCGGTCAGATCGAGTCGAGAAGTCTGATGATGCAGCGAGAACGATGGGAGGAACATTATTTACGTAACAAAGATGAAATCGGTAGTCGTAATAGTTCTAGGGGTCTCAATCGGTCATCCCTGCTGGCACTCACCCGAACTCGTCTCCGATTTCATATTACTTCCAGTCAGATCGAGCCGAGAAGTCTGATGATGCAGCGAGAACGATGGAAGGAACATTATTTACGTGACAAAGATGAAATCGGTAGTCGTAATAGTTCTACGGGTCTCGATCGATCATCCCCGATAGCACTCTCCCGAACTCGTCTCTGATTTCATCGTACTTCCGGTCAGATCGAGTCGAGAAGTTTGATGATGCAGCGAGAACGACGGTGAGAGAATTATTTACGTAAGAAAGATGAAATCGGTGGTCTTAATGGTTCTAGGGGTGTCGATCGATCATCGCTGATAGCACTGACCCGAACTCGTCTCCGATTTCATCTTACATCCGGTCAGATCGAGTCGAGAAGTCTGATGACGCAGCGAGAACGATGGCAGGAACATTATTTACGTAACAAAGATTAAATCGGTAGTCGTAATAGTTCTAGGGGTCTCAATCGATCATCCCTGATAGCACTGACCCGAACTCGTCTCCGATTTCATCTTACTTCCGGTCAGATCGAGTCGAGAAGTCTGATGATGCAGTGAGAACGATGGCTGGAACATTATTTACGTAACAAAGATGAAATCGGTAGTCGTAATAGTTCTAGGGGTCTCAATCGATCATCCCTGATAGCACTCACCCGAACTCGTCTCCGATTTCATCTTACTTCCAGTCAGATCGAGTCGAAAAGTCTGATGATGCAGCGAGAACGATGGAAGGAACATTATTTACGTAACAAAGATGAAATCGGTAGTCGTAAAAGTTCTAGGGGTCTCGATCGATCATCCGTGATAGCACTCACCCGAAGTCGTCTCTGATTTCATCGTACTTCCGGTCAGATCGCGTCGAGAAGTTTGATGATGCAGCGAGAACGACGGTGAGAGAATTATTTACGTAAGAAAGATGAAATCGGTGGTCTTAATGGTTCTAGGGGTCTCGATCGATCATCGCTGATAGCACTGACCCGAACTCGTCTCCGATTTCATCTTACATCCGGTCAGATCGAGTCGAGAAGTCTGATGACGCAGCGAGAACGATGGCAGGAACATTATTTACGTAACAAAGATTAAATCGGTAGTCGTAATAGTTCTACGGGTCTCAATCGATCATCCCTGATAGCACTGACCCGAACTCGTCTCCGATTTCATCTTACTTCCGGTCAGATCGAGTCGAGAAGTCTGATGATGCAGCGAGAACGATGGCAGGAACATTATTTACGTAAGAAAGATGAAATCGGTAGTCGTAATAGTTCTAGGGGTCTCAATCGATCATCCCTGATAGCACTCACCCGAACTCGTCTCCGATTTCATCTTACTTCCGGTCAGATCGAGTCGAGAAGTCTGATGATGCAGCGAGAACGATGGGAGGAACATTATTTACGTAACAAAGATGAAATCGGTAGTCGTAATAGTTCTAGGGGTCTCCATCGATCATCCCTGATAGCACTCACCCGAACTCGTCTCCGATTTCATCTTACTTCCGGTCAGATCGAGTCGAGAAGTCTGATGATGCAGCGAGAACGATGGCAGGAACATTATTTACGTAAGAAAGATGAAATCGGTAGTCGTAATAGTTCTAGGGGTCTCAATCGATCATCCCTGATAGCACTCACCCGAACTCGTCTCTGATTTCATCGTAATTCCGGTCAGATCGAGTCGCGAAGTTTAAAGATGCAGCGAGAACGACGGTGAGAGAATTATTTACGTAAGAAAGATGAAATCGGTAGTCTTAATGGTTCTACGGTTCTCGATCGATCATCCCTGATAGCACTGACCCGAATTCGTCTCCGATTTCATCTTACATCCGGTCAGATCGAGTCGAGAAGTCTGATGACGCAGCGAGAACGATGGCAGGAACATTATTTACGTAACAAAGATTAAATCGGTAGTCGTAATAGTTCTAGGTGTCTCAATCGATCATCCCTGATAGCACTGACCCGAACTCGTCTTCGATTTCATCTTACTTCCGGTCAGATCGAGTTGAGAAGTCTGATGATGCAGCGAGAACGATGGCAGGAACATTATTTCCGTAACAAAGATGAAATCGGTAGTCGTAATAGTTCTAGGGGTCTCGATCGATCATCCCTGATAGCACTGACCCCAACTCGTCTCCGATTTCATCTTACATCCGGTCAGATCGAGTCGAGAAGTCCGATGACGCAGCGAGAACGATGGCAGGGACATTATTTACGTAACAAAGATTAAATCGGTAGTCGTAATAGTTCTAGGAGTCTCAATCGATCATCCCTGATAGCACTGACTCGAACTCGTCTCCGATTTCATCTTACTTCCGGTCAGATCGAGTCGAGAAGTCTGATGATGCAGCGAGAACGATGGCAGGAACATTATCTACGTAAGAAAGATGAAATCGGTAGTCGTAATAGTTCTAGGGGTCTCAATCGATCATCCCTGATAGCACTCACCCGAACTCGTCTCTGATTTCATCGTACTTCCGGTCAGATAGCGTCGAGAGGTTTGATGAAGCAGCGAGAACGACGGCGAGAGAATTATTTACGTAAGAAACATGAAATCGGTCGTCTTAATGGTTCTAGGGGTCTCGATCGATCATCACTGATAGCACTGACCCGAACTCGTCTCCGATTTCATCTTACATCCGGTCAGATCGAGTCGAGAAGTCTGATGACGCAGCGAGAACGATGGCAGGAACATTATTTACGTAACAAAGATTAAATCGGTAGTCGTAATAGTTGTAGGGGTCTCAATCGATCATCCCTGATAGCACTGACCCGAACTCGTCTCCGATTTCATCTTACTTCCGGGCAGATCGAGTCGAGAAGTCTGATGATGCAGCGAGAACCATGGGAGGAACATTATTTACGTAACAAAGATGAAATCGGTAGTCGTAATAGTTCTAGGGGTCTCAATCGGTCATCCCTGCTAGCACTCACCCGAACTCCCCTCCGATTTCATCTTACTTCCAGTCAGATCGTGTCGAGAAGTCTGATGATGCAGCGCGAACGATGGAGGGAACATTATTTACGTGACAAAGATGAAATCGGTCGTCGTAATAGTTCTAGGGGTCTCGATCGATCATCCCTGATAGCATTCACCCGAACTCGTCTCTGATTTCATCGTACTTCCGGTCAGATCGATTCGAGAAGTTTGATGATGCAGCGAGAACGACGGTGAGAGAATTATTTACGTAAGAAAGATGAAATCGGTGGTCTTAATGGTTCTAGGGGTCCCGATCGATCATCGCTGATAGCACTGACCCGAACTCGTCTCCGATTTCATCTTACATCCGGTCAGATCGAGTCGAGAAGTCTGATGACGCAGCGAGAGCGATGGCAGGAACATTATTTACGTAACAAAGATTAAATCGGTAGTCGTAATAGTTCTAGGGGTCTCAATCGATCATCCCTGATAGCACTGACCCGAACTCGTCTCCGATTTCATCTTACTTCCGGTCAGATCGAGTCGAGAAGTCTGATGATGCAGCGAGAACGATGGGAGGAACATTATTTACGTAACAAAGATGAAATCGGTAGTCGTAATAGTTCTAGGGGTCTCCATCGATCATCCCTGATAGCACTCACCCGAACTCGTCTCCGATTTCATCTTACTTCCGGTCAGATCGAGTCGAGAAGTCTGATGATGCAGCGAGAACGATGGCAGGAACATTATTTACGTAAGAAAGATGAAATCGGTAGTCGTAATAGTTCTAGGGGTCTCAATCGATCATCCCTGATAGCACTCACCCGAACTCGTCTCCGATTTCATCTTACTTTCGTTCAGATCGAGTCGAGAAGTCTGATGATGCAGCGAGAACGATGGGAGGAACATTATTTACGTAACAAAGATGAAATCGGTAGTCGTAATAGTTCTAGGGGTCTCAATCGGTCATCCCTGCTGGCACTCACCCGAACTCGTCTCCGATTTCATCTTACTTCCAGTCAGATCGAGTCGAGAAGTCTGATGATGCAGCGAGAACGATGGAAGGAACATTATTTACGTGACAAAGATGAAATCGGTAGTCGTAATAGTTCTACCGGTCTCGATCGATCATCCCTGATAGCACTCTCCCGAACTCGTCTCTGATTTCATCGTACTTCCGGTCAGATCGAGTCGAGAAGTTTGATGATGCAGCGAGAACGACGGTGAGAGAATTATTTACGTAAGAAAGATGAAATCTGTGGTCTTAATGGTTCTAGGGGTCTCGATCGATCATCGCTGATAGCACTGACACGAACTCGTCTCCGATTTCATCTTACATCCGGTCAGATCGAGTCGAGAAGTCTGATGACGCAGCGAGAACGATGGCAGGAACATTATTTACGTAACAAAGATTAAATCGGTAGTCGTAATAGTTCTACGGGTCTCATTCGATCATCCCTGATAGCACTGACCCGAACTCGTCTCCGATTTCATCTTACTTCCGGTCAGATCGAGTCGAGAAGTCTGAAGATGCAGTGAGAACGATGGCTGGAACATTATTTACGTAACAAAGATGAAATCGGTAGTCGTAATAGTTCTAGCGGTCTCAATCGATCATCCCTGATAGCACTCACCCGAACTCGTCTCCGATTTCATCTTACTTCCAGTCAGATCGAGTCGAAAAGTCTGATGATGCAGCGAGAACGATGGAAGGAACATTATTTACGTAACAAAGATGATATCGGTAGTCGTAATAGTTCTAGGGGTCTCGATCGATCATCCGTGATAGCACTCACCCGAAGTCGTCTCTGATTTCATCGTACTTCCGGTCAGATCGAGTCGAGAAGTTTGATGATGCAGCGAGAACGACGGTGAGAGAATTATTTACGTAAGAAAGATGAAATCGGTGGTCTTAATGGTTCTAGAGGTCTCGATCGATCATCGCTGATAGCACTGACCCGAACTCGTCTCCGATTTCATCTTACATCCTGTCAGATCGAGTCGAGAAGTCTGATGACGCAGCGAGAACGATGGCAGGAACATTATTTACGTAACAAAGATTAAATCGGTAGTCGTAATAGTTCTACGGGTCTCAATCGATCATCCCTGATAGCACTCACCCGAACTCGTCTCTGATTTCAGCGTAATTCCGGTCAGATCGAGTCGCGAAGTTTGATGATGCAGCGAGAACGACGGTGAGAGAATTATTTACGTAAGAAAGATGAAATCCGTAGTCTTAATGGTTCTACGGTTCTCGATCGATCATCCCTGATAGCACTGACCCGAATTCGTCTCCGATGTCATCTTACATCCGGTCAGATCGAGTCGAGAAGTCTGATGACGCAGCGAGAACGATGGCAGGAACATTATTTACGTAACAAAGATTAAATCGGTAGTCGTAATAGTTCTAGGTGTCTCAATCGATCATCCCTGATAGCACTGACCCGAACTCGTCTTCGATTTCATCTTACTTCCGGTCAGATCGAGTCGAGAAGTCTGATGATGCAGCGAGAACGATGGCAGGAACATTATTTACGTAAGAAAGATGAAATCGGTAGTCGTAATAGTTCTAGGGGTCTCAATCGATCATCCCTGATAGCACTCACCCGAACTCGTCTCCGATTTCATCTTACTTCCGGTCAGATCGAGTCGAGAAGTCTGATGATGCAGCGAGAACGATGGGAGGAACATTATTTACGTAACAAAGATGAAATCGGTAGTCGTAATAGTTCTAGGGGTCTCCATCGATCATCCTTGATAGCACTCACCCGAACTCGTCTCCGATTTCATCTTACTTCCGGTCAGATCGAGTCGAGAAGTCTGATGATGCAGCGAGAACGATGGCAGGAACATTATTTACGTAAGAAAGATGAAATCGGTAGTCGTAATAGTTCTAGGGGTGTCAATCGATCATCCCTGATAGCACTCACCCTAACTCGTCTCTGATTTCATCGTAATTCCGGTCAGATCGAGTCGCGAAGTTTAAAGATGCAGCGAGAACGACGGTGAGAGAATTATTTACGTAAGAAAGATGAAATCGGTAGTCTTAATGGTTCTACGGTTCTCGATCGATCATCCCTGATAGCACTGACCCGAATTCGTCTCCGATTTCATCTTACATCCGGTCAGATCGAGTCGAGAAGTCTGATGACGCAGCGAGAACGATGGCAGGAACATTATTTACGTAACAAAGATTAAATCGGTAGTCGTAATAGTTCTAGGGGTCTCGATCGATCATCCCTGATAGCACTGACCCCAACTCGTCTCCGATTTCATCTTACATCCGGTCAGATCGAGTCGAGAAGTCCGATGACGCAGCGAGAACGATGGCAGGAACATTATTTACGTAACAAAGATTAAATCGGTAGTCGTAATTGTTCTAGGAGTCTCAATCGATCATCCCTGATAGCACTGACTCGAACTCGTCTCCGATTTCATCTTACTTCCGGTCAGATCGAGTCGAGAAGTCTGATGATGCAGCGAGAACGATGGCAGGAACATTATCTACGTAAGAAAGATGAAATCGGTAGTCGTAATAGTTCTAGGGGTCTCAATCGATCGTCCCTGATAGCACTCACCCGAACTCGTCTGTGATTTCATCGTACTTCCGGTCAGATAGCGTCGAGAAGTTTGATGATGCAGCGAGAACGACGGCGAGAGAATTATTTACGTAAGAAACATGAAATCGGTCGTCTTAATGGTTCTAGGGGTCTCGATCGATCATCACTGATAGCACTGACCCGAACTCGTCTCCGATTTCATCTTACATCCGGTCAGATCGAGTCGAGAAGTCTGATGACGCAGCGAGAACGATGGCAGGAACATTATTTACGTAACAAAGATTAAATCGGTAGTCGTAATAGTTGTAGGGGTCTCAATCGATCATCCCTGATAGCACTGACCCGAACTCGTCTCCGATTTCATCTTACTTCCGGGCAGATCGAGTCGAGAAGTCTGATGATGCAGCGAGAACCATGGGAGGAACACTATTTACGTAACAAAGATGAAATCGGTAGTCGTAATAGTTCTAGGGGTCTCAATCGGTCATCCCTGCTAGCACTCACCCGAACTCGTCTCCGATTTCATCTTACTTCTAGTCAGATCGTGTCGAGAAGTCTGATGATGCAGCGAGAACGATGGAGGGAACATTATTTACGTGACAAAGATGAAATCGGTAGTCGTAATAGTTCTAGGGGTCTCGATCGATCATCCCTGATAGCACTCACCCGAACTCGTCTCTGATTTCATCGTACTTCCGGTCAGATCGAGTCGAGAAGTTTGATGATGCAGCGAGAACGACGGTGAGAGAATTATTTACGTAAGAAAGGTGAAATCGGTGGTCTTAATGGTTCTAGGGGTCTCGATCGATCATCGCTGATAGCACTGACCCGAACTCGTCTCCGATTTCATCTTACATCCGGTCAGATCGAGTCGAGAAGTCTGATGACGCAGCGAGAACGATGGCAGGAACATTATTCACGTAACAAAGATTAAATCGGTAGTCGTAATAGTTCTACGGGTCTCAATCGATCATCCCTGATAGCACTGACCCGAACTCGTCTCCGATTTCATCTTACTTCCGGTCAGATCGAGTCGAGAAGTCTGATGATGCAGCGAGAACGATGGCAGGAACATTATTTACGTAAGAAAGATGAAATCGGTAGTCGTAATAGTTCTAGGGGTCTCAATCGATCATCCCTGATAGCACTCACCCGAACTCGTCTCCGATTTCATCTTACTTCCGGTCAGATCGAGTCGAGAAGTCTGATGATGCAGCGAGAACGATGGGAGGAACATTATTTACGTAACAAAGATGAAATCGGTAGTCGTAATAGTTCTAGGGGTCTCAATCGGTCATCCCTGCTGGCACTCACCCGAACTCGTCTCCGATTTCATCTTACTTCCAGTCAGATCGAGTCGAGAAGTCTGATGATGCAGCGAGAACGATGGAAGGAACATTATTTACGTGACAAAGATGAAATCGGTAGTCGTAATAGTTCTACGGGTCTCGATCGATCATCCCTGATAGCACTCTCCCGAACTCGTCTCTGATTTCATCGTACTTCCGGTCAGATCGAGTCGAGAAGTTTGATGATGCAGCGAGAACGACGGTGAGAGAATTATTTACGTAAGAAAGATGAAATCTGTGGTCTTAATGGTTCTAGGGTTCTCGATCGATCATCGCTGATAGCACTGACCCGAACTCGTCTCCGATTTCATCTTACATTCGGTCAGATCGAGTCGAGAAGTCTGATGACGCAGCGAGAACGATGGCAGGAACATTATTTACGTAACAAAGATTAAATCGGTAGTCGTAATAGTTCTAGGGGTCTCATTCGATCATCCCTGATAGCACTGACCCGAACTCGTCTCCGATTTCATCTTACTTCCGGTCAGATCGAGTCGAGAAGTCTGAAGATGCAGTGAGAACGATGGCTGGAACATTATTTACGTAACAAAGATGAAATCGGTAGTCGTAATAGTTCTAGCGGTCTCAATCGATCATCCCTGATAGCACTCACCCGAACTCGTCTCCGATTTCATCTTACTTCCAGTCAGATCGAGTCGAAAAGTCTGATGATGCAGCGAGAACGATGGAAGGAACATTATTTACGTAACAAAGATGAAATCGGTAGTCGTAATAGTTCTAGGGGTCTCGATCGATCATCCGTGATAGCACTCACCCGAAGTCGTCTCTGATTTCATCGTACTTCCGGTCAGATCGAGTCGAGAAGTTTGATGATGCAGCGAGAACGACGGTGAGAGAATTATTTACGTAAGAAAGATGAAATCGGTGGTCGTAATGGTTCTAGGGGTCTCGATCGATCATCGCTGATAGCACTGACCCGAACTCGTCTCCGATTTCATCTTACATCCTGTCAGATCGAGTCGAGAAGTCTGATGACGCAGCGAGAACGATGGCAGGAACATTATTTACGTAACAAAGATTAAATCGGTAGTCGTAATAGTTCTACGGGTCTCAATCGATCATCCCTGATAGCACTCACCCGAACTCGTCTCTGATTTCAGCGTAATTCCGGTCAGATCGAGTCGCGAAGTTTGATGATGCAGCGAGAACGACGGTGAGAGAATTATTTACGTAAGAAAGATGAAATCCGTAGTCTTAATGGTTCTACGGTTCTCGATCGATCATCCCTGATAGCACTGACCCGAATTCGTCTCCGATGTCATCTTACATCCGGTCAGATCGAGTCGAGAAGTCTGATGACGCAGCGAGAACGATGGCAGGAACATTATTTACGTAACAAAGATTAAATCGGTAGTCGTAATAGTTCTAGGTGTCTCAATCGATCATCCCTGATAGCACTCACCCGAACTCGTCTCCGATTTCATCTTACTTCCGGTCAGATCGAGTCGAGAAGTCTGATGATGCAGCGAGAACGATGGGAGGAACATTATTTACGTAACAAAGATGAAATCGGTAGTCGTAATAGTTCTAGGGGTCTCCATCGATCATCCCTGATAGCACTCACCCGAACTCGTCTCCGATTTCATCTTACTTCCGGTCAGATCGAGTCGAGAAGTCTGATGATGCAGCGAGAACGATGGCAGGAACATTATTTACGTAAGAAAGATGAAATCGGTAGTCGTAATAGTTCTAGGGGTCTCAATCGATCATCCCTGATAGCACTCACCCTAACTCGTCTCTGATTTCATCGTAATTCCGGTCAGATCGAGTCGCGAAGTTTAAAGATGCAGCGAGAACGACGGTGAGAGAATTATTTACGTAAGAAAGATGAAATCGGTAGTCTTAATGGTTCTACGGTTCTCGATCGATCATCCCTGATAGCACTGACCCGAATTCGTCTCCGATTTCATCTTACATCCGGTCAGATCGAGTCGAGAAGTCTGATGACGCAGCGAGAACGATGGCAGGAACATTATTTACGTAACAAAGATTAAATCGGTAGTCGTAATAGTTCTAGGGGTCTCGATCGATCATCCCTGATAGCACTGACCCCAACTCGTCTCCGATTTCATCTTACATCCGGTCAGATCGAGTCGAGAAGTCCGATGACGCAGCGAGAACGATGGCAGGAACATTATTTACGTAACAAAGATTAAATCGGTAGTCGTAATTGTTCTAGGAGTCTCAATCGATCATCCCTGATAGCACTGACTCGAACTCGTCTCCGATTTCATCTTACTTCCGGTCAGATAGCGTCGAGAAGTTTGATGATGCAGCGAGAACGACGGCGAGAGAATTATTTACGTAAGAAACATGAAATCGGTCGTCTTAATGGTTCTAGGGGTCTCGATCGATCATCACTGATAGCACTGACCCGAACTCGTCTCCGATTTCATCTTACATCCGGTCAGATCGAGTCGAGAAGTCTGATGACGCAGCGAGAACGATGGCAGGAACATTATTTACGTAACAAAGATTGAATCGGTAGTCGTAATAGTTGTAGGGGTCTCAATCGATCATCCCTGATAGCACTGACCCGAACTCGTCTCCGATTTCATCTTACTTCCGGGCAGATCGAGTCGAGAAGTCTGATGATGCAGCGAGAACCATGGGAGGAACACTATTTACGTAACAAAGATGAAATCGGTAGTCGTAATAGTTCTAGGGGTCTCAATCGGTCATCCCTGCTAGCACTCACCCGAACTCGTCTCCGATTTCATCTTACTTCTAGTCAGATCGTGTCGAGAAGTCTGATGATGCAGCGAGAACGATGGAGGGAACATTATTTACGTGACAAAGATGAAATCGGTAGTCGTAATAGTTCTAGGGGTCTCGATCGATCATCCCTGATAGCACTCACCCGAACTCGTCTCTGATTTCATCGTACTTCCGGTCAGATCGAGTCGAGAAGTTTGATGATGCAGCGAGAACGACGGTGAGAGAATTATTTACGTAAGAAAGGTGAAATCGGTGGTCTTAATGGTTCTAGGGGTCTCGATCGATCATCGCTGATAGCACTGACCCGAACTCGTCTCCGATTTCATCTTACATCCGGTCAGATCGAGTCGAGAAGTCTGATGACGCAGCGAGAACGATGGCAGGAACATTATTCACGTAACAAAGATTAAATCGGTAGTCGTAATAGTTCTACGGGTCTCAATCGATCATCCCTGCTAGCACTGACCCGAACTCGTCTCCGATTTCATCTTACTTCCGGTCAGATCGAGTCGAGAAGTCTGATGATGCAGCGAGAACGATGGCAGGAACATTATTTACGTAAGAAAGATGAAATCGGTAGTCGTAATAGTTCTAGGGGTCTCAATCGATCATCCCTGATAGCACTCACCCGAACTCGTCTCCGATTTCATCTTACTTCCGGTCAGATCGAGTCGAGAAGTCTGATGATGCAGCGAGAACGATGGGAGGAACATTATTTACGTAACAAAGATGAAATCGGTAGTCGTAATAGTTCTAGGGGTCTCAATCGGTCATCCCTGCTGGCACTCACCCGAACTCGTCTCCGATTTCATCTTACTTCCAGTCAGATCGAGTCGAGAAGTCTGATGATGCAGCGAGAACGATGGAAGGAACATTATTTACGTGACAAAGATGAAATGGGTAGTCGTAATAGTTCTACGGGTCTCGATCGATCATCCCTGATAGCACTCTCCCGAACTCGTCTCTGATTTCATCGTACTTCCGGTCAGATCGAGTCGAGAAGTTTGATGATGCAGCGAGAACGACGGTGAGAGAATTATTTACGTAAGAAAGATGAAATCTGTGGTCTTAATGGTTCTAGGGGTCTCGAACGATCATCGCTGATAGCACTGACCCGAACTCGTCTCCGATTTCATCTTAAATCCGGTCAGATCGAGTCGAGAAGTCTGATGACGCAGCGAGAACGATGGCAGGAAAATTATTTACGTAACAAAGATTAAATCGGTAGTCGTAATAGTTCTAGGGGTCTCATTCGATCATCCCTGATAGCACTGACCCGAACTCGTCTCCGATTTCATCTTACTTCCGGTCAGATCGAGTCGAGAAGTCTGAAGATGCAGTGAGAACGATGGCTGGAACATTATTTACGTAACAAAGATGAAATCGGTAGTCGTAATAGTTCTAGGGGTCTCAATCGATCATCCCTGATAGCACTCACCCGAACTCGTCTCCGATTTCATCTTACTTCCAGTCAGATCGAGTCGAAAAGTCTGATGATGCAGCGAGAACGATGGAAGGAACATTATTTACGTAACAAAGATGAAATCGGTAGTCGTAATAGTTCTAGGGGTCTCGATCGATCATCCGTGATAGCACTCACCCGAAGTCGTCTCTGATTTCATCGTACTTCCGGTCAGATCGAGTCGAGAAGTTTGATGATGCAGCGAGAACGACGGTGAGAGAATTATTTACGTAAGAAAGATGAAATCGGTGGTCTTAATGGTTCTAGGGGTCTCGATCGATCATCGCTGATAGCACTGACCCGAACTCGTCTCCGATTTCATCTTACATCCGGTCAGATCGAGTCGAGAATTCTGATGACGCAGCGAGAACGATGGCAGGAACATTATTTACGTAACAAAGTTTAAATCGGGAGTCGTAATAGTTCTACGGGTCTCAGTCGATCATCCCTGATAGCACTGACCCGAACTCGTCTCCGATTTAATCGTACTTCCGGTCAGATCGAGTCGAGAAGTCTGATGATGCAGCGAGAACGATGGCAGGAACATTATTTACGTAAGAAAGATGAAATCGGTAGTCGTCATAGTTCTAGGGGTCTCAATCGATCATCCCTGATAGCACTCACCCGAACTCGTCTCTGATTTCAGCGTAATTCCGGTCAGATCGAGTCGCGAAGTTTGATGATGCAGCGAGAACGACGGTGAGAGAATTATTTACGTAAGAAAGATGAAATCCGTAGTCTTAATGGTTCTACGGTTCTCGATCGATCATCCCTGATAGCACTGACCCGAATTCGTCTCCGATTTCATCTTACATCCGGTCAGATCGAGTCGAGAAGTCTGATGACGCAGCGAGAACGATGGCAGGAACATTATTTACGTAACAAAGATTAAATCGGTAGTCGTAATAGTTCTAGGTGTCTCAATCGATCATCCCTGATAGCACTGACCCGAACTCGTCTTCGATTTCATCTTACTTCCGGTCAGATCGAGTTGAGAAGTCTGATGATGCAGCGAGAACGATGGCAGGAACATTATTTACGTAACAAAGATGAAATCGGTAGTCGTAATACTTCTAGGGGTCTCGATCGATCATCCCTGATAGCACTGACCCCAACTCGTCTCCGATTTCATCTTACATCCGGTCAGATCGAGTCGAGAAGTCCGATGACGCAGCGAGAACGATGGCAGGAACATTATTTACGTAACAAAGATTAAATCGGTAGTCGTAATAGTTCCAGGTGTCTCAATCGATCATCCCTGATATCACTGACCCGAACTCGTCTTCGATTTCATCTTACTTCCGGTCAGATCGAGTTGAGAAGTCTGATGATGCAGCGAGAACGATGGCCGGAACATTATTTACGTAACAAAGATGAAATCGGTAGTCGTAACAATTCTAGGGGTCTCGATCGATCATCCCTGATAGTACTCACCCGAACTCGTCTCTGATTTCATCTTACTTTCGGTCAGATAGAGTCGAGAAGTTTGATGATGCACCGAGAACGACGGCGAGAGAATTATTTACGTAAGAAACATGAAATCGGTGGTCTTAATGGTTCTAGGGGTCTCGATCGATCATCACTGATAGCACTGACCCGAACTCGTCTCTGATTTCATCTTACATCCGGTCAGATCGAGTCGAGCAGTCTGATGACGCAGCGAGAACGATGGCAGGAAATTTATTTACGTAACAAAGATTAAATCGGTAGTCGTAATAGTTGTAGGGTTCTCAATCGATCATCCCTGATAGCACTGACCCGAACTCGTCTCCGATTTCATCTTACTTCCGGTCAGATCGAGTCGAGAAGTCTGATGATGCAGCGAGAACGATGGGAGGAACATTATTTACGTAACAAAGATGAAATCGGTAGTCGTAATAGTTCTAGGGGTCTCAATCGGTCATCCGTGCTGGCACTCACCCGAACTCGTCTCCGATTTCATCTTACTTCCAGTCAGATCGAGTCGAGAAGTCTGATGATGCAGCGAGAACGATGGAAGGAACATTATTTACGTGACAAAGATGAAATCGGCAGTCGTAATAGTTCTAGGGGTCTCAATCGGTCATCCCTGCTGGCACTCACCCGAACTCGTCTCCGATTTCATCTTACTTCCAGTCAGATCGAGTCGAGAAGTCTGATGATGCAGCGAGAACGATGGAAGGAACATTATTTACGTGACAAAGATGAAATCGGTAGTCGTAATAGTTCTACGGGTCTCGATCGATCATCCCCGATAGCACTCTCCCGAACTCGTCTCTGATTTCATCGTACTTCCGGTCAGATCGAGTCGAGAAGTTTGATGATGCAGCGAGAACGACGGTGAGAGAATTATTTACGTAAGAAAGATGAAATCGGTGGTCTTAATGGTTCTAGGGGTGTCGATCGATCATCGCTGATAGCACTAACCCGAACTCGTCTCCGATTTCATCTTACATCCGGTCAGATCGAGTCGAGAAGTCTGATGACGCAGCGAGAACGATGGCAGGAACATTATTTACGTAACAAAGATTAAATCGGTAGTCGTAATAGTTCTAGGGGTCTCAATCGATCATCCCTGATAGCACTGACCCGAACTCGTCTCCGATTTCATCTTACTTCCGGTCAGATCGAGTCGAGAAGTCTGATGATGCAGTGAGAACGATGGCTGGAACATTATTTACGTAACAAAGATGAAATCGGTAGTCGTAATAGTTCTAGGGGTCTCAATCGATCATCCCTGATAGCACTCACCCGAACTCGTCTCCGATTTCATCTTACTTCCAGTCAGATCGAGTCGAAAAGTCTGATGATGCAGCGAGAACGATGGAAGGAACATTATTTACGTAACAAAGATGAAATCGGTAGTCGTAAAAGTTCTAGGGGTCTCGATCGATCATCCGTGATAGCACTCACCCGAAGTCGTCTCTGATTTCATCGTACTTCCGGTCAGATCGCGTCGAGAAGTTTCATGATGCAGCGAGAACGACGGTGAGAGAATTATTTACGTAAGAAAGATGAAATCGGTGGTCTTAATGGTTCTAGGGGTCTCGATCGATCATCGCTGATAGCACTGACCCGAACTCGTCTCCGATTTCATCTTACATCCGGTCAGATCGAGTCGAGAAGTCTGATGACGCAGCGAGAACGATGGCAGGAACATTATTTACGTAACAAAGATTAAATCGGTAGTCGTAATAGTTCTACGGGTCTCAATCGATCATCCCTGATAGCACTGACCCGAACTCGTCTCCGATTTCATCTTACTTCCGGTCAGATCGAGTCGAGAAGTCTGATGATGCAGCGAGAACGATGGCAGGAACATTATTTACGTAAGAAAGATGAAATCGGTAGTCGTAATAGTTCTAGGGGTCTCAATCGATCATCCCTGATAGCACTCACCCGAACTCGTCTCCGATTTCATCTTACTTCCGGTCAGATCGAGTCGAGAAGTCTGATGATGCAGCGAGAACGATGGGAGGAACATTATTTACGTAACAAAGATGAAATCGGTAGTCGTAATAGTTCTAGGGGTCTCCATCGATCATCCCTGATAGCACTCACCCGAACTCTTCTCCGATTTCATCTTACTTCCGGTCAGATCGAGTCGAGAAGTCTGATGATGCAGCGAGAACGATGGCAGGAACATTATTTACGTAAGAAAGATGAAATCGGTAGTCGTAATAGTTCTAGGGGTCTCAATCGATCATCCCTGATAGCACTCACCCGAACTCGTCTCTGATTTCATCGTAATTCCGGTCAGATCGAGTCGCGAAGTTTAAAGATGCAGCGAGATCGACGGTGAGAGAATTATTTACGTAAGAAAGATGAAATCGGTAGTCTTAATGGTTCTACGGTTCTCGATCGATCATCCCTGATAGCACTGACCCGAATTCGTCTCCGATTTCATCTTACATCCGGTCAGATCGAGTCGAGAAGTCTGATGACGCAGCGAGAACGATGGCAGGAACATTATTTACGTAACAAAGATTAAATCGGTAGTCGTAATAGTTCTAGGTGTCTCAATCGATCATCCCTGATAGCACTGACCCGAACTCGTCTTCGATTTCATCTTACTTCCGGTCAGATCGAGTTGAGAAGTCTGATGATGCAGCGAGAACGATGGCAGGAACATTATTTCCGTAACAAAGATGAAATCGGTAGTCGTAATAGTTCTAGGGGTCTCGATCGATCATCCCTGATAGCACTGACCCCAACTCGTCTCCGATTTCATCTTACATCCGGTCAGATCGAGTCGAGAGGTCCGATGACGCAGCGAGAACGATGGCAGGGACATTATTTACGTAACAAAGATTAAATCGGTAGTCGTAATAGTTCTAGGAGTCTCAATCGATCATCCCTGATAGCACTGACTCGAACTCGTCTCCGATTTCATCTTACTTCCGGTCAGATCGAGTCGAGAAGTCTGATGATGCAGCGAGAACGATGGCAGGAACATTATCTACGTAAGAAAGATGAAATCGGTAGTCGTAATAGTTCTAGGGGTCTCAATCGATCATCCCTGATAGCACTCACCCGAACTCGTCTCTGATTTCATCGTACTTCCGGTCAGATAGCGTCGAGAGGTTTGATGAAGCAGCGAGAACGACGGCGAGAGAATTATTTACGTAAGAAACATGAAATCGGTCGTCTTAATGGTTCTAGGGGTCTCGATCGATCATCACTGATAGCACTGACCCGAACTCGTCTCCGATTTCATCTTACATCCGGTCAGATCGAGTCGAGAAGTCTGATGACGCAGCGAGAACGATGGCAGGAACATTATTTACGTAACAAAGATTAAATCGGTAGTCGTAATAGTTGTAGGGGTCTCAATCGATCATCCCTGATAGCACTGACCCGAACTCGTCTCCGATGTCATCTTACTTCCGGGCAGATCGAGTCGAGAAGTCTGATGATGCAGCGAGAACCATGGGAGGAACATTATTTACGTAACAAAGATGAAATCGGTAGTCGTAATAGTTCTAGGGGTCTCAATCGGTCATCCCTGCTAGCACTCACCCGAACTCGTCTCCGATTTCATCTTACTTCCAGTCAGATCGTGTCGAGAAGTCTGATGATGCAGCGCGAACGATGGAGGGAACATTATTTACGTGACAAACATGAAATCGGTCGTCGTAATAGTTCTAGGGGTCTCGATCGATCATCCCTGATAGCATTCACCCGAACTCGTCTCTGATTTCATCGTACTTCCGGTCAGATCGATTCGAGAAGTTTGATGATGCAGCGAGAACGACGGTGAGAGAATTATTTACGTAAGAAAGATGAAATCGGTGGTCTTAATGGTTCTAGGGGTCCCGATCGATCATCGCTGATAGCACTGACCCGAACTCGTCTCCGATTTCATCTTACATCCGGTCAGATCGAGTCGAGAAGTCTGATGACGCAGCGAGAGCGATGGCAGGAACATTATTTACGTAACAAAGATTAAATCGGTAGTCGTAATAGTTCTAGGGGTCTCAATCGATCATCCCTGATAGCACTGACCCGAACTCGTCTCCGATTTCATCTTACTTCCGGTCAGATCGAGTCGAGAAGTCTGATGATGCAGTGAGAACGATGGCCGAACATTATTTACGTAACAAAGATGAAATCGGTAGTCGCAATAGTTCTAGGGGTCTCGATCGATCATCCCTGATAGCACTCTCCCGAACTCGTCTCTGATTTCATCGTACTTCCGGTCAGATCGAGTCGAGAAGTTTGATGATGCAGCGAGAACGACGGTGAGAGAATTATTTACGTAAGAAAGATGAAATCGGTGGTCTTAATGGTTCTAGGGGTCTCTATCGATCATCGCTGATAGCACTGACCCGAACTCGTCTCCGATTTCATCTTACATCCGGTCAGATCGAGTCGAGAAGTCTGATGACGCAGCGAGAACGATGGCAGGAACATTATTCACGTAACAAAGATTAAATCGGTAGTCGTAATAGTTCTACGGGTCTCAATCGATCATCCCTGATAGCACTGACCCGAACTCGTCTCCGATTTCATCTTACTTCCGGTCAGATCGAGTCGAGAAGTCTGATGATGCAGCGAGAATGATGGCAGGAACATTATTTACGTAAGAAAGATGAAATCGGTAGTCGTAATAGTTCTAGGGGTCTCAATCGATCATCCCTGATTGCACTCACCCGAACTCGTCTCCGATTTCATCTTACTTCCGGTCAGATCGAGTCGAGAAGTCTGATGATGCAGCGAGAACGATGGGAGGAACATTATTTACGTAACAAAGATGAAATCGGTAGTCGTAATAGTTCTAGGGGTCTCAATCGGTCATCCCTGCTGGCACTCACCCGAAATCGTCTCCGATTTCATCTTACTTCCAGTCAGATCGAGTCGAGAAGTCTGATGATGCAGCGAGAACGATGGAAGGAACATTATTTACGTGACAAAGATGAAATCGGTAGTCGTAATAGTTCTACGGGTCTCGATCGATCATCCCTGATAGCACTCTCCCGAACTCGTCTCTGATTTCATCGTACTTCCGGTCAGATCGAGTCGAGAAGTTTGATGATGCAGCGAGAACGACGGTGAGAGAATTATTTACGTAAGAAAGATGAAATCCGTAGTCTTAATGGTTCTACGGTTCTCGATCGATCATCCCTGATAGCACTGACCCGAATTCGTCTCCGATTTCATCTTACATCCGGTCAGATCGAGTCGAGAAGTCTGATGACGCAGCGAGAACGATGGCAGGAACATTATTTACGTAACAAAGATTAAATCGGTAGTCGTAATAGTTCTAGGTGTCTCAATCGATCATCCCTGATAGCACTGACCCGAACTCGTCTTCGATTCCATCTTACTTCCGGTCATATCGAGTTGAGAAGTCTGATGATGCAGCGAGGACGATGGCAGGAACATTATTTACGTAACAAAGATGAAATCGGTAGTCGTAATAGTTCTAGGGGTCTCGATCGATCATCCCTGATAGCACTGACCCCAACTCGTCTCCGATTTCATCTTACATCCGGTCAGATCGAGTCGCGAAGTCCGATGACGCAGCGAGAACGATGGCAGGAACATTATTTACGTAACAAAGATTAAATCGGTAGTCGTAATAGTTCCAGGTGTCTCAATCGATCATCCCTGATATCACTGACCCGAACTCGTCTTCGATTTCATCTTACTTCCGGTCAGATCGAGTTGAGAAGTCTGATGATGCAGCGAGAACGATGGCCGGAACATTATTTACGTAACCAAGATGAAATCGGTAGTCGTAACAATTCTAGGGGTCTCGATCGATCATCCCTGATAGTACTCACCCGAACTCGTCTCTGATTTCATCTTACTTTCGGTCAGATCGAGTCGAGAAGTTTTATGATGCACCGAGAACGACGGCGAGAGAATTATTTACGTAAGAAACATGAAATCGGTGGTCTTAATGGTTCTAGGGGTCTCGATCGATCATCACTGATAGCACTGACCCGAACTCGTCTCCGATTTCATCTTACATCCGGTCAGATCGAGTCGAGAAGTCTGATGATGCAGCGAGAACGATGGGAGGAACATTATTTACGTAACAAAGATGAAATCGGTAGTCGTAATAGTTCTAGGGGTCTCCATCGATCATCCCTGATAGCACTCACCCGAACTCGTCTCCGATTTCATCTTACTTCCGGTCAGATCGAGTCGAGAAGTCTGATGATGCAGCGAGAACGATGGCAGGAACATTATTTACGTAAGAAAGATGAAATCGGTAGTCGTAATAGTTCTAGGGGTCTCAATCGATCATCCCTGATAGCACTCACCCGAACTCGTCTCTGATTTCATCGTAATTCCGGTCAGATCGAGTCGCGAAGTTTAAAGATGCAGCGAGAACGACGGTGAGAGAATTATTTACGTAAGAAAGATGAAATCGGTAGTCTTAATGGTTCTACGGTTCTCGATCGATCATCCCTGATAGCACTGACCCGAATTCGTCTCCGACTTCATCTTACATCCGGTCAGATCGAGTCGAGAAGTCTGATGACGCAGCGAGAACGATGGCAGGAACATTATTTACGTAACAAAGATTAAATCGGTAGTCGTAATAGTTCTAGGTGTCTCAATCGATCTTCCCTGATAGCACTGACCCGAACTCGTCTTCGATTTCATCTTACTTCCGGTCAGATCGAGTTGAGAAGTCTGATGATGCAGCGAGAACGATGGCAGGAACATTATTTCCGTAACAAAGATGAAATCGGTAGTCGTAATAGTTCTAGGGGTCTCGATCGATCATCCCTGATAGCACTGACCCCAACTCGTCTCCGATTTCATCTTACATCCGGTCAGATCGAGTCGAGAAGTCCGATGACGCAGCGAGAACGATGGCAGGAACATTATTTACGTAACAAAGATTAAATCGGTAGTCGTAATAGTTCTAGGTGTCTCAATCGATCATCCCTGATATCACTGACCCGAACTCGTCTTCGATTTCATCTTACTTCCGGTCAGATCGAGTTGAGAAGTCTGATGATGCAGCGAGAACGATGGCCGGAACATTATTTACGTAACAAAGATGAAATCGGTAGTCGTAATAGTTCTAGGGGTCTCGATCGATCATCCCTGATAGTACTTACCCGAACTCGTCTCTGATTTCATCTTACTTTCGGTCAGATCGAGTCGAGAAGTTTGATGATGCATCGAGCACGACGGCGAGAGAATTATTTACGTAAGAAACATGAAATCGGTGGTCTTAATGGTTATAGGGGTCTCGATCGATCATCACTGATAGCACTGACCCGAACTCGTCTCCGATTTCATCTTACATCCGGTCAGATCGAGTCGAGCAGTCTGATGACGCAGCGAGAACGATGGCACGAAATTTATTTACGTAACAAAGATCAAATCGGTAGTCGTAATAGTTGTAGGGGTCTCAATCGATCATCCCTGATAGCACTGACCCGAACTCGTCTCCGATTTCATCTTATTTCCGGTCAGATCGAGTCGAGAAGTCTGATGATGCAGCGAGAACGATGGGAGGAACATTATTTACGTAACAAAGATGAAATCGGTAGTCGTAATAGTTCTAGGGGTCTCAATCGGTCATCCCTGCTGGCACTCACCCGAACTCGTCTCCGATTTCATCTTACTTCCAGTCAGATCGAGTCGAGAAGTCTGATGATGCAGCGAGAACGATGGAAGGAACATTATTTACGTGACAAAGATGAAATCGGTAGTCGTAATAGTTCTAGGGGTCTCAATCGGTCTTCCCTGCTGGCACTCACCCGAACTCGTCTCCGATTTCATCTTACTTCCAGTCAGATCGAGTCGAGAAGTCTGATGATGCAGCGAGAACGTTGGAAGGAACATTATTTACGTGACAAAGATGAAATCGGTAGTCGTAGTAGTTCTACGGGTCTCGATCGATCATCCCTGATAGCACTCTCCCGAACTCGTCTCTGATTTCATCGTACTTCCGGTCAGATCGAGTCGAGAAGTTTGATGATGCAGCGAGAACGACGGTGAGAGAATTATTTACGTAAGAAAGATGAAATCGGTGGTCTTAATGGTTCTAGGGGTCTCGATCGATCATCGCTGATAGCACTGACCCGAACTCGTCTCCGATTTCATCTTACATCCGGTCAGATCGAGTCGAGAAGTCTGATGACGCAGCGAGAACGATGGCAGGAACATTATTTACGTAACAAAGATTAAATCGGTAGTCGTAATAGTTCTAGGGGTCTCAATCGATCATCCCTGATAGCACTGACCCGAACTCGTCTCCTATTTCATCTTACTTCCGGTCAGATCGAGTCGAGAAGTCTGATGATGCAGTGAGAACGATGGCTGGAACATTATTTACGTAACAAAGATGAAATCGGTAGTCGTAATAGTTCTAGGGGTCTCAATCGATCATCCCTGATAGCACTCACCCGAACTCGTCTCCGATTTCATCTTACTTCCAGTCAGATCGAGTCGAAAAGTCTGATGATGCAGCGAGAACGATGGAAGGAACATTATTTACGTAACAAAGATGAAATCGGTAGTCGTAATAGTTCTAGGGGTCTCGATCGATCATCCGTGATAGCACTCACCCGAAGTCGTCTCTGATTTCATCGTACTTCCGGTCAGATCGAGTCGAGAAGTTTGATGATGCAGCGAGAACGACGGTGAGAGAATTATTTACCTAAGAAAGATGAAATCGGTGGTCTTAATGGTTCTAGGGGTCTCGATCGATCATCGCTGATAGCACTGACCCGAACTCGTCTCCGATTTCATCTTACATCCGGTCAGATCGAGTCGAGAAGTCTGATGACGCAGCGAGAACGATGGCAGGAACATTATTTACGTAACAAAGATTAAATCGGTAGTCGTAATAGTTCTAGATGTCTCAATCGATCATCCCTGATAGCACTGACCCGAACTCGTCTTCGATTTCATCTTACTTCCGGTCAGATCGAGTTGAGAAGTCTGATGCTGCAGCGAGAACGATGGCAGGAACATTATTTACGTAACAAAGATGAAATCGGTAGTCGTAATAGTTCTAGGGGTCTCGATCGATCATCCCTGATAGCACTGACCCCAACTCGTCTCCGATTTCATCTTACATCCGGTCAGATCGAGTCGAGAAGTCTGATGACGCAGCGAGAACGATGGCAGGAACATTATTTCCGTAACAAAGATTAAATCGGTAGTCGTAATAGTTCTAGGTGTCTCAATCGATCATCCCTGATATCACTGACCCGAACTCGTCTTCGATTTCATCTTACTTCCGGTCAGATCGAGTTGAGAAGTCTGATGATGCAGCGAGAACGATGGCCGGAACATTATTTACGTAACAAAGATGAAATCGGTAGTCGTAACAGTTCTAGGGGTCTCGATCGATCATCCCTGATAGTACTCACCCGAACTCGTCTCTGATTTCATCTTACTTTCGGTCAGATCGAGTCGAGAAGTTTGATGATGCACCCAGAACGACGCCGAGAGAGTTATTTACGTAAGAAACATGAAATCGGTGGTCTTAATGGTTCTAGGGGTCTCGATCGATCATCACTGATAGCACTGACCCGAACTCGTCTCCGATTTCATCTTACATCCGGTCAGATCGAGTCGAGCAGTCTGATGACGCAGCGAGAACGATGGCAGGAAATTTATTTACGTAACAAAGATTAAATCGGTAGTCGTAATAATTGTAGGGGTCTCAATCGATCATCCCTGATAGCACTGACCCGAACTCGTCTCCGATTTCATCTTACTTCCGGTCAGATCGAGGCGAGAAGTCTGATGATGCAGCGAGAACGATGGGAGGAACATTATTTACGTAACAAAGATGAAATCGGTAGTCGTAATAGTTCTAGGGGTCTCAATCAGTCATTCCTGCTGGCACTCACCCGAACTCGTCTCCGATTTCATCTTACTTCCAGTCAGATCGAGTCGAGAAGTCTGATGATGCAGCGAGAACGATGGAAGGAACATTCTTTACGTGACAAAGATGAAATCGGTAGTCGTAATAGTTCTACGGGTCTCGATCGATCATCCCTGATAGCACTCTCCCGAACTCGTCTCTGTTTTCATCGTACTTCCGGTCAGATCGAGTCGAGAAGTTTGATGATGCAGCGAGAACGACGGTGAGAGAATTATTTACGTAAGAAAGATGAAATCGGTGGTCTTAATGGTCCTAGGGGTCTCGATCGATCATCGCTGATAGCACTGACCCGAACTCGTCTCCGATTTCATCTTACATCCGGTCAGATCGAGTCGAGAAGTCTGATGACGCAGCGAGAACGATGGCAGGAACATTATTTACGTAACAAAGATTAAATCGGTAGTCGTAATAGTTCTAGGGGTCTCAATCGATCATCCCTGATAGCACTGACCCGAACTCGTCTCCGATTTCATCTTACTTCCGGTCAGATCGAGTCGAGAAGTCTGATGATGCAGTGAGAACGATGCCTGGAACATTATTTACGTAACAAAGATGAAATCGGTAGTCGTAATAGTTCTAGGGGTCTCAATCGATCATCCCTGATAGCACTCACCCGAACTCGTCTCCGATTTCATCTTACTTCCAGTCAGATCGAGTCGAAAAGTCTGATGATGCAGCGAGAACGATGGAAGGAACATTATTTACGTAACAAAGATGAAATCGGTAGTCGTAATAGTTCTAGGGGTCTCGATCGATCATCCGTGATAGCACTCACCCGAAGTCGTCTCTGATTTCATCGTACTTCCGGTCAGATCGAGTCGAGAAGTTTGATGATGCAGCGAGAACGACGGTGAGAGAATTATTTACGTAAGAAAGATGAAATCGGTGGTCTTAATGGTTCTAGGGGTCTCGATCGATCATCGCTGATAGCACTGACCTGAACTCGTCTCCGATTTCATCTTACATCCGGTCAGATCGAGTCGAGAAGTCTGATGACGCAGCGAGAACGATGGCAGGAACATTATTTACGTAACAAAGATTAAATCGGTAGTCGTAATAGTTCTAGGGGTCTCAATCGATCATCCCTGATAGCACTGACCCGAACTCGTCTCCTATTTCATCTTACTTCCGGTCAGATCGAGTCGAGAAGTCTGATGATGCAGTGAGAACGATGGCTGGAACATTATTTACGTAACAAAGATGAAATCGGTAGTCGTAATAGTTCTAGGGGTCTCAATCGATCATCCCTGATAGCACTCACCCGAACTCGTCTCCGATTTCATCTTACTTCCAGTCAGATCGAGTCGAAAAGTCTGATGATGCAGCGAGAACGATAGAAGGAACATTATTTACGTAAGAAAGATGAAATCGGTAGTCGTAATAGTTCTAGGGGTCTCAATCGATCATCCCTGATAGCACTCACCCGAACTCGTCTCTGATTTCATCGTAATTCCGGTCAGATCGAGTCGCGAAGTTTGATGATGCAGCGAGAACGACGGTGAGAGAATTATTTACGTAAGAAAGATGAAATCGGTAGTCTTAATGGTTCTACGGTTCTCGATCGATCATCCCTGATAGCACTGACCCGAACTCGTCTCCGATTTCATCTTACATCCGGTCAGATCGAGTCGAGAAGTCTGATGACGCAGCGAGAACGATGGCAGGAACATTATTTACGTAACAAAGATTAAATCGGTAGTCGTAATAGTTCTAGGTGTCTCAATCGATCATCCCTGATAGCACTGACCCGAACTCGTCGTCGATTTCATCTTACTTCCGGTCAGATCGAGTTGAGAAGTCTGATGATGCAGCGAGAACGATGGCAGGAACATTATTTACGAAACAAAGATGAAATCGGTAGTCGTAATAGTTCTAGGGGTCTCGATCGATCATCCCTGATAGCACTGACCCCAACTCGTCTCCGATTTCATCTTACATCCGGTCAGATCGATTCGAGAAGTCTGATGACGCAGCGAGAACGATGGCAGGAACATTATTTACGTAACAAAGATTAAATCGGTAGTCGTAATAGTTCTAGGTGTCTCAATCGATCATCCCTGATATCACTGACCCGAACTCGTCTTCGATTTCATCTTACTTCCGGTCAGATCGAGTTGAGAAGTCTGATGATGCAGCGAGAACGATGGCCGGAACATTATTTACGTAACAAAGAGGAAATCGATAGTCGTAATAGTTCTAGGGGTCTCGATCGATCATCGCTGATAGCACTCATCCGAACTCGTCTCTGATTTCATCGTACTTCCGGTCAGATCGAGTCGAGGAGTTTGATGATGCAGCGAGAACGACCGTGAGAGAATCATTTACGTAAGAAAGATGAAATCGGTGGTCTTAATGGTTCTAGGGGTCTCGATCGATCATCCCTAATAGCACTGACCCGAACTCGTCTCTGATTTCATCGTACTTCTGGTCGGATCGAGTTGAGAAGTTTGATGATGCAGCGAGAACGACGGTGAGAGAATTATTTACGTAAGAAAGATGAAATCGGTGGTCTTAATGGTTCTAGGGGTCCCGATCGATCATCGCTGATAGCACTGACCCGAACTCGGCTCCGATTTCATCTTACATACGGTCAGATCGAGTCGAGAACTCTGATGACGCAGCGAGAATGATGGCAGGAACATTATTTACGTAACAAAGATGAAATCCGTAGACGTAATAGTTCTAGGGGTCTCAATCGATCATCCCTGATAGCACTGACCCGAACTCGTCTCCGATTTCATCTTACTTCCCGTCAGATCGAGTCGAGAAGTCTGATGATGTAGCGAGAACGATGGGAGGAACATTATTTACGTAACAAAGATGAAATCGGTAGTCGTAATAGTTCTAGGGGTCTCAATCGGTCATCCCTGCTGGCACTCACCCGAACTCGTCTCCGATTTCATCTTACTTCCAGTCAGATCGAGTCGAGAAGTCTGATGATGTAGCGAGAACGATGGAAGGAACATTATTTACGTGACAAAGATGAAATCGGTAGTCGTAATAGTTCTAGGGGTCTCAATCGGTCATCCCTGCTGGCACTCACCCGAACTCGTCTCCGATTTCATCTTACTTCCAGTCAGATCGAGTCGAGAAGTGTGATGATGCAGCGAGAACGATGGAAGGAACATTATTTACGTGACAAAGATGAAATCGGTAGTCGTAGTAGTTCTACGGGTCTCGATCGATCATCCCTGATAGCACTCTCCCGAACTCGTCTCTGATTTCATCGTACTTCCGGTCAGATCGAGTCGAGAAGTTTGATGATACAGCGAGAACGACGGTGAGAGAATTATTTACGTAACAAAGATGAAATCGGTAGTCGTAATAGTTCTAGGGGTCTCGATCGATCATCCCTGATAGCACTGACCCCAACTCGTCTACGATTTCATCTTACACCCGGTCAGATCGAGTCGAGAAGTCTGATGACGCAGCGAGAACGATGGCAGGAACATTATTTACGTAACAAAGATTAAATCGGTAGTGGTAATAGTTCTAGGTGTCTCAATCGATCATCCCTGATATCACTGACCCGAACTCGTCTTCGATTTCATCTTACTTCCGGTCAGATCGAGTTGAGAAGTCTGATGATGCAGCGAGAACGATGGCCGGAACATTATTTACGTAACAAAGATGAAATCGGTAGTCGTAACAGTTCTAGGGGTCTCGATCGATCATCCCTGATAGTACTCACCCGAACTGGTCTCTGATTTCATCTTACTTTCGGTCAGATCGAGTCGAGAAGTTTGATGATGCACCGAGAACGACGGCGAGAGAATTATTTACGTAAGAAACATGAAATCGGTGGTCTTAATGGTTCTAGGGGTCTCGATCGATCATCACTGATAGCACTGACGCGAACTCGTCTCCGATTTCATCTTACATCCGGTCAGATCGAGTCGAGCAGTCTGATGACGCAGCGAGAACGATGGCAGGAACATTATTTACGTAAGAAAGATGAAATCGGTAGTCGTAATAGTTCTAGGGGTCTCAATCGATCATCCCTGATAGCACTCACCCGAACTCGTCTCTGATTTCATCGTAATTCCGGTCAGATCGAGTCGCGAAGTTTGATGATGCAGCGAGAACGACGGTGAGAGAATTATTTACGTAAGAAAGATGAAATCGGTAGTCTTAATGGTTCTACGGTTCTCGATCGATCATCCCTGATAGCACTGACCCGAACTCGTCTCCGATTTCATCTTACATCCGGTCAGATCGAGTCGAGAAGTCTGATGACGCAGCGAGAACGATGGCAGGAACATTATTTACGTAACAAAGATTAAATCGGTAGTCGTAATAGTTCTAGGTGTCTCAATCGATCATCCCTGATAGCACTCACCCGAACTCGTCTCCGATTTCATCTTAATTCCAGTCAGATCGAGTCGAAAAGTCTGATGATGCAGCGAGAACGATGGAAGGAACATTATTTACGTAACAAAGATGAAATCGGTAGTCGTAATAGTTCTAGGCGTCTCGATCGATCATCCGTGATAGCACTCACCCGAAGTCGTCTCTGATTTCATCGTACTTCCGGTCAGATCGAGTCGAGAAGTTTGATGATGCAGCGAGAACGACGGTGAGAGAATTATTTACGTAAGAAAGATGAAATCGGTGGTCTTAATGGTTCTAGGGGTCTCGATCGATCATCGCTGATAGCACTGACCCGAACTCGTCTCCGATTTCATCTTACATCCGGTCAGATCGAGTCGAGAAGTCTGATGACGCAGCGAGAACGATGGCAGGAACATTATTTACGTAACAAAGATTAAATCGGTAGTCGTAATAGTTCTACGGGTCTCAATCGATCATCCCTGATAGCACTGACCCGAACTCGTCTCCGATTTCATCTTACTTCCGGTCAGATCGAGTCGAGAAGTCTGATGATGCAGCGAGAAAGATGGCAGGAACATTATTTACGTAAGAAAGATGAAATCGGTAGTCGTAATAGTTCTAGGGGTCTCAATCGATCATCCCTGATAGCACTCACCCGAACTCGTCTCTGATTTCATCGTAATTCCGGTCAGATCGAGTCGCGAAGTTTGATGATGCAGCGAGAACGATAGCAGGAACATTATTTACGTAACAAAGATGAAATCGGTAGTCGTAATAGTTCTAGGGGTCTCGATCGATCATCCCTGGTAGCACTGACCCCAACTCGTCTCCGATTTCATCTTACATCCGGTCAGATCGAGTCGAGAAGTCTGATGACGCAGCGAGAACGATGGCAGGAACATTATTTACGTAACAAAGATTAAATCGGTGGTCGTAATAGTTCTAGGTGTCTCAATCGATCATCCCTGATAGCACTCACCCGAACTCGTCTCCGATTTCATCTTAATAACAGTCAGATCGAGTCGAAAAGTCTGATGATGCAGCGAGAACGATGGAAGGAACATTATTTACGTAACAAAGATGAAATCGGTAGTCGTAATAGTTCTAGGGGTCTCGATCGATCATCCGTGATAGCACTCACCCGAAGTCGTCTCTGATTTCATCGTACTTCCGGTCAGATCGAGTCGACAAGTTTGATGATGCAGCGAGAACGACGGTGAGAGAATTATTTACGTAAGAAAGATGAAATCGGTGGTCTTAATGGTTCTAGGGGTCTCGATCGATCATCGCTGATAGCACTGACCCGAACTCGTCTCCGATTTCATCTTACATCCGGTCAGATCGAGTCGAGAAGTCTGATGACGCAGCGAGAACGATGGCAGGAACATTATTTACGTAACAAAGATTAAATCGGTAGTCGTAATAGTTCTACGGGTCTCAATCGATCATCCCTGATAGCACTGACCCGAACTCGTCTCCGATTTCATCTTACTTCCGGTCAGATCGAGTCGAGAAGTATGATGATGCAGCGAGAAAGATGGCAGGAACATTATTTACGTAAGAAAGATGAAATCGGTAGTCGTAATAGTTCTAGGGGTCTCAATCGATCATCCCTGGTAGCACTCACCCGAACTCGTCTCTGATTTCATCGTAATTCCGGTCAGATCGAGTCGCGAAGTTTGATGATGCAGCGAGAACGACGGTGAGAGAATTATTTACGTAAGAAAGATGAAATCGGTAGTCTTAATGGTTCTACGGTTCTCGATCGATCATCCCTGATTGCACTGACCCGAACTCGTCTCCGATTTCATCTTACTTCCGGTCAGATCGAGTCGAGAAGTCTGATGACGCAGCGAGAACGATGGCAGGAACATTATTTACGTAACAAAGATTAAATCGGTAGTCGTAATAGTTCTAGGTGTCTCAATCGATCATCCCTGATAGCACTGACGCGAACTCGTCTTCGATTTCATCTTATTTCCGGTCAGATCGAGTTGAGAAGTCTGATGATGCAGCGAGAACGATGGCAGGAACATTATTTACGTAACAAAGATGAAATCGGTAGTCGTAATAGTTCTAGGGGTCTCGATCGATCATCCCTGGTAGCACTGACCCCAACTCGTCTGCGATTTCATCTTACATCCGGTCAGATCGAGTCGAGAAGTCTGATGACGCAGCGAGAACGATGGCAGGAACATTATTTACGTAACAAAGATTAAATCGGTAGTCGTAATAGTTCTAGGTGTCTCAATCGATCATCCCTGATATCACTGACCCGAACTCGTCTTCGATTTCATCTTACTTCCGGTCAGATCGAGTTGAGAAGTCTGATGATGCAGCGCGAACGATGGCCGGAACATTATTTACGTAACAAAGATGAAATCGGTAGTCGTAACAGTTCTAGGGGTCTCGATCGATCATCCCTGATAGTACTCACCCGAACTCGTCTCTGATTTCATCTTACTTTCGGTCAGATCGAGTTGAGAAGTTTGATGATGCACCGAGAACGACGGCGAGAGAATTATTTACGTAAGAAACATGAAATCGGTGGTCTTAATGGTTCTAGGGGTCTCGATCGATCATCACTGATAGCACTGACGCGAACTCGTCTCCGATTTCATCTTACATCCGGTCAGATCGAGTCGAGCAGTCTGATGACGCAGCGAGAACGATGGCAGGAACATTATTTACGTAAGAAAGATGAAATCGGTAGTCGTAATAGTTCTAGGGGTCTCAATCGATCATCCTTGATAGCACTCACCCGAACTCGTCTCTGATTTCATCGTAATTCCGGTCAGATCGAGTCGCGAAGTTTGATGATGCAGCGAGAACGACGGTGAGAGAATTATTTACGTAAGAAAGATGAAATCGGTAGTCTTAATGGTTCTACGGTTCTCGATCGATCATCCCTGATAGCACTGACCCGAACTCGTCTCCGATTTCATCTTACATCCGGTCAGATCGAGTCGAGAAGTCTGATGACGCAGCGAGAACGATGGCAGGAACATTATTTACGTAACAAAGATTAAATCGGTAGTCGTAATAGTTCTAGGTGTCTCAATCGATCATCCCTGATAGCACTGACCCGAACTCGTCGTCGATTTCATCTTACTTCCGGTCAGATCGAGTTGAGAAGTCTGATGATGCAGCGAGAACGATGGCAGGAACATTATTTACGAAACAAAGATGAAATCGGTAGTCGTAATAGTTCTAGGGGTCTCGATCGATCATCCCTGATAGCACTGACCCCAACTCGTCTCCGATTTCATCTTACATCCGGTCAGATCGATTCGAGAATTCTGATGACGCAGCGAGAACGATGGCAGGAACATTATTTACGTAACAACGATTAAATCGGTAGTCGTAATAGTTCTAGGTGTCTCAATCGATCATCCCTGATATCACTGACCCGAACTCGACTTCGATTTCATCTTACTTCCGGTCAGATCGAGTTGAGAAGTCTGATGATGCAGCGAGAACGATGGCCGGAACATTATTTACGTAACAAAGAGGAAATCGATAGTCGTAATAGTTCTAGGGGTCTCGATCGATCATCGCTGATAGCACTCATCCGAACTCGTCTCTGATTTCATCGTACTTCCGGTCAGATCGAGTCGAGAAGTTTGATGATGCAGCGAGAACGACCGTGAGAGAATCATTTACGTAAGAAAGATGAAATCGGTGGTCTTAATGGTTCTAGGGGTCTCGATCGATCATCCCTAATAGCACTGACCCGAACTCGTCTCTGATTTCATCGTACTTCCGGTCAGATCGAGTCGAGAAGTTTGATGATGCAGCGAGATCGACGGTGAGAGAATTATTTTCGTAAGAAAGATGAAATCGGTGGTCTTAATGGTTCTAGGGGTCCCGATCGATCATCGCTGATAGCACCGACCCGAACTCGGCTCCGATTTCATCTTACATACGGTCAGATCGAGTCGAGAACTCTGATGACGCAGCGAGAATGATGGCAGGAACATTATTTACGTAACAAAGATTAAATCCGTAGACGTAATAGTTCTAGGGGTCTCAATCGATCATCGCTGATAGCACTGACCCGAACTCGTCTCCGATTTCATCTTACTTCCCGTCAGATCGAGTCGAGAAGTCTGATGATGTAGCGAGAACGATGGGAGGAACATTATTTACGTAACAAAGATGAAATCGGTAGTCGTAATAGTTCTAGGGGTCTCAATCGGTCATCCCTGCTGGCACTCACCCGAACTCGTCTCCGATTTCATCTTACTTCCAGTCAGATCGAGTCGAGAAGTCTGATGATGTAGCGAGAACGATGGAAGAAACATTATTTACGTGACAAAGATGAAATCGGTACTCGTAATAGTTCTAGGGGTTTCAATCGTTCATCCCTGCTGGCACTCACCCGAACTCGTCTCCGATTTCATCTTACTTCCAGTCAGATCGAGTCGAGAAGTGTGATGATGCAGCGAGAACGATGGAAGGAACATTATTTACGTGACAAAGATGAAATCGGTAGTCGTAGTAGTTCGACGGGTCTCGATCGATCATCCCTGATAGCACTCTCCCGAACTCGTCTCTGATTTCATCGTACTTCCGGTCAGATCGAGTCGAGAAGTTTGATGATACAGCGCGAACGACGGTGAGAGAATTATTTACGTAACAAAGATGAAATCGGTAGTCGTAATAGTTCTAGGGGTCTCGATCGATCATCCCTGATAGCACTGACCCCAACTCGTCTCCGATTTCATCTTACATCCGGTCAGATCGAGTCGAGAATTCTGATGACGCAGCGAGAACGATGGCAGGAACATTATTTACGTAACAAAGATTAAATCGGTAGTCGTAATAGTTCTAGGTGTCTCAATCGATCATCCCTGATATCACTGACCCGAACTCGTCTTCGATTTCATCTTACTTCCGGTCAGATCGAGTTGAGAAGTCTGATGATGCAGCGAGAACGATGGCCGGAACATTATTTGGGTAACAAAGATGAAATCGGTAGTCGTAACAGTTCTAGGGGTCTCGATCGATCATCCCTGATAGTACTCACCCGAACTGGTCTCTGATTTCATCTTACTTTCGGTCAGATCGAGTCGAGAAGTTTGATGATGCACCGAGAACGACGGCGAGAGAATTATTTACGTAAGAAACATGAAATCGGTGGTCTTAATGGTTCTAGGGGTCTCGATCGATCATCACTGATAGCACTGACGCGAACTCGTCTCCGATTTCATCTTACATCCGGTCAGATCGAGTCGAGCAGTCTGATGACGCAGCGAGAACGATGGCAGGAACATTATTTACGTAAGAAAGATGAAATCGGTAGTCGTAATAGTTCTAGGGGTCTCAATCGATCATCCCTGATAGCACTCACCCGAACTCGTCTCTGATTTCATCGTAATTCCGGTCAGATCGAGTCGCGAAGTTTGATGATGCAGCGAGAACGACGGTGAGAGAATTATTTACGTAAGAAAGATGAAATCGGTAGTCTTAATGGTTCTACGGTTCTCGATCGATCATCCCTGATAGCACTGACCCGAACTCGTCTCCGATTTCATCTTACATCCGGTCAGATCGAGTCGAGAAGTCTGATGACGCAGCGAGAACGATGGCAGGAACATTATTTACGTAACAAAGATTAAATCGGTAGTCGTAATAGTTCTAGGTGTCTCAATCGATCATCCCTGATAGCACTCACCCGAACTCGTCTCCGATTTCAACTTAATTCCAGTCAGATCGAGTCGAAAAGTCTGATGATGCAGCGAGAACGATGGAAGGAACATTATTTACGTAACAAAGATGAAATCGGTAGTCGTAATATTTCTAGGCGTCTCGATCGATCATCCGTGATAGCACTCACCCGAAGTCGTCTCTGATTTCATCGTACTTCCGGTCAGATCGAGTCGAGAAGTTTGATGATGCAGCGAGAACGACGGTGAGAGAATTATTTACGTAAGAAAGATGAAATCGGTGGTCTTAATGGTTCTAGGGGTCTCGATCGATCATCGCTGATAGCACTGACCCGAACTCGTCTCCGATTTCATCTTACATCCGGTCAGATCGAGTCGAGAAGTCTGATGACGCAGCGAGAACGATGGCAGGAACATTATTTACGTAACAAAGATTAAATCGGTAGTCGTAATAGTTCTACGGGTCTCAATCGATCATCCCTGATAGCACTGACCCGAACTCGTCTCCGATTTCATCTTACTTCCGGTCAGATCGAGTCGAGAAGTCTGATGATGCAGCGAGAAAGATGGCAGGAACATTATTTACGTAAGAAAGATGAAATCGGTAGTCGTAATAGTTCTAGGGGTCTCAATCGATCATCCCTGATAGCACTCACCCGAACTCGTCTCTGATTTTATCGTAATTCCGGTCAGATCGAGTCGCGAAGTTTGATGATGCAGCGAGAACGACGGTGAGAGAATTATTTACGTAAGAAAGATGAAATCGGTAGTCTTAATGGTTCTACGGTTCTCGATCGATCATCCCTGATAGCACTGACCCGAACTCGTCTCCGATTTCATCTTACTTCCGGTCAGATCGAGTCGAGAAGTCTGATGACGCAGCGAGAACGATGGCAGGAACATTATTTACGTAACAAAGATTAAATCGGTAGTCGTAATAGTTCTAGGTGTCTCAATCGATCATCCCTGATAGCACTGACCCGAACTCGTCTTCGATTTCATCTTATTTCCGGTCAGATCGAGTTGAGAAGTCTGATGATGCAGCGAGAACGATGGCAGGAACATTATTTACGTAACAAAGATGAAATCGGTAGTCGTAATAGTTCTAGGGGTCTCGATCGATCATCCCTGATAGAACTGACCCCAAGTCGTCTCCGATTTCATCTTACATCCGGTCAGATCGAGTCGAGAAGTCTGATGACGCAGCGAGAACGATGGCAGGAACATTAATTACGTAACAAAGATTAAATCGGTAGTCGTAATAGTTCTAGGTGTCTCAATCGATCATCCCTGATATCACTGACCCGAACTCGTCTTCGATTTCATCTTACTTCCGGTCAAATCGAGTTGAGAAGTCTGATGATGCAGCGAGAACGATGGCCGGAACATTATTTACGTAACAAAGATGAAATCGGTAGTCGTAACGGTTCTAGGGGTCTCGATCGATCATCCCTGATAGTACTCACCCGAACTCGTCTCTGATTTCATCTTACTTTCGGTCAGATCGAGTTGAGAAGTTTGATGATGCACCGAGAACGACGGCGAGAGAATTATTTACGTAAGAAACATGAAATCGGTGGTCTTAATGGTTCTAGGGGTCTCGATCGATCATCACTGATAGCACTGACGCGAACTCGTCTCCGATTTCATCTTACATCCGGTCAGATCGAGTCGAGCAGTCTGATGACGCAGCGAGAACGATGGCAGGAACATTATTTACGTAAGAAAGATGAAATCGGTAGTCGTAATAGTTCTAGGGGTCTCAATCGATCATCCCTGATAGCACTCACCCGAACTCGTCTCTGATTTCATCGTAATTCCGGTCAGATCGAGTCGTGAAGTTTGATGATGCAGCGAGAACGACGGTGAGAGAATTATTTACGTAAGAAAGATGAAATCGGTAGTCTTAATGGTTCTACGGTTCTCGATCGATCATCCCTGATAGCACTGACCCGAACTCGTCTCCGATTTCATCTTACATCCGGTCAGATCGAGTCGAGAAGTCTGATGACGCAGTGAGAACGATGGCTGGAACATTATTTACGTAACAAAGATGGAATCGGTAGTCGTAATAGTTCTAGGGGTCTCAATCGATCATCCCTGATAGCATTCACCCGAACTCGTCTTCGATTTCATCTTACTTCCGGTCAGATCGAGTTGAGAAGTCTGATGATGCAGCGAGAACGATGGCCGGAACATTATTTACGTAACAAAGAGGAAATCGATAGTCGTAATAGTTCTAGGGGTCTCGATCGATCATCGCTGATAGCACTCATCCGAACTCGTCTCTGATTTCATCGTACTTCCGGTCAGATCGAGTCGAGAAGTTTGATGATCCAGCGAGAACGACCGTGAGAGAATCATTTACGTAAGAAAGATGAAATCGGTGGTCTTAATGGTTCTAGGGGTCTCGATCGATCATCCCTAATAGCACTGACCCGAACTCGTCTCTGATTTCATCGTACTTCCGGTCAGATCGAGACGAGAAGTTTGATGATGCAGCGAGAACGACGGTGAGAGAATTATTTTCGTAAGAAAGATGAAATCGGTGGTCTTAATGGTTCTAGGGGTCCCGATCGATATCGCTGATAGCACTGACCCGAACTCGGCTCCGATTTCATCTTACATACGGTCAGATCGAGTCGAGAACTCTGATGACGCAGCGAGAATGATGGCAGGAACATTATTTACGTAACAAAGATTAAATCCGTAGACGTAATAGTTCTAGGGGTCTCAATCGATCATCCCTGATAGCACTGACCCGAACTCGTCTCCGATTTCATCTTACTTCCCGTCAGATCGAGTCGAGAAGTCTGATGATGTAGCGAGAACGATGGGAGGAACATTATTTACGTAACAAAGATGAAATCGGTAGTCGTAATAGTTCTAGGGGTCTCAATCGGTCATCCCTGCTGGCACTCACCCGAACTCGTCTCCGATTTCATCTTACTTCCGGTCAGATCGAGTCGAGAAGTCTGATGATGTAGCGAGAACGATGGAAGGAACATTATTTACGTGACAAAGATGAAATCGGTAGTCGTAATAGTTCTAGGGGTCTCAATCGGTCATCCCTGCTGGCACTCACCCGAACTCGTCTCCGATTTCATCTTACTTCCAGTCAGATCGAGTCGAGAAGTGTGATGATGCAGCGAGAACGATGGAAGGAACATTATTTACGTGACAAAGATGAAATCGGTAGTCGTAGTAGTTCTACGGGTCTCGATCGATCATCCCTGATAGCACTCTCCCGAACTCGTCTCTGATTTCATCGTACTTCCGGTCAGATCGAGTCGAGAAGTTTGATGATACAGCGAGAACGACGGTGAGAGAATTATTTACGTAACAAAGATGAAATCGGTAGTCGTAATAGTTCTAGGGGTCTCGATCGATCATCCCTGATAGCACTGACCCCAACTCGTCTCCGATTTCATCTTACATCCGGTCAGATCGAGTCGAGAAGTCTGATGACGCAGCGAGAACGATGGCAGGAACATTATTTACGTAACAAAGATTAAATCGGTAGTCGTAATAGTTCTAGGTGTCTCAATCGATCATCCCTGATATCACTGACCCGAACTCGTCTTCGATTTCATCTTACTTCCGGTCAGATCGAGTTGAGAAGTCTGATGATGCAGCGAGAACGATGGCCGGAACATTATTTACGTAACAAAGATGAAATCGGTAGTCGTAACAGTTCTAGGGGTCTCGATCGATCATCCCTGATAGTACTCACCCGAACTGGTCTCTGATTTCATCTTACTTTCGGTCAGATCGAGTCGAGAAGTTTGATGATGCACCGAGAACGACGGCGAGAGAATTATTTACGTAAGAAACATGAAATCGGTGGTCTTAATGGTTCTAGGGGTTTCGATCGATCATCACTGATAGCACTGACGCGAACTCGTCTCCGATTTCATCTTACATCCGGTCAGATCGAGTCGAGCAGTCTGATGACGCAGCGAGAACGATGGCAGGAACATTATTTACGTAAGAAAGATAAAATCGGTAGTCGTAATAGTTCTAGGGGTCTCAATCGATCATCCCTGATAGCACTCACCCGAACTCGTCTCTGATTTCATCGTAATTCCGGTCAGATCGAGTCGCGAAGTTTGATGATGCAGCGAGAACGACGGTGAGAGAATTATTTACGTAAGAAAGATGAAATCGGTAGTCTTAATGGTTCTACGGTTCTCGATCGATCATCCCTGATAGCCCTGACCCGAACTCGTCTCCGATTTCATCTTACATCCGGTCAGATCGAGTCGAGAAGTCTGATGACGCAGCGAGAACGATGGCAGGAACATTATTTACGTAACAAAGATTAAATCGGTAGTCGTAATAGTTCTAGGTGTCTCAATCGATCATCCCTGATAGCACTGACCCGAACTCGTCGTCGATTTCATCTTACTTCCGGTCAGATCGAGTTGAGAAGTCTGATGATGCAGCGAGAACGATGGCAGGAACATTATTTACGAAACAAAGATGAAATCGGTAGTCGTAATAGTTCTAGGGGTCTCGATCGATCATCCCTGATAGCACTGACCCCAACTCGTCTCCGATTTCATCTTACATCCGGTCAGATCGATTCGAGAAGTCTGATGACGCAGCGAGAACGATGGCAGGAACATTATTTACGTAACAAAGATTAAATCGGTAGTCGTAATAGTTCTAGGTGTCTCAATCGATCATCCCTGATATCACTGACCCGAACTCGTCTTCGATTTCATCTTACTTCCGGTCAGATCGAGTTGAGAAGTCAGATGATGCAGCGAGAACGATGGCCGGAACATTATTTACATAACAAAGATGAAATCGGTAGTCGTAACAGTTCTAGGGGTCTCAATCGATAATCCCTGATAGCACTGACCCGAACTCGTCTCCGATTCCATCTTACTTCCGGTCAGATCGAGTCGAGAAGTCTGATGATGCAGTGAGAACGATGGCTGGAACATTATTTACGTAACAAAGATGAAATCGGTAGTCGTAATAGTTCTAGGGGTCTCAATCGATCATCCCTGATAGCACTCACCCGAACTCGTCTCCGATTTCATCTCACTTCCAGTCAGATCGAGTCGAAAAGTCTGATGATGCAGCGAGATCGATGGAAGGAACATTATTTACGTAACAAAGATGAAATCGGTAGTCGTAATAGTTCTAGGGGTCTCGATCGATCATCCGTGATAGCACTCACCCGAAGTCGTCTCTGATTTCATCGTACTTCCGGTCAGATCGAGTCGAGAAGTTTGATGATGCAGCGAGAACGACGGTGAGAGAATTATTTACGTAAGAAAGATGAAATCGGTGGTCTTAATGGTTCTAGGGGTCTCGATCGATCATCGCTGATAGCACTGACCCGAACTCGTCTCCGATTTCATCTTACATCCGGTCAGATCGAGTCGAGAAGTCTGATGACGCAGCGAGAACGATGGCAGGAACATTATTTACGTAACAAAGATTAAATCGGTAGTCGTAATAGTTCTACGGGTCTCAATCGATCATCCCTGATAGCACTGACCCGAACTCGTCTCCGATTTCATCTTACTTCGGGTCAGATCGAGTCGAGAAGTCTGATGATGCAGCGAGAACGATGGCAGGAACATTATTTACGTAAGAACGATGAAATCGGTAGTCGTAATAGTTCTAGGGGTCTCAATCGATCATCCCTGATAGCACTCACCCGAACTCGTCTCTGATTTCATCGTAATTCCGGTCAGATCGAGTCGCGAAGTTTGATGATGCAGCGAGAACGACGGTGAGAGAATTATTTACGTAAGAAAGATGAAATCGGTAGTCTTAATGGTTCTACGGTTCTCGATCGATCATCCCTGATAGCACTGACCCGAACTCGTCTCCGATTTCATCTTACATCCGGTCAGATCGAGGCGAGAAGTCTGATGACGCAGCGAGAACGATGGCAGGAACATTATTTACGTAACAAAGATTAAATCGGTTGTCGTAATAGTTCTAGGTGTCTCAATCGATCATCCCTGATAGCACTGACCCGAACTCGTCGTCGATTTCATCTTACTTCCGGTCAGATCGAGTTGAGAAGTCTGATGATGCAGCGAGAACGATGGCAGGAACATTATTTACGAAACAAAGATGAAATCGGTAGTCGTAATAGTTCTAGGGGTCTCGATCGATCATCCCTGATAGCACTGACCCCAACTCGTCTCCGATTTCATCTTACATCCGGTCAGATCGATTCGAGAAGTCTGATGACGCAGCGAGAACGATGGCAGGAACATTATTTACGTAACAAAGATTAAATCGGTAGTCGTAATAGTTCTAGATGTCTCAATCGATCATCCCTGATATCACTGACCCGAACTAGTCTTCGATTTCATCTTACTTCCGGTCAGATCCAGTTGAGAAGTCTGATGATGCAGCGAGAACGATGGCCGGAACATTATTTACGTAACAAAGAGGAAATCGATAGTCCTAATAGTTCTAGGGGTCTCGATCGATCATCGCTGATAGCACTCATCCGAACTCGTCTCTGATTTCATCGCACTTCCGGTCAGATCGAGTCGAGAAGTTTGATGATGCAGCGAGAACGACCGTGAGAGAATCATTTACGTAAGAAAGATGAAATCGGTGGTCTTAATGGTTCTAGGGGTCTCGATCGATCATCCCTAATAGCACTGACCCGAACTCGTCTCTGATTTCATCGTACTTCCGGTCAGATCGAGTCGAGAAGTTTGATGATGCAGCGAGAACGACGGTGAGAGAATTATTTACGTAAGAAAGATGAAATCGGTGGTCTTAATGGTTCTAGGGGTCCCGATCGATCATCGCGGATAGCACTGACCCGAACTCGGCTCCGATTTCATCTTACATACGGTCAGATCGAGTCGAGAACTCTGATGACGCAGCGAGAATGATGGCAGGAACATTATTTACGTAACAAAGATTAAATCCGTAGACGTAATAGTTCTAGGGGTCTCAATCGATCATCCCTGATAGCACTGACCCGAACTCGTCTCCGATTTCATCTTACTTCCCGTCAGATCGAGTCGAGAAGTCTGATGATGTAGCGAGAACGATGGCAGGAACATTATTTACGTAACAAAGATGAAATCGGTAGTCGTAATAGTTCTAGGGGTCTCAATCGATCATCCCTTATAGCACTCACCCGAACTCGTCTCTGATTTCATCGTACTTCCGGTCCGATCGAGTCGAGAAGTTTGATGATGCAGCGACAACGACGGTGAGAGATTTATTTACGCAAGAAAGATGAAATCGGTGGTATTAATGGTTCTAGGGGTCTCGATCGATCATCGCTGATAGCACTGACCCGAACTCGTCTCCGATTTCATCTTACATTCGCCCAGATCGAGTCGAGAAGTCTGATGACGCAGCGAGAACGATGGCAGGAACATTATTTACGTAACAAAGATTAAATCGGTAGTCGTAATAGTTCTAGGAGTCTCAATCGATCATCCCTGATAGCACTGACTCGAACTCGTCTCCGATTTCATCTTACTTCCGGTCAGATCGAGTCGAGAAGTCTGATGATGCAGCGAGAACGATGGCAGGAACATTATTTACGTAAGAAAGATGAAATCGGTAGTCGCAATAGTTCTAGGGGTCTCGATCGATCATCCCTGATAGCACTCACCCGAACTCGTCTCTGATTTCATCGTACTTCCGGTCAGATCGAGTCGAGAAGTTTGATGATGCAGCGAGAACGACGGTGAGAGAATTATTTACGTAACAAAGATTAAATCGGTGGTCGTAATAGGTCTAGGTGTCTCAATCGATCATCCCTGATAGCACTGACCCGAACTCGTCTTCGATTTCATCTTACTTCCGGTCAGATCGAGTTGAGAAGTCTGATTATGCAGCGAGAACGATGGCCGGAACATTATTTACGTAACAAAGATGAAATCGGTAGTCGTAACAGTTCTAGGGGTCTCGATCGATCTTCCCTGATAGTACTCACCCGAACTCGTCTCTGATTTCATCTTACTTTCGGTCAGATCGAGTCGAGAAGTTTGATGATGCACCGAGAACGACGGCGAGAGAATTATTTACGTAAGAAACATGAAATCGGTGGTCTTAATGGTTTTAGGGGTCTCGATCGATCATCACTGATAGCACTGACCCGAACTCGTCTCCGATTTCATCTTACATCCGGTCAGATCGAGTCGAGCAGTCTGATGACGCAGCGAGAACGATGGCAGGAAATTTATTTACGTAACAAAGATTAAATCGGTAGTCGTAATAGTTGTAGGGATCTCAATCGATCATCCCTGATAGCACTGACCCGAACTCGTCTCCGATTTCATCTTCCTTCCGGTCAGATCGAGTCGAGAAGTCTGATGATGCAGCGAGAACGATGGGAGGAACATTATTTACGTAACAAAGATGAAATCGGTAGTCGTAATAGTTCTAGGGGTCTCAATCGGTCATCCCTGCTGGCACTCACCCGAACTCGTCTCCGATTTCATCTTACTTCCAGTCAGATCGAGTCGAGAAGTCTGATGATGCAGCGAGAACGATGGAAGGAACATTATTTACGTGACAAAGATGAAATCGGTAGTCGTAATAGATCTACGGGTCTCGATCGATCATCCCTTATAGCACTCTCCCGAACTCGTCTCTGATTTCATCGTACTTCCGGTCAGATCGAATCGAGAAGTTTGATGATGCAGCGAGAACGACGGTGAGAGTATTATTTACGTAAGAAAGATGAAATCGGTGGTCTTAATGGTTCTAGGGGTCTCGATCGATCATCGCTGATAGCACTGACCCGAACTCGTCTCCGATTTCATCTTACATCCGGTCAGATCGAGTCGAGAAGTCTGATGACGCAGCGAGAACGATGGCAGGAACATTATTTACGTAACAAAGATTAAATCGGTAGTCGTAATAGTTCTAGGGGACTCAATCGATCATCCCTGATAGCACTGACCCGAACTCGTCTCCGATTTCATCTTACTTCCGGTCAGATCGAGTCGAGAAGTCTGATGATGCAGTGAGAACGATGGCTGGAACATTATTTACGTAACAAAGATGGAATCGGTAGTCGTAATAGTTCTAGGGGTCTCAATCGATCATCCCTGATAGCATTCACCCGAACTCGTCTCCGATTTCATCTTACTTCCAGTCAGATCGAGTCGAAAAGTCTGATGATGCAGAGAGAACGATGGAAGGAACATTATTTACGTAACAAAGATGAAATCGGTAGTCGTAATAGTTCTAGGGGTCTCGATCGATCATCCGTGATAGCACTCACCCGAAGTCGTCTCTGATTTCATCGTACTTCCGGTCAGATCGAGTCGAGAAGTTTGATGATGCATCGAGAACGACGGTGAGAGAATTATTTATGTAAGAAAGATGAAATCGGTGGTCTTAATGGTTCTAGGGGTCTCGATCGATCATCGCTGATAGCACTGACCCGAACTCGTCTCCGATTTCATCTTACATCCGGTCAGATCGAGTCGAGAAGTCTGATGACGCAGCGAGAACGATGGCAGGAACATTATTTACGTAACAAAGATTAAATCGGTAGTCGTAATAGTTCTACGGGTCTCAATCGATCATCCCTGATAGCACTGACCCGAACTCGTCTCCGATTTCATCGTACTTCCGGTCAGATCGAGTCGAGAAGTTTGATGATGCAGCGAGAACGACGGTGAGAGAATTATTTACGTAAGAAAGATGAAATCGGTGGTCTTAATGGTTCTAGGGGTCTCGATCGATCATCGCTGATAGCACTGACCCGAACTCGTCTCCGATTTCATCTTACATCCGGTCAGATCGAGTCGAGAAGTCTGATGACGCAGCGAGAACGATGGCAGGAACATTATTTACGTAACAAAGATTAAATCGGTAGTCGTAATATTTCTAGGGGTCTCGATCGATCATCACTGATAGCACTGACCCGAACTCGTCTTCGATTTCATCTTACTTCCGGTCAGATCGAGTTGAGAAGTCTGATGATGCAGCGAGAACGATGGCCGGAACATTATTTACGTAACAAAGATGAAATCGATAGTCGTAATAGTTCTAGGGGTCTCGATCGATCATCCCTGATAGTACTCACCCGAACTCGTCGCTGATTTCATCGTACTTCCGGTCAGATCGAGTCGAGAAGTTTGAGGATGCACCGAGAACGACGGCGAGAGAATTATTTACGTAAGAACCATGAAATCGGTGGTCTTAATGGTTCTAGGGGTCTCGATCGATCATCACTGATAGCACTGACCCGAACTCGTCTCCGATTTTATCTTACATCCGGTCAGATCGAGTCGAGAAGTCTGATGACGCAGCGAGAACGATGGCAGGGACATTATTTACGTAACAAAGATTAAATCGGTAGTCGTAATAGTTGTAGGGGTCTCAATCGATCATCCCTGATAGCACTGACTCGAACTCGTCTCCGATTTCATCTCACTTCCGGTCAGATCGAGTCGAGAAGTCTGATGATGCAGCGAGAACGATGGCAGGAACATTATTTACGTAAGAAAGATGAAATCGGTAGTCGTAATAGTTCTAGGGGTCTCAATCGATCATCCCTGATAGCACTCACCCGAACTCGTCTCTGATTTCATCGTACTTCCGGTCAGATCGAGTCGAGAAGTTTGATGATGCAGCGAGAACGACGGCGAGAGAATTATTTACGTAAGAAACATGAAATCGGTCGTCTTAATGGTTCTAGGGGTCTCGATCGATCATCACTGATAGCACTGACCCGAACTCGTCTCCGATTTCATCTTACATCCGGTCAGATCGAGTCGAGAAGTCTGATGGCGCAGCGAGAACGATGGAAGGAACATTATTTACGTAACAAAGATTAAATCGGTAGTCGTAATAGTTGTAGGGGTCTCAATCGATCATCCCTGATAGCACTGACCCGAACTCGTCTCCGATTTCATCTTACTTCCGGGCAGATCGAGTCGAGAAGTCTGATGATGCAGCGAGAACCATGGGAGGAACATTATTTACGTAACAAAGATGAAATCGGTAGTCGTAATAGTTCTAGGGGTCTCAATCGGCCATCCCTGCTAGCACTCACCCGAACTCGTCCCCGATTTCATCTTACTTCCAGTCAGATCGTGTCGAGAAGTCTGATGATGCAGCGAGAACGATGGAGGGAACATTATTTACGTGACAAAGATGAAATCCGTAGTCGTAATAGTTCTAGGGGTCTCGATCGATCATCCTTGATAGCACTCACCCGAACTCGTCTCTGATTTCATCGTACTTCCGGTCAGATCGATTCGAGAAGTTTGATGATGCAGCGAGAACGACGGTGAGAGAATTATTTACGTAAGAAAGATGAAATCGGTGGTCTTAATGGTTCTAGGGGTCTCGATCGATCATCGCTGATAGCACTGACGCGAACTCGTCTCCGATTTCATCTTACATCCGGTCAGATCGAGTCGAGAAGTCTGATGCCGCAGCGAGAGCGATGGCAGGAACATTATTTACGTAACAAAGATTAAATCGGGAGTCGTAATAGTTCTAGGGGTCTCAATCGATCATCCCTGATAGCACTGACCCGAACTCGTCTCCGATTTCATCTTACTTCCGGTCAGATCGAGTCGAGAAGTCTGATGATGCAGTGAGAACGATGGCTGGAACATTATTTACGTAACAAAGATGAAATCGGTAGTCGTAATAGTTCTAGGGGTCTCGATCGATCATCCCTGATAGCACTCACCCGAACTCGTCTCTGATTTCATCGTACTTCCGGTCAGATCGAGTCGAGAAGTTTGATGATGCAGCGAGAATGACGGTGAGAGAATTATTTACGTAAGAAAGGTGAAATCGGTGGTCTTAATGGTTCTAGGGGTCTCGATCGATCATCGCTGATAGCACTGACCCGAACTCGTCTCCGATTTCATCTTACATCCGTTCAGATCGAGTCGAGAAGTCTGATGACGCAGCGAGAACGATGGCAGGAACATTATTTACGTAACAAAGATTAAATCGGTAGTCGTAATAGTTCTACAGGTCTCAATCGATCATCCCTGATAGCACTGACCCGAACTCGTCTCCGATTTCATCTTACTTCCTGTCAGATCGAGTCGAGAAGTCTGATGATGCAGCGAGAACGATGGCAGGAACATTATTTACGTAAGAAAGATGAAATCGGTAGTCGTAATAGTTCTAGGGGTCTCGATCGATCATCCCTGATAGCACTGACCCGAACTCGTCTCCGATTTCACCTTACATCCGGTCAGATCGAGTCGAGAAGTCTGATGACGCAGCGAGAACGATGGCAGGAACATTATTTACGTAACAAACATTAAATCGGTAGTCGTAATAGTTCTAGGTGTCTCAATCGATCATCCCTGATAGCACTGACCCGAACTCGTCTTCGATTTCATCTTACTTCCGTTCAGATCGAGGTGAGAAGTCTGATGATGCAGCGAGAACGATGGCAGGAACATTATTTACGTAAGAAAGATGAAATCGGTAGTCGTAATAGTTCTAGGGGCCTCGATCGATCATCCCTGATAGCACTGACCCCAACTCGTCTCCGATTTCATCTTACATCCGGTCAGATCGAGTCGAGAAGTTTGATGATGCAGCGAGAACGACGGTGAGAGAATTATTTACGTAAGAAAGATGAAATCGGTGGTCTTAATGGTTCTAGGGGTCTCGATCGATCATCGCTGATAGCACTGACCCGAACTCGTCTCCGATTTCATCTTACATCCGGTCAGATCGAGTCGAGAAGTCTGATGCCGCAGCGAGAGCGATGGCAGGAACATTATTTACGTAACAAAGATTAAATCGGGAGTCGTAATAGTTCTAGGGGTCTCAATCGATCATCCCTGATAGCACTGACCCGAACTCGTCTCCGATTTCATCTTACTTCCGGTCAGATCGAGTCGAGAAGTCTGATGATGCAGTGAGAACGATGGCTGGAACATTATTTACGTAACAAAGATGAAATCGGTAGTCGTAATAGTTCTAGGGGTCTCGATCGATCATCCCTGATAGCACTCACCCGAACTCGTCTCTGATTTCATCGTACTTCCGGTCAGATCGAGTCGAGAAGTTTGATGATGCAGCGAGAATGACGGTGAGAGAATTATTTACGTAAGAAAGGTGAAATCGGTGGTCTTAATGGTTCTAGGGGTCTCGATCGATCATCGCTGATAGCACTGACCCGAACTCGTCTCCGATTTCATCTTACATCCGGTCAGATCGAGTCGAGAAGTCTGATGACGCAACGAGAACGATGGCAGGAACATTATTTACGTAACAAACATTAAATCGGTAGTCGTAATAGTTCTACAGGTCTCAATCGATCATCCCTGATAGCACTGACCCGAACTCGTCTCCGATTTCATCTTACTTCCTGTCAGATCGAGTCGAGAAGTCTGATGATGCAGCGAGAACGATGGCAGGAACATTATTTACGTAAGAAAGATGAAATCGGTAGTCGTAATAGTTCTAGGGGTCTCGATCGATAATCCCTGATAGCACTGACCCGAACTCGTCTCCGATTTCACCTTACATCCGGTCAGATCGAGTCGAGAAGTCTGATGATGCAGCGAGAACGATGGCCGGAACATTATTTACGTAACAAAGATGAAATCGGTAGTCGTAACAGTTCTAGGGGTCTCGATCGATCATCCCTGATAGTACTCACCCGAACTCGTCTCTGATTTCATCTTACTTCCGGTCAGATCGAGTCGAGAAGTCTGATGATGCAGCGAGAACGATGGGAGGAACATTATTTACGTAACAAAGATGAAATCGGTAGTCGTAATAGTTCTAGGGGTCTCAATCGGTCATCCCTGCTGGCACTCACCCGAACTCGTCTCCGATTTCATCTTACTTCCAGTCAGATCGAGTCGAGAAGTCTGATGATGCAGCGAGAACGCTGGAAGGAACATTATTTACGTGACAAAGATGAAATCGGTAGTCGTAATAGTTCTACGGGTCTCGATCGATCATCCCTGATAGCACTCTCCCGAACTCGTCTCTGATTTCATCGTACTTCCGGTCAGATCGAGTCGAGAAGTTTGATGATGCAGCGAGAACGACGGTGAGAGAATTATTTACGTAAGAAAGATGAAATCGGTGGTCTTAATGGTTCTAGGGGTCTCGATCGAGCATCGCTGATAGCACTGACCCGAACTCGTCTCCGATTTCATCTTACATCCGGTCAGATCGAGTCGAGAAGTCTGATGACGCAGCGAGAACGATGGCTGGAACATTATTTACGTAACAAAGATGAAATCGGTAGTCGTAATAGTTCTAGGGGTCTCAATCGATCATCCCTGATAGCACTCACCCGAACTCGTCTCCGATTTCATCTTACTTCCAGTCAGATCGAGTCGAAAAGTCTGATGATGCAGCGAGAACGATGGAAGGAACATTATTTACGTAACAAAGATGAAATCGGTAGTCGTAATAGTTCTAGGGGTCTCGATCGATCATCCGTGATAGCACTCACCCGAAGTCGTGTCTGATTTCATCGTACTTCCGGTCAGATCGAGTCGAGAAGTTTGATGATGCAGCGAGAACGACGGTGAGAGAATTATTTACGTAAGAAAGATGAAATCGGTGGTCTTAATGGTTCTAGCGGTCTCGATCGATCATCGCTGATAGCACTGACCCGAACTCGTCTCCGATTTCATCCTACATCAGGTCAGATCGAGTCGAGAAGTCTGATGACGCAGCGAGAACGATGGCAGGAACATTATTTACGTAACAAAGATTACATCGGTAGTCGTAATAGTTCTACGGGTCTCAATCGATCATCCCTGATAGCACTGACCCGAACTCGTCTCCGATTTCATCTTACTTCCGGTCAGATCGAGTCGAGAAGTCTGATGATGCAGCGAGAACGATGGCAGGAACATTATTTACGTAAGAAAGATTAAATCGGTAGTTGTAATAGTTCTAGGGGTCTCAATCGATTATCCCTGATAGCACTCACCCGAACTCGTCTCTGATTTCATCGTAATTCCGGTCAGATCGAGTCGCGAAGTTTGATGATGCAGCGAGAACGACGGTGAGAGAATTATTTACGTAAGAAAGATGAAATCGGTAGTCTTAATGGTTCTACGGTTCTCGATCGATCATCCCTGATAGCACTGACCCGAATTCGTCTCCGATTTCATCTTACATCCGGTCAGATCGAGTCGAGAAGTCTGATGACGCAGCAAGAACGGTGGCAGGAACATTATTTACGTAACAAAGATTAAATCGGTAGTCGTAATAGTTCTAGGTGTCTCAATCGATCATCCCTGATAGCACTGACCCGAACTCGTCTTCGATTTCATCTTACTTCCGGTCAGATCGAGTTGAGAAGTCTGATGATGCAGCGAGAACGATGGCAGGAACATTATTTACGTAACAAAGATGAAATCGGTAGTCGTAATAGTTCTAAGGGTCTCGATCGATCATCCCTGATAGCACTGACCCCAACTCGTCTCCGATTTCATCTTACATCCGGTCAGATCGAGTCGAGAAGTCCGATGACGCAGCGAGAACGATGGCAGGAACATTATTTACGTAACAAAGATTAAATCGGTAGTCGTAATAGTTCTAGGCGTCTCAATCGATCATCCCTGATATCACTGACCCGAACTCGTCTTCGATTTCATCTTACTTCCGGTCAGATCGAGTTGAGAAGTCTGATGATGCAGCGAGAACGATGGCCGGAACATTATTTACGTAACAAAGATGAAATCGGTAGTCGTAACAGTTCTAGGGGTCTCGATCGATCATCCCTGATAGTACTCACCCGAACTCGTCTCTGATTTCATCTTACTTTCGGTCAGATCGAGTCGAGAAGTTTGATGATGCACCGAGAACGACGGCGAGAGAATTATTTACGTAAGAAACATGAAATCGGTGGTCTTAATGGTTCTAGGGGTCTCGATCGATCATCACTGATAGCACTGACCCGAACTCGTCTCCGATTTCATCTTACATCCGGTCAGATCGAGTCGAGCAGTCTGATGACGCAGCGAGAACGATGGCAGGAAATTTATTTACGTAACAAAGATTAAATCGGTAGTCGTAATAGTTGTAGGGGTCTCAATCGATCATCCCTGATAGCACTGACCCGAACTCGTCTCCGATTTCATCTTACTTCCGGTCAGATCGAGTCGAGAAGTCTGATGATGCAGCGAGAACGATGGGAGGAACATTATTTACGTAACAAAGATGAAATCGGTAGTCGTAATAGTTCTAGGGGTCTCAATCGGTCATCCCTGCTGGCACTCACCCGAACTCGTCTCCGATTTCATCTTACTTCCAGTCAGATCGAGTCGAGAAGTCTGATGATGCAGCGAGAACGATGGAAGGATCATTATTTACGTGACAAAGATGAAATCGGTAGTCGTAATAGTTCTAGGGGTCTCAATCGGTCATCCCTGCTGGCACTCACCCGAACTCGTCTCCGATTTCATCTTACTTCCAGTCAGATCGAGTCGAGAAGTCTGATGATGCAGCGAGAACGATGGAAGGAACATTATTTACGTGACAAAGATGAAATCGGTAGTCGTAATAGTTCTACGGGTCTCGATCGATCATCCCTGATAGCACTCTCCCGAACTCGTCTCTGATTTCATCGTACTTCCGGTCAGATCGAGTCGAGAAGTTTGATGATGCAGCGAGAACGACGGTGAGAGAATTATTTACGTAAGAAAGATGAAATCGGTGGTCTTAATGGTTCTAGGGGTCTCGATCGATCATCGCTGATAGCACTGACTCGAACTCGTCTCCGATTTCATCTTACATCCGGTCAGATCGAGTCGAGAAGTCTGATGACGCAGCGAGAACGATGGCAGGAACATTATTTACGTAACAAAGATTAAATCGGTAGTCGTAATAGTTCTAGGGGTCTCAATCGATCATCCCTGATAGCACTGACCCGAACTCGTCCCCGATTTCATCTTACTTCCGGTGAGATCGAGTCGAGAAGTCTGATGATGCAGTGTGAACGATGGCTGGAACATTATTTACGTAACAAAGATGAAATCGGTAGTCGTAATAGTTCTAGGGGTCTCACTCGATCATCCCTGATAGCACTCACCCGAACTCGTCTCCGATTTCATCTTACTTCCAGTCAGATCGAGTCGAGAAGTCTGATGACGCAGCGAGAACGATGGCAGGAACATTATTTACGTAACAAAGATGAAATCGGTAGTCGTAATAGTTCTAGGGGTCTCGATCGATCATCCCTGATAGCACTGAACCCAACTCGTCTCCGATTTCATCTTACATCCGGTCGGATCGAGTCGAGAAGTCTGATGACGCAGCGAGAACGATGGCAGGAACATTATTTACGTAACAAAGATTAAATCGGCATTCGTAATAGTTCTAGGTGTCTCAATCGATCATCCCTGATATCACTGACCCGAACTCGTCTTCGATTTCATCTTACTTCCGGTCAGATCGAGTTGAGAAGTCTGATGATGCAGCGAGAACGATGGCCGGAACATTATTTACGTAACAAAGATGAAATCGGTAGTCGTAACAGTTCTAGGGGTCTCGATCTATCATCCCTGATAGTACTCACCCGAACTCGTCTCTGATTTCATCTTACTTTCGGTCAGATCGAGTCGAGAAGTTTGATGATGCACCGAGAACGACGGCGAGAGAATTATTTACGTAAGAAACATGAAATCGGTGATCTTAATGGTTCTAGGGGTCTCGATCGATCATCACTGATAGCACTGACCCGAAGTCGTCTCCGATTTCATCTTACATCCGGTCAGATCGAGTCGAGAAGTCTGATGACGCAGCGAGACCGATGGCAGGAACCTTATTTACGTAACAAAGATTAAATCGGTCGTCGTAATAGTTCTACGGGTCTCAATCGATCATCCCTGATAGCACTGACCCGAACTCGTCTCCGATTTCATCTTACTTCCGGTCAGATCGAGTCGAGAAGTCTGATGATGCAGCGAGAACGATGGCAGGAACATTATTTACGTAAGAAAGATGAAATCGGTAGTCGTAATAGTTCTAGGGGTCTCAATCGATCATCCCTGATAGCACTGACCCGAACTCGTCTCTGATTTCATCGTAATTCCGGTCAGATCGAGTCGCGAAGTTTGATGATGCAGCGAGAACGACGGTGAGAGAATTATTTACGTAAGAAAGATGAAATCGGTAGTCTTAATGGTTCTACGGTTCTCGATTGATCATCCCTGATAGCACTGACCCGAACTCGTCTCCGATTTCATCTTACATCCGGTCAGATCGAGTCGAGAAGTCTGATGACGCAGCGAGAACGATGGCAGGAACATTATTTACGTAACAAAGATTAAATCGGTAGTCGTAATAGTTCTAGGGGTCTCAATCGATCATCCCTGATAGCACTGACCCGAACTCGTCTCCGATTTCATCTTACTACCGGTCAGATCGAGTCGAGAAGTCTGATGATGCAGCGAGAACGATGGGAGGAACATTATTTACGTAACAAAGATGAAATCGGTAGTCGTAATAGTTCTAGGGGTCTCAATCGGTCATCCCTGCTGGCACTCACCCGAACTCGTCTCCGATTTCATCTTACTTCCAGTCAGATCGAGTCGAGAATTCTGATGATGCAGCGAGAACGATGGAAGGAACATTATTTACGTGACAAAGATGAAATCGGTAGTCGTAATAGTTCTACGGGTCTCGATCGATCATCCCTGATAGCACTCTCCCGAACTCGTCTCTGATTTCATCGTACTTCCGGTCAGATCGAGTCGAGAAGTTTGATGATGCAGCGAGAACGACGGTGAGAGAATTATTTACGTAAGAAAGATGAAATCGGTGGTCTTAATGGTTCTAGGGGTCTCGATCGAGCATCGCTGATAGCACTGACCCGAACTCGTCTCCGATTTCATCTTACATCCGGTCAAATCGAGTCGAGAAGTCTGATGACGCAGCGACAACGATGGCAGGAACATTATTTACGTAAGAAAGATGAAATCGGTGGTCTTAATGGTTCTACGGTTTTCGATCGATCATCCCTGATAGCACTGACCCGAATTCGTCTCCGATTTCATCTTACATCCGGTCAGATCGAGTCGAGAAGTCTGATGACGCAGCGAGAACGATGGCAGGAACATTATTTACGTAACAAAGATTAAATCGGTAGTCGTAATAGTTCTAGGTGTCTCAATCGATCATCCCTGATAGCACTGACCCGACCTCGTCTTCGATTTCATCTTACTTCCGGTCAGATCGAGTGGAGAAGTCTGATGATGCAGCGAGAACGATGGCAGGAACATTATTTACGTAACAAAGATGAAATCGGTAGTCGTAACAGTTCTAGGGGTCTCGATCGATCATCCCTGATAGTACTCACCCGAACTCGTCTCTGATTTCATCTTACTTTCGGTCAGATCGAGTCGAGAAGTTTGATGATGCACCGAGAACGACGGCGAGAGAATTATTTACGTAAGAAACATGAAATCGGTGGTCTTAATGGTTCTAGGGGTCTCGATCGATCATCACTGATAGCACTGACCCGAACTCGTCTCCGATTTCATCTTACATCCGGTCAGATCGAGTCGAGCAGTCTGATGACGCAGCGAGAACGATGGCAGGAAATTTATTTACGTAACAAAGATTAATTCGGTAGTCGTAATAGTCGTAGGGGTCTCAATCGATCATCCCTGATAGCACTGACCCGAACTCGTCTCCGATTTCATCTTACTTCCGGTCAGATCGAGTCAAGAAGTCTGACGATGCAGCGAGAACGATGGGAGGAACATTATTTACGTAACAAAGATGAAATCGGTAGTCGTAATAGTTCTAGGGGTCTCAATCGGTCATCCCTGCTGGCACTCACCCGAACTCGTCTCCGATTTCATCTTACTTCCAGTCAGATCGAGTCGAGAAGTCTGATGATGCAGCGAGAACGATGGAAGGAACATTATTTACGTGACAAAGATGAAATCGGTAGTCGTAATAGTTCTAGGGGTCTCAATCGGTCATCCCTGATAGCACTCACCCGAAGTCGTCTCCGATTTCATCTTACTTCCAGTCAGATCGAGTCGAAAAGTCTGATGATGCAGCGAGAACGATGGAAGGGACATTATTTACGTAACAAAGATGAAATCGGTAGTCGTAATAGTTCTAGGGGTCTCGATCGATCATCCCTGATAGCACTCTCCCGAACTCGTCTCTGATTTCATCGTACTTCCGGTCAGATTGAGTCGAGAAGTTTGATGATGCAGCGAGAACGACGGTGAGAGAATTATTTACGTAAGAAAGATGAAATCCGTGGTCTTAATGGTTCTAGGGGTCTCGATCGATCATCGCTGATAGCACTGGCCCGAACTCGTCTCCGATTTCATCTTACATCCGGTCAGATCGAGTCGAGAAGTCTGATGACGCAGCGAGAACGATGGCAGGAACATTATTTACGTAACAAAGAGTAAATCGGTAGTCGTAATAGTTCTACGGGTCTCAATCGATCATCCCTGATAGCACTGACCCGAACTCGTCTCCGATTTCATCTTACTTCCGGTCAGATCGAGTCGAGAAGTCTGATGATGCAGCGAGAACGATGGCAGGAACATTATTTACGTAAGAAAGATGAAATCGGTAGTCGTAATAGTTCTAGGGGTCTCAATCGATCATCCCTGATAGCACTCACCCGAACTCGTCTCTGATTTCATCGTAATTCCGATCAGATCGAGTCGCGATGTTTGATGATGCAGCGAGAACGACGGTGAGAGAATTATTTACGTAAGAAAGATTAAATCGGTAGTCTTAATGGTTCTACGGTTCTCGATCGATCATCCCTGATAGCACTGACCCGAATTCGTCTCCGACTTCATCTTACATCCGGTCAGATCGAGTTGAGAAGTCTGATGATGCAGCGAGAACGATGGCAGGAACATTATTTACGTAACAAAGATGAAATCGGTAGTCGTAACAGTTCTAGGGGTCTCGATCGATCATCCCTGATAGTACTCACCCGAACTCGTCTCTGATTTCATCTTACTTTCGGTCAGATCGAGTCGAGAAGTTTGATGATGCACCGAGAACGACGGCGAGAGAATTATTTACGTAAGAAACATGAAATCGGTGGTCTTAATGGTTCTAGGGGTCTCGATCGATCATCACTGATAGCACTGACCCGAACTCGTCTCCGATTTCATCTTACATCCGGTCAGATCGAGTCGAGAAGTCCGATGACGCAGCGAGAACGATGGCAGGAACATTATTTACGTAACAAAGATTAAATCGGTAGTCGTAATAGTTCTAGGTGTATCAATCGATCATCCCTGATATCACTGACCCGAACTCGTCTTCGATTTCATCTTACTTCCGGTCAGATCGAGTTGAGAAGTCTGATGATGCAGCGAGAACGATGGCCGGAACATTATTTACGTAACAAAGATGAAATCGGTAGTCGTAACAGTTCTAGGGGTCTCGATAGATCATCCCTGATAGTACTCACCCGAACTCGTCTCTGATTTCATCTTACTTTCGGTCAGATCGAGTCGAGAAGTTTGATGATGCACCGAGAACGACGGCGAGAGAATTATTTACGTAAGAAACATGAAATCGGTGGTCTTAATGGTTCTAGGGGTCTCGATCGATCATCACTGATAGCACTGACCCGAACTCGTCTCCGATTTCATCTTACATCCGGTCAGATCGAGTCGAGCAGTCTGATGACGCAGCGAGAACGATGGCAGGAAATTTATTTACGTAACTAAGATTAAATCGGTAGTCGTAATAGTTGTAGGGGTATCAATCGATCATCCCTGATAGCACTGACCCGAACTCGTCTCCGATTTCATCTTACTTCCGGTCAGATCAAGTCGAGAAGTCTGATGATGCAGCGAGAACGATGGGAGGAACATTATTTACGTAACAAAGATGAAATCGGTAGTCGTAATAGTTCTAGGGGTCTCAATCGGTCATCCCTGCTGGCACTCACCCGAACTCGTCTCCGATTTCATCTTACTTCCAGTCAGATCGAGTCGAGAAGTCTGATGATGCCGCGAGAACGATGGAAGGAACATTATTTACGTGACAAAGATGAAATCGGTAGTCGTAATAGTTCTAGGGGTCTCAATCGGTCATCCCTGCTGGCACTCACCCGAACTCGTCTCCGATTTCATCTTACTTCCAGTCAGATCGAGTCGAGAAGTCTGATGATGCAGCGAGAACGATGGACGGAACATTATTTACGTGACAAAGATGAAATCGGTAGTCGTAATAGTTCTACGGGTCTCGATCGATCATCCCTGATAGCACTCTCCCGAACTCATCTCTGATTTCATCGTACTTCCGGTCAGATCGAGTCGAGAAGTTTGATGATGCAGCGAGAACGACGGTGAGAGAATTATTTACGTAAGAAAGATGAAATCGGTGGTCTTAATGGTTCTAGGGGTCTCGATCGATCATCGGTGATAGCACTGACCCGAACTCGTCTCCGATTTCATCTTACATCCGGTCAGATCGAGTCGAGAAGTCTGATAACGCAGCGAGAACGATGGCAGGAACATTATTTACGTAACAAAGATTAAATCGGTAGTCGTAATAGTTCTAGGGGTCTCAATCGATCATCCCTGATAGCACTGACCCGAACTCGTCTCCGATGTCATCTTACTTCCGGTCAGATCGAGTCGAGAAGTCTGATGATGCAATGAGAACGATGGCTGGAACATTATTTACGTAACAAAGATGAAATCGGTAGTCGTAATAGTTCTAGGGGTCTCAATCGATCAACCCTGATAGCACTCACCCGAACTCGTCTCCGATTTCATCTTACTTCCAGTCAGATCGAGTCGAAAAGTCTGATGATGCAGCGAGAACGATGAAAGGAACATTATTTACGTAACAAAGATGAAATCGGTAGTCGTAGTAGTTCTAGGGGTCTCGATCGATCATCCGTGATAGCACTCACCCGAAGTCGTCTCTGATTTCATCGTACTTCCGGTCAGATCGAGTCGAGAAGTTTGATGATGCAGCGAGAACGACGGTGAGAGAATTATTTACGTAAGAAAGATGAAATCGGTGGTCTTAATGGTTCTAGGGGTCTCGATCGATCATCGCTGATAGCACTGACCCGAACTCGTCTCCGATTTCATCTTACATCCGGTCAGATCGAGTCGAGAAGTCGGTTGACGCAGCGAGAACGATGGCAGGAACATTATTTACGTAACAAAGATTAAATCGGTAGTCGTAATAGTTCTACGGGTCTCAATCGATCATCCCTGATAGCACTGACCCGAACTCATCTCCGATTTCATCTTACTTCCGGTCAGATCGAGTCGAGAATTCTGATGATGCAGCGAGAACGATGGCAGGAACATTATTTACGTAAGAAAGATGAAATCGGTAGTCGTAATAGTTCTAGGGGTCTCAATCGATCATCCCTGATAGCACTCACCCGAACTCGTCTCTGATTTCATCGTAATTCCGGTCAGATCGAGTCGCGGAGTTTGATGATGCAGCGAGAACGACGGTGAGAGAATTATTTACGTAAGAAAGATGAAATCGGTAGTCTTAATGGTTCTACGGTTCTCGATCGATCATCCCTGATAGCACTGACCCGAACTCGTCTCCGATTTCATCTTAGATCCGGTCAGATCGAGTCGAGAAGTCTGATGACGCAGCGAGAACGATGGCAGGAACATTATTTACGTAACAAAGATGAAATCGGTATTCGTAATAGTTCTAGGGGTCTCGATCGATCATCCCTGATAGCACTGAACCCAACTCGTCTCCGATTTCATCTTACATCCGGTCGGATCGAGTCGAGAAGTCTGATGACGCAGCGAGAACGATGGCAGGAACATTATTTACGTAACAAAGATTAAATCGGCATTCGTAATAGTTCTAGGTGTCTCAATCGATCATCCCTGATATCACTGACCCGAACTCGTCTTCGATTTCATCTTACTTCCGGTCAGATCGAGTTGAGAAGTCTGATGATGCAGCGAGAACGATGGCCGGAACATTATTTACGTAACAAAGATGAAATCGGTAGTCGTAACAGTTCTAGGGGTCTCGATCGATCATCCCTGATAGTACTCACCCGAACTCGTCTCTGATTTCATCTTACTTTCGGTCAGATCGAGTCGAGAAGTTTGATGATGCACCGAGAACGACGGCCAGAGAATTATTTACGTAAGAAACATGAAATCGGTGATCTTAATGGTTCTAGGGGTCTCGATCGATCATCACTGATAGCACTGACCCGAAGTCGTCTCCGATTTCATCTTACATCCGGTCAGATCGAGTCGAGAAGTCTGATGACGCCGCGAGAACGATGGCAGGAACCTTATTTACGTAACAAAGATTAAATCGGTCGTCGTAATAGTTCTACGGGTCTCAATCGATCATCCCTGATAGCACTGACCCGAACTCGTCTCCGATTTCATCTTACTTCCGGTCAGATCGAGTCGAGAAGTCTGATGATGCAGCGAGAACGATGGCAGGAACATTATTTACGTAAGAAAGATGAAATCGGTAGTCGTAATAGTTCTAGGGGTCTCAATCGATCATCCCTGATAGCACTGACCCGAACTCGTCTCTGATTTCATCGTAATTCCGGTCAGATCGAGTCGCGAAGTTTGATGATGCAGCGAGAACGACGGTGAGAGAATTATTTACGTAAGAAAGATGAAATCGGTAGTCTTAATGGTTCTACGGTTCTCGATTGATCATCCCTGATAGCACTGACCCGAACTCGTCTCCGATTTCATCTTACATCCGGTCAGATCGAGTCGAGAAGTCTGATGACGCAGCGAGAACGATGGCAGGAACATTATTTACGTAACAAAGATTAAATCGGTAGTCGTAATAGTTCTAGGGGTCTCAATCGATCATCCCTGATAGCACTGACCCGAACTCGTCTCCGATTTCATCTTACTACCGGTCAGATCGAGTCGAGAAGTCTGATGATGCAGCGAGAACGATGGGAGGAACATTATTTACGTAACAAAGATGAAATCGGTAGTCGTAATAGTTCTAGGGGTCTCAATCGGTCATCCCTGCTGGCACTCACCCGAACTCGTCTCCGATTTCATCTTACTTCCAGTCAGATCGAGTCGAGAAGTCTGATGATGCAGCGAGAACGATGGAAGGAACATTATTTACGTGACAAAGATGAAATCGGTAGTCGTAATAGTTCTACGGGTCTCGATCGATCATCCCTGATAGCACTCTCCCGAACTCGTCTCTGATTTCATCGTACTTCCGGTCAGATCGAGTCGAGAAGTTTGATGATGCAGCGAGAACGACGGTGAGAGAATTATTTACGTAAGAAAGATGAAATCGGTGGTCTTAATGGTTCTAGGGGTCTCGATCGATCATGGCTGATAGCACTGACCCGAACTCGTCTCCGATTTCATCTTACATCCGGTCAAATCGAGTCGAGAAGTCTGATGACGCAGCGAGAACGATGGCAGGAACATTATTTACGTAAGAAAGATGAAATCGGTGGTCTTAATGGTTCTAGGGGTCTCGATCGATCATCACTGATAGCACTGACCCGAACTCGTCTCCGATTTCATCTTACATCCGGTCAGATCGAGTCGAGCAGTCTGATGACGCAGCGAGAACGATGGCAGGAAATTTATTTACGTAACTAAGATTAAATCGGTAGTCGTAATAGTTGTAGGGGTATCAATCGATCATCCCTGATAGCACTGACCCGAACTCGTCTCCGATTTCATCTTACTTCCGGTCAGATCAAGTCGAGAAGTCTGATGAAGCAGCGAGAACGATGGGAGGAACATTATTTACATAACAAAGATGAAATCGGTAGTCGTAATAGTTCTAGGGGTCTCAATCGGTCATCCCTGCTGGCACTCACCCGAACTCGTCTCCGATTTCATCTTACTTCCAGTCAGATCGAGTCGAGAAGTCTGATGATGCCGCGAGAACGATGGAAGGAACATTATTTACGTGACAAAGATGAAATCGGTAGTCGTAATAGTTCTAGGGGTCTCAATCGGTCATCCCTGCTGGCACTCACCCGAACTCGTCTCCGATTTCATCTTACTTCCAGTCAGATCGAGTCGAGAAGTCTGATGATGCAGCGAGAACGATGGACGGAACATTATTTACGTGACAAAGATTAAATCGGTAGTCGTAATAGTTCTACGGGTCTCGATCGATCATCCCTGATAGCACTCTCGCGAACTCGTCTCTGATTTCATCGTACTTCCGGTCAGATCGAGTCGAGAAGTTTGATGATGCAGCGAGAACGACGATGAGAGAATTATTTACGTAAGAAACATGAAATCGGTGGTCTTAATGGTTCTAGGTGTCTCAATCGATCATCCCTGATATCACTGACCCGAACGCGTCTCCGATTTCATCTTACTTCCGGTCAGATCGAGTCGAGAAGTCTGATGATGCAGTGAGAACGATGGCTGGAACATTATTTACGTAACAAAGATGAAATCGGTAGTCGTAATAGTTCTAGGGGTCTCAATCGATCATCCCTGATAGCACTCACCCGAACTCGTCTCCGATTTCATCTTACTTCCAGTCAGATCGAGTCGAAAAGTCTGATGATGCAGCGAGAACGATGGAAGGAACATTATTTACGTAACAAAGATGAAATCGGTAGTCGTAATAGTTCTAGGGGTCTCGATCGATCATCCGTGATAGCACTCACCCGAAGTCATCTCTGATTTCATCGTACTTCCGGTCAGATCGAGTCGAGAAGTTTGATGATGCAGCGAGAACGACGGTGAGAGAATTATTTACGTAAGAAAGATGAAATCGGTGGTCTTAATGGTTCTAGGGGTCTCGATCGATCATCGCTGATAGCACTGACCCGAACTCGTCTCCGATTTCATCTTACATCCGGTCAGATCGAGTCGAGAAGTCTGATGGCGCAGCGAGAACGATGGCAGGAACATTATTTACGTAACAAAGATTAAATCGGTAGTCGTAATAGTTCTACGGGTCTCAATCGATCATCCCTGACAGCACTGACCCGAACTCGTCTCCGATTTCATCTTACTTCCGGTCAGATCGAGTCGAGAAGTCTGATGATGCAGCGAGAACGATGGCAGGAACATTATTTACGTAAGAAAGATGAAATCGGTAGTCGTAATAGTTCTAGGGGTCTCAATCGATCATCCCTGATAGCACTCACCCGAACTCGTCTCTGATTTCATCGTAATTCCGGTCAGATCGAGTCGCGGAGTTTGATGATGCAGCGAGAACGACGGTGAGAGCATTATTTACGTAAGAAAGATGAAATCGGTAGTCTTAATGGTTCTACGGTTCTCGATCGATCATCCCTGATAGCACTGACCCGAACTCGTCTCCGATTTCATCTTACATCCGGTCAGATCGAGTCGAGAAGTCTGATGACGCAGCGAGAACGATGGCAGGAACATTATTTACGTAACAAAGATTAAATCGGTAGTCGTAATAGTTCTAGGTGTCTCAATCGATCATCCCTGATAGCACTGACCCGAACTCGTCTTCGATTTCATCTTACTTCCGGTCAGATCGAGTTGAGAAGTCTGATGATGCAGCGAGAACGATGGCAGGAACATTATTTACGTAACAAAGATGAAATCCGTAGTCGTAATAGTTCTAGGGGTCTCGATCGATCATCCCTGATAGCACTGACCCCAACTCGTCTCCGATTTCATCTTACATCCGGTCAGATCGAGTCGAGAATTCTGATGACGCAGCGAGAACGATGGCAGGAACATTATTTACGTAACAAAGATTAAATCGGTATTCGTAATAGTTCTAGGTGTCTCAATCGATCATCCCTGATATCACTGACCCGAACTCGTCTTCGATTTCATCTTACTTCCGGTCAGATCGAGTTGAGAAGTCTGATGATGCAGCGAGAACGATGGCCGGAACATTATTTACGTAACAAAGATGAAATCGGTAGTCGTAACAGTTCTAGGGGACTCGATCGATCATCCCTGATAGTACTCACCCGAACTCGTCTCTGATTTCATCTTACTTTCGGTCAGATCGAGACGAGAAGTTTGATGATGCACCGAGAACGACGGCGAGAGAATTATTTACGTAAGAAACATGAAATCGGTGATCTTAATGGTTCTAGGGGTCTCGATCGATCATCACTGATAGCACTGACCCGAACTCGTCTCCGATTTCATCTTACATCCGGTCAGATCGAGTCGAGCAGTCTGATGACGCAGCGAGAACGATGGCAGGAAATTTATTTACGTAACAACGATTAAATCGGTAGTCGTAATAGTTGTAGGGGTCTCAATCGATCATCCCTGATAGCACTGACCCGAACTCGTCTCCGATTTCATCTTACATCCGGTCAGATCGAGTCGAGAAGTCTGATGACGCAGCAAGAACGATGGCAGGAACATTATTTACGTAACAAAGATTAAATCGGTAGTCGTAATAGTTCTGCGGGTCTCAATCGATCATTCGTGATAGCACTGACCCGAACTCGTCTCCGATTTCATCTTACTTCCGGTCAGATCAAGTCGAGAAGTTTGATGATGCAGCGAGAACGACGGTGAGAGAATTATTTACGTAAGAAAGATGAAATCGGTGGTCTTAATGGTTCTAGGGGTCTCGATCGATCATCGCTGATAGCACTGACCAGAACTCGTCTCCGACTTCATCTTACAACCGGTCAGATCGAGTCGAGAAGTCTGATGACGCAGCGAGAACGATGGCAGGAACATTATTTACGTAACAAAGATTAAATCGGTAGTCGTAATAGTTCTAGGGGTCTCAATCGATCATCCCTGATAGCACTGACCCGAACTCGTCTGCGATTTCATCTTACTTCCGGTCAGATCGAGTCGAGAAGTCTGATGATGCAGCGAGTACGATGGCAGGAACATTATTTACGTAACAAAGATGAAATCGGTAGTCGTAATAGTTCTAGGGGTCTCGATCGATCATCCCTGAAAGCACTGACCCGATCTCGTCTCCGATTTCATCTTACATCCGGTCAGATCGAGTCGAGAAGTCTGATGACGCAGCGAGAACGATAGCAGGAACATTATTTACGTAACAAAGATTAAATCGGTAGTCGTAATAGTTCTAGGTGTCTCAATCGATCATCCCTGATAGCACTGACCCGAACTCGTCTTCGATTTCATCTTACGTCCGGTCAGATCGAGTTGAGAAGTCTGATGATGCACCGAGAACGATGGCCGGAACATTATTTACGTAACAAATATGAAATCGGTAGTCGTAATAGTTCTAGGGGTCTCGATCGATCATCCCTGATAGTACTCACCCGAACTCGTCTCTGATTTCATCGTACTTCCGGTCCGATCGCGTCGAGAAGTTTGATGATGCACCGAGAACGACGGCGAGAGAATTATTTACGTTAGAAACATGAAATCGGTGGTCTTAATGGTTCTAGGGGTCGCGATCGATCATCATTGATAGCACTGACCCGAACTCGTCTCCGATTTCATCTTACATCCGGTCAGATCGAGTCGAGAAGTCTGATGACGCAGCGAGAACGATGGCAGGAACATTATTTACGTAACAAAGATTAAATCGGTAGTCGTAATAGTTGTAGGGGTCTCAATCGATCATCCCTGATAGCACTGACCCGAACTCGTCTCCGATTTCATCTTACTTCCGGTCAGATCGAGTCGAGAAGTCTGATGATGCAGCGAGAACGATGGCAGGAACATTATTTACGTAACAAAGATGAAATCGGTAGTCGTAATAGTTCTAGGGGTCTCCATCGATCATCCCTGATAGCACTCACCCGAACTCCTCTCTGATTTCATCGTACTTCCGGTCAGATGGAGTCGAGAAGTTTGATGATGCAGCGAGAACGACCGTGAGAGAATTATTTACGTAAGAAAGATGAAATCGGTGGTCTTAATGGTTCTAGGGGTCTCGATCGATCATCCCTGATAGCACTGACCCGAACTCGTCTCTGATTTCATCGTACTTCCGGTCAGATCGAGTCGAGAAGTTTGATGATGCAGCGAGAACGACGGTGAGAGAATTATTTACGTAAGAAAGATGAAATCGGTAGTCTTAATGGTTCTAGGGGTCTCGATCGATCATCGCTGATAGCACTGACCCGAACTCGTCTCCGATTTCATCTTACATCCGGTCAGATCGAGTCGAGAAGTCTGATGACGCAGCGAGAACGATGGCAGGAACATTATTTACGTAACAAAGATTAAATCGGTAGTCGTAATAGTTGTAGGGGTCTCAATCGATCATCCCTGATAGCACTGACCCGAACTCGTCTCCGATTTCATCTTACTTCCGGTCAGATCGAGTCGAGAAGTCTGATGATGCAGCGTGAACGATGGCAGGAACATTATTTACGTAACAAAGATGAAATCGGTAGTCGTAATAGTTCTAGGGGTCTCAATCGATCATCCCTGATAGCACTCACCCGAACTCGTCTCCGATTGCATCTTACTTCCAGTCAGATCGAGTCGAGAAGTCTGATGATGCAGCGAGAACGATGGAAGAAACATTATTTACGTGACAAAGATGAAATCGGTAGTCGTAATAGTTCTAGGGGTCTCGATCGATCATCCCTGATAGCACTCACCCGAACTCGTCTCTGATTTCATCGTACTTCCGGTCAGATCGAGTCGAGAAGATTGATGATGCAGCGAGAACGACGGTGAGAGAATTATTTACGTAAGAAAGATGAAATCGGTGGTCTTAATGGTTCTAGGGGTCTCGATCGATCATCGCTGATAGCACTGACCCGAACTCGTCTCCGATTTCATATTACATCCGGTCAGATCGAGTCGAGAACTCTGATGACGCAGCGAGAACGTTGGCAGGAACATTATTTAAGTAACAAAGATTAAATCGGTAGTCGTAATAGTTGTAGGGGTCTCAATCGATCATCCCTGATAGCACTGACCCGAACTCGTCTCCGATTTCATCTTACTTCCGGTCAGATCGAGTCGAGAAGTCTGATGATGCAGCGAGAACGATGGCAGGAACATTATTTACGTAACAAAGATGAAATCGGTAGTCGTAATAGTTCTAGGGGTCTCAATCGATCATCCCTGATAGGACTTACCCGAACTCGTCTCCGATTTACTCTTACTTCCAGTCAGATCAAGTCGAGAAGTCTGATGATGCAGCGAGAACGATGGAAGGAACATTATTTGCGTGACAAAGATGAAATCGGTAGTCGTAATAGTTCTAGGGGTGTCGATCGAACATCCCTGATAGCACTGACCCGATCTCGTCTGCGATTTCATCTTACATCCGGTCAGATCGAGTCGAGAAGTCTGATGACGCAGCGAGAACGATAGCAGGAACATTATTTACGTAACAAAGATTAAATCGGTAGTCGTAATAGTTCTAGGTGTCTCAATCGATCATCCCTGATAGCACTGACCCGAACTCGTCTTCGATTTCATCTTACGTCCGGTCAGATCGAGTTGAGAAGTCTGATGATGCACCGAGAACGATGGCCGGAACATTATTTACGTAACAAATATGAAATCGGTAGTCGTAATAGTTCTAGGGGTCTCGATCGATCATCCCTGATAGTACTCACCCGAACTCGTCTCTGATTTCATCGTACTTCCGGTCAGATCGCGTCGAGAAGTTTGATGATGCACCGAGAACGACGGCGAGAGAATTATTTACGTAAGAAACATGAAATCGGTGGTCTTAATGGTTCTAGGGGTCGCGATCGATCATCACTGATAGCACTGACCCGAACTCGTCTCCGATTTCATCTTACATCCGGTCAGATCGAGTCGAGAAGTCTGATGACGCAGCGAGAACGATGGCAGGAACATTATTTACGTAACAAAGATTAAATCGGTAGTCGTAATAGTGGTAGGGGTCTCAATCGATCATCCCTGATAGCACTGACCCGAACTCGTCTCCGATTTCATCTTACTTCCGGTCAGATCGAGTCGAGAAGTCTGATGATGCAGCGAGAACGATGGCAGGAACATTATTTACGTAACAAAGATGAAATCGGTAGTCATAATAGTTCTAGGGGTCTCGATCGATCATCCCTGAAAGCACTGACCCGATCTCGTCTCCGATTTCATCTTACATCCGGTCAGATCGAGTCGAGAAGTCTGATGACGCAGCGAGAACGATAGCAGGAACATTATTTACGTAACAAAGATTAAATCGGTAGTCGTAATAGTTCTAGGTGTCTCAATCGATCATCCCTGATAGCACTGACCCGAACTCGTCTTCGATTTCATCTTACGTCCGGTCAGATCGAGTTGAGAAGTCTGATGATGCACCGAGAACGATGGCCGGAACATTATTTACGTAACAAATATGAAATCGGTAGTCGTAATAGTTCTAGGGGTCTCGATCGATCATCCCTGATAGTACTCACCCGAACTCGTCTCTGATTTCATCGTACTTCCGGTCAGATCGCGTCGAGAAGTTTGATGATGCACCGAGAACGACGGCGAGAGAATTATTTACGTTAGAAACATGAAATCGGTGGTCTTAATGGTTCTAGGGGTCGCGATCGATCATCATTGATAGCACTGACCCGAACTCGTCTCCGATTTCATCTCACATCCGGTCAGATCGAGTCGAGAAGTCTGATGACGCAGCGAGAACGATGGCAGGAACATTATTTACGTAACAAAGATTAAATCGGTAGTCGTAATAGTTGTAGGGGTCTCAATCGATCATCCCTGATAGCACTGACCCGAACTCGTCTCCGATTTCATCTTACTTCCGGTCAGATCGAGTCGAGAAGTCTGATGATGCAGCGAGAACGATGGCAGGAACATTATTTACGTAACAAAGATGAAATCGGTAGTCGTAATAGTTCTAGGGGTCTCCATCGATCATCCCTGATAGCACTCACCCGAACTCCTCTCTGATTTCATCGTACTTCCGGTGAGATGGAGTCGAGAAGTTTGATGATGCAGCGAGAACGACCGTGAGAGAATTATTTACGTAAGAAAGATGAAATCGGTGGTCTTAATGGTTCTAGGGGTCTCGATCGATCATCCCTGATAGCACTGACCCGAACTCGTCTCTGATTTCATCGTACTTCCGGTCAGATCGAGTCGAGAAGTTTGATGATGCAGCGAGAACGACGGTGAGAGAATTATTTACGTAAGAAAGATGAAATCGGTAGTCTTAATGGTTCTAGGGGTCTCGATCGATCATCGCTGATAGCACTGACCCGAACTCGTCTCCGATTTCATCTTACATCCGGTCAGATCGAGTCGAGAAGTCTGATGACGCAGCGAGAACGATGGCAGGAACATTATTTACGTAACAAAGATTAAATCGGTAGTCGTAATAGTTCTAGGGGTCTCAATCGATCATCCCTGATAGCACTCACCCGAACTCGTCTCCGATTGCATCTTACTTCCAGTCAGATCGAGTCGAGAAGTCTGATGATGCAGCGAGAACGATGGAAGAAACATTATTTACGTGACAAAGATGAAATCGGTAGTCGTAATAGTTCTAGGGGTCTCGATCGATCATCCCTGATAGCACTCACCCGAACTCGTCTCTGATTTCATCGTACTTCCGGTCAGATCGAGTCGAGAAGATTGATGATGCAGCGAGAACGACGGTGAGAGAATTATTTACGTAAGAAAGATGAAATCGGTGGTCTTAATGGTTCTAGGGGTCTCGATCGATCATCGCTGATAGCACTGACCCGAACTCGTCTCCGATTTCATATTACATCCGGTCAGATCGAGTCGAGAACTCTGATGACGCAGCGAGAACGATGGCAGGAACATTATTTAAATAACAAAGATTAAATCGGTAGTCGTAATAGTTGTAGGGGTCTCAATCGATCATCCCTGATAGCACTGACCCGAACTCGTCTCCGATTTCATCTTACTTCCGGTCAGATCGAGTCGAGAAGTCTGATGATGCAGCGAGAACGATGGCAGGAACATTATTTACGTAACAAAGATGAAATCGGTAGTCGTAATAGTTCTAGGGGTCTCAATCGATCATCCCTGACAGGACTTACCCGAACTCGTCTCCGATTTACTCTCACTTCCAGTCAGATCAAGAGGAGAAGTCTGATGATGCAGCGAGAACGATGGAAGGAACATTATTTGCGTGACAAAGATGAAATCGGTAGTCGTAATAGTTCTAGGGGTGTCGATCGAACATCCCTGATAGCACTGACCCGATCTCGTCTGCGATTTCATCTTACATCCGGTCAGATCGAGTCGAGAAGTCTGATGACGCAGCGAGAACGATAGCAGGAACATTATTTACGTAACAAAGATTAAATCGGTAGTCGTAATAGTTCTAGGTGTCTCAATCGATCATCCCTGATAGCACTGACCCGAACTCGTCTTCGATTTCATCGTACGTCCGGTCAGATCGAGTTGAGAAGTCTGATGATGCACCGAGAACGATGGCCGGAACATTATTTACGTAACAAATATGAAATCGGTAGTCGTAATAGTTCTAGGGGTCTCGATCGATCATCCCTGATAGTACTCACCCGAACTCGTCTCTGATTTCATCGTACTTCCGGTCAGATCGCGTCGAGAAGTTTGATGATGCACCGAGAACGACGGCGAGAGAATTATTTACGTAAGAAACATGAAATCGGTGGTCTTAATGGTTCTAGGGGTCGCGATCGATCATCACTGATAGCACTGACCCGAACTCGTCTCCGATTTCATCTTACATCCGGTCAGATCGAGTCGAGAAGTCTGATGACGCAGCGAGAACGATGGCAGGAACATTATTTACGTAACAAAGATTAAATCGGTAGTCGTAATAGTGGTAGGGGTCTCAATCGATCATCCCTGATAGCACTGACCCGAACTCGTCTCCGATTTCATCTTACTTCCGGTCAGATCGAGTCGAGAAGTCTGATGATGCAGCGAGAACGATGGCAGGAACATTATTTACGTAACAAAGATGAAATCGGTAGTCATAATAGTTCTAGGGGTCTCGATCGATCATCCCTGATAGCACTCACCCGAACTCCTCTCTGATTTCATCGTACTTCCGGTCAGATGGAGTCGGGAAGTTTGATGATGCAGCGAGAACGACCGTGAGAGAATTATTTACGTAAGAAAGATGAAATCGGTGGTCTTAATGTTGCTAGGGGTCTCGATCGATCATCCCTGATAGCACTGACCCGAACTCGTATCTGATTTCATCGTACCTCCGGTCAGATCGAGTCGAGAAGTTTGATGATGCAGCGAGAACGACGGTGAGAGAATTATTTACGTAAGAAAGATGAAATCGGTAGTCTTAATGGTTCTAGGGGTCTCGATCGATCATCGCTGATAGCACTGACCCGAACTCGTCTCCGATTTCATCTTACATCCGGTCAGATCGAGTCGAGAAGTCTGATGACGCAGCGAGAACGATGGCAGGAACATTATTTACGTAACAAAGATTAAATCGGTAGTCGTAATAGTTGTAGGGGTCTCAATCGATTATCCCTGATAGCACTGACCCGAACTCGTCTCCGATTTCATCTTACTTCCGGTCAGATCGAGTCGAGAAGTCTGATGATGCAGCGTGAACGATGGCAGGAACATTATTTACGTAACAAAGATGAAATCGGTAGTCGTAATAGTTCTAGGGGTCTCAATCGGTCATCCCTGATAACACTCACCCGAACTCGTCTCCGATTGCATCTTACTTCCAGTCAGATCGAGTCGAGAAGTCTGATGATGCAGCGAGAACGATGGCAGGAACATTATTTAAGTAACAAAGATTAAATCGGTAGTCGTAATAGTTGTAGGGGTCTCAATCGATCATCCCTGATAGCACTGACCCGAACTCGTCTCCGATTTCATCTTACTTCCGGTCAGATCGAGTCGAGAAGTCTGATGATGCAGCGAGAACGATGGCAGGAACATAATTTACGTAACAAAGATGAAATCGGTAGTCGTAATAGTTCTAGGGGTCTCAATCGATCATCCCTGATAGCACTTACCCGAACTCGTCTCCGATTTACTCTTACTTCCAGTCAGATCAAGTCGAGAAGTCTGATGATGCAGCGAGAACGATGGCAGGAACGTTATTTACGTAACAATAATTAAATCGGTAGTCGTAATAGTTCTGCGCGTCTCAATCGATCGTCCCTGATAGCACTGACCCGAACTCGTCTCCGATTTCATCTTACTTCCGGTCAGATCGAGTCGAAAGTTTGATGATGCAGCGAGAACGACGGTGAGAGAATTATTTACGTAAGAAAGATGAAATCGGTGGTCTTAATGGTTCTAGGGGTCTCGATCGATCATCGCAGATAGCACTGACCAGAACTCGTCTTCGATTTCATCTTACATCCGGTCAGATCGAGTCGAGAAGTCTGATGACGCAGCGAGAACGATGGCAGGAACATTATTTACGTAACAAAGATTAAATCGGACGTCGTAATAGTTCTAGGGGTCTCAATCGATCATCCCTGATAGCACTGGACCGAACTCGTATCCGATTTCATCTTACTTCCGGTCAGGTCGAGTCGAGAAGTCTGATGATGCAGCGAGAACTATGGCAGGAACATTATTTACGTAACAAAGATGAAATCGGTAGTCGTAATAGTTCTAGGGGTCTCAATCGAACATCCCGGATAGCACTCATCCGAACTCGTCTCTGATTTCATCGTACTTCCGGACAGATCGAGTCGAGAAGTTTGATGATGCAGCGAGAACGACCGTGAGAGAATTATTTACGTAAGAAAGATGAAATCGGTGATCTTAATGGTTCTAGGGGTCTCGATCGATCATCCCCAATAGCACTGACCCGAACTCGTCTCTGATTTCATCGTACTTCCGGTCAGATCGAGTCGAGAAGTTTGATGATGCAGCGAGAACGACGGTGAGAGAATTATTTACGTAAGAAAGATGAAATCGGAAGTCTTAATGGTTCTAGGGGTCTCGATCGATCATCGCTGATAGCACTGACCCGAACTCGTCTCCGATTTCATCTTACATCCGGTCAGATCGAGTCGAGAAGTCTGATGACGCAGCGAGAACGATGGCAGGAACATTATTTACGTAACAAAGATTAAATCGGTAGTCGTAATAGTTCTAGGGGTCTCAATCGATCATCCCTGATAGCACTGACCCGAACCCGTCTCCGATTTCATCTTACTTCCGGTCAGATCGAGTCGAGAAGTCTGATGATGCAGCGAGAACGATGGCAGGAACATTATTTACGTAACAAAGATGAAATCGGTAGTCGTAACAGTTCTAGGGGTCTCGATCGATCATCCCTGATAGTACTCACCCGAACCCGTCTCTGATTTCATCGTACTTCCGGTCAGATCGAGTCGAGAAGATTGATGATCCACCGAGAACGACGGCGAGAGAATTATTTACGTAAGAAACATGAAATCGGTGGTCTGAATGGTTCTAGGGGTCTCGATCGATCATCACTGATAGCACTGACCCGAACTCGTCTCCGATTTCATCTTACATCCGGTCAGATCGAGTCGAGCAGTCTGATGACGCAGCGAGAACGATGGCAGGAACATTATTTACGTAACAAAGATTAAATCGGTCGTCGTAATAGTTGTAGGGGTCTCAATCGATCATCCCTGATAGCACTGACCCGAACTCGTCTCCGATTTCATCTTACTTCCGGTCAGATCGAGTCGAGAAGTCTGATGATGCAGCGAGAACGATGGCAGGATCATTATTTACGTAACAAAGATGAAATCGGTAGTCGTAATAGTTCTAGGGGTCTCGATCGATAATCCCTGATAGCACTCACCCGAACTCCTCTCTGATTTCATCGTACTTCCGGTCAGATCGAGTCGAGAAGTTTGATGATGCAGCGAGAACGACGGTGAGAGAATTATTTCGGTAAGAAAGATGAAATCGGTGATCTTAATGGTTCTAGGGGTCCCGATCGATCATCGCTGATAGCACTGACCCGAACTCGTCTCCGATTTCATCTTACATACGGTCAGATCGAGTCGAGAAGTCTGATGACGCAGCGAGAACGATGGCAGGAACATTATTTACGTAACAAAGATTAAATCGGTAGTCGTAATCGTTGTAGGGGTCTCAATCGATCATCCCTGATAGCACTGACTCGAACTCGTCTCCTATTTCATCTTACTTCCAGTCAGATCGAGGCGAGAAGTCTGATGATGCAGCGAGAACGATGGAAGGAACATTATTTACGTAACAAAGATGAAATCGGTAGTCGTAATCGTTCTAGGGGTCACGATCGATCATCCCTGATAGCACTCACCCGAACTCGTCTCTGATTTCACCGTACTTCCGGTCAGATCGAGTCAAGAAGTTTGATGATGCAGCGAGAACGACGGTGAGAGAATTATTTACGTAAGAAAGATGAAATCGGTGGTCTTAATGGTTCTAAGGGTCTCGATCGATCATCGCTGATAGCACTGACCCGAACTCGTCGCCGATTTCACGTTACATCCGGTCAGATCGAGTCGAGAAGTCTGATGACGCAGCGAGAACGATGGCAGGAACATTATTTACGTAACAATAATTAAATCGGTAGTCGTAATAGTTCTGCGCGTCTCAATCGATCATCCCTGATAGCACTGACCCGAACTCGTCTCCGATTTCATCTTACTTCCGGTCAGATCGAGTCGAGAAGTTTGATGATGCAGCGAGAACGACGGTGAGAGAATTATTTACGTAAGAAAGATGAAAGCTGTGGTCCTAATGGTTCTAGGGGTCTCGATCGATCATCGCTGATAGCACTGACCAGAACTCGTCTCCAATTTCATCTTACATCCGGTCAGATCGAGTCGAGAAGTCTGATGACGCAGCGAGAACGATGGCAGGAACATTATTTACGTAACAAAGATTAAATCGGCAGTCGTAATAGTTCTAGGGGTCTCGATCGATCATCGCTGATAGCACTGACCCGAACTCGTCTCCGATTTCATCTCACATCCGGTCAGATCGAGTCGAGAAGTCTGATGACGCAGCGAGAACGATGGCAGGAACATTATTTACGTAACAAAGATGAAATCGGTAGTCGTAACAGTTCTAGGGGTCTCGATCGATCATCCCAGATAGTACTCACCCGAACTCGTCTCTGATTTCATCGTACTTCCGGTCAGATCGAGTCGAGAAGATTGATGATGCACCGAGAACGACGGCGAGAGAATTATTTACGTAAGAAACATGAAATCGGTGGTCTTAATGGTTCTAGGGGTCTCGATCGATCATCACTGATAGCACTGACCCGAACTCGTCTCCGATTTCATCTTACATCCGGTCAGATCGAGTCGAGCATTCTGATGACGCAGCGAGAACGATGGCAGGAACATTATTTACGTAACAAAGATTAAATCGGTAGTCGTAATAGTTGTAGCGGTCTCAATCGATCATCCCTGATAGCACTGACCCGAACTCGTCTCCGATTCCATCTTACTTCCGGTCAGATCGAGTCGAGAAATCTGATGATGCAGCGAGAACGATGGCAGGAACATTATTTACGTAACAAAGATAAAAACGGTAGTCGTAATAGTTCTAGGGATCTCGATCGATCATCCCTGATAGCACTCACCCGAACTCCTCTCTGATTTCATCGTACTTCCGGTCAGATCGAGTCGAGAAGTTTGATGATGCAGCGAGAACGACGGTGAGAGAATTATTTCCGTAAGAAAGATGAAATCGATGGTCTTAATGGTTCTAGCGGTCTCGATCGATCATCGCTGATAGCACTGACCCGAACTCGTCTCCGATTTCATCTTACATTCGCCCAGATCGAGTCGAGAAGTCTGATGACGCAGCGAGAACGATGGCAGGAACATTATTTACGTAACAAAGATTAAATCGGTAGTCGTAATAGTTCTAGGAGTCTCAATCGATCATCCCTGATAGCACTGACTCGAACTCGTCTCCGATTTCATCTTACTTCCGGTCAGATCGAGTCGAGAAGTCTGATGATGCAGCGAGAACGATGGCAGGAACATTATTTACGTAAGAAAGATGAAATCGGTAGTCGTAATAGTTCTAGGGGTCTCAATCGATCATCCCTGATAGCACTCACCCGAACTCGTCTTTGATTTCATCGTACTTCCGGTCAGATCGAGTCGAGAAGTTTGATGATGCAGCGAGAACGACGGCGAGAGAATTATTTACGTAAAAAACATGAAATCGGTCGTCTTAATGGTTCTAGGGGTCTCGATCGATCATCACTGATAGCACTGACCCGACCTCGTCTCCGATTTCATCTTACATCCGGTCAGATCGAGTCGAGAAGTCTGATGACGCAGCGAGAACGATAGCAGGAACATTATTTACGTAACAAAGATTAAATCGGTAGTCGTAATAGTTGTAGGGGTCTCAATCGATCATCCCTGATAGCACTGACTCGAACTCGTCTCCGATTTCATCTTACTTCCGGTCAGATCGAGTCGAGAAGTCTGATGATGCAGCGAGTACGATGGCAGGAACATTATTTACGTAACAAAGATGAAATCGGTAGTCGTAATCGTTCTAGGGGTCACGATCGATCATCCCTGATAGCACTCACCCGAACTCGTCTCTGATTTCACCGTACTTCCGGTCAGATCGAGTCAAGAAGTTTGATGATGCAGCGAGAACGACGGTGAGAGAATTATTTACGTAAGAAAGATGAAATCGGTGGTCTTAATGGTTCTAAGGGTCTCGATCGATCATCGCTGATAGCACTGACCCGAACTCGTCGCCGATTTCACGTTACATCTGGTCAGATCGAGTCGAGAAGTCTGATGACGCAGCGAGAACGATGGCAGGAACATTATTTACGTAACAATAATTAAATCGGTAGTCGTAATAGTTCTGCGCGTCTCAATCGATCATCCCTGATAGCACTGACCCGAACTCGTCTCCGATTTCATCTTACTTCCGGTCAGATCGAGTCGAGAAGTTTGATGATGCAGCGAGAACGACGGTGAGAGAATTATTTACGTAAGAAAGATGAAATCTGTGGTCTTAATGGTTCTAGGGGTCTCGATCGATAATCGCTGATAGCACTGACCGGAACTCGTCTCCAATTTCATCTTACATCCGGTCAGATCGAGTCGAGAAGTCTGATGACGCAGCGAGAACGATGGCAGGAACATTATTTACGTAACAAAGATTAAATCGGCAGTCGTAATAGTTCTAGGGGTCTCAATCGATCATCCCTGATAGCACTGGACCGAACTCGTCTCCGATTTCATCTTACTTCCGGTCAGATCGAGTCGAGAAGTCTGATGATGCAGCGAGAACTATGGCAGGAACATTATTTACGTAACAAAGATGAAATCGGGAGTCGTAATAGTTCTAGGGGTCTCAATCGAACATCCCGGAAAGCACTCATCCGAACTCGTCTCTGATTTCATCGTACTTCCGGTCAGATCGAGTCGAGAAGTTTGATGATGCAGCGAGAAAGACGGTGAGAGAATTATTTACGTAAGAAAGATGAAATCGGTAGTCTTAATGGTTCTAGGGGTCTCGATCGATCATCGCTGATAGCACTGACCCGAACTCGTCTCCGATTTCATCTTACATCCGGTCAGATCGAGTCGAGAAGTCTGATGACGCAGCGAGAACGATGGCAGGAACATTATTTACGTAACAAAGATTAAATCGGTAGTCGTAATAGTTCTAGGGGTCTCAATCGATCATCCCTGATAGCACTGACCCGAACCCGTCTCCGATTTCATCTTACTTCCGGTCAGATCGAGTCGAGAAGTCTGATGATGCAGCGAGAACGATGGCAGGAACATTATTTACGTAACAAAGATGAAATCGGTAGTCGTAACAGTTCTAGGGGTCTCGATCGATCATCCCTGATAGTACTCACCCGAACCCGTCTCTGATTTCATCGTACTTCCGGTCAGATCGAGTCGAGAAGATTGATGATCCACCGAGAACGACGGCGAGAGAATTATTTACGTAAGAAACATGAAATCGGTGGTCTGAATGGTTCTAGGGGTCTCGATCGATCATCACTGATAGCACTGACCCGAACTCGTCTCCGATTTCATCTTACATCCGGTCAGATCGAGTCGAGCAGTCTGATGACGCAGCGAGAACGATGGCAGGAACATTATTTACGTAACAAAGATTAAATCGGTCGTCGTAATAGTTGTAGGGGTCTCAATCGATCATCCCTGATAGCACTGACCCGAACTCGTCTCCGATTTCATCTTACTTCCGGTCAGATCGAGTCGAGAAGTCTGATGACGCAGCGAGAACGATGGCAGGATCATTATTTACGTAACAAAGATGAAATCGGTAGTCGTAATAGTTCTAGGGGTCTCGATCGATAATCCCTGATAGCACTCACCCGAACTCCTCTCTGATTTCATCGTACTTCCGGTCAGATCGAGTCGAGAAGTTTGATGATGCAGCGAGAACGACGGTGAGAGAATTATTTCGGTATGAAAGATGAAATCGGTGGTCTTAATGGTTCTAGGGGTCCCGATCGATCATCGCTGATAGCACTGACCCGAACTCGTCTCCGATTTCATCTTACATACGGTCAGATCGAGTCGAGAAGTCTGATGACGCAGCGAGAACGATGGCAGGAACATTATTTACGTAACAAAGATTAAATCGGTAGTCGTAATAGTTGTAGGGGTCTCAATCGATCATCCCTGATAGCACTGACTCGAACTCGTCTCCTATTTCATCTTACTTCCAGTCAGATCGAGGCGAGAAGTCTGATGATGCAGCGAGAACGATGGAAGGAACATTATTTACGTAACAAAGATGAAATCGGTAGTCGTAATCGTTCTAGGGGTCACGATCGATCATCCCTGATAGCACTCACCCGAACTCGTCTCTGATTTCACCGTACTTCCGGTCAGATCGAGTCAAGAAGTTTGATGATGCAGCGAGAACGACGGTGAGAGAATTATTTACGTAAGAAAGATGAAATCGGTGGTCTTAATGGTTCTAAGGGTCTCGATCGATCATCGCTGATAGCACTGACCCGAACTCGTCGCCGATTTCACGTTACATCCGGTCAGATCGAGTCGAGAAGTCTGATGACGCAGCGAGAACGATGGCAGGAACATTATTTACGTAACAATAATTAAATCGGTAGTCGTAATAGTTCTGCGCGTCTCAATCGATCATCCCTGATAGCACTGACCCGAACTCGTCTCCGATTTCATCTTACTTCCGGTCAGATCGAGTCGAGAAGTTTGATGATGCAGCGAGAACGACGGTGAGAGAATTATTTACGTAAGAAAGATGAAAGCTGTGGTCTTAATGGTTCTAGGGGTCTCGATCGATCATCGCTGATAGCACTGACCAGAACTCGTCTCCAATTTCATCTTACATCCGGTCAGATCGAGTCGAGAAGTCTGATGACGCAGCGAGAACGATGGCAGGAACATTATTTACGTAACAAAGATTAAATCGGCAGTCGTAATAGTTCTAGGGGTCTCGATCGATCATCGCTGATAGCACTGACCCGAACTCGTCTCCGATTTCATCTCACATCCGGTCAGATCGAGTCGAGAAGTCTGATGACGCAGCGAGAACGATGGCAGGAACATTATTTACGTAACAAAGATGAAATCGGTAGTCGTAACAGTTCTAGGGGTCTCGATCGATCATCCCAGATAGTACTCACCCGAACTCGTCTCTGATTTCATCGTACTTCCGGTCAGATCGAGTCGAGAAGATTGATGATGCACCGAGAACGACGGCGAGAGAATTATTTACGTAAGAAACATGAAATCGGTGGTCTTAATGGTTCTAGGGGTCTCGATCGATCATCACTGATAGCACTGACCCGAACTCGTCTCCGATTTCATCTTACATCCGGTCAGATCGAGTCGAGCATTCTGATGACGCAGCGAGAACGATGGCAGGAACATTATTTACGTAACAAAGATTAAATCGGTAGTCGTAATAGTTGTAGCGGTCTCAATCGATCATCCCTGATAGCACTGACCCGAACTCGTCTCCGATTCCATCTTACTTCCGGTCAGATCGAGTCGAGAAATCTGATGATGCAGCGAGAACGATGGCAGGAACATTATTTACGTAACAAAGATAAAAACGGTAGTCGTAATAGTTCTAGGGATCTCGATCGATCATCCCTGATAGCACTCACCCGAACTCCTCTCTGATTTCATCGTACTTCCGGTCAGATCGAGTCGAGAAGTCTGATGACGCAGCGAGAACGATGGCAGGAACATTATTTACGTAACAAAGATTAAATCGGTAGTCGTAATAGTTCTAGGAGTCTCAATCGATCATCCCTGATAGCACTGACTCGAACTCGTCTCCGATTTCATCTTACTTCCGGTCAGATCGAGTCGAGAAGTCTGATGATGCAGCGAGAACGATGGCAGGAACATTATTTACGTAAGAAAGATGAAATCGGTAGTCGTAATAGTTCTAGGGGTCTCAATCGATCATCCCTGATAGCACTCACTCGAACTCGTCTTTGATTTCATCGTACTTCCGGTCAGATCGAGTCGAGAAGTTTGATGATGCAGCGAGAACGACGGCGAGAGAATTATTTACGTAAGAAACATGAAATCGGTCGTCTTAATGGTTCTAGGGGTCTCGATCGATCATCACTGATAGCACTGACCCGACCTCGTCTCCGATTTCATCTTACATCCGGTCAGATCGAGTCGAGAAGTCTGATGACGCAGCGAGAACGATGGCAGGAACATTATTTACGTAACAAAGATTAAATCGGTAGTCGTAATAGTTGTAGGGGCCTCAATCGATCATCCCTGATAGCACTGACTCGAACTCGTCTCCGATTTCATCTTACTTCCGGTCAGATCGAGTCGAGAAGTCTGATGATGCAGCGAGTACGATGGCAGGAACATTATTTACGTAACAAAAATGAAATCGGTAGTCGTAATCGTTCTAGGGGTCACGATCGATCATCCCTGATAGCACTCACCCGAACTCGTCTCTGATTTTACCGTACTTCCGGTCAGATCGAGTCAAGAAGTTTGATGATGCAGCGAGAACGACGGTGAGAGAATTATTTCCTTAAGAAAGATGAAATCGGTGGTCTTAATGGTTCTAAGGGTCTCGATCGATCATCGCTGATAGCACTGACCCGAACTCGTCGCCGATTTCACGTTACATCTGGTCAGATCGAGTCGAGAAGTCTGATGACGCAGCGAGAACGATGGCAGGAACATTATTTACGTAACAATAATTAAATCGGTAGTCGTAATAGTTCTGCGCGTCTCAATCGATCATCCCTGATAGCACTGACCCCAACTCGTCTCCGATTTCATCTTACTTCCGGTCAGATCGAGTCGAGAAGTTTGATGATGCAGCGAGAACGACGGTGAGAGAATTATTTACGTAAGAAAGATGAAATCTGTGGTCTTAATGGTTCTAGGGGTCTCGATCGATAATCGCTGATAGCACTGACCGGAACTCGTCTATAATTTCATCTTACATCCGGTCAGATCGAGTCGAGAAGTCTGATGACGCAGCGAGAACGATGGCAGGAACATTATTTACGTAACACAGATTAAATCGGCAGTCGTAATAGTTCTAGGGGTCTCAATCGATCATCCCTGATAGCACTGGACCGAACTCGTCTCCGATTTCATCTTACTTCCGGTCAGATCGAGTCGAGAAGTCTGATGATGCAGCGAGAACTATGGCAGGAACATTATTTACGTAACAAAGATGAAATCGGGAGTCGTAATAGTTCTAGGGGTCTCAATCGAACATCCCGGAAAGCACTCATCCGAACTCGTCTCTGATTTCATCGTACTTCCGGTCAGATCGAGTCGAGAAGTTTGATGATGCAGCGAGAACGACCGTGAGAGAATTATTTACGTAAGAAAGATGAAATCGGTGGTCTTAATGGTTCTAGGGGTCTCGATCGATCATCCCTAATAGCACTGACCCGAACTCGTCTCTGATTTCATCGTACTTCCGGTCAGATCGAGTCGAGAAGTTTGATGATGCAGCGAGAAAGACGGTGAGAGAATTATTTACGTAAGAAAGATGAAATCGGTAGTCTTAATGGTTCTAGGGGTCTCGATCGATCATCGCTGATAGCACTGACCCGAACTCGTCTCCGATTTCATCTTACATCCGGTCAGATCGAGTCGAGAAGTCTGATGACGCAGCGAGAACGATGGCAGGAACATTATTTACGTAACAAAGATTAAATCGGTAGTCGTAATAGTTCTAGGGGTCTCAATCGATCATCCCTGATAGCACTGACCCGAACCCGTCTCCGATTTCATCTTACTTCCGGTCAGATCGAGTCGAGAAGTCTGATGATGCAGCGAGAACGATGGGAGGAACATTATTTACGTAACAAAGATGAAATCGGTAGTCGTAACAGTTCTAGGGGTCTCGATCGATCATCCCAGATAGTACTCACCCGAACTCGTCTCTGATTTCATCGTACTTCCGGTCAGATCGAGTCGAGAAGATTGATGATCCACCGAGAACGACGGCGAGAGAATTATTTACGTAAGAAACATGAAATCGGTGGTCTGAATGGTTCTAGGGGTCTCGATCGATCATCACTGATAGCACTGACCCGAACTCGTCTCCGATTTCATCTTACATCCGGTCAGATCGAGTCGAGCAGTCTGATGACGCAGCGAGAACGATGGCAGGAACATTATTTACGTAACAAAGATTAAATCGGTCGTCGTAATAGTTGTAGGGGTCTCAATCGATCATCCCTGATAGCACTGACCCGAACTCGTCTCCGATTTCATCTTACTTCCGGTCAGATCGAGTCGAGAAGTCTGATGATGCAGCGAGAACGATGGCAGGATCATTATTTACGTAACAAAGATGAAATCGGTAGTCGTAATAGTTCTAGGGGTCTCGAGCGATCATCCCTGATAGCACTCACCCGAACTCCTCTCTGATTTCATCGTACTTCCGGTCAGATCGAGTCGAGAAGTTTGATGATGCAGCGAGAACGACGGTGAGAGAATTATTTACGTAAGAAAGATGAAATCGGTGGTCTGAATGGTTCTAGGGGTCTCGATCGATCATCACTGATAGCACTGACCCGAACTCGTCTCCGATTTCATCTTACATCCGGTCAGATCGAGTCGAGCAGTCTGATGACGCAGCGAGAACGATGGCAGGAACATTATTTACGTAACAAAGATTAAATCGGTCGTCGTAATAGTTGTAGGGGTCTCAATCGATCATCCCTGATAGCACTGACCCGAACTCTTCTCCGATTTCATCTTACTTCCGGTCAGATCGAGTCGAGAAGTCTGATGATGCAGCGAGAACGATGGAAGGAACATTATTTACGTAACAAAGATGAAATCGGTAGTCGTAATCGTTCTAGGGGTCACGATCGATCATCCCTGATAGCACTCACCCGAACTCGTCTCTGATTTCACCGTACTTCCGGTCACATCGAGTCAAGAAGTTTGGTGATGCAGCGAGAACGACGGTGAGAGAATTATTTACGTAAGAAAGATGAAATCGGTGGTCTTAATGGTTCTAAGGGTCTCGATCGATCATCGCTGATAGCACTGACCCGAACTCGTCGCCGATTTCACGTTACATCCGGTCAGATCGAGTCGAGAAGTCTGATGACGCAGCGAGAACGATGGCAGGAACATTATTTACGTAACAATAATTAAATCGGTAGTCGTAATAGTTCTGCGCGTCTCAATCGATCATCCCTGGTAGCACTGACCCGAACTCGTCTCCGATTTCATCTTACTTCCGGTCAGATCGAGTCGAGAAGTTTGATGATGCAGCGAGAACGACGGTGAGAGCATTATTTACGTAAGAAAGATGAAATCGGTGGTCTTAATGGTTCTAAGGGTCTCGATCGATCATCGCTGATAGCACTGACCCGAACTCGTCGCCGATTTCACGTTACATCCGGTCAGATCGAGTCGAGAAGTCTGATGACGCAGCGAGAACGATGGCAGGAACATTATTTACGTAACAATAATTAAATCGGTAGTCGTAATAGTTCTGCGCGTCTCAATCGATCATCCCTGATAGCACTGACCCGAACTCGTCTCCGATTTCATCTTACTTCCGGTCAGATCGAGTCGAGAAGTTTGATGATGCAGCGAGAACGACGGTGAGAGAATTATTTACGTAAGAAAGATGAAATCTGTGGTCTTAATGGTTCTAGGGGACTCGATCGATCATCGCTGATAGCACTGACCAGAACTCGTCTCCAATTTCATCTTACATCCGGTCAGATCGAGTCGAGAAGTCTGATGACGCAGCGAGAACGATGGCAGGAACATTATTTACGTAACAAAGATTAAATCGGCAGTCGTAATAGTTCTAGGGGTCTCGATCGATCATCGCTGATAGCACTGACCCGAACTCGTCTCCGATTTCATCTTACATCCGGTCAGATCGAGTCGAGAAGTCTGATGACGCAGCGAGAACGATGGCAGGAACATTATTTACGTAACAAAGATTAAATCGGTAGTCGTAATAGTTCTAGGGGTCTCAATCGATCATCCCTGATAGCACTGACCCGAACCCGTCTCCGATTTCATCTTACTTCCGGTCAGATCGAGTCGAGAAGTCTGATGATGCAGCGAGAACGATGGCAGGAACATTATTTACGTAACAAAGATGAAATCGGTAGTCGTAACAGTTCTAGGGGTCTCGATCGATCATCCCAGATAGTACTCACCCGAACTCGTCTCTGATTTCATCGTACTTCCGGTCAGATCGAGTCGAGAAGATTGATGATGCACCGAGAACGACGGCGAGAGAATTATTTACGTAAGAAACATGAAATCGGTGGTCTTAATGGTTCTAGGGGTCTCGATCGATCATCACTGATAGCACTGACCCAAACTCGTCTCCGATTTCATCTTACATCCGGTCAGATCGAGTCGAGCATTCTGATGACGCAGCGAGAACGATGGCAGGAACATTATTTACGTAACAAAGATTAAATCGGTAGTCGTAATAGTTGTAGCGGTCTCAGTCGATCATCCCTGATAGCACTGACCCGAACTCGGCTCCGATTCCATCTTACTTCCGGTCAGATCGAGTCGAGAAGTCTGATGATGCAGCGAGAACGATGGCAGGAACATTATTTACGTAACAAAGATGAAATCGGTAGTCGTAATAGTTCTAGGGATCTCGATCGATCATCCCTGATAGCACTCACCCGAACTCCTCTCTGATTTCATCGTACTTCCGGTCAGATCGAGTCGAGAAGTTTGATGATGCAGCGAGAACGACGGTGAGAGAATTATTTACGTAAGAAAGATGAAATCGGTGGTCTTAATGGTTCTAGCGGTCTCGATCGATCATCGCTGATAGCACTGACCCGAACTCGTCTCCGATTTCATCTTACATTCGCCCAGATCGAGTCGAGGAGTCTGATGACGCAGCGAGAACGATGGCAGGAACATTATTTACGTAACAAAGATTAAATCGGTAGTCGTAATAGTTCTAGGAGTCTCAATCGATCATCCCTGATAGCACTGACTCGAACTCGTCTCCGATTTCATCTTACTTCCGGTCAGATCGAGTCGAGAAGTCTGATGATGCAGCGAGAACGATGGCAGGAACATTATTTACGTAAGAAAGATGAAATCGGTAGTCGTAATAGTTCTAGGGGTCTCAATCGATCATCCCTGATAGCACTCACCCGAACTCGTCTCTGATTTCATCGTACTTCCGGTCAGATCGAGTCGAGAAGTTTGATGATGCAGCGAGAACGACGGCGAGAGAATTATTTACGTAAGAAACATGAAATCGGTCGTCTTAATGGTTCTAGGGGTCTCGATCGATCATCACTGATAGCACTGACCCGAACTCGTCTCCGATTTCATCTTACATCCGGTCAGATCGAGTCGAGAAGTCTGATGACGCAGCGAGAACGATGGCAGGAACATTATTTACGTAACAAAGATTAAATCGGTAGTCGTAATAGTTGTAGGGGTCTCAATCGATCATCCCTGATAGCACTGACTCGAACTCGTCTCCGATTTCATCTTACTTCCGGTCAGATCGAGTCGAGAAGTCTGATGATGCAGCGAGTACGATGGCAGGAACATTATTTACGTAACAAAGATGAAATCGGTAGTCGTAATAGTTCTAGGGGTCTCAATCGAACATCCCGGATAGCACTCATCCGAACTCGTCTCTGATTTCATCGTACTTCCGGTCAGATCGAGTCGAGAAGTTTGATGATGCAGCGAGAACGACCGTGAGAGAATTATTTACGTAAGAAAGATGAAATCGGTGGTCTTAATGGTTCTAGGGGTCTCGATCGATCATCCCCAATAGCACTGACCCGAACTCGTCTCTGATTTCATCGTACTTCCGGTCAGATCGAGTCGAGAAGTTTGATGATGCAGCGAGAACGACGGTGAGAGAATTATTTACGTAAGAAAGATGAAATCGGAAGTCTTAATGGTTCTAGGGGTCTCGATCGATCATCGCTGATAGCACTGACCCGAACTCGTCTCCGATTTCATCTTACATCCGGTCAGATCGAGTCGAGAAGTCTGATGACGCAGCGAGAACGATGGCAGGAACATTATTTACGTAACAAAGATTAAATCGGTAGTCGTAATAGTTCTAGGGGTCTCAATCGATCATCCCTGATAGCACTGACCCGAACCCGTCTCTGATTTCATCTTACTTCCGGTCAGATCGAGTCGAGAAGTCTGATGATGCAGCGAGAACGATGGCAGGAACATTATTTACGTAACAAAGATGAAATCGGTAGTCGTAACAGTTCTAGGGGTCTCGATCGATCATCCCTGATAGTACTCACCCGAACCCGTCTCTGATTTCATCGTACTTCCGGTCAGATCGAGTCGAGAAGCTTGATGATCCACCGAGAACGACGGCGAGAGAATTATTTAAGTAAGAAACATGAAATCGGTGGTCTGAATGGTTCTAGGGGTCTCGATCGATCATCACTGATAGCACTGACCCGAACTCGTCTCCGATTTCATCTTACATCCGGTCAGATCGAGTCGAGCAGTCTGATGACGCAGCGAGAACGATGGCAGGAACATTATTTACGTAACAAAGATTAAATCGGTCGTCGTAATAGTTGTAGGGGTCTCAATCGATCATCCCTGATAGCACTGACCCGAACTCGTCTCCGATTTCATCTTACTTCCGGTCAGATCGAGTCGAGAAGTCTGATGATGCAGCGAGAACGATGGCAGGATCATTATTTACGTAACAAAGATGAAATCGGTAGTCGTAATAGTTCTAGGGGTCTCGAGCGATCATCCCTGATAGCACTCACCCGAACTCCTCTCTGATTTCATCGTACTTCCGGTCAGATCGAGTCGAGAAGTTTGATGATGCAGCGAGAACGACGGTGAGAGAATTATTTACGTAAGAAAGATGAAATCGGTGGTCTTAATGGTTCTAGGGGTCCCGATCGATCATCGCTGATAGCACTGACCCGAACTCGTCTCCGATTTCATCTTACATACGGTCAGATCGAGTCGAGAAGTCTGATGACGCAGCGAGAACGATGGCAGGAACATTATTTACGTAACAAAGATTAAATCGGTAGTCGTAATAGTTGTAGGGGTCTCAATCGATCATCCCTGATAGCACTGACTCGAACTCGTCTCCGATTTCATCTTACTTCCAGTCAGATCGAGGCGAGAAGTCTGATGATGCAGCGAGAACGATGGAAGGAACATTATTTACGTAACAAAGATGAAATCGGTAGTCGTAATCGTTCTAGGGGTCACGATCGATCATCCCTGATAGCACTCACCCGAACTCGTCTCTGATTTCACCGTACTTCCGGTCAGATCGAGTCAAGAAGTTTGATGATGCAGCGAGAACGACGGTGAGAGAATTATTTACGTAAGAAAGATGAAATCGGTGGTCTTAATGGTTCTAAGGGTCTCGATCGATCATCGCTGATAGCACTGACCCGAACTCGTCGCCGATTTCACGTTACATCCGGTCAGATCGAGTCGAGAAGTCTGATGACGCAGCGAGAACGATGGCAGGAACATTATTTACGTAACAATAATTAAATCGGTAGTCGTAATAGTTCTGCGCGTCTCAATCGATCATCCCTGATAGCACCGACCCGAACTCGTCTCCGATTTCATCTTACTTCCGGTCAGATCGAGTCGAGAAGTTTGATGATGCAGCGAGAACGACGGTGAGAGAATTATTTACGTAAGAAAGATGAAATCTGTGGTCTTAATGGTTCTAGGGGTCTCGATCGATCATCGCTGATAGCACTGACCAGAACTCGTCTCCAATTTCATCTTACATCCGGTCAGATCGAGTCGAGAAGTCTGATGACGCAGCGAGAACGATGGCAGGAACATTATTTACGTAACAAAGATTAAATCGGCAGTCGTAATAGTTCTAGGGGTCTCGATCGATCATCGCTGATAGCACTGACCCGAACTCGTCTCCGATTTCATCTTACATCCGGTCAGATCGAGTCGAGAAGTCTGATGACGCAGCGCGAACGATGGCAGGAACATTATTTACGTAACAAAGATTAAATCGGTAGTCGTAATAGTTCTAGGGGTCTCAATCGATCATCCCTGATAGCACTGACCCGAACCCGTCTCCGATTTCATCTTACTTCCGGTCAGATCGAGTCGAGAAGTCTGATGATGCAGCGAGAACGATGGCAGGAACATTATTTACGTAACAAAGATGAAATCGGTAGTCGTAACAGTTCTAGGGGTCTCGATCGATCATCCCAGATAGTACTCACCCGAACTCGTCTCTGATTTCATCGTACTTCCGGTCAGATCGAGTCGAGAAGATTGATGATGCACCGAGAACGACGGCGAGAGAATTATTTACGTAAGAAACATGAAATCGGTGGTCTTAATGGTTCTAGGGGTCTCGATCGATCATCACTGATAGCACTGACCCAAACTCGTCTCCGATTTCATCTTACATCCGGTCAGATCGAGTCGAGCATTTTGATGACGCAGCGAGAACGATGGCAGGAACCTTATTTACGTAACAAAGATTAAATCGGTAGTCGTAATAGTTGTAGCGGTCTCAGTCGATCATCCCTGATAGCACTGACCCGAACTCGTCTCCGATTCCATCTTACTTCCGGTCAGATCGAGTCGAGAAGTCTGATGATGCAGCGAGAACGATGGCAGGAACATTATTTACGTAACAAAGATGAAATCGGTAGTCGTAATAGTTCTAGGGATCTCGATCGATCATCCCTGATAGCACTCACCGGAACTCCTCTCTGATTTCATCGTACTTCCGGTCAGATCGAGTCGAGAAGTTTGATGATGCAGCGAGAACGACGGTGAGAGAATTATTTACGTAAGAAAGATGAAATCGGTGGTCTTAATGGTTCTAGCGGTCTCGATCGATCATCGCTGATAGTACTGACCCGAACTCGTCTCCGATTTCATCTTACATTCGCCCAGATCGAGTCGAGAAGTCTGATGACGCAGCGAGAACGATGGCAGGAACATTATTTACGTAACAAAGATTAAATCGGTAGTCGTAATAGTTCTAGGAGTCTCAATCGATCATCCCTGATAGCACTGACTCGAACTCGTCTCCGATTTCATCTTACTTCCGGTCAGATCGAGTCGAGAAGTCTGATGATGCAGCGAGAACGATGGCAGGAACATTATTTACGTAAGAAAGATGAAATCGGTAGTCGTAATAGTTCTAGGGGTCTCAATCGATCATCCCTGATAGCACTCAGCCGAACTCGTCTCTGATTTCATCGTACTTCCGGTCAGATCGAGTCGAGAAGTTTGATGATGCAGCGAGAACGACGGCGAGAGAATTATTTACGTAAGAAACATGAAATCGGTCGTCTTAATGGTTCTAGGGGTCTCGATCGATCATCACTGATAGCACTGACCCGAACTCGTCTCCGATTTCATCTTACATCCGGTCAGATCGAGTCGAGAAGTCTGATGACGCAGCGAGAACGATGACAGGAACATTATTTACGTAACAAAGATGAAATCGGTAGTCGTAATAGTTCTAGGGGTCTCAATCGATCATTCCTGATAGCACTCACCCGAACTCGTCTCCGATTTCATCTTACTTCCAGTCAGATCGAGGCGAGAAGTCTGATGATGCAGCGAGAACGATGGAAGGAACATTATTTACGTAACAAAGATGAAATCGGTAGTCGTAATCGTTCTAGGGGTCACGATCGATCATCCCTGATAGCACTCACCCGAACTCGTCTCTGATTTCACCGTACTTCCGGTCAGATCGAGTCAAGAAGTTTGATGATGCAGCGAGAACGACGGTGAGAGAATTATTTACGTAAGAAAGATGAAATCGGTGGTCTTAATGGTTCTAAGGGTCTCGATCGATCATCGCTGATAGCACTGACCCGAACTCGTCGCCGATTTCACGTTACATCCGGTCAGATCGAGTCGAGAAGTCTGATGACGCAGCGAGAACGATGGCAGGAACATTATTTACGTAACAATAATTAAATCGGTAGTCGTAATAGTTCTGCGCGTCTCAATCGATCATCCCTGATAGCACTGACCCGGACTCGTCTCCGATTTCATCTTACTTCCGGTCAGATCGAGTCGAGAAGTTTGATGATGCAGCGAGAACGACGGTGAGAGAATTATTTACGTAAGAAAGTTGAAATCTGTGGTCTTAATGGTTCTAGGGGTCTCGATCGATCATCGCTGATAGCACTGACCAGAACTCGTCTCCAATTTCATCTTACATCCGGTCAGATCGAGTCGAGAAGTCTGATGACGCAGCGAGAACGATGGCAGGAACATTATTTACGTAACAAAGATTAAATCGGCAGTCGTAATAGTTCTAGGGGTCTCAATCGATCATCCCTGATAGCACTGGACCGAACTCGTCTCCGATTTCATCTTACTTCCGGTCAGATCGAGTCGAGAAGTCTGATGATGCAGCGAGAACTATGGCAGGAACATTATTTACGTAACAAAGATGAAATCGGGAGTCGTAATAGTTCTAGGGGTCTCAATCGAACATCCCGGAAAGCACTCATCCGAACTCGTCTCTTATTTCATCGTACTTCCGGTCAGATCGAGTCGAGAAGTTTGATGATGCAGCGAGAACGACCGTGAGAGAATTATTTACGTAAGAAAGATGAAATCGGTGGTCTTAATGGTTCTAGGGGTCTCGATCGATCATCGCTGATAGCACTGACCAGAACTCGTCTCCAATTTCATCTTACATCCGGTCAGATCGAGTCGAGAAGTGTGATGACGCAGCGAGAACGATGGCAGGAACATTATTTACGTAACAAAGATTAAATCGGCAGTCGTAATAGTTCTAGGGGTCTCGATCGATCATCGCTGATAGCACTGACCCGAACTCGTCTCCGATTTCATCTTACATCCGGTCAGATCGAGTCGAGAAGTCTGATGACGCAGCGCGAACGATGGCAGGAACATTATTTACGTAACAAAGATTAAATCGGTAGTCGTAATAGTTCTAGGGGTCTCAATCGATCATCCCTGATAGCACTGACCCGAACCCGTCTCCGATTTCATCTTACTTCCGGTCAGATCGAGTCGAGAAGTCTGATGATGCAGCGAGAACGATGGCAGGAACATTATTTACGTAACAAAGATGAAATCGGTAGTCGTAACAGTTCTAGGGGTCTCGATCGATCATCCCAGATAGTACTCACCCGAACTCGTCTCTGATTTCATCGTACTTCCGGTCAGATCGAGTCGAGAAGATTGATGATGCACCGAGAACGACGGCGAGAGAATTATTTACGTAAGAAACATGAAATCGGTGGTCTTAATGGTTCTAGGGGTCTCGATCGATCATCACTGATAGCACTGACCCAAACTCGTCTCCGATTTCATCTTACATCCGGTCAGATCGAGTCGAGCATTTTGATGACGCAGCGAGAACGATGGCAGGAACCTTATTTACGTAACAAAGATTAAATCGGTAGTCGTAATAGTTGTAGCGGTCTCAGTCGATCATCCCTGATAGCACTGACCCGAACTCGTCTCCGATTCCATCTTACTTCCGGTCAGATCGAGTCGAGAAGTCTGATGATGCAGCGAGAACGATGGCAGGAACATTATTTACGTAACAAAGATGAAATCGGTAGTCGTAATAGTTCTAGGGATCTCGATCGATCATCCCTGATAGCACTCACCGGAACTCCTCTCTGATTTCATCGTACTTCCGGTCAGATCGAGTCGAGAAGTTTGATGATGCAGCGAGAACGACGGTGAGAGAATTATTTACGTAAGAAAGATGAAATCGGTGGTCTTAATGGTTCTAGCGGTCTCGATCGATCATCGCTGATAGCACTGACCCGAACTCGTCTCCGATTTCATCTTACATTCGCCCAGATCGAGTCGAGAAGTCTGATGATGCAGCGAGAACGATGGCAGGAACATTATTTACGTAAGAAAGATGAAATCGGTAGTCGTAATAGTTCTAGGGGTCTCAATCGATCATCCCTGATAGCACTCAGCCGAACTCGTCTCTGATTTCATCGTACTTCCGGTCAGATCGAGTCGAGAAGTTTGATGATGCAGCGAGAACGACGGCGAGAGAATTATTTACGTAAGAAACATGAAATCGGTCGTCTTAATGGTTCTAGGGGTCTCGATCGATCATCACTGATAGCACTGACCCGAACTCGTCTCCGATTTCATCTTACATCCGGTCAGATCGAGTCGAGAAGTCTGATGACGCAGCGAGAACGATGACAGGAACATTATTTACGTAACAAAGATGAAATCGGTAGTCGTAATAGTTCTAGGGGTCTCAATCGATCATTCCTGATAGCACTCACCCGAACTCGTCTCCGATTTCATCTTACTTCCAGTCAGATCGAGGCGAGAAGTCTGATGATGCAGCGAGAACGATGGAAGGAACATTATTTACGTAACAAAGATGAAATCGGTAGTCGTAATCGTTCTAGGGGTCACGATCGATCATCCCTGATAGCACTCACCCGAACTCGTCTCTGATTTCACCGTACTTCCGGTCAGATCGAGTCAAGAAGTTTGATGATGCAGCGAGAACGACGGTGAGAGAATTATTTACGTAAGAAAGATGAAATCGGTGGTCTTAATGGTTCTAAGGGTCTCGATCGATCATCGCTGATAGCACTGACCCGAACTCGTCGCCGATTTCACGTTACATCCGGTCAGATCGAGTCGAGAAGTCTGATGACGCAGCGAGAACGATGGCAGGAACATTATTTACGTAACAATAATTAAATCGGTAGTCGTAATAGTTCTGCGCGTCTCAATCGATCATCCCTGATAGCACTGACCCGGACTCGTCTCCGATTTCATCTTACTTCCGGTCAGATCGAGTCGAGAAGTTTGATGATGCAGCGAGAACGACGGTGAGAGAATTATTTACGTAAGAAAGTTGAAATCTGTGGTCTTAATGGTTCTAGGGGTCTCGATCGATCATCGCTGATAGCACTGACCAGAACTCGTCTCCAATTTCATCTTACATCCGGTCAGATCGAGTCGAGAAGTCTGATGACGCAGCGAGAACGATGGCAGGAACATTATTTACGTAACAAAGATTAAATCGGCAGTCGTAATAGTTCTAGGGGTCTCAATCGATCATCCCTGATAGCACTGGACCGAACTCGTCTCCGATTTCATCTTACTTCCGGTCAGATCGAGTCGAGAAGTCTGATGATGCAGCGAGAACTATGGCAGGAACATTATTTACGTAACAAAGATGAAATCGGGAGTCGTAATAGTTCTAGGGGTCTCAATCGAACATCCCGGAAAGCACTCATCCGAACTCGTCTCTTATTTCATCGTACTTCCGGTCAGATCGAGTCGAGAAGTTTGATGATGCAGCGAGAACGACCGTGAGAGAATTATTTACGTAAGAAAGATGAAATCGGTGGTCTTAATGGTTCTAGGGGTCTCGATCGATCATCCCTAATAGCACTGACCCGAACTCGTCTCTGATTTCATCGTACTTCCGGTCAGATCGAGTCGAGAAGTTTGATGATGCAGCGAGAAAGACTGTGAGAGAATTATTTACGTAAGAAAGATGAAATCGGTAGTCTTAATGGTTCTAGGGGTCTCGATCGATCATCGCTGATAGCACTGACCCGAACTCGTCTCCAATTTCATCTTACATCCGGTCAGATCGAGTCGAGAAGTCTGATGACGCAGCGAGAACGATGGCAGGAACATTATTTACGTAACAAAGATTAAATCGGTAGTCGTAATAGTTCTAGGGGTCTCAATCGATCATCCCTGATAGCACTGACCCGAACCCGTCTCCGAATTCATCTTACTTCCGGTCAGATCGAGTCGAGAAGTCTGATGATGCAGCGAGAACGATGGCAGGAACATTATTTACGTAACAAAGATGAAATCGGTAGTCGTAACAGTTCTAGGGGTCTCGATCGATCATCCCAGATAGTACTCACCCGAACTCGTCTCTGATTTCATCGTACTTCCGGTCAGATCGAGTCGAGAAGATTGATGATCCACCGAGAACGACGGCGAGAGAATTATTTACGTAAGAAACATGAAATCGGTGGTCTGAATGGTTCTAGGGGTCTCGATCGATCATCACTGATAGCACTGACCCGAACTCGTCTCCGATTTCATCTTACATCCGGTCAGATCGAGTCGAGCAGTCTGATGACGCAGCGAGAACGATGGCAGGAACATTATTTACGTAACAAAGATTAAATCGGTCGTCGTAATAGTTGTAGGGGTCTCAATCGATCATCCCTGATAGCACTGACCCGAACTCGTCTCCGATTTCATCTTACTTCCGGTCAGATCGAGTCGAGAAGTCTGATGATGCAGCGAGAACGATGGCAGGAACATTATTTACGTAACAAAGATGAAATCGGTAGTCGTAATAGTTCTAGGGGTCTCGATCGATCATGCCTGATAGCACTCACCCGAACTCGTCTCTGATTTCACCGTACTTCCGGTCAGATCGAGTCAAGAAGTTTGATGATGCAGCGAGAACGACGGTGAGAGAATTATTTACGTAAGAAAGATGAAATCGGTGGTCTTAATGGTTCTAAGGGTCTCGATCGATCATCGCTGATAGCACTGACCCGAACTCGTCGCCGATTTCACGTTACATCCGGTCAGATCGAGTCGAGAAGTCTGATGACGCAGCGAGAACGATGGCAGGAACATTATTTACGTAACAATAATTAAATCGGTAGTCGTAATAGTTCTGCGCGTCTCAATCGATCATCCCTGATAGCACTGACCCGGACTCGTCTCCGATTTCATCTTACTTCCGGTCAGATCGAGTCGAGAAGTTTGATGATGCAGCGAGAACGACGGTGAGAGAATTATTTACGTAAGAAAGATGAAATCTGTGGTCTTAATGGTTCTAGGGGTCTCGATCGATCATCGCTGATAGCACTGACCAGAACTCGTCTCCAATTTCATCTTACATCCGGTCAGATCGAGTCGAGAAGTCTGATGACGCAGCGAGAACGATGGCAGGAACATTATTTACGTAACAAAGATTAAATCGGCAGTCGTAATAGTTCTAGGGGTCTCAATCGATCATCCCTGATAGCACTGGACCGAACTCGTCTCCGATTTCATCTTACTTCCGGTCAGATCGAGTCGAGAAGTCTGATGATGCAGCGAGAACTATGGCAGGAACATTATTTACGTAACAAAGATGAAATCGGGAGTCGTAATAGTTCTAGGGGTCTCAATCGAACATCCCGGAAAGCACTCATCCGAACTCGTCTCTGATTTCATCGTACTTCCGGTCAGATCGAGTCGAGAAGTTTGATGATGCAGCGAGAACGACCGTGAGAGAATTATTTACGTAAGAAAGATGAAATCGGTGGTCTTAATGGTTCTAGGGGTCTCGATCGATCATCCCTAATAGCACTGACCCGAACTCGTCTCTGATTTCATCGTACTTCCGGTCAGATCGAGTCGAGAAGTTTGATGATGCAGCGAGAAAGACGGTGAGAGAATTATTTACGTAAGAAAGATGAAATCGGTAGTCTTAATGGTTCTAGGGGTCTCGATCGATCATCGCTGATAGCACTGACCCGAACTCGTCTCCGATTTCATCTTACATCCGGTCAGATCGAGTCGAGAAGTCTGATGACGCAGCGAGAACGATGGCAGGAACATTATTTACGTAACAAAGATTAAATCGGTAGTCGTAATAGTTCTAGGGGTCTCAATCGATCATCCCTGATAGCACTGACCCGAACCCGTCTCCGATTTCATCTTACTTCCGGTCAGATCGAGTCGAGAAGTCTGATGATGCAGCGAGAACGATGGCAGGAACATTATTTACGTAACAAAGATGAAATCGGTAGTCGTAACAGTTCTAGGGGTCTCGATCGATCATCCCAGATAGTACTCACCCGAACTCGTCTCTGATTTCATCGTACTTCCGGTCAGATCGAGTCGAGAAGATTGATGATCCACCGAGAACGACGGCGAGAGAATTATTTACGTAAGAAACATGAAATCGGTGGTCTGAATGGTTCTAGGGGTCTCGATCGATCATCGCTGATAGCACTGACCCGAACTCGTCGCCGATTTCACGTTACATCCGGTCAGATCGAGTCGAGAAGTCTGATGACGCAGCGAGAACGATGGCAGGAACATTATTTACGTAACAATAATTAAATCGGTAGTCGTAATAGTTCTGCGCGTCTCAATCGATCATCCCTGATAGCACTGACCCGGACTCATCTCCGATTTCATCTTACTTCCGGTCAGATCGAGTCGAGAAGTCTGATGATGCAGCGAGAACTATGGCAGGAACATTATTTACGTAACAAAGATGAAATCGGGAGTCGTAATAGTTCTAGGGGTCTCAATCGAACATCCCGGAAAGCACTCATCCGTACTCGTCTCTTATTTCATCGTACTTCCGGTCAGATCGAGTCGAGAAGTTTGATGATGCAGCGAGAACGACCGTGAGAGAATTATTTACGTAAGAAAGATGAAATCGGTGGTCTTAATGGTTCTAGGGGTCTCGATCGATCATCCCTAATAGCACTGACCCGAACTCGTCTCTGATTTCATCGTACTTCCGGTCAGATCGAGTCGAGAAGTTTGATGATGCAGCGAGAAAGACGGTGAGAGAATTATTTACGTAAGAAAGATGAAATCGGTAGTCTTAATGGTTCTAGGGGTCTCGATCGATCATCGCTGATAGCACTGACCCGAACTCGTCTCCAATTTCATCTTACATCCGGTCAGATCGAGTCGAGAAGTCTGATGACGCAGCGAGAACGATGGCAGGAACATTATTTACGTAACAAAGATTAAATCGGTAGTCGTAATAGTTCTAGGGGTCTCAATCGATCATCCCTGATAGCACTGACCCGAACCCGTCTCCGATTTCATCTTACTTCCGGTCAGATCGAGTCGAGAAGTCTGATGATGCAGCGAGAACGATGGCAGGAACATTATTTACGTAACAAAGATGAAATCGGTAGTCGTAACAGTTCTAGGGGTCTCGATCGATCATCCCAGATAGTACTCACCCGAACTCGTCTCTGATTTCATCGTACTTCCGGTCAGATCGAGTCGAGAAGATTGATGATCCACCGAGAACGACGGCGAGAGAATTATTTACGTAAGAAACATGAAATCGGTGGTCTGAATGGTTCTAGGGGTCTCGATCGATCATCACTGATAGCACTGACCCGAACTCGTCTCCGATTTCATCTTACATCCGGTCAGATCGAGTCGAGCAGTCTGATGACGCAGCGAGAACGATGGCAGGAACATTATTTACGTAACAAAGATTAAATCGGTCGTCGTAATAGTTGTAGGGGTCTCAATCGATCATCCCTGATAGCACTGACCCGAACTCGTCTCCGATTTCATCTTACTTCCGGTCAGATCGAGTCGAGAAGTCTGATGATGCAGCGAGAACGATGGCAGGAACATTATTTACGTAACAAAGATGAAATCGGTAGTCGTAATAGTTCTAGGGGTCTCGATCGATCATCCCTGATAGCACTCACCCGAACTCGTCTCTGATTTCACCGTACTTCCGGTCAGATCGAGTCAAGAAGTTTGATGATGCAGCGAGAACGACGGTGAGAGAATCATTTACGTAAGAAAGATGAAATCGGTGGTCTTAATGGTTCTAAGGGTCTCGATCGATCATCGCTGATAGCACTGACCCGAACTCGTCGCCGATTTCACGTTACATCCGGTCAGATCGAGTCGAGAAGTCTGATGACGCAGCGAGAACGATGGCAGGAACATTATTTACGTAACAATAATTAAATCGGTAGTCGTAATAGTTCTGCGCGTCTCAATCGATCATCCCTGATAGCACTGACCCGGACTCGTCTCCGATTTCATCTTACTTCCGGTCAGATCGAGTCGAGAAGTTTGATGATGCAGCGAGAACGACGGTGAGAGAATTATTTACGTAAGAAAGATGAAATCTGTGGTCTTAATGGTTCTAGGGGTCTCGATCGATCATCGCTGATAGCACTGACCAGAACTCGTCTCCAATTTCATCTTACATCCGGTCAGATCGAGTCGAGAAGTCTGATGACGCAGCGAGAACGATGGCAGGAACATTATTTACGTAACAGAGATTAAATCGGCAGCCGTAATAGTTCTAGGGGTCTCAATCGATCATCCCTGATAGCACTGGACCGAACTCGTCTCCGATTTCATCTTACTTCCGGTCAGATCGAGTCGAGAAGTCTGATGATGCAGCGAGAACTATGGCAGGAACATTATTTACGTAACAAAGATGAAATCGGGAGTCGTAATAGTTCTAGGGGTCTCAATCGAACACCCCGGAAAGCACTCATCCGAACTCGTCTCTGATTTCATCGTACTTCCGGTCAGATCGAGTCGAGAAGTTTGATGATGCAGCGAGAACGACCGTGAGAGAATTATTTACGTAAGAAAGATGAAATCGGTGGTCTTAATGGTTCTAGGGGTCTCGATCGATCATCCCTAATAGCACTGACCCGAACTCGTCTCTGATTTCATCGTACTTCCGGTCAGATCGAGTCGAGAAGTTTGATGATGCAGCGAGAAAGACGGTGAGAGAATTATTTACGTAAGAAAGATGAAATCGGTAGTCTTAATGGTTCTAGGGGTCTCGATCGATCATCGCTGATAGCACTGACCCGAACTCGTCTCCGATTTCATCTTACATCCGGTCAGATCGAGTCGAGAAGTCTGATGACGCAGCGAGAACGATGGCAGGAACATTATTTACGTAACAAAGATTAAATCGGTAGTCGTAATAGTTCTAGGGGTCTCAATCGATCATCCCTGATAGCACTGACCCGAACCCGTCTCCGATTTCATCTTACTTCCGGTCAGATCGAGTCGAGAAGTCTGATGATGCAGCGAGAACGATGGCAGGAACATTATTTACGTAACAAAGATGAAATCGGTAGTCGTAACAGTTCTAGGGGTCTCGATCGATCATCCCAGATAGTACTCACCCGAACTCGTCTCTGATTTCATCGTACTTCCGGTCAGATCGAGTCGAGAAGATTGATGATCCACCGAGAACGACGGCGAGAGAATTATTTACGTAAGAAACATGAAATCGGTGGTCTGAATGGTTCTAGGGGTCTCGATCGATCATCACTGATAGCACTGCCCCGAACTCGTCTCCGATTTCATCTTACATCCGGTCAGATCGAGTCGAGCAGTCTGATGACGCAGCGAGAACGATGGCAGGAACATTATTTACGTAACAAAGATTAAATCGGTCGTCGTAATAGTTGTAGGGGTCTCAATCGATCATCCCTGATAGCGCTGACCCGAACTCGTCTCCGATTTCATCTTACTTCCGGTCAGATCGAGTCGAGAAGTCTGATGATGCAGCGAGAACGATGGCAGGAACATTATTTACGTAACAAAGATGAAATCGGTAGTCGTAATAGTTCTAGGGGTCTCGATCGATCATCCCTGATAGCACTCACCCGAACTCCTCTCTGATTTCATCGTACTTCCGGTCAGATCGAGTCGAGAAGTTTGATGATGCAGCGAGAACGACGGTGAGAGAATTATTTACGTAAGAAAGATGAAATCGGTGGTCTTAATGGTTCTAGGGGTCCCGATCGATCATCGCTGATAGCACTGACCCGAACTCGTCTCCGATTTCATCTTACATACGGTCAGATCGAGTCGAGAAGTCTGATGACGCAGCGAGAACGATGGCAGGAACATTATTTACGTAACAAAGATTAAATCGGTAGTCGTAATAGTTGTAGGGGTCTCAATCGATCATCCCTGATAGCACTGACTCGAACTCGTCTCCGATTTCATCTTACTTCCAGTCAGATCGAGGCGAGAAGTCTGATGATGCAGCGAGAACGATGGAAGGAACATTATTTACGTAACAAAGATGAAATCGGTAGTCGTAATCGTTCTAGGGGCACGATCGATCATCCCTGATAGCACTCACCCGAACTCGTCTCTGATTTCACCGTACTTCCGGTCAGATCGAGTCAAGAAGTTTGGTGATGCAGCGAGAACGACGGTGAGAGAATTATTTACGTAAGAAAGATGAAATCGGTGGTCTTAATGGTTCTAAGGGTCTCGATCGATCATCGCTGATAGCACTGACCCGAACTCGTCGCCGATTTCACGTTACATCCGGTCAGATCGAGTCGAGAAGTCTGATGACGCAGCGAGAACGATGGCAGGAACATTATTTACGTAACAATAATTAAATCGGTAGTCGTAATAGTTCTGCGCGTCTCAATCGATCATCCCTGATAGCACTGACCCGAACTCGTCTCCGATTTCATCTTACTTCCGGTCAGATCGAGTCGAGAAGTTTGATGATGCAGCGAGAACGACGGTGAGAGAATTATTTACGTAAGAAAGATGAAATCTGTGGTCTTAATGGTTCTAGGGGTCTCGATCGATCATCGCTGATAGCACTGACCAGAACTCGTCTCCAATTTCATCTTACATCCGGTCAGATCGAGTCGAGAAGTCTGATGACGCAGCGAGAACGATGGCAGGAACATTATTTACGTAACAAAGATTAAATCGGCAGTCGTAATAGTTCTAGGGGTCTCGATCGATCATCACTGATAGCACTGACCCGAACTCGTCTCCGATTTCATCTTACATCCGGTCAGATCGAGTCGAGAAGTCTGATGACGCAGCGAGAACGATGGCAGGAACATTATTTACGTAACAAAGATTAAATCGGTAGTCGTAATAGTTCTAGGGGTCTCAATCGATCATCCCTGATAGCACTGACCCGAACCCGTCTCCGATTTCATCTTACTTCCGGTCAGATCGAGTCGAGAAGTCTGATGATGCAGCGAGAACGATGGCAGGAACATTATTTACGTAACAAAGATGAAATCGGTAGTCGTAACAGTTCTAGGGGTCTCGATCGATCATCCCAGATAGTACTCACCCGAACTCGTCTCTGATTTCATCGTACTTCCGGTCAGATCAAGTCGAGAAGATTGATGATGCACCGAGAACGACGGCGAGAGAATTATTTACGTAAGAAACATGAAATCGGTGGTCTTAATGGTTCTAGGGGTCTCGATCGATCATCACTGATAGCACTGACCCAAACTCGTCTCCGATTTCATCTTACATCCGGTCAGATCGAGTCGAGCATTCTGATGACGCAGCGAGAACGATGGCAGGAACATTATTTACGTAACAAAGATTAAATCGGTAGTCGTAATAGTTGTAGCGGTCTCAGTCGATCATCCCTGATAGCACTGACCCGAACTCGTCTCCGATTCCATCTTACTTCCGGTCAGATCGAGTCGAGAAGTCTGATGATGCAGCGAGAACGATGGCAGGAACATTATTTACGTAACAAAGATGAAATCGGTAGTCGTAATAGTTCTAGGGATCTCGATCGATCATCCCTGATAGCACTCACCCGAACTCCTCTCTGATTTCATCGTACTTCCGGTCAGATCGAGTCGAGAAGTTTGATGATGCAGCGAGAACGACGGTGAGAGAATTATTTACGTAAGAAAGATGAAATCGGTGGTCTTAATGGTTCTAGCGGTCTCGATCGATCATCGCTGATAGCACTGACCCGAACTCGTCTCCGATTTCATCTTACATTCGCCCAGATCGAGTCGAGAAGTCTGATGACGCAGCGAGAACGATGGCAGGAACATTATTTACGTAACAAAGATTAAATCGGTAGTCGTAATAGTTCTAGGAGTCTCAATCGATCATCCCTGATAGCACTGACTCGAACTCGTCTCCGATTTCATCTTACTTCCGGTCAGATCGATTCGGGAAGTCTGATGATGCAGCGAGAACGATGGCAGGAACATTATTTACGTAAGAAAGATGAAACCGGTAGTCGTAATAGTTCTAGGGGTCTCAATCGATCATCCCTGATAGCACTCACCCGAACTCGTCTCTGATTTCATCGTACTTCCGGTCAGATCGAGTCGAGAAGTTTGATGATGCAGCGAGAACGACGGCGAGAGAATTATTTACGTAAGAAACATGAAATCGGTCGTCTTAATGGTTCTAGGGGTCTCGATCGATCATCACTGATAGCACTGACCCGAACTCGTCTCCGATTTCATCTTACATCCGGTCAGATCGAGTCGAGAAGTCTGATGACGCAGCGAGAACGATGGCAGGAACATTATTTACGTAACAAAGATTAAATCGGTAGTCGTAATAGTTGTAGGGGTCTCAATCGATCATCCCTGATAGCACTGACTCGAACTCGTCTCCGATTTCATCTTACTTCCGGTCAGATCGAGTCGAGAAGTCTGATGATGCAGCGAGTACGATGGCAGGAACATTATTTACGTAACAAAGATGAAATCGGTAGTCGTAATAGTTCTAGGGGTCTCAATCGATCATCCCTGATAGCACTCACCCGAACTCGTCTCCGATTTCATCTTACTTCCAGTCAGATCGAGGCGAGAAGTCTGATGATGCAGCGAGAACGATGGAAGGAACATTATTTACGTAACAAAGATGAAATCGGTAGTCGTAATCGTTCTAGGGGTCACGATCGATCATCCCTGATAGCACTCACCCGAACTCGTCTCTGATTTCACCGTACTTCCGGTCAGATCGAGTCAAGAAGTTTGATGATGCAGCGAGAACGACGGTGAGAGAATTATTTACGTAAGAAAGATGAAATCGGTGGTCTTAATGGTTCTAAGGGTCTCGATCGATCATCGCTGATAGCACTGACCCGAACTCGTCGCCGATTTCACGTTACATCCGGTCAGATCGAGTCGAGAAGTCTGATGACGCAGCGAGAACGATGGCAGGAACATTATTTACGTAACAATAATTAAATCGGTAGTCGTAATAGTTCTGCGCGTCTCAATCGATCATCCCTGATAGCACTGACCCGAACTCGTCTCCGATTTCATCTTACTTCCGGTCAGATCGAGTCGAGAAGTTTGATGATGCAGCGAGAACGACGGTGAGAGAATTATTTACGTAAGAAAGATGAAATCTGTGGTCTTAATGGTTCTAGGGGTCTCGATCGATCATCGCTGATAGCACTGACCAGAACTCGTCTCCAATTTCATCTTACATCCGGTCAGATCGAGTCGAGAAGTCTGATGACGCAGCGAGAACGATGGAAGGAACATTATTTACGTAACAAAGATTAAATCGGCAGTCGTAATAGTTCTAGGGGTCTCAATCGATCATCCCTGATAGCACTGGACCGAACTCGTCTCCGATTTCATCTTACTTCCGGTCAGATCGAGTCGAGAAGTCTGATGATGCAGCGAGAACTATGGCAGGAACATTATTTATGTAACAAAGATGAAATCGGGAGTCGTAATAGTTCTAGGGGTCTCAATCGAACATCCCGGAAAGCACTCATCCGAACTCGTCTCTGATTTCATCGTACTTCCGGTCAGATCGAGTCGAGAAGTTTGATGATGCAGCGAGAACGACGGCGAGAAAATTATTTACGTAAGAAACATGAAATCGGTCGTCTTAATGGTTCTAGGGGTCTCGATCGATCATCACTGATAGCACTGACCCGAACTCGTCTCCGATTTCATCCTACATCCGGTCAGATCGAGTGGAGAAGTCTGATGATGCAGCGAGAACTATGGCAGGAACATTATTTATGTAACAAAGATGAAATCGGGAGTCGTAATAGTTCTAGGGGTCTCAATCGAACATCCCGGAAAGCACTCATCCGAACTCGTCTCTGATTTCATCGTACTTCCGGTCAGATCGAGTCGAGAAGTTTGATGATGCAGCCAGAACGACCGTGAGAGAATTATTTACGTAAGAAAGATGAAATCGGTGGTCTTAATGGTTCTAGGGGTCTCGATCGATCATCCCTAATAGCACTGACCCGAACTCGTCTCTGATTTCATCGTACTTCCGGTCAGATCGAGTCGAGAAGTTTGATGATGCAGCGAGAAAGACGGTGAGAGAATTATTTACGTAAGAAAGATGAAATCGGTAGTCTTAATGGTTCTAGGGGCCTCGATCGATCATCGCTGATAGCACTGACCCGAACTCGTCTCCGATTTCATCTTACATCCGGTCAGATCGAGTCGAGAAGTCTGATGACGCAGCGAGAACGATGGCAGGAACATTATTTACGTAACAAAGATTAAATCGGTAGTCGTAATAGTTCTAGGGGTCTCAATCGATCATCCCTGATAGCACTGACCCGAACCCGTCTCCGATTTCATCTTACTTCCGGTCAGATCGAGTCGAGAAGTCTGATGATGCAGCGAGAACGATGGCAGGAACATTATTTACGTAACAAAGATGAAATCGGTAGACGTAACAGTTCTAGGGGTCTCGATCGATCATCCCAGATAGTACTCACCCGAACTCGTCTCTGATTTCATCGTACTTCCGGTGAGATCGAGTCGGGAAGATTGATGATGCACCGAGAACGACGGCGAGAGAATTATTTACGTAAGAAACATGAAATCGGTGGTCTTAATGGTTCTAGGGGTCTCGATCGATCATCACTGATAGCACTGACCCGAACTCGTCTCCGATTTCATCTTACATCCGGTCAGATCGAGTCGAGCATTCTGATGACGCAGCGAGAACGATGGCAGGAAATTTATTTACGTAACAAAGATGAAATCTGTGGTCTTAATGGTTCTAGGGGTCTCGATCGATCATCGCTGATAGCACTGACCCGAACTCGTCTCCGATTTCATGTTACATTCGCCCAGATCGAGTCGAGAAGTCTGATGACGCAGCGAGAACGATGTCAGGAACATTATTTACGTAACAAAGATTAAATCGGTAGTCGTAATAGTTCTAGGAGTCTCAATCGATCATCCCTGATAGCACTGACTCGAACGCGTCTCCGATTTCATCTTACTTCCGGTCAGATCGAGTCGAGACGTCTGATGATGCAGCGAGAACGATGGCAGGAACATTATTTACGTAAGAAAGATGAAATCGGTAGTCGTAATAGTTCTAGGGGTCTCAATCGATCATCCCTGATAGCACTCACCCGAACTCGTCTCTGATTTCATCGTACTTCCGGTCAGATCGAGTCGAGAAGTTTGATGATGCAGCGAGAACGACGGCGAGAGAATTATTTACGTAAGAAACATGAAATCGGTCGTCTTAATGGTTCTAGGGGTCTCGATCGATCATCACTGATAGCACTGACCCGAACTCGTCTCCGATTTCATCCTACATCCGGTCAGATCGAGTGGAGAAGTCTGATGACGCAGCGAGAACGATGGCAGGAACATTATTTACGTAACAAAGATTAAATCGGTAGTCGTAATAGTTGTAGGGGTCTCAATCGATCATCCCTGATAGCACTGACCCGAACTCGTCTCCGATTTTTATCTCACTTCCGGGCAGATCGAGTCGAGAAGTCTGATGATGCAGCGAGAACCATGGGAGGAACATTATTTACGTAAGAAAGATGAAATCGGTAGTCGTAATAGTTCTAGGGGTCTCGATCGATCATCCCTGATAGCACTGACCCCAACTCGTCTCCGATTTCATCTTACATCCGGTCAGATCGAGTCGAGAAGCCTGATGACGCAGCGAGAACGATGGCAGGAACATTATTTACGTAACAAAGATTAAATCGGTAGTCGTAATAGTTCTAGGTGTCTCAATCGATCATCCCTGATAGCACTGACCCGAACTCGTCTTCGATTTCATCTTACTTCCGGTCAGATCGAGTTGAGAAGTCTGATGATGCAGCGAGAACGATGGCCGGAACATTATTTACGTAACAAAGATGAAATCGGTAGTCGTAACAGTTCTAGGGGTCTCGATCGATCATCCCTGATAGTACTCACCCGAACTCGTCTCTGATTTCATCTTACTTTCGCTCAGATCGAGTCGAGAAGTTTGATGATGCACCGAGAACGACGGCGAGAGAATTATTTACGTAAGAAACATGAAATCGGTGGTCTTAATGGTTCTAGGGGTCTCGATCGATCATCACCGATAGCACTGACCCGAACTCGTCTCCGATTTCATCTTACATCCGGTCAGATCGAGTCGAGCAGTCTGATGACGCAGCGAGAACGATGGCAGGAAATTTATTTACGTAACAAAGATTAAATCGGTAGTCGTAATAGTTCTAGGGGTCTCAATCGATCATCCCTGATAGCACTGACCCGAACTCGTCTCCGATTTCATCTTACTTCCGGTCAGATCGAGTCGAGAAGTCTGATGATGCAGTGAGAACGATGGCTGGAACATTATTTACGTAACAAAGATGAAATCGGTAGTCGTAATAGTTCTAGGGGTCTCGATCGATCATCCCTGATAGTACTCACCCGAACTCGTCTCTGATTTCATCGTACTTCCGGTCAGATCGAGTCGAGAAGTTTGATGATGCAGCGAGAACGACGGCGAAAGAATTATTTACGTAAGAAACATGAAATCGGTCGTCTTAATGGTTCTAGGGGTCTCGATCGATCATCACTGATAGCACTGACCCGAACTCGTCTCCGATTTCATCTTACATCCGGTCAGATCGAGTCGAGAAGTCTGATGACGCAGCGAGAACGATGGCAGGAACATTATTTACGTAACAAAGATTAAATCGGTAGTCGTAATAGTTGTAGGGGTCTCAATCGATCATCCCTGATAGCACTGACCCGAACTCGTCTCCGATTTCATCTTACTTCCAGTCAGATCGTGTCGAGAACTCTGATGATGCAGCGAGAACGATGGAGGGAACATTATTTACGTGACAAAGATGAAATCGGTAGTCGTAATAGTTCTAGTGGTCTCGATCGATCATCCCTGATAGCACTCACCCGAACTCGTCTCTGATTTCATCGTACTTCCGGTCAGATCGATTCGAGAAGTTTGATGATGCAGCGAGAACGACGGTGAGAGAATTATTTACGTAAGAAAGATGAAATCGGTGGTCTTAATGGTGCTAGGGGTCTCGATCGATCATCGCTGATAGCACTGACCCGAACTCGTCTCCGATTTCATCTTACATCCGGTCAGATCGAGTCGAGAAGTCTGATGACGCAGCGAGAGCGATGGCAGGAACATTATTTACGTAACAAAGATTAAATCGGTAGTCGTAATAGTTCTAGGGGTCTCAATCGATCATCCCTGATAGCACTGACCCGAACTCGTCTCCGATTTCATCTTACTTCCGGTCAGATCGAGTCGAGAAGTCTGATGATGCAGTGAGAACGATGGCTGGAACATTATTTACGTAACAAAGATGAAATCGGTAGTCGTAATAGTTCTAGGGGTCTCGATCGATCATCCCTGATAGCACTCACCCGAACTCGTCTCTGATTTCATCGTAATTCCGGTCAGATGGAGTCGAGAAGTTTGATGATGCAGCGAGAACGACGGTGAGAGAATTATTTACGTAAGAAAGATGAAATCGGTAGTCTTAATGGTTCTACGGGTCTCGATCGATCATCCCTGATAGCACTGACCCGAACTCGTCTCCGATTTCGGCTTACATCCGGTCAGATCGAGTCGAGGAGTCTGATGACGCAGCGAGAACGATGGCAGGAACATTATTTACGTAACAAAGATTAAATCGGTAGTCGTAATAGTTCTAGGTGTCTCAATCGATCATCCCTGATAGCACTGACCCGAACTCGTCTTCGATTTCATCTTACTTCCGTTCAGATCGAGTTGAGAAGTCTGATGATGCAGCGAGAACGATGGCAGGAACATTATTTACGTAACAAAGATTAAATCGGTAGTCGTAATAGTTCTAGGTGTCTCAATCGATCATCCCTGATAGCACTGACCCGAACTCGTCTTCGATTTCATCTTACTTCCGGTCAGATCGAGTTGAGAAGTCTGATGATGCAGCGAAAACGATGGCCGGAACATTATTTACGTAACAAAGATGAAATCGGTAGTCGTAACAGTTCTAGGGGTCTCGATCGATCATCCCTGATAGTACTCACCCGAACTCGTCTCTGATTTCATCTTACTTTCGGTCAGATCGAGTCGAGAAGTTTGATGATGCACCGAGAACGACGGCGAGAGAATTATTTACGTAAGAAACATGAAATCGGTGGTCTTAATGGTTCTAGGGGTCTCGATCGATCATCACTGATAGCACTGACCCGAACTCGTCTCCGATTTCATCTTCCATCCGGTCAGATCGAGTCGAGCAGTCTGATGATGCAGCGAGAACGATGGGAGTAACATTATTTACGTAACAAAGATGAAATCGGTAGTCGTAATAGTTCTAGGGGTCTCTATCGGCCATCCCTGCTGGCACTCACCCGAACTCGTCTCCGATTTCATCTTACTTCCAGTCAGATCGAGTCGAGAAGTCTGATGATGCAGCGAGAACGATGGAAGGAACATTATTTACGTGACAAAGATGAAATCGGTAGGCGTAATAGTTCTACGGGTCTCGATCGATCATCCCTGATAGCACTCTCCCGAACTCGTCTCTGATTTCATCTTACTTCCGGTCAGATCGAGTCGAGAAGTTTGATGATGCAGCGAGAACGATGGCAGGAACATTATTTACGTAACAAAGATTAAATCGGTAGTCGTAATAGTTCTAGGGGTCTCAATCGATCATCCCTGATAGCACTGACCCGAACTCGTCTGCGATTTCATCTTACTTCCGGTCAGATCGAGTCGAGAAGTCTGATGATGCAGCGAGTACGATGGCAGGAACATTATTTACGTAACAAAGATGAAATCGGTAGTCGTAATAGTTCTAGGGGTCTCAATCGATCATCCCTGATAGCACTGACCCGAACTCGTCTCCGATTTCATCTTACTTCCGGTCAGATCGAGTCGAGAAGGCTGATGAAGCAGTGAGAACGATGGCTGGAACATTATTTACGTAACAAAGATGAAATCGGTAGTCGTAATAGTTCTAGGGGTCTCAATCGATCATCCCTGATAGCACTCACCCGAACTCGTCTCCGATTTCATCTTACTTCCAGTCAGATCGAGTCGAAAAGTCTGATGATGCAGCGAGAACGATGGAAGGAACATTATTTACGTAACAAAAATGAAATCGGTAGTCGTAATCGTTCTAGGGGTCTCGATCGATCATCCGTGATAGCACTCACCCGAAGTCGTCTCTGATTTCATCGTACTTCCGGTCAGATCGAGTCGAGAAGTTTGATGATGCAGCGAGAACGACGGTGAGAGAATTATTTACGTAAGAAAGATGAAATCGGTGGTCTTAATGGTTCTAGGGGTCTCTATCGATCATCGCTGATAGCACTGACCCGAACTCGTCTCCGATTTCATCTTACTTCCGGTCAGATCGAGTCGAGAAGTCTGATGATGCAGCGAGAACGACGGCAGGGACATTATTTACGTAAGAAAGATGAAATCGGTAGTCGTAATAGTTCTAGGGGTCTCAATCGATCATCCCTGATAGCACTCACCCGAACTCGTCTCTGATTTCATCGTAATTTCGGTCAGATCGAGTCGCGAAGTTTGATGATGCAGCGAGAACGACGGTGAGAGAATTATTTACGTAAGAAAGATGAAATCGGTGGTCTTAATGGTTCTAGGCGTCTCGATCGATCATCGCTGATAGCACTGACCAGAACTCGTCTCCGACTTCATCTTACATCCGGTCAGATCGAGTCGAGAAGTCTGATGACGCAGCGAGAACGATGGCAGGAACATTATTTACGTAACAAAGATTAAATCGGTAGTCGTAATAGTTCTAGGGGTCTCAATCGATCATCCCTGATAGCACTGACCCGAACTCGTCTGCGATTTCATCTTACTTCCGGTCAGATCGAGTCGAGAAGTCTGATGATGCAGCGAGTACGATGGCAGGAACATTATTTACGTAACAAAGATGAAATCGGTAGTCGTAATAGTTCTAGGGGTCTCAATCCATCATCCCTGATAGCACTGACCCGAACTCGTCTCCGATTTCATCTTACTTCCGGTCAGATCGAGTCGAGAAGGCTGATGAAGCAGTGAGAACGATGGCTGGAACATTATTTACGTAACAAAGATGAAATCGGTAGTCGTAATAGTTCTAGGTGTCTCAATCGATCATCCCTGATAGCACTCACCCGAACTCGTCTCCGATTTCATCTTACGTCCAGTCAGATCGAGTCGAAAAGTCTGATGATGCAGCGAGAACGATGGAAGGAACATTATTTACGTAACAAAAATGAAATCGGTAGTCGTAATAGTTCTAGGGGTCTCGATCGATCATCCGTGATAGCACTCACCCGAAGTCGTCTCTGATTTCATCGTACTTCCGGTCAGATCGAGTCGAGAAGTTTGATGATGCAGCGAGAACGACGGTGAGAGAATTATTTACGTAAGAAAGATGAAATCGGTGGTCTTAATGGTTCTAGGGGTCTCGATCGATCATCGCTGATAGCACTGACCCGAACTCGTCTCCGATTTCATCTTACTTCCGGTCAGATCGAGTCGAGAAGTCTGATGATTCAGCGAGAACTATGGCTGGAACATTATTTACGTAACAAAGATGAAATCGGTAGTCGTAATAGTTCTAGGGGTCTCAATCGAACATCCCTGATAGCACTCACCCGAACTCGTCTCTGATTTCATCGTACTTCCGGTCAGATCGAGTCGAGAAGTTTGATGATGCAGCGAGAACGACCGTGAGAGAATTATTTACGTAAGAAAGATGAAATCGGTGGTCTTAATGGTTCTAGGGGTCTCGATCGATCATCCCTGATAGCACTGACCCGAACTCGTCTCTGATTTCATCGTACTTCCGGTCAGATCGAGTCGAGAAGTTTGATGATGCAGCGAGAACGACGGCGAGAGAATTATTTACGTAAGAAACATGAAATCGGTCGTCTTAATGGTTCTAGGGGTCTCGATCGATCATCGCTGATAGCACTGACCAGAACTCGTCTCCGATTTCATCTTACATCCGGTCAGATCGAGTCGAGAAGTCTGATGACGCAGCGAGAACGATGGCAGGAACATTATTTACGTAACAAAGATTAAATCGGCAGTCGTAATAGTTCTAGGGGTCTCAATCGATCATCCCTGATAGCACTGGACCGAACTCGTCTCCGATTTCATCTTACTTCCGGTCAGATCGAGTCGAGAAGTCTGATGATGCAGCGAGAACGATGGCAGGGACATTATTTACGTAAGAAAGATGAAATCGGTAGTCGTAATAGTTCTAGGGGTCTCAATCGATCATCCCTGATAGCACTCACCCGAACTCGTCTCTGATTTCATCGTAATTCCGGTCAGATCGAGTCGCGAAGTTTGATGATGCAGCGAGAACGACGGTGAGAGAATTATTTACGTAACAAAGATGAAATCGGTAGTCTTAATGGTTCTACGGTTCTCGATCGATCATCCCTGATAGCACTGACCCGAACTCGTCTCCGATTTCATCTTACATCCGGTCAGATCGAGTCGAGAAGTCTGATGACGCAGCGAGAACGATGGCAGGAACATTATTTACGTAACAAAGATTAAATCGGTAGTCGTAATAGTTCTAGGTGTCTCAATCGATCATCCCTGATAGCACTGACCCGAACTCGTCTTCGATTTCATCTCACTTCCGGTCAGATCGAGTTGAGAAGTCTGATGATGCAGCGAGAACGATGGCAGGAACATTATTTACGTAACAAAGATGAAATCGGTAGTCGTAATAGTTCTAGGGGTCTCGATCGATCATCCCTGATAGCACTGACCCCAACTCGTCTCGGATTTCATCTTACATGCGGTCAGATCGAGTCGAGAAGTCTGATGACGCGGCGAGAACGATGGCAGGAACATTATTTACGTAACAAAGATTAAATCGGTAGTCGTAATAGTTCTAGTTGTCTCAATCGATCATCCCTGATAGCACTGACCCGAACTGACGTAAGATGAAATCGTCTTCGATTTCATCTTACGTCCGGTCAGATCGAGTTCAGAAGTCTGATGATGCAGCGAAAACGATGGCCGGAACATTATTTACGTAACAAAGATGAAATCGGTAGTCGTAATAGTTCTAGGGGTCTCGATCGATCATCCCTGATAGTACTCACCCGAACTCGTCTCTGATTTCATCGTACTTCCGGTCAGTAATCGTTCTAGGGGTCTCGATCGATCATCCCCGATAGTACTCACCCGAACTCGTCTCTGATTTCATCGTACTTCCGGTCAGATCGAGTCGAGAAGTTTGAGGATGCACCGAGAACGACGGCGAGAGAATTATTTACGTAAGAAACATGAAATCGGTGGTCTTAATGGTTCTAGGGGTCTCGATCGATCATCACTGATAGCACTGACCCGAACTCGTCTCCGATTTCATCTTACTTCCAATCAGATCGAGGCGAGAAGTCTGATGATGCAGCGAGAACGATGGAAGGAACATTATTTACGTAACAAAGATGAAATCGGTAGTCGTAATCGTTCTAGGGGTCACGATCGATCATCCCTGATAGCACTCACCCGAACTCGTCTCTGATTTCTTCGTCCTTCCGGTCAGATCGAGTCAAGAAGTGTGATGATGCAGCGAGAACGACGGTGAGAGAATTATTTACGTAAGAAAGATGAAATCGGTAGTCTTAATGGTTCTAGGGGTCTCGATCGATCATCCCTGATAGCACTGACCCGAACTCGTCTCCGATTTCGTCTTACTTCCGGTCAGATCGAGTCGAGAACTCTGATGACGCAGCGAGAACGATGGCAGGAACATTATTTACGTAACAAAGATTAAATCGGTAGTCGTAATTATTCTAGGGGTCTCAATCGATCATCCCTGATAGCACTGACCCGAACTCGTCTTCGATTTCATCTGACTTCCGGTCAGATCGAGTTGAGAAGTCTGATGATGCAGCGAGAACGATGGCAGGAACATTATTTACGTAACAAAGACGAAATCGGTAGTCGTAATAGTTCTAGGGGTCTCGATCGATCATCCCTGATAGCACTGACCCGAACTCGTCTCCGATTTCATCTTACATCCGGTCAGATCGAGTCGAGAAGTCTGATGACGCAGCGAGAACGATGGCAGGAACATTATTTACGTAACAAAGATTAAATCGGTAGTCGTAATAGTTCTAGGTGTCTCAATCGATCATCCCTGATAGCACTGACCCGAACTCGTCTCCGATTTCATCTTACTTCCGGTCAGATCGAGTCGAGAAGTCTGATGATGCAGCGAGAACGATGGGAGGAACTTTATTTACGTAACAAAGATGAAATCGGTAGTCGTAATAGTTCTAGGGGTCTCAATCGATCATCCCTGATAGCACTCACCCGAACTCATCTCTGATTTCATCGTACTTCCGGTCAGATCGAGTCGAGAAGTTTGATGATGCAGCGAGAACGACCGTGAGGGAATTATTTACTTAAGAAAGATGAAATCGCCGGTGTTAATGGTTCTAGGGGTCTCGATCGATCATCCCTGATAGCACTGACCCGAAATCGTCTCTGATTTCATCGTACTTCCGGTCAGATCGAGTCGAGAAGTTTGATGATGCAGCGAGAACGACGGTGAGAGTAATATTTACGTAAGAAAGATGAAATCGGTAGTCTTAGTGGTTCTAGGGGTCTCGATCGATCATCGCTGATAGCACTGACCCGAACTCGTGTCCGATTTCATCTTACATGCGGTCAGATCGAGTCGAGAAGTCTGATGACGCAGCGAGAACGATGGCAGGAACATTATTTACGTAACAAAGATGAAATCGGTAGTCGTAATAGTTCTAGGGGTCTCAATCGATCATCCCTGATAGCACTCACCCGAACTCGTCTCCGATTTCATCTTACTTCCAGTCAGATCGAGTCGAGAAGTCTGATGATGCAGCGAGAACGATGGAAGGAACATTATTTACGTGACAAAGATGAAATCGGTAGGCGTAATAGTTCTACGGGTCTCGATCGATCATCCCTGATAGCACTCTCCCGAACTCGTCTCTGATTTCATCTTACTTCCGGTCAGATCGAGTCGAGAAGTTTGATGATGCAGCGAGAACGATGGCAGGAACATTCTTTACGTAACAAAGATTAAATCGGTAGTCGTAATAGTTCTAGGGGTCTCAATCGATCATCCCTGATAGCACTGACCCGAACTCGTCTGCGATTTCATCTTACTTCCGGTCAGATCGAGTCGAGAAGTCTGATGATGCAGCGAGTACGATGGCAGGAACATTATTTACGTAACAAAGATGAAATTGGTAGTCGTAATAGTTCTAGGGGTCTCAATCGATCATCCCTGATAGCACTGACCCGAACTCGTCTCCGATTTCATCTTACTTCCGGTCAGATCGAGTCGAGAAGGCTGATGAAGCAGTGAGAACGATGGCTGGAACATTATTTACGTAACAAAGATGAAATCGGTAGTCGTAATAGTTCTAGGGGTCTCAATCGATCATCCCTGATAGCACTCACCCGAACTCGTCTCCGATTTCATCTTACTTCCAGTCAGATCGAGTCGAAAAGTCTGATGATGCAGCGAGAACGATGGAAGGAACATTATTTACGTAACAAAAATGAAATCGGTAGTCGTAATAGTTCTAGGGGTCTCGATCGATCATCCGTGATAGCACTCACCCGAAGTCGTCTCTGATTTCATCGTACTTCCGGTCAGATCGAGTCGAAAAGTCTGATGATGCAGCGAGAACGATGGAAGGAACATTATTTACGTAACAAAAATGAAATCGGTAGTCGTAATAGTTCTAGGGGTCTCGATCGATCATCCGTGATAGCACTCACCCGAAGTCGTCTCTGATTTCATCGTACTTCCGGTCAGATCGAGTCGAGAAGTTTGATGATGCAGCGAGAACGACGGTGAGAGAATTATTTACGTAAGAAAGATGAAATCGGTGGTCTTAATGGTTCTAGGGGTCTCGATCGATCATCGCTGATAGCACTGACCCGAACTCGTCTCCGATTTCATCTTACTTCCGGTCAGATCGAGTCGAGAAGTCTGATGATTCAGCGAGAACTATGGCAGGAACATTATTTACGTAACAAAGATGAAATCGGTAGTCGTAATAGTTCTAGGGGTCTCAATCGAACATCCCTGATAGCACTCACCCGAACTCGTCTCTGATTTCATCGTACTTCCGGTCAGATCGAGTCGAGAAGTTTGATGATGCAGCGAGAACGACCGTGAGAGAATTATTTACGTAAGAAAGATGAAATCGGTGGTCTTAATGGTTCTAGGGGTCTCGATCGATCATCCCTGATAGCACTGACCCGAACTCGTCTCTGATTTCATCGTACTTCCGGTCAGATCGAGTCGAGAAGTTTGATGATGCAGCGAGAACGACGGCGAGAGAATTATTTACGTAAGAAACATGAAATCGGTCGTCTTAATGGTTCTAGGGGTCTCGATCGATCATCGCTGATAGCACTGACCAGAACTCGTCTCCGATTTCATCTTACATCCGGTCAGATCGAGTCGAGAAGTCTGATGACGCAGCGAGAACGATGGCAGGAACATTATTTACGTAACAAAGATTAAATCGGCAGTCGTAATAGTTCTAGGGGTCTCAATCGATCATCCCTGATAGCACTGGACCGAACTCGTCTCCGATTTCATCTTACTTCCGGTCAGATCGAGTCGAGAATTCTGATGATGCAGCGAGAACGATGGCAGGGACATTATTTACGTACGAAAGATGAAATCGGTAGTCGTAATAGTTCTAGGGGTCTCAATCGATCATCCCTGATAGCACTCACCCGAACTCGTCTCTGATTTCATCGTAATTCCGGTCAGATCGAGTCGCGAAGTTTGATGATGCAGCGAGAACGACGGTGAGAGAATTATTTACGTAACAAAGATGAAATCGGTAGTCTTAATGGTTCTACGGTTCTCGATCGATCATCCCTGATAGCACTGACCCGAACTCGTCTCCGATTTCATCTTACATCCGGTCAGATCGAGTCGAGAAGTCTGATGACGCAGCGAGATCGATGGCAGGAACATTATTTACGTAACAAAGATTAAATCGGTAGTCCTAATAGTTCTAGGTGTCTCAATCGATCATCCCTGATAGCACTGACCCGAACTCGTCTTCGATTTCATCTCACTTCCGGTCAGATTGAGTTGAGAAGTCTGATGATGCAGCGAGAACGATGGCAGGAACATTATTTACGTAACAAAGATGAAATCGGTAGTCGTAATAGTTCTAGGGGTCTCGATCGATCATCCCTGATAGCACTGACCCGAACTCGTCTCCGATTTCATCTTACATCCGGTCAGATCGAGTCGAGAAGTCTGATGACGCAGCGAGAACGATGGCAGGAACATTATTTACGTAACAAAGATTAAATCGGTAGTCGTAATAGTTCTAGGTGTCTCAATCGATCATCCCTGATAGCACTGACCCGAACTCGTCTCCGATTTCATCTTACTTCCGGTCAGATCGAGTCGAGAAGTCTGATGATGCAGCGAGAACGATGGGAGGAACTTTATTTACGTAACAAAGATGATATCGGTAGTCGTAATAGTTCTAGGGGTCTCAATCGATCATCCCTGATAGCACTCACCCGAACTCATCTCTGATTTCATCGTACTTCCGGTCAGATCGAGTCGAGAAGTTTGATGATGCAGCGAGAACGACCGTGAGAGAATTATTTACGTAAGAAAGATGAAATCGCCGGTGTTAATGGTTCTAGGGGTCTCGATCGATCATCCCTGATAGCACTGACCCGAAATCGTCTTTGATTTCATCGTACTTCCGGTCAGATCGAGTCGAGAAGTTTGATGATGCAGCGAGAACGACGGTGAGAGTATTATTTACGTAAGAAAGATGAAATCGGTAGTCTTAGTGGTTCTAGGGGTCTCGATCGATCATCGCTGATAGCACTGACCCGAACTCGTGTCCGATTTCATCTTACATGCGGTCAGATCGAGTCGAGAAGTCTGATGACGCAGCGAGAACGATGGCAGGAACATTATTTACGTAACAAAGATGAAATCGGTAGTCGTAATAGTTCTAGGGGTCTCAATCGATCATCCCTGATAGCACTCACCCGAACTCGTCTCCGATTTCATCTTACTTCCAGTCAGATCGAGTCGAGAAGTCTGATGATGCAGCGAGAACGATGGAAGGAACATTATTTACGCAACAAAGATGAAATCGGTAGTCGTAATCGTTCTAGGGGTCTCGATCGATCATCCCTGATAGCCCTCACCCGAACTCGTCTCTGATTTCATCGTACTTCCGGTCAGATCGAGTCAAGAAGTTTGATGATGCAGCGAGAACGACGGTGAGAGAATTATTTACGTAAGAAACATGAAATCGGTGGTCTTAATGGTTCTAGGGGTCTCGATCGATCATCGCTGATAGCACTGACCCGAACTCGTCTCCTATTTCATCTTACATCCGGTCAGATCGAGTCGAGAAGTCTGATGACGCAGCGAGAACGATGGCAGGAACATTATTTACGTAACAAAGGTTAAATCGGTAGTCGTAATAGTTCTAAGGGTCTCAATCGATCATCCCTGATAGCACTGACCCGAACTCGTCTTCGATTTCATCTTACGTCCGGTCAGATCGAGTTGAGAAGTTTGATGATGCAGCGAGAACGATGGCCGGAACATTATTTACGTAACAAAGATGAAATCGATAGTCGTAATAGTTCTGGGGGTCTCGATCGATCATCCCTGATAGCACTCACCCGAACTCGTCTCCGATTTCATCTTACTTCCAGTCAGATCGAGTCGAGAAGTCTGATGATGCAGCGAGAACGATGGAAGGAACATTATTTACGCAACAAAGATGAAATCGGTAGTCGTAATCGCTCTAGGGGTCTCGATCGATCATCCCTGATAGCCCTCACCCGAACTCGTCTCTGATTTCATCGTACTTCCGGTCCGATCGAGTCGAGAATTTTGAGGATGCACCGAGAACGACGGCGAGAGAATTATTTACGTAATAACCATGAAATCGGTGGTCTTAATGGTTCTAGGGGTCTCGATCGATCATCACTGATAGCACTGACCCGAACTCGTCTCCGATTTCATCTTACATCCGGTCAGATCGAGTCGAGAAGTCTGATGACGCAGCTAGAACGTTGGCAGGAACATTATTTACGTAACAAAGATTAAATCGGTAGTCGTAATAGTTGTAGGGGTCTCAATCGATCATCCCTGATAGCACTGACTCGAACTCGTCTCCGATTTCATCTTACTTCCGGTCAGATCGAGTCGAGAAGTCTGATGATGCAGCGAGTACGATGGCAGGAACATTATTTACGTAACAAAGATGAAATCCGTAGTCGTAATAGTTCTAGCGGTCTCAATCGATCATCCCTGATAGCACTCACCCGAACTCGTCTCCGATTTCATCTTACTTCCAGTCAGATCGAGGCGAGGAGTCTGATGATGCAGCGAGAACGATGGAAGGAACATTATTTACGTAACAAAGATGAAATCGGTAGTCGTAATCGTTCTAGGGGTCACGATCGATCATCCCTGATGGCACTCACCCGAACTCGTCTCTGATTTCATCGTACTTCCGGTCAGATCGAGTCAAGAAGTTTGATGATGCAGCGAGAACGACGGTGAGAGAATTATTTACGTAAGAAAGATGAAATCGGTGGTCTTAATGGTTCTAAGGGTCTCGATCGATTATCGCTGATAGCACTGACCCGAACTCGTCTCCGATTTCACCTTACATCCGGTCAGATCGAGTCGAGAAGTCTGATGACGCAGCGAGAACGATGGCAGGAACATTATTTACGTAACAAAGATTAAATCGGTAGTCGTAATAGTTCTGCGCGTCTCAATCGATCATCCCTGATAGCACTGACCCGAACTCGTCTCCGATTTCATCTTACTTCCGGTCAGATCGAGTCGAGAAGTTTGATGATGCAGCGAGAACGACGGTGAGAGAATTATTTACATTCGAAAGATGAAATCGGTGGTCTTAATGGTTCTAGGGGTCTCGATCGATCATCGCTGATAGCACTGACCAGAACTCATCTCCGATTTCATCTTACATCCGGTCAGATCGAGTCGAGAAGTCTGATGACGCAGCGAGAACGATGGCAGGAACATTATTTACGTAACAAAGATTCAATCGGCAGTCGTAATAGTTCTAGGGGTCTCAATCGATCATCCCTGATAGCACTGGACCGAACTCGTCTCCGATTTCATCTTACTTCCGGTGAGATCGAGTCGAGAAGTCTGATGATGCAGCGAGAACGATGGCAGGAACATTATTTACGTAACAAAGTTGAAATCGGTAGTCGTAATAGTTCTAGGGGTCTCAATCGATCATCCCTGATAGCACTCACCCGAACTCGTCTCTGATTTCATCGTAATTCCGGTCAGATCGAGTCGCGAAGTTTGATGATGCAGCGAGAACGACGGTGAGAGAATTATTTACGTAAGAAAGATGAAATCGGTAGTCTTAATGGTTCTAGGTGTCTCGATCGATCATCCCTGATAGCACTGACCCGAACTCGTCTCCGATTTCATCTTACATCCGGTCAGGTCGAGTCGAGAAGTCTGATGACGCAGCGAGAACGATGGCAGGAACATTATTTACGTAACAAAGATTAAATCGGTAGTCGTAATAGTTCTAGGGGTCTCAATTGATCATCCCTGATAGCACTGACCCGAACTCGTCTTCGATTTCATCTTACTTCCGGTCAGATCGAGTTGAGAAGTCTGATGATGCAGCGAGAACGATGGCAGGAACATTATTTACGTAACAAAGATGAAATCGGTAGTCGTAATAGTTCTAGGGGTCTCGATCGATCATCGCTGATAGCACTGACCCCAACTCGTCTCCTATTTCATCTTACATCCGGTCAGATCGAGTCGAGAAGTCTGATGACGCAGCGAGAACGATGGCAGGAACATTATTTGCGTAACAAAGATTAAATCGGTAGTCGTAATAGTTCTACGGGTCTCAATCGATCATGCCTGATAGCACTGACCCGAACTCGTCTCCGATTTCATCTTACTTCCGGTCAGATCGAGTCGCGAAGTTGGATGATGCAGCGAGAACGACGATGAGAGAATTATTTACGTAAGAAAGATGAAATCGGTAGTCTTAATGGCTCGAGGAGTCTCGATCGATAATCCCTGATAGCACTGACCCGAACTCGTCTCTGATTTCATCTTACATCCGGTCAGATCGAGTCGAGAAGTCTGATGACGCAGCGAGAACGATGGCAGGAACATTATTTACGTAACAAAGATTAAATCGGTAGTCGTAATAGTTCTAGGGGTCTCAATCGATCATCCCTGATAGCACTGACCCGAACTCGTCTTCGATTTCATCTTACTTCCGGTCAGATCGAGTTGAGAAGTCTGATGATGCAGCGAGAACGATGGCAGGAACATTATTTACGTAACAAAGATGAAATCGGTAGTCGTAATAGTTCTAGGGGTCTCGATCGATCATCCCTGATAGCACTGACCCGAACTCGTCTCCGATTTCATCTTACATCCAGTCAGATCGAGTCGAGAAGTCTGATGACGCAGCGAGAACGATGGCAGGAACATTATTTACGTAACAAAGATTAAATCGGTAGTCGTAATAGTGTAGGGGTCTCAATCGATCATCCCTGATAGCACTGACCCGAACTCGTCTCCGATTTCATCTTACTTCCGGTCAGATCGAGTCGAGAAGTCTGATGATGCAGCGAGTACGATGGCAGGAACATTATTTACCTAACAAAGATGAAATCGGTAGTCGTAATCGTTCTAGGGGTCACGATCGATCATCCCTGATAGCACTCACCCGAACTCGTCTCTGATTTCATCGTACTTCCGGTCAGATCGAGTCAAGAAGTTTGATGATGCAGCGAGAACGACGGTGAGAGAATTATTTACGCAAGAAAGATGAAATCGGTAGTCTTAATGGTTCTAGGGGTCTCGATCGATCATCCCTGATAGCACTGTCCCGAACTCGTCTCCGATTTCATCTTACTTCCGGTCAGATTGAGTCGAGAACTCTGATGACGCAGCGAGAACGATGGCAGGAACATTATTTACGTAACAAAGATGAAATCGGTAGTCGTAATAGTTCTAGGGGTCTCGATCGATCATCCCTGATAGCACTGACCCGAACTCGTCTCCGATTTCATCTTACATCCGGTCAGATCGAGTCGAGAAGTCTGCTGACGCAGCGAGAACGATGGCAGGAATATTATTTACGTAACAAAGATTAAATCGGTAGTCGTAATAGTTCGAGGTGTCTCAATCGATCATCCCTGATAGCACTGACCCGAACTCGTCTCCGATTTCATCTTACTTCCGGTCAGATCGAGTCGAGAAGTCTGATGATGCAGCGAGAACGATGGCAGGAACATTATTTACGTAACAAAGATGAAATCGGTAGTCGTAATAGTTCTAGGGGTTTCAATCGATCATCCCTGGTAGCACTCACCCGAACTCGTCTCTGAATTCATCGTACTTCCGGTCAGATCGAGTCGAGAAGTTTGATGATGCAGCGAGAACGACCGTGAGAGAATTATTTACGTAAGAAAGATGAAATCGGTGGTCTTAATGGTTCTAGGGGTCTCGATCGATCATCCCTGATAGCACTGACCCGAACTCGTCTCTGATTTCATCGTACTTCCGGTCAGATCGAGTCGAGAAGTTTGATGATGCAGCGAGAACGACGGTGAGAGAATTATTTACGTAAGAAAGATGAAATCGGTAGTCTTGATGGTTCTAGGGGTCTCGATCGATCATCGCTGATAGCACTGACCCGAACTCGTGTCCGATTTCATCTTACATGCGGTCAGATCGATTTGAGAAGTCTGATGACGCAGCGAGAACGATGGCAGGAACATTATTTACGTAACAAAGATGAAATCGGTAGTCGTAATAGTTCTAGGGGTCTCAATCGATCATCCCTGATAGCACTCACCCGAACTCGTCTCCGATTTCATCTTACTTCCACTCAGATCGAGTCGAGAAGTCTGATGATGCAGCGAGAACGATGGAAGGAACATTATTTACGCAACAAAGATGAAATCGGTAGTCGTAATCGTTCTAGGGGTCTCGATCGATCATCCCTGATAGCCCTCACCCGAACTCGTCTCTGATTTCATCGTACTTCCGGTCAGATCGAGTCAAGAAGTTTGATGATGCAGCGAGAACGACGGTGAGAGAATTATTTACGTAAGAAACATGAAATCGGTGGTCTTAATGGTTCTAGGGGTGTCGATCGATCATCGCTGATAGCACTGACCCGAACTCGTCTCCTATTTCATCTTACATCCGGTCAGATCGAGTCGAGAAGTCTGATGACGCAGCGAGAACGATGGCAGGAACATTATTTACGTAACTGTAGAGTCTTACAGCAAATATTTCAGGCGAATCGTAAGAAATTTTCACGAAGAAGAATATTCGGGTTACAATATAAGAAATGTATACGAAGACGAATATTTCCAGTGAATACCAAAAGAAAAGTAATCACGCCAGTCGTGAGGACCAACAAACTTGCCTCGTCCCTTGAGGTTTGACGGGCAGTACCATTCGAGTATCGTTCGAGAGAGGTCCGAGTTGAGACCCGAGAGCGAGTACTCGTCTTGCACCTCGTTACATATTTATATACCTTTAATAAAATGGGTTATTAAAGAAAGACTCTTGTGTTGGTGGGGGAAAAGAGTCTATTATTTATTGAACCTAACTCCCTCAGTTCAGAAGTGGGATTGAGATCCGAACGCGTGTGTCGCCGTACAGAAGGGTCCGTGATAATTTTGCTGTGTGCCGATTATTTTATTTAGACGCTTCAGGTTGTGAAATATTGTGGACTGATATTTTTGGGAAATATGGTAACAAAAGAGCCAAATGACTACGCCGTTTTAGAGCTTAAGGAGATCCTCCGCGGAAAAGATTTGCCGTCAGTTGGCAATAAAAACGAGCTCATCACTCGGCTGACCGACTACGACCCAAATATATGGGCGACGATGGACGAAATACGGGTTCGAGAAGGACGGGGTTGCGAGGACCTTATCGACTTTATAGGGGAAACGGCAGGAGGAGACGAAACATGCAACCGTGCTCCTTCGACGAGGAATTCTCCGGCGGAAAGTGAATTAATGCGACGTGAGAATGAGCTGTTGAAGCGAGAGAGAGATCTTCTTCAACGAGAATTAGAACTGGCGAGACAACAACGTCCGAATCATCCGGGTGAACCCCTAGACAACGAAAATTTTGGAAGACGCGGTGGTGTGTGGATGAACGAAAACGTGCGATCCGTCCGAGATTTGTTGAGCGACTTCGACGGTACTGAAGGAACGTTTTGGAAGTGGGAGCAACAAATACGGCTTTTGCGAATATCGTACGCACTGGATGATATGGCAGCGAGGGTCGTGGTGAGTGCAAAACTCAAAGGGCGTGTGCTGGAGTGGTTTCACTCTAAACCCGACCATCTTACGCTAAGTATCGAAGATCTCTTGAAAAAAATGAAGGAAATGTTCGACCTTCGGCAACCAAGGATGATGTTGCGTCGAAAGTTTGAACGAAGATCGTGGCAAACACACGAATCTTTTAATGATTATTATCACGATAAAATTATTCTGGCAAATCGAGTGCCGATAGAGGACGATGAAATCGTCGATTACCTTATCGATGGAATACCTGATCGGAAACTTCAAGACCAGGCGCGTATCATGCGATTTGGTTCGCGAATGGACCTTTTGGAAGCGTTTAGCAAGGTGACGCTGGACACAAAAAAGTCCCCTGGGCCGGGTCCGAGGAGGCCATTAGACCTCGAATCCGAAGGGAAGAAAGAAGATAAAACGATGACGAAAGAGAAGACAACACCGGCTAAGGATAGTCCGACACCTCCGAGCGAGACTCGATCGTCGGGACGAAGGGGTATCAGATGCTATAACTGCCGAGATAGCGGTCATTTCGCCCCCGAGTGTCCACGTCCGAAGCGACCGAGAGGATCCTGTTTCCGCTGCGGTTCGACGAGCCACCAGCTAAGTGCCTGTCCTGAGGAAGAAGCGAAGTCTGCAGCGGCAAAAGCAACGAATTTAATCGAGCCAATCGAAATTAGCGACCCGTACTATGTACAATTGAAATTTTCCGTTTTGGACGAGAGTAACGAGAGACGCAATTTTACGTTAAGCGCGGTAGTTGATTCCGGATCTGCGGTAAGTCTCATACAATGCCGGTATATACCAGTCACTTCGCGCGAACCGATACCGCCTAACGGAGACAAATTTTGCGGGGTAAATAATTCTCGTGTTCGTGTATTGGGATCATTTATAAGCATTGTCGAGATTGAAGGAGTGGAAATGGAATTACGTTTTCTCGTTGTCCCGGACGAAACAATGTCGTGTCTAGCATTACTCGGACGTGACTTTTCTCGTAATCCATTAATTACAGTCGAGTTAAGTGAGACTATAAAGATTAAACGAAAAGGTGACTCGTCCGGGGAAAAGGATTTTTCAACTCTAATTTTGCGCATAGAGTACCTCGAGGATCCCGATAAAATTAATGAGAGACTGAATATTAACTCAAAAATCAAACCAGAGATATCAGAAAAGGTTCGGGCATTATTTAACGATGAGTACGTGGGTAAATGGGGCTCAGACGCAAAAGAAACAGAAATGGAAATGAAAATTTCTTTGAAAACCGAACAACCAATTACTTTTCGATCGAGAAGGTTAACATTTGCGGACAAGGGAAAGTTACAGGTAATTCTCGACGATTTATTACGTGCTGGGACGATCAGACCGAGTACGTCACCGTACGCTAGCCCTATTGTTCTTGTGCGAAAGAAAAATGGTGAATTGCGACTCTGCATTGATTTCCGAGAATTAAATAAAATTACGGTCAAAGATAATTTTCTGACGCCATTAATAGATGACCATATCGATCAGTTAAGAGATAAAAAATATTTTAGTACGTTGGATCTCAAAAATGGGTTTTATCATGTCAAGATGTCCGAATGCTCGATAAAATATACTTCATTTGTAACTCCGTTGGGACAGTTTGAATTTCTTCGTATGCCGTTTGGCTTGACGAATGCTCCGCGCGTGTTCCAAAGGTTTGTTAGTGGAATTTTCGGAAAACTCATACGGGAAAATAAAATCTTGCTGTATCTTGATGACATTTTGGTCGCAACCCAGGACATTGACGAGCATCTAAGTATTTTAAAAGATGTCTTTGAGGTCGCGAGATGCCATCAACTCAAATTTAGACTCGACAAATGTTCTTTTGTACAAACTGAAATCATTTACTTGGGATATATGATCGACGAGCACGGCATCCGGCCGAGTATACAAAACGTCGAGAGCGTGAACAATTATCCGATTCCGCGAAATGCGCAAGAAGTACATAGATTCGTCTCGCTGGCGAGCTATTTTCGTCGGTTTATTCCGAAATTTTCGATACTCGCGAAACCGTTGTATGATTTGATAAAAAAAAATGCTACGTTTGTATTTGGGCCGAAGGAAAATCAAGTTGTTGAAACTCTGAAAAATTTGTTGGCATCTCAGCCAATATTGGCGATTTATTCCCCAAAGCTGGAGACTGAATTGCATTGCGATGCTAGTGCGAGCGGCTTCGGCGCGATTTTGTTGCAGCGCCAAAAAAATAAGACGTTTCAACCGGTATTTTATTTTAGTAAGCGAACAACCACGGCCGAGTCAAAATACCACAGTTTCGAACTAGAGTGCCTTGCGGTCGTTTATGCCATTAAACGATTTCATATTTATCTTGCCGGCATTCCATTTAAAGTTGTCACGGATTGTGATAGTTTTCGCCTTACATTGAACAAGCAAACGGTTAATCCTCGCATTTATCGTTGGGCTCTGTTTTTGGAACAATACGCATATGAAATCGTACATCGACCCGGGACGCGTATGAACCACGTTGACGCGTTGAGTCGTTGCCATAGTATACTCGTCCTAGAAGCGAACTCAAACGAACGGACATTGTCCATTCAACAAGACCGAGATCCTGAGATTATGAAAATTCGCGACAGGCTGGAAATCTCCGAAGATAAATTTTATGAACTGCGCAACGGACTCGTTTACCGTAAAGATAAAAATGATAACTCTTGTTCTATGTCCCGTCATCGATGGAAAATAATGTGATTCGTACGTGTCACGACGATGTGGGTCATGTGGGCGCAGACAAAGTTGCTTGCGGCATTAGTAAAGTTTATTGGTTCCCACGATTGAAAGAAAAGATAAAAAATTATATATCCAATTGCTTGCGATGCATTAAATTCAGCCCTGCGAGTGGCAGAAAAGAAGGACATTTGTATAGCATACCGAAGGGAACACTGCCATTCCAGACAGTTCATATTGATTATTGTGGCCCTTTTGAAAAAACCAATCGCGGGTACAAACATATTCTTTCGGTTGTCGATGGGTTCACAATGTTTATAAAATTGTATGCGTGCAAATCAACGACTTCCGAAGAGACGATCAGACATCTTGGAGATTATTGTCAAACATACAGTAAACCGCGCCGTATTGTAAGTGATCGCGGAACTGCGTTTACGTCCGATCGATTCAAAGAATTTGTAGATGAAGAATGTATTGAACACGTTCTCGTCGCTGTGAGTACTCCGCGTGCCAACGGACAGGTAGAGCGGTTTAATCATGTGGTTACCCCAATGATCGCGAAACTGTGCGAAGATCCGACGAAGTGGGACAAAGTATTGAGTAAAGTTGAATTTGCCATTAATAATACGGTGTGTCGTTCGACGGGGGAAAGTCCCAGTCGATTGTTATTCGGCATCGATCAGCTTGGCAAAGTGAACGATAAGCTCAAACTAATTGTGGAAGCAGATTCAACTGTAGGTCGCGACTTATTGTCGATGAGGGAGGCCGCCGCTGTAAAAATCGCTAGATGTCAAAAAGAAAACGAAAAGCTCTATAACCAGAAGCGTAAAGAAGCGAAGAGTTATGACGAAGGGGATTATGTGATGATTCGAAACACCGATACTTCAGCGGGTAGTAATAAAAAGTTGATACCAAAATAAAAAGGGCCTTACGTGGTAAAGAAAAAATTGCGTTTCGATCGGTATGTAGTAGGCGCTATCGAAGGGTTCCAAGTTACACAGTTACGCTATAATGGTGTTGTCGCCGCGGATCAGATGAGAACATATATTCGGGAGTAAAGAAAAAAAATGGAAAACCCACGAACCGTTGGGAAAATTTAGTTTAAGTAAATTAAGGTGATTCTCCCCAAAAGATGGTAAATTTGTGTGATTTTGTAAATAAAATCTTTAATTTTATGTTTTGTATGGCCGGGACGGCCATAAAGTCAGGCTGGCCGACTGTAGAGTCTTACAGCAAATATTTCAGGCGAATCGTAAGAAATGTACACGAAGAAGAATATTCGGGTTACAATATAAGAAAATTATACGAAGACGAATATTTCCAGTGAATACCAAAAGAAAAGTAATCACGCCAGTCGTGAGGACCAACAAACTTGCCTCGTCCCTTGAGGTTTGACGGGCAGTACCATTCGAGTATCGTTCGAGAGAGGTCCGAGTTGAGAACCGAGAGCGAGTACTCGTCTTGCACCTCGTTACATATTTATATACCTTTAATAAAATGGGTTATTAAAGAAAGACTCTTGTGTTGGTGGGGGAAAAGTGTCTATTGTTTATTGAACCTAACTCCCACATAACAAAGATTAAATCGGTAGTCGTAATAGTTCTAGGGGTCTCAATCGATCATCCCTGAAAGCACTGACCCGAACTCGTCTTCGATTTCATCTTACGTCCGGTCAGATCGAGTTGAGAAGTCTGATGATGCAGCGAGAACGATGGCCGGAACATGATTTACGTAACAAAGATGAAATCGATAGTCGTAATAGTTCTAGGGGTCTCGATCGATCATCCCTGATAGTACTCACCCGAACTCGTCTCTGATTTCATCGTACTTCCGGTCAGATCGAGTCGAGAAGTTTGAGGATGCACCAAGAACGCCGGCAAGAGAATTATTTACGTAAGAACCATGAAATCGGTGGTCTTAATGGTTCTAGGGGTCTCGATCGATCATCACTGATAGCACTGACCCGAACTCGTCTCCGATTTCATCTTACATCTGGTCAGATCGACCCGAGAAGTCTGATGACGCAGCGAGAACGATGGCAGGAACATTATTTACGTAACAAAGATTAAATCGGTAGTCGTAATAGTTGTAGGGGTCTCAATCGATCATCCCTGATAGCACTGACCCGAACTCGTCTCCGATTTCATCTTACTTCCGGTCAGATCGAGTCGAGAAGTCTGATGATGCAGCGAGAACGATGGGAGGAACTTTATTTACGTAACAAAGATGATATCGGTAGTCGTAATAGTTCTAGGGGTCTCAATCGATCATCCCTGATAGCACTCACCCGAACTCATCTCTGATTTCATCGTACTTCCGGTCAGATCGAGTCGAGAAGTTTGATGATGCAGCGAGAACGACCGTGAGAGAATTATTTACGTAAGAAAGATGAAATCGCCGGTGTTAATGGTTCTAGGGGTCTCGATCGATCATCCCTGATAGCACTGACCCGAAATCGTCTCTGATTTCATCGTACTTCCGGTCAGATCGAGTCGAGAAGTTTGATGATGCAGCGAGAACGACGGTGAGAGAATTATTTACGTAAGAAAGATGAAATCGGTAGTCTTGATGGTTCTAGGGGTCTCGATCGATCATCGCTGATAGCACTGACCCGAACTCGTGTCCGATTTCATCTTACATGCGGTCAGATCGATTTGAGAAGTCTGATGACGCAGCGAGAACGATGGCAGGAACATTATTTACGTAACAAAGATGAAATCGGTAGTCGTAATAGTTCTAGGGGTCTCAATCGATCATCCCTGATAGCACTCACCCGAACTCGTCTCCGATTTCATCTTACTTCCACTCAGATCGAGTCGAGAAGTCTGATGATGCAGCGAGAACGATGGAAGGAACATTATTTACGCAACAAAGATGAAATCGGTAGTCGTAATCGTTCTAGGGGTCTCGATCGATCATCCCTGATAGCCCTCACCCGAACTCGTCTCTGATTTCATCGTACTTCCGGTCAGATCGAGTCAAGAAGTTTGATGATGCAGCGAGAACGACGGTGAGAGAATTATCTACGTAAGAAACATGAAATCGGTGGTCTTAATGGTTCTAGGGGTCTCGATCGATCATCGCTGATAGCACTGACCCGAACTCGTCTCCTATTTCATCTTACATCCGGTCAGATCGAGTCGAGAAGTCTGATGACGCAGCGAGAACGATGGCAGGAACATTATTTACGTAACAAAGGTTAAATCGGTAGTCGTAATAGTTCTAAGGGTCTCAATCGATCATCCCTGATAGCACTGACCCGAACTCGTCTTCGATTTCATCTTACGTCCGGTCAGATCGAGTTGAGAAGTCTGATGATGCAGCGAAAACGATGGCCGGAACATTATTTGCGTAACAAAGATGAAATCGGTAGTCGTAATAGTTCTAGGGGTCTCGATCGATCATCCCTGATAGCACTGACCCGAACTCGTCTTCGATTTCATCTCACTTCCGGTCAGATTGAGTTGAGAAGTCTGATGATGCAGCGAGAACGATGGCAGGAACATTATTTACGTAACAAAGATGAAATCGGTAGTCGTAATAGTTCTAGGGGTCTCGATCGATCATCCCTGATAGCACTGACCCGAACTCGTCTTCGATTTCATCTTACGTCCGGTCAGATCGAGTTGAGAAGTCTGATGATGCAGCGAAAACGATGGCCGGAACATTATTTGCGTAACAAAGATGAAATCGGTAGTCGTAATAGTTCTAGGGGTCTCGATCGATCATCCCTGATAGTACTCACCCGAACTCGTCTCTGATTTCATCGTACTTCCGGTCAGATAGAGTCGAGAAGTTTGAGGATGCACCGAGAACGACGGCGAGAGAATTATTTACGTAAGAAACATGAAATCGGTGGTCTTAATGGTTCTAGGGGTCTCGATCGATCATCACTGATAGCACTGACCCGAACTCGTCTCCGATTTCATCTTACATCCGGTCAGATCGAGTCGAGAAGTCTGATGACGCAGCGAGAACGATGGCAGGAACATCATTTACGTAACAAAGATTAAATCGGTAGTCGTAATAGTTGTAGGGGTCTCAATCGATCATCCCTGATAGCACTCACCCGAACTCGTCTCCGATTTCATCTTACTTCCAATCAGATCGAGGCGAGAAGTCTGATGATGCAGCGAGAACGATGGAAGGAACATTATTTACGTAACAAAGATGAAATCGGTTGTCGTAATCGTTCTAGGGGTCACGATCGATCATCCCTGATAGCACTCACCCGAACTCGTCTCTGATTTCTTCGTCCTTCCGGTCAGATCGAGTCAAGAAGTGTGATGATGCAGCGAGAACGACGGTGAGAGAATTATTTACGTAAGAAAGATGAAATCGGTAGTCTTAATGGTTCTAGGGGTCTCGATCGATCATCCCTGATAGCACTGACCCGAACTCGTCTCCGATTTCGTCTTACTTCCGGTCAGATCGAGTCGAGAACTCTGATGACGCAGCGAGAACGATGGCAGGAACATTATTTACGTAACAAAGATTAAATCGGTAGTCGTAATTATTCTAGGGGTCTCAGCCGATCATCCCTGATAGCACTGACCCGAACTCGTCTTCGATTTCATCTGACTTCCGGTCAGATCGAGTTGAGAAGTCTGATGATGCAGCGAGAACGATGGCAGGAACATTATTTACGTAACAAAGACGAAATCGGTAGTCGTAATAGTTCTAGGGGTCTCGATCGATCATCCCTGATAGCACTGACCCGAACTCGTCTCCGATTTCATCTTACATCCGGTCAGATCGAGTCGAGAAGTCTGATGACGCAGCGAGAACGATGGCAGGAACATTATTTACGTAACAAAGATTAAATCGGTAGTCGTAATAGTTCTAGGTGTCTCAATCGATCATCCCTGATAGCACTGACCCGAACTCGTCTCCGATTTCATCTTACTTCCGGTCAGATCGAGTCGAGAAGTCTGATGATGCAGCGAGAACGATGGGAGGAACTTTATTTACGTAACAAAGATGATATCGGTAGTCGTAATAGTTCTAGGGGTCTCAATCGATCATCCCTGATAGCACTCACCCGAACTCATCTCTGATTTCATCGTACTTCCGGTCAGATCGAGTCGAGAAGTTTGATGATGCAGCGAGAACGACCGTGAGAGAATTATTTACGTAAGAAAGATGAAATCGCCGGTGTTAATGGTTCTAGGGGTCTCGATCGATCATCCCTGATAGCACTGACCCGAAATCGTCTCTGATTTCATCGTACTTCCGGTCAGATCGAGTCGAGAAGTTTGATGATGCAGCGAGAACGACGGTGAGAGTATTATTTACGTAAGAAAGATGAAATCGGTAGTCTTAGTGGTTCTAGGGGTCTCGATCGATCATCGCTGATAGCACTGACCCGAACTCGTGTCCGATTTCATCTTACATGCGGTCAGATCGAGTCGAGAAGTCTGATGACGCAGCGAGAACGATGGCAGGAACATTATTTACGTAACAAAGATGAAATCGGTAGTCGTAATAGTTCTAGGGGTCTCAATCGATCATCCCTGATAGCACTCACCCGAACTCGTCTCCGATTTCATCTTACTTCCAGTCAGATCGAGTCGAGAAGTCTGATGATGCAGCGAGAACGATGGAAGGAACATTATTTACGCAACAAAGATGAAATCGGTAGTCGTAATCGTTCTAGGGGTCTCGATCGATCATCCCTGATAGCCCTCACCCGAACTCGTCTCTGATTTCATCGTACTTCCGGTCAGATCGAGTCAAGAAGTTTGATGATGCAGCGAGAACGACGGTGAGAGAATTATTTACGTAAGAAACATGAAATCGGTGGTCTTAATGGTTCTAGGGGTCTCGATCGATCATCGCTGATAGCACTGACCCGAACTCGTCTCCTATTTCATCTTACATCCGGTCAGATCGAGTCGAGAAGTCTGATGACGCAGCGAGAACGATGGCAGGAACATTATTTACGTAACAAAGGTTAAATCGGTAGTCGTAATAGTTCTAAGGGTCTCAATCGATCATCCCTGATAGCACTGACCCGAACTCGTCTTCGATTTCATCTTACGTCCGGTCAGATCGAGTTGAGAAGTTTGATGATGCAGCGAGAACGATGGCCGGAACATTATTTACGTAACAAAGATGAAATCGATAGTCGTAATAGTTCTGGGGGTCTCGATCGATCATCCCTGATAGCACTCACCCGAACTCGTCTCCGATTTCATCTTACTTCCAGTCAGATCGAGTCGAGAAGTCTGATGATGCAGCGAGAACGATGGAAGGAACATTATTTACGCAACAAAGATGAAATCGGTAGTCGTAATCGCTCTAGGGGTCTCGATCGATCATCCCTGATAGCCCTCACCCGAACTCGTCTCTGATTTCATCGTACTTCCGGTCAGATCGAGTCGAGAATTTTGACGATGCACCGAGAACGACGGCGAGAGAATTATTTACGTAATAACCATGAAATCGGTGGTCTTAATGGTTCTAGGGGTCTCGATCGATCATCACTGATAGCACTGACCCGAACTCGTCTCCGATTTCATCTTACATCCGGTCAGATCGAGTCGAGAAGTCTGATGACGCAGCTAGAACGTTGGCAGGAACATTATTTACGTAACAAAGATTAAATCGGTAGTCGTAATAGTTGTAGGGGTCTCAATCGATCATCCCTGATAGCACTGACTCGAACTCGTCTCCGATTTCATCTTACTTCCGGTCAGATCGAGTCGAGAAGTCTGATGATGCAGCGAGTACGATGGCAGGAACATTATTTACGTAACAAAGATGAAATCCGTAGTCGTAATAGTTCTAGCGGTCTCAATCGATCATCCCTGATAGCACTCACCCGAACTCGTCTCCGATTTCATCTTACTTCCAGTCAGATCGAGGCGAGGAGTCTGATGATGCAGCGAGAACGATGGAAGGAACATTATTTACGTAACAAAGATGAAATCGGTAGTCGTAATCGTTCTAGGGGTCACGATCGATCATCCCTGATGGCACTCACCCGAACTCGTCTCTGATTTCATCGTACTTCCGGTCAGATCGAGTCAAGAAGTTTGATGATGCAGCGAGAACGACGGTGAGAGAATTATTTACGTAAGAAAGATGAAATCGGTGGTCTTAATGGTTCTAAGGGTCTCGATCGATTATCGCTGATAGCACTGACCCGAACTCGTCTCCGATTTCACCTTACATCCGGTCAGATCGAGTCGAGAAGTCTGATGACGCAGCGAGAACGATGGCAGGAACATTATTTACGTAACAAAGATTAAATCGGTAGTCGTAATAGTTCTGCGCGTCTCAATCGATCATCCCTGATAGCACTGACCCGAACTCGTCTCCGATTTCATCTTACTTCCGGTCAGATCGAGTCGAGAAGTTTGATGATGCAGCGAGAACGACGGTGAGAGAATTATTTACATAAGAAAGATGAAATCGGTGGTCTTAATGGTTCTAGGGGTCTCGATCGATCATCGCTGATAGCACTGACCAGAACTCATCTCCGATTTCATCTTACATCCGGTCAGATCGAGTCGAGAAGTCTGATGACGCAGCGAGAACGATGGCAGGAACATTATTTACGTAACAAAGATTCAATCGGCAGTCGTAATAGTTCTAGGGGTCTCAATCGATCATCCCTGATAGCACTGGACCGAACTCGTCTCCGATTTCATCTTACTTCCGGTGAGATCGAGTCGAGAAGTCTGATGATGCAGCGAGAACGATGGCAGGAACATTATTTACGTAACAAAGTTGAAATCGGTAGTCGTAATAGTTCTAGGGGTCTCAATCGATCATCCCTGATAGCACTCACCCGAACTCGTCTCTGATTTCATCGTAATTCCGGTCAGATCGAGTCGCGAAGTTTGATGATGCAGCGAGAACGACGGTGAGAGAATTATTTACGTAAGAAAGATGAAATCGGTAGTCTTAATGGTTCTAGGTGTCTCGATCGATCATCCCTGATAGCACTGACCCGAACTCGTCTCCGATTTCATCTTACATCCGGTCAGGTCGAGTCGAGAAGTCTGATGACGCAGCGAGAACGATGGCAGGAACATTATTTACGTAACAAAGATTAAATCGGTAGTCGTAATAGTTCTAGGGGTCTCAATTGATCATCCCTGATAGCACTGACCCGAACTCGTCTTCGATTTCATCTTACTTCCGGTCAGATCGAGTTGAGAAGTCTGATGATGCAGCGAGAACGATGGCAGGAACATTATTTACGTAACAAAGATGAAATCGGTAGTCGTAATAGTTCTAGGGGTCTCGATCGATCATCGCTGATAGCACTGACCCGAACTCGTCTCCTATTTCATCTTACATCCGGTCAGATCGAGTCGAGAAGTCTGATGACGCAGCGAGAACGATGGCAGGAACATTATTTGCGTAACAAAGATTAAATCGGTAGTCGTAATAGTTCTACGGGTCTCAATCGATCATGCCTGATAGCACTGACCCGAACTCGTCTCCGATTTCATCTTACTTCCGGTCAGATCGAGTCGCGAAGTTGGATGATGCAGCGAGAACGACGATGAGAGAATTATTTACGTAAGAAAGATGAAATCGGTAGTCTTAATGGCTCGAGGAGTCTCGATCGATAATCCCTGATAGCACTGACCCGAACTCGTCTCTGATTTCATCTTACATCCGGTCAGATCGAGTCGAGAAGTCTGATGACGCAGCGAGAACGATGGCAGGAACATTATTTACGTAACAAAGATTAAATCGGTAGTCGTAATAGTTCTAGGGGTCTCAATCGATCATCCCTGATAGCACTGACCCGAACTCGTCTTCGATTTCATCTTACTTCCGGTCAGATCGAGTTGAGAAGTCTGATGATGCAGCGAGAACGATGGCAGGAACATTATTTACGTAACAAAGATGAAATCGGTAGTCGTAATAGTTCTAGGGGTCTCGATCGATCATCCCTGATAGCACTGACCCGAACTCGTCTCCGATTTCATCTTACATCCAGTCAGATCGAGTCGAGAAGTCTGATGACGCAGCGAGAACGATGGCAGGAACATTATTTACGTAACAAAGATTAAATCGGTAGTCGTAATAGTGTAGGGGTCTCAATCGATCATCCCTGATAGCACTGACCCGAACTCGTCTCCGATTTCATCTTACTTCCGGTCAGATCGAGTCGAGAAGTCTGATGATGCAGCGAGTACGATGGCAGGAACATTATTTACCTAACAAAGATGAAATCGGTAGTCGTAATCGTTCTAGGGGTCACGATCGATCATCCCTGATAGCACTCACCCGAACTCGTCTCTGATTTCATCGTACTTCCGGTCAGATCGAGTCAAGAAGTTTGATGATGCAGCGAGAACGACGGTGAGAGAATTATTTACGCAAGAAAGATGAAATCGGTAGTCTTAATGGTTCTAGGGGTCTCGATCGATCATCCCTGATAGCACTGTCCCGAACTCGTCTCCGATTTCATCTTACTTCCGGTCAGATTGAGTCGAGAACTCTGATGACGCAGCGAGAACGATGGCAGGAACATTATTTACGTAACAAAGATGAAATCGGTAGTCGTAATAGTTCTAGGGGTCTCGATCGATCATCCCTGATAGCACTGACCCGAACTCGTCTCCGATTTCATCTTACATCCGGTCAGATCGAGTCGAGAAGTCTGCTGACGCAGCGAGAACGATGGCAGGAATATTATTTACGTAACAAAGATTAAATCGGTAGTCGTAATAGTTCGAGGTGTCTCAATCGATCATCCCTGATAGCACTGACCCGAACTCGTCTCCGATTTCATCTTACTTCCGGTCAGATCGAGTCGAGAAGTCTGATGATGCAGCGAGAACGATGGCAGGAACATTATTTACGTAACAAAGATGAAATCGGTAGTCGTAATAGTTCTAGGGGTTTCAATCGATCATCCCTGGTAGCACTCACCCGAACTCGTCTCTGAATTCATCGTACTTCCGGTCAGATCGAGTCGAGAAGTTTGATGATGCAGCGAGAACGACCGTGAGAGAATTATTTACGTAAGAAAGATGAAATCGGTGGTCTTAATGGTTCTAGGGGTCTCGATCGATCATCCCTGATAGCACTGACCCGAACTCGTCTCTGATTTCATCGTACTTCCGGTCAGATCGAGTCGAGAAGTTTGATGATGCAGCGAGAACGACGGTGAGAGAATTATTTACGTAAGAAAGATGAAATCGGTAGTCTTGATGGTTCTAGGGGTCTCGATCGATCATCGCTGATAGCACTGACCCGAACTCGTGTCCGATTTCATCTTACATGCGGTCAGATCGATTTGAGAAGTCTGATGACGCAGCGAGAACGATGGCAGGAACATTATTTACGTAACAAAGATGAAATCGGTAGTCGTAATAGTTCTAGGGGTCTCAATCGATCATCCCTGATAGCACTCACCCGAACTCGTCTCCGATTTCATCTTACTTCCACTCAGATCGAGTCGAGAAGTCTGATGATGCAGCGAGAACGATGGAAGGAACATTATTTACGCAACAAAGATGAAATCGGTAGTCGTAATCGTTCTAGGGGTCTCGATCGATCATCCCTGATAGCCCTCACCCGAACTCGTCTCTGATTTCATCGTACTTCCGGTCAGATCGAGTCAAGAAGTTTGATGATGCAGCGAGAACGACGGTGAGAGAATTATTTACGTAAGAAACATGAAATCGGTGGTCTTAATGGTTCTAGGGGTGTCGATCGATCATCGCTGATAGCACTGACCCGAACTCGTCTCCTATTTCATCTTACATCCGGTCAGATCGAGTCGAGAAGTCTGATGACGCAGCGAGAACGATGGCAGGAACATTATTTACGTAACTGTAGAGTCTTACAGCAAATATTTCAGGCGAATCGTAAGAAATTTTCACGAAGAAGAATATTCGGGTTACAATATAAGAAATGTATACGAAGACGAATATTTCCAGTGAATACCAAAAGAAAAGTAATCACGCCAGTCGTGAGGACCAACAAACTTGCCTCGTCCCTTGAGGTTTGACGGGCAGTACCATTCGAGTATCGTTCGAGAGAGGTCCGAGTTGAGACCCGAGAGCGAGTACTCGTCTTGCACCTCGTTACATATTTATATACCTTTAATAAAATGGGTTATTAAAGAAAGACTCTTGTGTTGGTGGGGGAAAAGAGTCTATTATTTATTGAACCTAACTCCCTCAGTTCAGAAGTGGGATTGAGATCCGAACGCGTGTGTCGCCGTACAGAAGGGTCCGTGATAATTTTGGTGTGTGCCGATTATTTTATTTAGACGCTTCAGGTTGTGAAATATTGTGGACTGATATTTTTGGGAAATATGGTAACAAAAGAGCCAAATGACTACGCCGTTTTAGAGCTTAAGGAGATCCTCCGCGGAAAAGATTTGCCGTCAGTTGGCAATAAAAACGAGCTCATCACTCGGCTGACCGACTACGACCCAAATATATGGGCGACGATGGACGAAATACGGGTTCGAGAAGGACGGGGTTGCGAGGACCTTATCGACTTTATAGGGGAAACGGCAGGAGGAGACGAAACATGCAACCGTGCTCCTTCGACGAGGAATTCTCCGGCGGAAAGTGAATTAATGCGACGTGAGAATGAGCTGTTGAAGCGAGAGAGAGATCTTCTTCAACGAGAATTAGAACTGGCGAGACAACAACGTCCGAATCATCCGGGTGAACCCCTAGACAACGAAAATTTTGGAAGACGCGGTGGTGTGTGGATGAACGAAAACGTGCGATCCGTCCGAGATTTGTTGAGCGACTTCGACGGTACTGAAGGAACGTTTTGGAAGTGGGAGCAACAAATACGGCTTTTGCGAATATCGTACGCACTGGATGATATGGCAGCGAGGGTCGTGGTGAGTGCAAAACTCAAAGGGCGTGTGCTGGAGTGGTTTCACTCTAAACCCGACCATCTTACGCTAAGTATCGAAGATCTCTTGAAAAAAATGAAGGAAATGTTCGACCTTCGGCAACCAAGGATGATGTTGCGTCGAAAGTTTGAACGAAGATCGTGGCAAACACACGAATCTTTTAATGATTATTATCACGATAAAATTATTCTGGCAAATCGAGTGCCGATAGAGGACGATGAAATCGTCGATTACCTTATCGATGGAATACCTGATCGGAAACTTCAAGACCAGGCGCGTATCATGCGATTTGGTTCGCGAATGGACCTTTTGGAAGCGTTTAGCAAGGTGACGCTGGACACAAAAAAGTCCCCTGGGCCGGGTCCGAGGAGGCCATTAGACCTCGAATCCGAAGGGAAGAAAGAAGATAAAACGATGACGAAAGAGAAGACAACACCGGCTAAGGATAGTCCGACACCTCCGAGCGAGACTCGATCGTCGGGACGAAGGGGTATCAGATGCTATAACTGCCGAGATAGCGGTCATTTCGCCCCCGAGTGTCCACGTCCGAAGCGACCGAGAGGATCCTGTTTCCGCTGCGGTTCGACGAGCCACCAGCTAAGTGCCTGTCCTGAGGAAGAAGCGAAGTCTGCAGCGGCAAAAGCAACGAATTTAATCGAGCCAATCGAAATTAGCGACCCGTACTATGTACAATTGAAATTTTCCGTTTTGGACGAGAGTAACGAGAGACGCAATTTTACGTTAAGCGCGGTAGTTGATTCCGGATCTGCGGTAAGTCTCATACAATGCCGGTATATACCAGTCACTTCGCGCGAACCGATACCGCCTAACGGAGACAAATTTTGCGGGGTAAATAATTCTCGTGTTCGTGTATTGGGATCATTTATAAGCATTGTCGAGATTGAAGGAGTGGAAATGGAATTACGTTTTCTCGTTGTCCCGGACGAAACAATGTCGTGTCTAGCATTACTCGGACGTGACTTTTCTCGTAATCCATTAATTACAGTCGAGTTAAGTGAGACTATAAAGATTAAACGAAAAGGTGACTTGTCCGGGGAAAAGGATTTTTCAACTCTAATTTTGCGCATAGAGTACCTCGAGGATCCCGATAAAATTAATGAGAGACTGAATATTAACTCAAAAATCAAACCAGAGATATCAGAAAAGGTTCGGGCATTATTTAACGATGAGTACGTGGGTAAATGGGGCTCAGACGCAAAAGAAACAGAAATGGAAATGAAAATTTCTTTGAAAACCGAACAACCAATTACTTTTCGATCGAGAAGGTTAACATTTGCGGACAAGGGAAAGTTACAGGTAATTCTCGACGATTTATTACGTGCTGGGACGATCAGACCGAGTACGTCACCGTACGCTAGCCCTATTGTTCTTGTGCGAAAGAAAAATGGTGAATTGCGACTCTGCATTGATTTCCGAGAATTAAATAAAATTACGGTCAAAGATAATTTTCTGACGCCATTAATAGATGACCATATCGATCAGTTAAGAGATAAAAAATATTTTAGTACGTTGGATCTCAAAAATGGGTTTTATCATGTCAAGATGTCCGAATGCTCGATAAAATATACTTCATTTGTAACTCCGTTGGGACAGTTTGAATTTCTTCGTATGCCGTTTGGCTTGACGAATGCTCCGCGCGTGTTCCAAAGGTTTGTTAGTGGAATTTTCGGAAAACTCATACGGGAAAATAAAATCTTGCTGTATCTTGATGACATTTTGGTCGCAACCCAGGACATTGACGAGCATCTAAGTATTTTAAAAGATGTCTTTGAGGTCGCGAGATGCCATCAACTCAAATTTAGACTCGACAAATGTTCTTTTGTACAAACTGAAATCATTTACTTGGGATATATGATCGACGAGCACGGCATCCGGCCGAGTATACAAAACGTCGAGAGCGTGAACAATTATCCGATTCCGCGAAATGCGCAAGAAGTACATAGATTCGTCTCGCTGGCGAGCTATTTTCGTCGGTTTATTCCGAAATTTTCGATACTCGCGAAACCGTTGTATGATTTGATAAAAAAAAATGCTACGTTTGTATTTGGGCCGAAGGAAAATCAAGTTGTTGAAACTCTGAAAAATTTGTTGGCATCTCAGCCAATATTGGCGATTTATTCCCCAAAGCTGGAGACTGAATTGCATTGCGATGCTAGTGCGAGCGGCTTCGGCGCGATTTTGTTGCAGCGCCAAAAAAATAAGACGTTTCAACCGGTATTTTATTTTAGTAAGCGAACAACCACGGCCGAGTCAAAATACCACAGTTTCGAACTAGAGTGCCTTGCGGTCGTTTATGCCATTAAACGATTTCATATTTATCTTGCCGGCATTCCATTTAAAGTTGTCACGGATTGTGATAGTTTTCGCCTTACATTGAACAAGCAAACGGTTAATCCTCGCATTTATCGTTGGGCTCTGTTTTTGGAACAATACGCATATGAAATCGTACATCGACCCGGGACGCGTATGAACCACGTTGACGCGTTGAGTCGTTGCCATAGTATACTCGTCCTAGAAGCGAACTCAAACGAACGGACATTGTCCATTCAACAAGACCGAGATCCTGAGATTATGAAAATTCGCGACAGGCTGGAAATCTCCGAAGATAAATTTTATGAACTGCGCAACGGACTCGTTTACCGTAAAGATAAAAATGATAACTCTTGTTCTATGTCCCGTCATCGATGGAAAATAATGTGATTCGTACGTGTCACGACGATGTGGGTCATGTGGGCGCAGACAAAGTTGCTTGCGGCATTAGTAAAGTTTATTGGTTCCCACGATTGAAAGAAAAGATAAAAAATTATATATCCAATTGCTTGCGATGCATTAAATTCAGCCCTGCGAGTGGCAGAAAAGAAGGACATTTGTATAGCATACCGAAGGGAACACTGCCATTCCAGACAGTTCATATTGATTATTGTGGCCCTTTTGAAAAAACCAATCGCGGGTACAAACATATTCTTTCGGTTGTCGATGGGTTCACAATGTTTATAAAATTGTATGCGTGCAAATCAACGACTTCCGAAGAGACGATCAGACATCTTGGAGATTATTGTCAAACATACAGTAAACCGCGCCGTATTGTAAGTGATCGCGGAACTGCGTTTACGTCCGATCGATTCAAAGAATTTGTAGATGAAGAATGTATTGAACACGTTCTCGTCGCTGTGAGTACTCCGCGTGCCAACGGACAGGTAGAGCGGTTTAATCATGTGGTTACCCCAATGATCGCGAAACTGTGCGAAGATCCGACGAAGTGGGACAAAGTATTGAGTAAAGTTGAATTTGCCATTAATAATACGGTGTGTCGTTCGACGGGGGAAAGTCCCAGTCGATTGTTATTCGGCATCGATCAGCTTGGCAAAGTGAACGATAAGCTCAAACTAATTGTGGAAGCAGATTCAACTGTAGGTCGCGACTTATTGTCGATGAGGGAGGCCGCCGCTGTAAAAATCGCTAGATGTCAAAAAGAAAACGAAAAGCTCTATAACCAGAAGCGTAAAGAAGCGAAGAGTTATGACGAAGGGGATTATGTGATGATTCGAAACACCGATACTTCAGCGGGTAGTAATAAAAAGTTGATACCAAAATAAAAAGGGCCTTACGTGGTAAAGAAAAAATTGCGTTTCGATCGGTATGTAGTAGGCGCTATCGAAGGGTTCCAAGTTACACAGTTACGCTATAATGGTGTTGTCGCCGCGGATCAGATGAGAACATATATTCGGGAGTAAAGAAAAAAAATGGAAAACCCACGAACCGTTGGGAAAATTTAGTTTAAGTAAATTAAGGTGATTCTCCCCAAAAGATGGTAAATTTGTGTGATTTTGTAAATAAAATCTTTAATTTTATGTTTTGTATGGCCGGGACGGCCATAAAGTCAGGCTGGCCGACTGTAGAGTCTTACAGCAAATATTTCAGGCGAATCGTAAGAAATGTACACGAAGAAGAATATTCGGGTTACAATATAAGAAAATTATACGAAGACGAATATTTTCAGTGAATACCAAAAGAAAAGTAATCACGCCAGTCGTGAGGACCAACAAACTTGCCTCGTCCCTTGAGGTTTGACGGGCAGTACCATTCGAGTATCGTTCGAGAGAGGTCCGAGTTGAGAACCGAGAGCGAGTACTCGTCTTGCACCTCGTTACATATTTATATACCTTTAATAAAATGGGTTATTAAAGAAAGACTCTTGTGTTGGTGGGGGAAAAGTGTCTATTGTTTATTGAACCTAACTCCCACATAACAAAGATTAAATCGGTAGTCGTAATAGTTCTAGGGGTCTCAATCGATCATCCCTGAAAGCACTGACCCGAACTCGTCTTCGATTTCATCTTACGTCCGGTCAGATCGAGTTGAGAAGTCTGATGATGCAGCGAGAACGATGGCCGGAACATGATTTACGTAACAAAGATGAAATCGATAGTCGTAATAGTTCTAGGGGTCTCGATCGATCATCCCTGATAGTACTCACCCGAACTCGTCTCTGATTTCATCGTACTTCCGGTCAGATCGAGTCGAGAAGTTTGAGGATGCACCAAGAACGCCGGCAAGAGAATTATTTACGTAAGAACCATGAAATCGGTGGTCTTAATGGTTCTAGGGGTCTCGATCGATCATCACTGATAGCACTGACCCGAACTCGTCTCCGATTTCATCTTACATCTGGTCAGATCGACCCGAGAAGTCTGATGACGCAGCGAGAACGATGGCAGGAACATTATTTACGTAACAAAGATTAAATCGGTAGTCGTAATAGTTGTAGGGGTCTCAATCGATCATCCCTGATAGCACTGACTCGAACTCGTCTCCGATTTCATCTTACGTCCGGTCAGATCGAGTCGAGAAGTCTGATGATGCAGCGAGTACGATGGCAGGAACATCATTTACGCAACAAAGATGAAATCGGTAGTCGTAATAGTTCTAGGGGTCTCAATCGATCATCCCTGATAGCACTCACCCGAACTCGTCTCCGATTTCATCTTACTTCCAGTCAGATCGAGGCGAGAAGTCTGATGATGCAGCGAGAACGATGGAAGGAACATTATTTACGTAACAAAGATGAAATCGGTAGGCGTAATCGTTCTAGGGGTCACGATCGATCATCCCTGATAGCACTCGACCGAACTCGTCTCTGATTTCATCGTACTTCCGGTCAGATCGAGTCAAGAAGTTTGATGATGCGGCGAGAACGACGGTGAGAGAATTATTTACGTAAGAAAGATGAAATCGGTGGTCTTAATGCTTCTGAGGGTCTCGATCGATTATCGCTGATAGCACTGACCCGAACTCGTCTCCGATTTCACCTTACATCCGGTCAGATCGAGTCGAGAAGTCTGATGACGCAGCGAGAACGATGGCAGGAACATTATTTACGTAACAAAGATTAAATCGGTAGTCGTAATAGTTCTGCGCGTCTCAATCGATCATCCCTGATAGCACTGACCCGAACTCGTCTCCGATTTCATCTTACTTCCGGTCAGATCGAGTCGAAAAGTTTGATGATGCAGCGAGAACGACGGTGAGAGAATTATTTACGTAAGAAAGATGAAATCGGTGGTCTTAATGGTTCTAGGGGTCTCGATCGATCATCGCTGATAGCACTGACCCGAACTCGTCTCCGATTTCACCTTACATCCGGTCAGATCGAGTCGAGAAGTCTGATGACGCAGCGAGAACGATGGCAGGAACATTATTTACGTAACAAAGATTAAATCGGTAGTCGTAATAGTTCTGCGCGTCTCAATCGATCATCCCTGATAGCACTGACCCGAACTCGTCTCCGATTTCATGTTACATCCGGTCAGATCGAGTCGAGAAGTCTGATGACGCAGCGAGAACGATGGCAGGAACATTATTTACGTAACAAAGATTAAATCGGCAGTCGTAATAGTTCTAGGGGTCTCAATCGATCATCCCTGATAGCACTGGACCGAACTCGTCTCCGATTTCATCTTACTTCCGGTCAGATCGAGTCGAGAAGTCTGATGATGCAGCGAGAACGATGGCAGGAACATTATTTACGTAACAAAGATGAAATCGGTAGTCGTAATAGTTCTGGGGTCTCAATCGATCATCCCTGATAGCACTCACACGAACTCGTCTCTCATTTCATCGTAATTCCGGTCAGATCGAGTCGCGAAGTTTGATGATGCAGCGAGAACGACGGTGAGAGAATTATTTACGTAAGAAAGATGAAATCGGTAGTCTTAATGGTTCTAGGGGTCTCGATCGATCATCCCTGATAGCACTGACCCGAACTCGTCTCCGATTTCATCTTACATCCGGTCAGGTCGAGTCGAGAAGTCTGATGACGCAGCGAGAACGATGGCAGGAACATTATTTACGTAACAAAGATTAAATCGGTAGTCGTAATAGTTCTATGGGTCTCAATCGATCATCCCTGATAGCACTGAACCGAACTCGTCTTCGATTTCATCTTACTTCCGGTCAGATCGAGTTGAGAAGTCTGACGATGCAGCGAGAACGATGGCAGGAACATTATTTACGTAACAAAGATGAAATCGGTAGTCGTAATAGTTCTAGGGGTCTCGATCGATCATCGCTGATAGCACTGACCCGAACTCGTCTCCTATTTCATCTTACATCCGGTCAGATCGACTCGAGAAGTCTGATGACGCAGCGAGAACGATGGCAGGAACATTATTTACGTAACAAAGATTAAATCGGTAGTCGTAATAGTTCTACGGGTCTCAATCGATCATCCCTGATAGCACTGACCCGAACTCGTCTCCGATTTCATCTTACTTCCGGTCAGATCGAGTCGAGAAGTCTGATGATGCAGCGAGAACGATGGCAGGAACATTATTTACGTAACAAAGATGAAATCGGTAGTCGTAATAGTTCTAGGGGTCTCAATCGATCATCCCTGATAGCACTCACCCGAACTCGTCTCTGATTTCATCGTAATTCCGGTCAGATCGAGTCGCGAAGTTTGATGATGCACCGAGAACGACGGCGAGAGAATTATTTACGTAAGAAACATGAAATCGGTGGTCTTAATGGTTCTAGGGGTCTCGATCGATCATCACTGATAGCACTGACCCGAACTCGTCTCCGATTTCATCTTACATCCGGTCAGATCGAGTCGAGAAGTCTGATGACGCAGCGAGAACGATGGCAGGAACATTATTTACGTAACAAAGATTAAATTGGTAGTCGTAATAGTTGTAGGGGTCTCAATCGATCATCCCTGATAGCACTGACCCGAACTCGTCTCCGATTTCATCTTACTTCCGGTCAGATCGAGTCGAGAAGTCTGATGATGCAGCGAGTACGATGGCAGGAACATTATTTACGTAACAAAGATGAAATCGGTAGTCGTAATAGTTCTAGGGGTCTCAATCGATCATCCCTGATAGCACTCACCCGAACTCGTCTCCGATTTCATCTTACTTCCAGTCAGATCGAGGCGAGAAGTCTGATGATGCAGCGAGAACGATGGAAGGAACATTATTTACGTAACAAAGATGAAATCGGTAGTCGTAATCGTTCTAGGGGTCACGATCGATCATCCCTGATAGCACTCAGCCGAACTCGTCTCTGATTTCATCGTACTTCCGGTCAGATCGAGTCAAGAAGTTTGATGATGCACCGAGAACGACGGTGAGAGAATTATTTACGTAAGAAAGATGAAATCGGTAGTCTTAATGGTTCTAGGGGTCTCGATCGATCATCCCTGATAGCACTGACCCGAACTCGTCTCCGATTTCATCTTACATCCGGTCAGATCGAGTCGAGAAGTCTGATGATGCAGCGAGAACTATGGCAGGAACATTATTTACGTAACAAAGATGAAATCGGTAGTCGTAATAGTTCTAGGGGTCTCAATCGAACATCCCTGATAGCACTCACCCGACCTCGTCTCTGATTTCATCGTACTTCCGGTCAGATCGAGTCGAGAAGTTTGATGATGGAGCGAGAACGACCGTGAGAGAATTATTTACGTAAGAAAGATGAAATCGGTGGTCTTAATGGTTCTAGGGGTCTCGATCGATCATCCCTGATAGCACTGACCCGAACTCGTCTCTGATTTCATCGTACTTCCGGTCAGATCGAGTCGAGAAGTTTGATGATGCAGCGAGAACGACGGTGAGAGCATTATTTACGTAAGAAAGATGAAAGCGGTAGTCTTAATGGTTCTAGGGGTCTCGATCGATCATCGCTGATAGCACTGACCCGAACTCGTCTCCGATGTCATCTTACATCCGGTCAGGTCGAGTCGAGAATTCTGATGACGCAGCGAGAACGAAGGCAGGAACATTATTTACGTAACAAAGATTAAATCGGTAGTCGTAATAGTTCTAGGGGTCTCAATCGATCATCCGTGATAGCACTGACCCGAACCCGTCTCCGATTTCATCTTACTTCCGGTCAGATCGAGTCGAGAAGTCTGATGATGCAGCGAGAACGATGGCTGGAACATTATTTACGTAACAAAGATGAAATCGGTAGTCGTAACAGTTCTAGGGGTCTCGATCGATCATCCCTGATAGTACTCACCCGAACTCGTCTCTGATTTCATCGTACTTCCGGTCAGATCGAGTCGAGAAGTTTGATGATGCACCGAGAACGACGGCGAGAGAAATATTTACGTAAGAAACATGAAATCGGTGGTCTTAATGTTTCTAGGGGTCTCGATCGATCATCACTGATAGCACTGACCCGAACTCGTCTCCGATTTCATCTTACATCCGGTCAGATCGAGTCGAGCAGTGTGATGACGCAGCGAGAACGATGGCAGGAACATTATTTACGTAACAAAGATTAAATCGGTAGTCGTAATAGTTGTAGGGGTCTCAATCGATCATCCCTGATAGCACTGACTCGAACTCGTCTCCGATTTCATCTTACTTCTCGTCAGATCGAGTCGAGAAGTCTGATGATGCAGCGAGAACGATGGAAGGAACATTATTTACGTAACAAAGATGAAAGCGGTAGTCGTAATCGTTCTAGGGGTCACGATCGATCATCCCTGATAGCACTCACCCGAACTCGTCTCTGATTTCATCGTACTTCCGGTCAGATCGAGTCAAGAAGGTTGATGATGCAGCGAGAACGACGGTGAGAGAATTATTTACGTAAGAAAGATGAAATCGGTGGTCTTAATGGTTCTAAGGGTCTCGATCGATCATCGCTGATAGCACTGACCCGATCTCGTCTCCGATTTCACCTTACATCCGGTCAGATCGAGTCGAGAAGTCTGATGACGCAGCGAGAACGATGGCAGGAACATTATTTACGTAACAAAGATTAAATCGGTAGTCGTAATAGTTCTGCGGGTCTCAATCGATTATCCCTGATAGCACTGACCCGAACTCGTCTCCGATTTCATCTTACTTCCGGTCAGATCGAGTCGAGAAGTTTGATGATGCAGCGAGAACGACGGTGAGAGAATTATTTACGTAAGAAAGATGAAATCGGTGGTCTTAATGGTTCTAGGGGTCTCGATCGATCATCGCTGATAGCACTGACCAGAACTCGTCTCCGATTTCATCTTACATCCGGTCAGATCGACTCGAGAAGTCTGATGACGCAGCGAGAACGATGGCAGGAACATTATTTACGTAACAAAGATTAAATCGGCAGTCGTAATAGTTCTAGGGGTCTCAATCGATCATCCCTGATAGCACTGGACCGAACTCGTCTCCGATTTCATCTTACTTCCGGTCAGATCGAGTCGAGAAGTCTGATGATTCAGCGAGAACTATGGCAGGAACATTATTTACGTAACAAAGATGAAATCGGTAGTCGTAATAGTTCTAGGGGTCTCAATCGAACATCCCTGATAGCACTCACCCGAACTCGTCTCTGATTTCATCGTACTTCCGGTCAGATCGAGTCGAGAAGTTTGATGATGCAGCGAGAACGACCGTGAGAGAATTATTTACGTAAGAAAGATGAAATCGGTGGTCTTAATGGTTCTAGGGGTCTCGATCGATCATCCCTGATAGCACTGACCCGAACTCGTCTCTGATTTCATCGTACTTCCGGTCAAATCGAGTCGAGAAGTTTGATGATGCAGCGAGAACGACGGTGAGAGAATTATTTACGTAAGAAAGATGAAATCGGTAGTCTTAATGGTTCTAGGGGTCTCGATCGATCATCGCTGATATCACTGACCCGAACTCGTCTCCGATTTGATCTTACATCCGGTCAGATCGAGTCGAGAATTCTGATGACGCAGCGAGAACGATGGGAGGAACATTATTTACGTAACAAAGATTAAATAGGTAGTCGTAATAGTTCTAGGGGTCTCAATCGATCATCCCTGATAGCACTGACCCGAACCCGTCTCCGATTTCATCTTACTTCCGGTCAGATCGAGTCGAGAAGTCTGATGATGCAGCGAGAACGATGGCAGGAACATTATTTACGTAACAAAGATGAAATCGGTAGTCGTAATAGTTCTAGGGGTCTCAATCGATCATCCCTGATAGCACTCACCCGAACTCGTCTCTGATTTCATCGTACTTCCGGTCAGATCGAGTCGAGAAGTTTGATGATGCAGCGAGAACGACCGTGAGAGAATTATTTACGTAAGAAAGATGAAATCGGTGGTCTTAATGGTTCTAGGGGTCTCGATCGATCATCCCTGATAGCACTGACCCGAACTCGTCTCTGATTTCATCGTACCTCCGGTCAGATCGAGTCGAGAAGTTTGATGATGCAGCGAGAACGACGGTGAGAGAATTATTTACGTAAGAAAGATGAAATCGGTGGTCTCAATGGTTCTAGGGGTCTCGATCGATCATCGCTGATAGCACTGACCCGAACTCGTCTCCGATTTCATCTTACTTCCGGTCAGATCGAGTCGAGAAGTCTGATGATGCAGCGAGTACGATGGCAGGAACATTATTTACGTAACAAAGATGAAATCGGTAGTCGTAATAGTTCTAGGGCTCTCAATCGATCATCCCTGATAGCACTGACCCGAACTCGTCTCCGATTTCATCTTTCATCCGGTCAGATCGAGTCGAGAAGTCTGATGACGCAGCAAGAACGATGGCAGGAACATTATTTACGTAACAAAGATTAAATCGGTAGTCGTAATAGTTCTGCGGGTCTCAATCGATCATCCCTGATAGCACTGACCCGAACTCGTCTCCGATTTCATCTTACTTCCGGTCAGATCGAGTCGAGAAGTTTGATGATGCAGCGAGAACGACGGTGAGAGAATTATTTACGTAAGAAAGATGAAATCGGTGGTCTTAATGGTTCTAGGGGTCTCGATCGATCATCGCTGATAGCACTGACCAGAACTCGTCTCCGACTTCATCTTACATCCGGTCAGATCGAGTCGAGAAGTCTGATGACGCAGCGAGAACGATGGCAGGAACATTATTTACGTAACAAAGATTAAATCGGTAGTCGTAATAGTTCTAGGGGTCTCAATCGATCATCCCTGATAGCACTGACCCGAACTCGTCTGCGATTTCATCTTACTTCCGGTAAGATCGAGTCGAGAAGTCTGATGATGCAGCGAGTACGATGGCAGGAACATTATTTACGTAACAAAGATGAAATCGGTAGTCGTAATAGTTCTAGGGGTCTCGATCGATCATCCCTGATAGCACTGACCCGATCTCGTCTCCGATTTCATCTTACATCCGGTCAGATCGAGTCGAGAAGTCCGATGACGCAGCGAGAACGATGGCAGGAACATTATTTACGTAACAAAGATTAAATCGGTAGTCGTAATAGTTGTAGGGGTCTCAAACGATCATCCCTGATAGCACTGACCCGAACTCGTCTCCGATTTCATCTTACTTCCGGTCAGATCGAGTCGAGAAGTCTGATGATGCAGCGAGAACGATGGCAGGAACATTATTTACGTAACAAAGATGAAATCGGTAGTCGTAATAGTTCTAGGGGTCTCAATCGGTCATCCCTACTAGCACTCACTCGAACTCGTCTCCGATTTCATCTTACTTCCAGTCAGATCGAGTCGGGAAGTCTGATGATGCAGCGGGAACGATGGCAGGAACATTATTTACGTAAGAAACATGAAATCGGTAGTCGTAATAGTTCTAGGGGTCTCAATCGATCATCCCTGATAGCACTCACCCGAACTCGTCTCTGATTTCATCGTAATTCCGGTCAGATCGAGTCGCGAAGTTCGATGATGCAGCGAGAACGACGGTGAGAGAATTATTTACGTAAGAAAGATGAAATCGGTGGTCTTAATGGTTCTAGGGGTCCCGATCGATCATCGCTGATAGCACTGACCCGAACTCGTCTCCGATTTCATCTTACATACGGTCAGATCGAGTCGAGAACTCTGATGACGCAGCGAGAACGATGGCAGGAACATTATTTACGCAACAAAGATTAAATCGGTAGACGTAATAGTTCTAGGGGTCTCAATCGATCATCCGTGATAGCACTGACCCGAACTCGTCTCCGATTTCATCTTACTTCCCGTCAGATCGAGTCGAGAAGTCTGATGATGCAGCGAGAACGATGGCAGGAACATTATTTACGTAACAAAGATGAAATCGGTAGTCGTAATAGTTCTAGGCGTCTCAATCGATCTTCCCTGATAGCACTCACCCGAACTCGTCTCTGATTTCATCGTACTTCCGGTCAGATCGAGTCGAGAAGTTTGATGATGCAGCGAGAACGACCGTGAGAGAATTATTTACGTAAGAAAGATGAAATCGGTGGTCTTAATGGTTCTAGGGGTCTCGATCGATCATCCCTGATAGCACTGACCCGAACTCGTCTCTGATTTCATCGTACTTCCGGTCAGATCGAGTCGAGAAGTTTGATGATGCAGCGAGAACGACGGTGAGAGAATTATTTACGTAAGAAAGATGAAATCGGTGGTCTCAATGGTTCTAGGGGTCTCGATCGATCATCGCTGATAGCACTCACCCGAACTCGTCTCCGATTTCATCTTACTTCCGGTCAGATCGAGTCGAGAAGTCTGATGATGCAGCGAGTACGATGGCAGGAACATTATTTACGTAACAAAGATGAAATCGGTAGTCGTAATAGTTCTAGGGGTCTCAATCGATCATCCCTGATAGCACTGACCCGAACTCGTCTCCGATTTCATCTTACATCCGGTCAGATCGAGTCAAGAAGTCTGATGACGCAGCAAGAACGATGGCAGGAACATTATTTACGTAACAAAGATTAAATCGGTAGTCGTAATATTTCTGCGGGTCTCAATCGATCATCCCTGATAGCACTGACCCGAACTCGTCTCCGATTTCATCTTACTTCCGGTCAGATCGAGTCGAGAAGTTTGATGATGCAGCGAGAACGACGGTGAGAGAATTATTTACGTAAGAAAGATGAAATCGGTGGTCTTAATGGTTCTAGGGGTCTCGATCGATCATCGCTGATAGCACTGACCAGAACTCGTCTCCGACTTCATCTTACATCCGGTCAGATCGAGTCGAGAAGTCTGATGACGCAGCGAGAACGATGGCAGGAACATTATTTCCTTAACAAAGATTAAATCCGTAGTCGTAATAGTTCTAGGGGTCTCAATCGATCATCCCTGATAGCACTGACCCGAACTCGTCTGCGATTTCATCTTACTTCCGGTCAGATCGAGTCGAGAAGTCTGATGATGCAGCGAGTACGATGGCAGGAACATTATTTACGTAACAAAGATGAAATCGGTAGTCGTAATAGTTCTAGGGGTCTCGATCGATCATCCCTGATAGCACTGACCCGATCTCGTCTCCGATTTCATCTTACATCCGGTCAGATCGAGTCGAGAAGTCTGATGACGCAGCGAGAACGATAGCAGGAACATTATTTACGTAACAAAGATTAAATCGGTAGTCGTAATAGTTCTAGGTGTCTCAATCGATCATCCCTGATAGCACTGACGCGAAGTCGTCTTCGATTTCATCTTACGTCCGGTCAGATCGAGTTGAGAAGTCTGATGATGCACCGAGAACGATGGCCGGAACATTATTTAGGTAACAAAGATGAAATCGGTAGTCGTAATAGTTCTAGGGGTCTCGATCGATCATCCCTGATAGTACTCACCCGAACTCGTCTCTGATTTCATCGTACTTCCGGTCAGATCGCGTCGAGAAGTTTGATGATGAACCGAGAACGACGGCGAGAGAATTATTTACGTAAGAAACATGAAATCGGTGGTCTTAATGGTTCTAGGGGTCGCGATCGATCATCGCTGATAGCACTGACCCGAACTCGTCTCCGATTTCATCTTACATCCGGTCAGCCCGAGTCGAGAAGTCTGATGACGCAGCGAGAACGATGGCAGGAACATTATTTACGTAACAAAGATTAAATCGGTAGTCGTAATAGTTGTAGGGGTCTCAATCGATCATCCCTGATAGCACTGACCCGAACTCGTCTCCGATTTCATCTTACTTCCGGTCAGATCGAGTCGAGAAGTCTGATGATGCAGCGAGAACGATGGCAGGAACATTATTTACGTAACAAAGATGAAATCGGTAGTCGTAATAGTTCTAGGGGTCTCGATCGATCATCCCTGATAGCACTCACCCGAACTCCTCTCTGATTTCATCGTACTTCTGGTCAGATGGAGTCGAGAAGTTTGATGATGCAGCGAGAACGACCGTGAGAGAATTATTTACGTAAGAAAGATGAAATCGGTGGTCTTAATGGTTCTAGGGGTCTCGATCGATCATCCCTGATAGCACTGACCCGAACTCGTCTCTGATTTCATCGTACTTCCGGTCAGATCGAGTCGAGAAGTTTGATGATGCAGCGAGAACGACGGTGAGAGAATTATTTACGTAAGAAAGATGAAATCGGTAATCTTAATGGTTCTAGGGGTCTCGATCGATCATCGCTGATAGCACTGACCCGAACTCGTCTCCGATTTCATCTTACATCCGGTCAGATCGAGTCGAGAAGTCTGATGACGCAGCGAGAACGATGGCAGGAACATTATTTACGTAACAAAGATTAAATCGGTAGTCGTAATAGTTGTAGGGGTCTCAATCGATCATCCCTGATAGCACTGACCCGAACTCGTCTCCGATTTCATCTTACTTCCGGTCAGATCGAGTCGAGAAGTCTGATGATGCAGCGTGAACGATGGCAGGAACATTATTTACGTAACAAAGATGAAATCGGTAGTCGTAATAGTTCTAGGGGTCTCAATCGATCATCCCTGATAGCACTCACCCGAACTCGTCTCCGATTGCATCTTACTTCCAGTCAGATCGAGTCGAGAAGTCTGATGATGCAGCGAGAACGATGGAAGGAACATTATTTACGTGACAAAGATGAAATCGGTAGTCGTAATAGTTCTAGGGGTCTCGATCGATCATCCCTGATAGCACTCACCCGAACTCGTCTCTGATTTCATCGTACTTCCGGTCAGATCGAGTCGAGAAGTTTGATGATGCAGCGAGAACGACGGTGAGGGAATTATTTACGTAAGAAAGATGAAATCGGTTGTCTTAATGGTTCTAGGGGTCTCGATCGATCATCGCTGATAGCACTGACCCGAACTCGTCTCCGATTTCATATTACACCCGGTCAGATCGAGTCGAGAACTCTGATGACGCAGCGAGAACGATGGCAGGAACATTATTTAAGTAACAAAGATTAAATCGGTAGTCGTAATAGTTGTAGGGGTCTCAATCGATCATCCCTGATAGCACTGACCCGAACTCGTCTCCGATTTCATCTTACTTCCGGTCAGATCGAGTCGAGAAGTCTGATGATGCAGCGAGAACGATGGCAGGAACATTATTTACGTAACAAAGATGACATCGGTAGTCGTAATAGTTCTAGGGTCTCAATCGATCATCCCTGATAGCACTTACCCGAACTCGTCTCCGATTTACTCTTACTTCCAGTCAGATCAAGTCGAGAAGTCTGATGATGCAGCGAGAACGATGGAAGGAACATTATTTACGTGACAAAGATGAAATCGGTAGTCGTAATAGTTCTAGGGGTGTCGATCGAACATCTCTGATAGCACTCACCCGAACTCGTCTCTGATTTCATCGTACTTCCGGTCAGATCGAGTCGAGAAGTTTGATGATGCAGCGAGAACGACGGCGAGAGAATTATTTACATAAGAAACATGAAATCGGTGGTCTTAATGGTTCTAGGGGTCTCGATCGATCATCACTGATAGCACTGACCCGAACTCGTCTCCGATTTCATCTTACATCCGGTCAGATCGAGTCGAGAAGTCCGATGACGCAGCGAGAACGATGGCAGGAACATTATTTACGTAACAAAGATTAAATCGGTAGTCGTAATAGTTGTTGGGGTCTCAATCGATCATCCCTGATAGCACTGACCCGAACTCGTCTCCGATTTCATCTTACTTCCGGTCAGATCGAGTCGAGAAGTCTGATGATGCAGCGAGAACGATGGTAGGAACATTATTTACGTAACGAAGATGAAATCGGTAGTCGTAATAGTTCTAGGGGTCTCGATAGATCATCCCTGATAGCACTCACCCGAACTCCTCTCTGATTTCATCGTACTTCCGGTCAGATCGAGTAGAGAAGTTTGATGATGCAGCGAGAATGACGGTGAGAGAATTATTTAGGTAAGAAAGATGAAATCGGTGGTCTTAATGGTTCTAGGGGTCCCGATCGATCATCGCTGATAGCACTGACCCGAACTCGTCTCCGATTTCATCTTACATACGGTGAGATCGAGTCGAGAACTCTGATGATGCAGCGAGAACGATGGCAGGAACATTATTTACGTAACAAAGACTAAATCGGTAGACGTAATAGTTCTAGGCGTCTCAATCGATCATCCCTGATAGCACTGACCCGAACTCGTCTCCGATTTCATCTTACTTCCGGTCAGATCGAGTCGAGAAGTCTGATGATGCAGCGTGAACGATGGCAGGAACATTATTTACGTAACAAAGATGAAATCGGTAGTCGTAATAGTTCTAGGGGTCTCAATCGATCATCCCTGATAGCACTCACCCGAACTCGTCTCCGATTGCATCTTACTTCCAGTCAGATCGAGTCGAGAAGTCTGATGATGCAGCGAGAACGATGGAAGGAACATTATTTACGTGACAAAGATGAAATCGGTAGTCGTAATAGTTCTAGGGGTCTCGATCGCTCATCCCTGATAGCACTCACCCGAACTCGTCTCTGATTTCATCGTACTTCCGGTCAGATCGAGTCGAGAAGTTTGATGATGCAGCGAGAACGACGGTGAGGGAATTATTTACGTAAGAAAGATGAAATCGGTGGTCTTAATGGTTCTAGGGGTCTCGATCGATCATCGCTGATAGCACTGACCCTAACTCGTCTCCGATTTCATATTACACCCGGTCAGATCGAGTCGAGAACTCTGATGACGCAGCGAGAACGATGGCAGGAACATTATTTAAGTAACAAAGATTAAATCGGTAGTCGTAATAGTTGTAGGGGTCTCAATCGATCATCCCTGATAGCACTGACCCGAACTCGTCTCCGATTTCATCTTACTTCCGGTCAGATCGAGTCGAGAAGTCTGATGATGCAGCGAGAACGATGGCAGGAACATTATTTACGTAACAAAGATGACATCGGTAGTCGTAATAGTTCTAGGGGTCTCAATCGATCATCCCTGATAGCACTTACCCGAACTCGTCTCCGATTTACTCTTACTTCCAGTCAGATCAAGTCGAGAAGTCTGATGATGCAGCGAGAACGATGGAAGGAACATTATTTACGTGACAAAGATGAAATCGGTAGTCGTAATAGTTCTAGGGGTGTCGATCGAACATCTCTGATAGCACTCACGCGAACTCGTCTCTGATTTCATCGTACTTCCGGTCAGATCGAGTCGAGAAGTTTGATGATGCAGCGAGAACGATGGAAGGAACATTATTTACGTGACAAAGATGAAATCGGTAGTCGTAATAGTTCTAGGGGTCTCGATCGCTCATCCCTGATAGCACTCACCCGAACTCGTCTCTGATTTCATCGTACTTCCGGTCAGATCGAGTCGAGAAGTTTGATGATGCAGCGAGAACGACGGTGAGGGAATTATTTACGTAAGAAAGATGAAATCGGTGGTCTTAATGGTTCTAGGGGTCTCGATCGATCATCGCTGATAGCACTGACCCTAACTCGTCTCCGATTTCATATTACACCCGGTCAGATCGAGTCGAGAACTCTGATGACGCAGCGAGAACGATGGCAGGAACATTATTTAAGTAACAAAGATTAAATCGGTAGTCGTAATAGTTGTAGGGGTCTCAATCGATCATCCCTGATAGCACTGACCCGAACTCGTCTCCGATTTCATCTTACTTCCGGTCAGATCGAGTCGAGAAGTCTGATGATGCAGCGAGAACGATGGCAGGAACATTATTTACGTAACAAAGATGACATCGGTAGTCGTAATAGTTCTAGGGGTCTCAATCGATCATCCCTGATAGCACTTACCCGAACTCGTCTCCGATTTACTCTTACTTCCAGTCAGATCAAGTCGAGAAGTCTGATGATGCAGCGAGAACGATGGAAGGAACATTATTTACGTGACAAAGATGAAATCGGTAGTCGTAATAGTTCTAGGGGTGTCGATCGAACATCTCTGATAGCACTCACGCGAACTCGTCTCTGATTTCATCGTACTTCCGGTCAGATCGAGTCGAGAAGTTTGATGATGCAGCGAGAACGACGGCGAGAGAATTATTTACGTAAGAAACATGAAATCGGTGGTCTTAATGGTTCTAGGGGTCTCGATCGATCATCACTGATAGCACTGACCCGAACTCGTCTCCGATTTCATCTTACATCCGGTCAGATCGAGTCGAGAAGTCCGATGACGCAGCGAGAACGATGGCAGGAACATTATTTACGTAACAAAGATTAAATCGGTAGTCGTAATAGTTGTAGGGGTCTCAAACGATCATCCCTGATAGCACTGACCCGAACTCGTCTCCGATTTCATCTTACTTCCGGTCAGATCGAGTCGAGAAGTCTGATGATGCAGCGAGAACGATGGCAGGAACATTATTTACGTAACAAAGATGAAATCGGTAGTCGTAATAGTTCTAGGGGTCTCAATCGGTCATCCCTGCTAGCACTCAGCCGAACTCGTCTCCGATTTCATCTTACTTCCAGTCAGATCGAGTCGGGAAGTCTGATGATGCAGCGGGAACGATGGCAGGAACATTATTTACGTAAGAAAGATGAAATCGGTAGTCGTAATAGTTCTAGGGGTCTCAATCGATCATCCCTGATAGCACTCACCCGAACTCGTCTCTGATTTTATCGTAATTCCGGTCAGATCGAGTCGCGAAGTTCGATGATGCAGCGAGAACGACGGTGTGAGAATTATTTACGTAAGAAAGATGAAATCGGTAGTCTTAATGGATCTAGGGGTCTCGATCGATCATCCCTGATAGCACTGACCCGAACTCGTCTCCGATTTCATCTTACATCCGGTCAGATCGAGTCGAGAAGTCTGATGACGCAGCGAGAACGATGGCAGGAATATTATTTACGTAACAAAGATTAAATCGGTAGTCGTAATAGTTCTAGGTGTCTCAATCGATTATCCCTGATAGCACTGACCCGAACTCGTCTTCGATTTCATCTTACTTCCGGTCAGATCGAGTTGAGAAGTCTGATGATGCAGCGACAACGATGGCAGGAACATTATTTACGTAACAAAGATGAAATCAGTAGTCGTAATAGTTCTAGGGGTCTCGATCGATCATCCCTGATAGCACTGACCCCAACTCGTCTCCGATTTCATCTTACATCCGGTCAGATCGAGTCGAGAATTCTGATGACGCAGCGAGAACGATGGCAGGAACATTATTTACGTAACAAAGATTAAATCGGCAGTCGTAATAGTTCTAGGTGTCTCAATCGATCATCCATGATAGCAATGACCCAAACTCGTCTTCGATTCCATCTTACTTCCGGTCAGATCGAGTTGAGAAGTGTGATGATGCAGCGAGAACGATGGCCGGAACATTATTTACGTAACAAAGATGAAATCGGTAGTCTTAATAGTTCTAGGGGTCTAGATCGATAATCCCTGATAGTACTCACCCGAACTCGTCTCTGATTTCATCGTACTTCCGGTCAGATCGAGTCGAGAAGTTTGATGATGCAGCGAGAACGACGGCGAGAGAATTATTTACGTAAGAAACATGAAATCGGTGGTCTTAATGGTTCTAGGGGTCTCGATCGATCATCACTGATAGCACTGACCCGAACTCGTCTCCGATTTCATCTTACATCCGGTCAGATCGAGTCGAGAAGTCCGATGACCCAGCGAGAACGATGGCAGGAACATTATTTACGTAACAAAGATTAAATCGGTAGTCGTAATAGTTGTAGGGGTCTCAAACGATCATCCCTGATAGCACTGACCCGAACTCGTCTCCGATTTCATCTTACTTCCGGTCAGATCGAGTCGAGAAGTCTGATGATGCAGCGAGAACGATGGCAGGAACATTATTTACGTAACAAAGATGAAATCGGTAGTCGTAATAGTTCTAGGGGTCTCAATCGGTCATCCCTGCTAGCACTCAGCCGAACTCGTCTCGGATTTCATCTTACTTCCAGTCAGATCGAGTCGGGAAGTCTGATGATGCAGCGGGAACGATGGCAGGAACATTATTTACGTAAGAAAGATGAAATCGGTAGTCGTAATAGTTCTAGGGGTCTCAATCGATCATCCCTGATAGCACTCACCCGAACTCGTCTCTGATTTTATCGTAATTCCGGTCAGATCGAGTCGCGAAGTTCGATGATGCAGCGAGAACGACGGTGTGAGAATTATTTACGTAAGAAAGATGAAATCGGTAGTCTTAATGGATCTAGGGGTCTCGATCGATCATCCCTGATAGCACTGACCCGAACTCGTCTCCGATTTCATCTTACATCCGGTCAGATCGAGTCGAGAAGTCTGATGACGCAGCGAGAACGATGGCAGGAATATTATTTACGTAACAAAGATTAAATCGGTAGTCGTAATAGTTCTAGGTGTCTCAATCGATTATCCCTGATAGCACTGACCCGAACTCGTCTTCGATTTCATCTTACTTCCGGTCAGATCGAGTTGAGAAGTCTGATGATGCAGCGACAACGATGGCAGGAACATTATTTACGTAACAAAGATGAAATCAGTAGTCGTAATAGTTCTAGGGGTCTCGATCGATCATCCCTGATAGCACTGACCCCAACTCGTCTCCGATTTCATCTTACATCCGGTCAGATCGAGTCGAGAATTCTGATGACGCAGCGAGAACGATGGCAGGAACATTATTTACGTAACAAAGATTAAATCGGCAGTCGTAATAGTTCTAGGTGTCTCAATCGATCATCCATGATAGCAATGACCCAAACTCGTCTTCGATTTCATCTTACTTCCGGTCAGATCGAGTTGAGAAGTGTGATGATGCAGCGAGAACGATGGCCGGAACATTATTTACGTAACAAAGATGAAATCGGTAGTCTTAATAGTTCTAGGGGTCTAGATCGATAATCCCTGATAGTACTCACCCGAACTCGTCTCTGATTTCATCGTACTTCCGGTCAGAACGAGTCGAGAAGTTTGATGATGCACCGAGAACGACGGCGAGAGAATTATTTACGTAAGAAACATGAAATCGGTGGTCTTAATGGTTCTAGGGGTCTCGATCGATCATCACTGATATCACTGACCCGAACTCGTCTCCGATTTCATCTTAGATCCGGTCAGATCGAGTCGAGCAGTCTGATGACGCAGCGAGAACGATGGCAGGAACATTATTTACGTAACAAAGATTAAATCGGTAGTCGTAATAGTTGTTGGGGTCTCAATCGATCATCCCTGATAGCACTGACCCGAACTCGTCTCCGATTTCATCTTACTTCCGGTCAGATCGAGTCGAGAAGTCTGATGATGCAGCGAGAACGATGGTAGGAACATTATTTACGTAACGAAGATGAAATCGGTAGTCGTAATAGTTCTAGGGGTCTCGATAGATCATCCCTGATAGCACTCACCCGAACTCCTCTCTGATTTCATCGTACTTCCGGTCAGATCGAGTCGAGAAGTTTGATGATGCAGCGAGAATGACGGTGAGAGAATTATTTAGGTAAGAAAGATTAAATCGGTGGTCTTAATGGTTCTAGGGGTCCCGATCGATCATCGCTGATAGCACTGACCCGAACTCGTCTCCGATTTCATCTTACATACGGTGAGATCGAGTCGAGAACTCTGATGATGCAGCGAGAACGATGGCAGGAACATTATTTACGTAACAAACATGAAATCGGTAGTCGTAATAGTTCTAGGGGTCTCAATCGATCATCCCTGATGGCACTCACCCGAACTCGTCTCTGATTTCATCGTACTTCCGGTCCGATCGAGTCGAGAAGTTTGATGATGCAGCGAGAACGATGGCCGGAACATTATTTACGTAACAAAGATGAAATCGGTAGTCGTAATAGTTCTAGGGGTCTCGATCGATCATCCCTGATAGTACTCACCCGAACTCGTCTCTGATTTCATCGTACTTCCGGTGAGATCGCGTCGAGAAGTTCGATTATGCACCGAGAACGACGGCGAGAGAATTATTTACGTAAGAAACATGAAATCGGTGGTCTTAATGGTTCTAGGGGTCGCGATCGATCATCACTGATAGCACTGACCCGAACTCGTCTCCGATTTCATCTTACATCCGGTCAGATCGAGTCGAGAAGTCTGATGACGCAGCGAGAACGATGCCAGGAACATTATTTACGTAACAACGATTAAATCGGTAGTCGTAATAGTTGTAGGGGTCTCAATCGATCCTCCCTGATAGCACTGACCCGAACTCGTCTCCGATTTCATCTTCCTTCCGGTCAGATCGAGTCGATAAGTCTGATGATGCAGCGAGAACGATGGCAGGAACATTATTTACGTAACAAAGATGAAATCGGTAGTCGTAATAGTTCTAGGGGTCTCGATCGATCATCCCTGATAGCACTCACCCGAACTCCTCTCTGATTTCATCGTACTTCCGGTCAGATGGAGTCGAGAAGTTTGATGATGCAATAAGAACGACGGTGAGAGAATTATTTACGTAAGGAAGATGAAATCCGTGGTCTTAATGGTTCTAGGGGTCCCGATCGACCATCGCTGATAGCACTGACCCGAACTTGTCTCCGATTTCATCTTACATACGGTCAGATCGAGTCGAGAACTCTGATGACGCAGCGAGAACGATGGCAGGAACATTATTTACATAACAAAGATTAAATCGGTAGTCGTAATAGTTGTAGGGGTCTCAATCGATCATCCCTGATAGCACTGACCCGAACTCGTCTCCGATTTCATCTTACTTCGGGTCAGATCGAGTCGAGAAGTCTGATGATGCAGCGAGAACGATGGCAGGAACATTATTTACGTAACAAAGATGAAATCGGTAGTCGTAATAGTTCTAGGGTTCTCAATCGAACATCCCTGATAGCACTCACCCGAACTCGTCTCTGATTTCATCATACTTCCGGTCACATCGAGTCGAGAAGTTTGATGATGCAGCGAGAACGACCGTGAGAGAATTATTTACGTAAGAAAGATGAAATCGGTGGTCTTAATGGTTCTAGGGGTCTCGATCGATCATCCCTGATAGCATTGACCCGAACTCGTCTCTGATTTCATCGTACTTCCGGTCAGATCGAGTCGAGAAGTTTGATGATGCAGCGAGAACGACGGTGAGAGAATTATTTACGTAAGAAAGATGAAATCGGTAGTCTTAATGGTTCTAGGGGTCTCGATCGATCATCGCTGATAGCACTGACCCGAACTCGTCTCCGATTTCATCTTACATCCGGTCAGATCGAGTCGAAAAGTCTGATGACGCAGCGAGAACGATGGCAGGAACATTATTTACGTAACAAAGATTAAATCGGTAGTCGTAATAGTTGTAGGGGTCTCAATCGATCATCCCTGATAGCACCGACCCGAACTCGTCTCCGATTTCATCTTACTTCCGGTCAGATCGAGTCGAGAAGTCTGATGATGCAGCGAGAACGATGGCAGGAACATTATTTACGTAACAAAGATGAAATCGGTAGTCGTAATAGTTCTAGGGGTCTCAATCGATCATCCCTGATAGCACTCACCCGAACTCGTCTCCGATTGCATCTTACTTCCAGTCAGATCGAGTCGAGAAGTCTGATGATGCAGCGAGAACGATGGAAGGAATATTATTTACGTGACAAAGATGAAATCGGTAGTCGTAATAGTTCTAGGGGTCTCGATCGATCATCCCTGATAGCACTCACCCGAACTCGTCTCTGATTTCATCGTACTGCCGGTCAGATCGAGTCGAGAAGTTTGATGATGCAGCGAGAACGACGGTGAGAGAATTATTTACGTAAGAAAGATGAAATCGGTGGTCTTAATGGTTCTAGGGGTCTCGATCGATCATCGCTGATAGCACTGACCCGAACTCGTCTCCGATTTCATATTACATCCGGTCAGATCGAGTCGAGAACTCTGATGACGCAGCGAGAACGATGGCAGGAACATTATTTAAGTAACAAAGATTAAATCGGTAGTCGTAATAGTTGTTGGGGTCTCAATCGATCATCCCTGATAGCACTGACCCGAACTCGTCTCCGATTTCATCTTACTTCCGGTCAGATCGAGTCGAGAAGTCTGATGATGCAGCGAGAACGATGGTAGGAACATTATTTACGTAACGAAGATGAAATCGGTAGTCGTAATAGTTCTAGGGGTCTCGATAGATCATCCCTGATAGCACTCACCCGAACTCCTCTCTGATTTCATCGTACTTCCGGTCAGATCGAGTAGAGAAGTTTGATGATGCAGCGAGAATGACGGTGAGAGAATTATTTAGGTAAGAAAGATGAAATCGGTGGTCTTAATGGTTCTAGGGGTCCCGATCGATCATCGCTGATAGCACTGACCCGAACTCGTCTCCGATTTCATCTTACATACGGTGAGATCGAGTCGAGAACTCTGATGATGCAGCGAGAACGATGGCAGGAACATTATTTACGTAACAAAGACTAAATCGGTAGACGTAATAGTTCTAGGCGTCTCAATCGATCATCCCTGATAGCACTGACCCGAACTCGTCTCCGATTTCATCTTACTTCCGGTCAGATCGAGTCGAGAAGTCTGATGATGCAGCGTGAACGATGGCAGGAACATTATTTACGTAACAAAGATGAAATCGGTAGTCGTAATAGTTCTAGGGGTCTCAATCGATCATCCCTGATAGCACTCACCCGAACTCGTCTCCGATTGCATCTTACTTCCAGTCAGATCGAGTCGAGAAGTCTGATGATGCAGCGAGAACGATGGAAGGAACATTATTTACGTGACAAAGATGAAATCGGTAGTCGTAATAGTTCTAGGGGTCTCGATCGCTCATCCCTGATAGCACTCACCCGAACTCGTCTCTGATTTCATCGTACTTCCGGTCAGATCGAGTCGAGAAGTTTGATGATGCAGCGAGAACGACGGTGAGGGAATTATTTACGTAAGAAAGATGAAATCGGTGGTCTTAATGGTTCTAGGGGTCTCGATCGATCATCGCTGATAGCACTGACCCTAACTCGTCTCCGATTTCATATTACACCCGGTCAGATCGAGTCGAGAACTCTGATGACGCAGCGAGAACGATGGCAGGAACATTATTTAAGTAACAAAGATTAAATCGGTAGTCGTAATAGTTGTAGGGGTCTCAATCGATCATCCCTGATAGCACTGACCCGAACTCGTCTCCGCTTTCATCTTACTTCCGGTCAGATCGAGTCGAGAAGTCTGATGATGCAGCGAGAACGATGGCAGGAACATTATTTACGTAACAAAGATGACATCGGTAGTCGTAATAGTTCTAGGGGTCTCAATCGATCATCCCTGATAGCACTTACCCGAACTCGTCTCCGATTTACTCTTACTTCCAGTCAGATCAAGTCGAGAAGTCTGATGATGCAGCGAGAACGATGGAAGGAACATTATTTACGTGACAAAGATGAAATCGGTAGTCGTAATAGTTCTAGGGGTGTCGATCGAACATCTCTGATAGCACTCACGCGAACTCGTCTCTGATTTCATCGTACTTCCGGTCAGATCGAGTCGAGAAGTTTGATGATGCAGCGAGAACGATGGAAGGAACATTATTTACGTGACAAAGATGAAATCGGTAGTCGTAATAGTTCTAGGGGTCTCGATCGCTCATCCCTGATAGCATTGACCCGAACTCGTCTCTGATTTCATCGTACTTCCGGTCAGATCGAGTCGAGAAGTTTGATGATGCAGCGAGAACGACGGTGAGGGAATTATTTACGTAAGAAAGATGAAATCGGTGGTCTTAATGGTTCTAGGGGTCTCGATCGATCATCGCTGATAGCACTGACCCTAACTCGTCTCCGATTTCATATTACACCCGGTCAGATCGAGTCGAGAACTCTGATGACGCAGCGAGAACGATGGCAGGAACATTATTTAAGTAACAAAGATTAAATCGGTAGTCGTAATAGTTGTAGGGGTCTCAATCGATCATCCCTGATAGCACTGACCCGAACTCGTCTCCGATTTCATCTTACTTCCGGTCAGATCGAGTCGAGAAGTCTGATGATGCAGCGAGAACGATGGTAGGAACATTATTTACGTAACGAAGATGAAATCGGTAGTCGTAATAGTTCTAGGGGTCTCGATAGATCATCCCTGATAGCACTCACCCGAACTCCTCTCTGATTTCATCGTACTTCCGGTCAGATCGAGTCGAGAAGTTTGATGATGCAGCGAGAATGACGGTGAGAGAATTATTTAGGTAAGAAAGATTAAATCGGTGGTCTTAATGGTTCTAGGGGTCCCGATCGATCATCGCTGATAGCACTGACCCGAACTCGTCTCCGATTTCATCTTACATACGGTGAGATCGAGTCGAGAACTCTGATGATGCAGCGAGAACGATGGCAGGAACATTATTTACGTAACAAACATGAAATCGGTAGTCGTAATAGTTGTAGGGGTCTCAATCGATCATCCCTGATAGCACCGACCCGAACTCGTCTCCGATTTCATCTTACTTCCGGTCAGATCGAGTCGAGAAGTCTGATGATGCAGCGAGAACGATGGCAGGAACATTATTTACGTAACAAAGATGAAATCGGTAGTCGTAATAGTTCTAGGGGTCTCAATCGATCATCCCTGATAGCACTCACCCGAACTCGTCTCCGATTGCATCTTACTTCCAGTCAGATCGAGTCGAGAAGTCTGATGATGCAGCGAGAACGATGGAAGGAATATTATTTACGTGACAAAGATGAAATCGGTAGTCGTAATAGTTCTAGGGGTCTCGATCGATCATCCCTGATAGCACTCACCCGAACTCGTCTCTGATTTCATCGTACTGCCGGTCAGATCGAGTAGAGAAGTTTGATGATGCAGCGAGAATGACGGTGAGAGAATTATTTAGGTAAGAAAGATGAAATCGGTGGTCTTAATGGTTCTAGGGGTCCCGATCGATCATCGCTGATAGCACTGACCCGAACTCGTCTCCGATTTCATCTTACATACGGTGAGATCGAGTCGAGAACTCTGATGATGCAGCGAGAACGATGGCAGGAACATTATTTACGTAACAAAGACTAAATCGGTAGACGTAATAGTTCTAGGCGTCTCAATCGATCATCCCTGATAGCACTGACCCGAACGCGTCTCCGATTTCATCTTACTTCCGGTCAGATCGAGTCGAGAAGTCTGATGATGCAGCGTGAACGATGGCAGGAACATTATTTACGTAACAAAGATGAAATCGGTAGTCGTAATAGTTCTAGGGGTCTCAATCGATCATCCCTGATAGCACTCACCCGAACTCGTCTCCGATTGCATCTTACTTCCAGTCAGATCGAGTCGAGAAGTCTGATGATGCAGCGAGAACGATGGAAGGAACATTATTTACGTGACAAAGATGAAATCGGTAGTCGTAATAGTTCTAGGGGTCTCGATCGCTCATCCCTGATAGCACTCACCCGAACTCGTCTCTGATTTCATCGTACTTCCGGTCAGATCGAGTCGAGAAGTTTGATGATGCAGCGAGAACGACGGTGAGGGAATTATTTACGTAAGAAAGATGAAATCGGTGGTCTTAATGGTTCTAGGGGTCTCGATCGATCATCGCTGATAGCACTGACCCTAACTCGTCTCCGATTTCATATTACACCCGGTCAGATCGAGTCGAGAACTCTGATGACGCAGCGAGAACGATGGCAGGAACATTATTTAAGTAACAAAGATTAAATCGGTAGTCGTAATAGTTGTAGGGGTCTCAATCGATCATCCCTGATAGCACTGACCCGAACTCGTCTCCGATTTCATCTTACTTCCGGTCAGATCGAGTCGAGAAGTCTGATGATGCAGCGAGAACGATGGCAGGAACATTATTTACGTAACAAAGATGACATCGGTAGTCGTAATAGTTCTAGGGGTCTCAATCGATCATCCCTGATAGCACTTACCCGAACTCGTCTACGATTTACTCTTACTTCCAGTCAGATCAAGTCGAGAAGTCTGATGATGCAGCGAGAACGATGGAAGGAACATTATTTACGTGACAAAGATGAAATCGGTAGTCGTAATAGTTCTAGGGGTGTCGATCGAACATCTCTGATAGCACTCACGCGAACTCGTCTCTGATTTCATCGTACTTCCGGTCAGATCGAGTCGAGAAGTTTGATGATGCAGCGAGAACGATGGAAGGAACATTATTTACGTGACAAAGATGAAATCGGTAGTCGTAATAGTTCTAGGGGTCTCGATCGCTCATCCCTGATAGCACTCACCCGAACTCGTCTCTGATTTCATCGTACTTCCGGTCAGATCGAGTCGAGAAGTTTGATGATGCAGCGAGAACGACGGTGAGGGAATTATTTACGTAAGAAAGATGAAATCGGTGGTCTTAATGGTTCTAGGGGTCTCGATCGATCATCGCTGATAGCACTGACCCTAACTCGTCTCCGATTTCATATTACACCCGGTCAGATCGAGTCGAGAACTCTGATGACGCAGCGAGAACGATGGCAGGAACATTATTTAAGTAACAAAGATTAAATCGGTAGTCGTAATAGTTGTAGGGGTCTCAATCGATCATCCCTGATAGCACTGACCCGAACTCGTCTCCGATTTCATCTTACTTCCGGTCAGATCGAGTCGAGAAGTCTGATGATGCAGCGAGAACGATGGCAGGAACATTATTTACGTAACAAAGATGACATCGGTAGTCGTAATAGTTCTAGGGGTCTCAATCGATCATCCCTGATAGCACTTACCCGAACTCGTCTCCGATTTACTCTTACTTCCAGTCAGATCAAGTCGAGAAGTCTGATGATGCAGCGAGAACGATGGAAGGAACATTATTTACGTGACAAAGATGAAATCGGTAGTCGTAATAGTTCTAGGGGTGTCGATCGAACATCTCTGATAGCACTCACGCGAACTCGTCTCTGATTTCATCGTACTTCCGGTCAGATCGAGTCGAGAAGTTTGATGATGCAGCGAGAACGACGGCGAGAGAATTATTTACGTAAGAAACATGAAATCGGTGGTCTTAATGGTTCTAGGGGTCTCGATCGATCATCACTGATAGCACTGACCCGAACTCGTCTCCGATTTCATCTTACATCCGGTCAGATCGAGTCGAGAAGTCCGATGACGCAGCGAGAACGATGGCAGGAACATTATTTACGTAACAAAGATTAA